>JAQPPZ010016884.1:6250000-7500000 GCA_028583015.1 Wollemia nobilis | reverse complement strand
TGAGCTAGGCGCTCACCTTAGAACCAAAAGTGCCTCGTGCACTTTTAAACCTCCACCTTGGTGCCAAAAACTAAACACTCGAACCTTCACCAAAATGCAGCCATCAGGGTTCGATCGTGGGACCTCCCGCTAGTTAGCGCCTTAAGCTGCAACCACCTACCATTGGCCCAACTGCCATGGTTGGCTATGAGGCTTAGAGCCTCCTCCCTCTTATTCATAGGTTGACCACCACACAAGCACAAGACCCTTGCCTCTTATTCCGCACATTCACAAATTTTGCATGCACATCGATTAAGGTATTTGAAGGATGGATTTTTGTTTGCCAAAGCATATAGTATATATATTAAATTTTGCTCTCCCTCAACACATCGACGGGTGGAAATAATAGTCAAATTTTATTGCTTGCCCTTTGTAACCCTAACCTTAGGGTTATTTTAATTTAAATTAATTTATAACAAAGTTGTTATAATTAATTTAATTATTAGGTCTATACTTTAGACCTTTAATAATATAAAATTGTAATATTATTTTCTTGGCCTTCCAATTTGCTCTTTTAGACCTTATTTGACCACCTTGAATATTATAATAAGCATATTATAATATTATTTTCCCTTAGGCCTAGAATAAATTTTTTTCTTGCACTACTCACGAAAACTGATGCTTGACCTCATGTTGCTCATTGAAACTGACTCTTGACATCAATGACAACAAAACTTGATCATATTTCCAACAAAAGTAGTGGACCATGGTCTAAAAATGCAAGAGGAGAAATAAGTTTAATTTAAATAAACCAAGGTTTAAAAATAATTAATATTATAATATTTTTAATATTATAATGCCAATTTTTTAAAAGGAGGATGGTGCCAAAAGTAAAGTTTGGATTTGAGCGCTGACATAGACCAAGGCAAAGGAGGGCATACCATGTTATTAAAACATTGACTTAGAACAAGGTAAATGAGGTCACACCATGATTATGGGAGCATCAACATCGTCAAAATAATGAAGGTAAGTGTATATATATCCAAGTTTTTTACCTTAGAAAATGATCACCATGTATTGCACATCAAATCCCATTCGATAAGTGATTGAACAAACAACAAATGCAACAAGAATTTTTGAGTGTAGAGTTTGGAAGATATACATCGAAGCATTAAATGACATCATGCCTATGGGTGCAGCACAGTTGGTCGTTGGTCATGTGTTAAGTGCTGGGTAGATAGAGGTCTTGGGGTTAATTCCCCTTGATGACAATTTTTGGTAGAAGGGATTTTTTCACTGTTTCAAGGTAGAGTTGGTTAAAACACGTGGACCACCATTTTGAGTCACCAAGTCGTGCTAACCCGGTCGATCATTGAGTGCTTTGGAGAGTGTTGTCCTACACATTGGCATAGTTCAAATTATAGTAGCACATGAGAGGCATTTTTTTCTAGCACAAAAATTAGAGGCATAAAGTTTGATTAATTAATTTTGTAAAGTGCAAAGGTGGTTGAGAGCAGTCTTTATTTTTTAGTGTATTATTGAGTATATTGTTGTGTATGCATAGGAGTAATAAGGTTGTGAAAGGATTAGCACATGTGTTAATTATCTAAGAGGGAGTCATAAGGTGTATATAGGTTGTTTTATTTGTGTAATATTTGTATGAAATAAAAGTGACATCTAGGTGTTTTTGGTAATGGTTGAGAGTTGAAATATTGCTTTCTAGAAAGGAGAGAAAAGGGTGTATTTGAGTTCATTATACTTTGTAAATTTTGCATAACTTAATAAAAGGTTTAAGGATTCTACAAGTTGCATTTTTGTGAAGATAAAAGAAAATAATAGAGTATTATTTTCAGCCTTACTATGCACATCTTTTGAGGAGGTTTTTCATGAGGATGACTTGAGGAGTGTTTTGCTATCTAACCCTTGAATTGGTACAAGGAAGATAAGTTATTTTTGAGACAAGCTTTTGAGGGTACATCTTCATCAAGCATTTTGAGGTAGGTAGTTTAACTCTTTCTCTAGGTGGTTGTGCTTTGAGAAAGTAATTTTAAGGTGGAGATAAAAGGGTTTATTAGTGTGTATTGTTGGAAATATCTAAACTAGGGTTTGAGAACAAATTGTGCATCATTGATTAGTGAAATTGGAAACACTTGTGCTAAGGGTTGAGAACAAGTTTGTGCATCATTGTGAAGTATTTGGGTATTGATGTGAAGTGACATTGAATGTGTATGGGCAAGGGTTAAAGACCAATTTTGTGAAGCAATTTGTGCATTATTGTGTTTGATATTTGAGAGCAAATTTGCAAGGAACATAAACCAATTTTGTGAAGAAATGTTATACACTGGCTTGATTTGATTTGAAAGGAATTTTCAAGAAGTGGAGATCTGATTTGATGAATGTGAGATATGTGAATATGAAGAAAATATTGGATATTTGATAGTGCATATCATTATCTATATGTTCAAGAGGTTAAATGAATTTTTGATAGAATATGTCTGAATTTCCTAGTTGAATAAAGCATTTTTGAAAGAGATATAAGCATTGTTTTGAACATCATTTGTGTGCAAGATTTGGGATTAGTTGAGCATGTGCTATGAGTTATTTTAATCAAGTATTTTGAGAATATGTTATGAAATTTTTTTGAGCATGTGTTAGAGCATTGTTGAGTAGAGACATTGAGCAGATTAGAGCAATATTATGAGCTATTTTGAACAGGTCTTTTGAGAAGGCTTGTGAGAAGTTCTAAGCAGGATTTGAAGAAGAGTTGAGGCAGGTTTGAGAAAGTATTGTGATAAGACTTGAAGTAGGTTTGAGGTATATTTGAGCAAGTCTTGTGAGAATACTTGAAGAAGAGTTGAGACATATTTATGCATGTAATATGTGTAGATTTGGGACAGATTTGAGACAAATTTGTGCATGTAATGTGTGTAGATTTGGGACATAGTTGAGACATATTTATGCATGTAATGTGTGCAAATTTAGGACATAGTTGAGATAGATTTTTGTATAGGATGTGTGCATATTTAGGATAGAATTGAGATATATTTATACATGTAATGTGTGCATATTTGGGGCATATTTAAGAGCATATTTATGAGCATACATGAGTAAGCCTTATTATTAGGCTTGGAGTAGAATTTATCGGAGTTGTGTACCAAATTTGGAGGTGAAACAGATTAGAGGTGATAGAGTTCTCTTATGGATAGATTTCCACAAACCAAAGAAAAGAAGAGGAGTCTCCTGTGGATAGAGTTCCACAAACCAGAGCAAGGGTATAGAGTTCTCCTATGGATAGAGTTCCATGAACTAGAACAAAGGAGAGGAGTCTCCTATGGATAGAGTTCTAGGAACCAGAGCAAGGGGATAGAGTTATCATATGGATAGAGTTCCTCAAACCATAGTAAGGGGATAGAGTTCTCCTATGGATAGAGTTCCACAAAATAGATTTAAGGGGATAGAGTTCTCTTGTAGATAGATTTCCATGAAATTTAGCATATGTGATTGAGATATCCTTTGGACAGAGGTTCATAAAATTTGTAAGGGGAAATTGGTTCCCAAGAGTTTTTTTAAGAAAATTTAGAAGAAATATTTTCTCCGTAGACCTAACCCATATTGGGTGAACCAATTTAAATATGTCTCTCATTGTGTATGATGATATGTGCATTGCTTTGTTTCTGCTATTTGTACCACATTTTGAGTAGATAAGTTGTCATTGATGTCAATAGTGAGTGGTCATTGATGTCAAGATTTTAGCACCATTGAGTGGTAGTTTCAGTGGGCAGCAATAGTTTCAGGTTCTCCAATCAATGCAAAAAGATAGTCTAGTTTCAGTTGATCAAATCCACTCTAGGAGGTCAAGATAAGGTCCAAGGTGAAAAGAAGAAGCCCAAGTAAATAATATTATAATAATTCTTTATAATATTATACAAGGAATATTAAATTAATTATAAATTAATTAATATAATTTTATTAAAATTTATTAATTAATTTACTTAACTTTATGTTACTTAAATTAATTATTAATTAATTTTAATATTAATTATATATTAATTTATGTTAAGTTTAAATAACCCTAAGGTGGGTTATTAATTCAAATTTTGAATTCGAATTCGAGATTCGACGTGGGAGCAAATTAATCAAAGTATATATAAAGAGAACTCCACCTTAGCCAAAAATATTAATGCATTTGATTTTAATCTCCATGCTATTGCAAATTGTGCAAATCTTTAGATGAGAAAGAGAAAGGTTAATTGGTGTTTAAAGGACCAAGCGGTAGGCGAGTATTGATTACCCACTATTCAAGGCACCTTGGTCACCAAGCGCTGGTAGCGTAGTTGGCAACTGCGATGAAGGCAAGGCTTTGTGGCAGTGTGAGGTGGAGGTTCAAATCCATGGGTATGGCCTTTTTTTTTAAAGGCATTGATGAATATTGAAGGCACCAAGAGGAAGAAAGCCTTATTTCCTTCATGTGTGTGCTTATAGCCCATGTGGTGGGCACCAAAGTGCTAAGGTGCTTTGTGGTTGGGGAGACGACAGTTCGAATCACATCAAAACCCTTTTGGGGAGAAAACAAATGTATGCATTAGTTAAGGGCCAAAATTTTTAGAGGAATTAGTTGAGCTATTAAAAATTAATTTTTGCATAATTTATTTGGTTTGTAAGGTTTAAGGAGATTTATAAGGTTGATGCAAAATAAATTTTTGGTGTTATTTGCTTTAATGATTGAAAAGTGTAGTAAGGTGTTTTAGGAAGATTGTTTGAGGTTTTGTGGTGTTGGATATTATCCTAAGTTGGAGATTATAAGGTGTATCCAAATAATTAATTTTCATGTATTATTTGATGAATGTTAATTTCAAGAAGGAGCAATAAGGTGTATTTGAGTTTTAATTTTTTTTGTGTCTAATGAATATTTGAAGTGTTAAGAGTGAAATTTGTCATATAACCATTGAAATTGGAAAGAAGGAAATTATGATTGAGATAGGTTTTCTAAGGCCACTTCTACATCAAAGAAAAAGGTATGGTCACATATTCCTAATGAATGAGTGATTGTTGAATTTTGTGAATGCAAAGTTGGATTAAAAATGATTGTTTGGTAAGCATTGTTGAGTGTGTTTTGAATTAATGCTTCAAGGTTTTCTAGAAAAAAGAGTTGATAAAACCTTGTTTGATAAGCATTATTGTTGAAGAGATTAAGTTGAGTGAACTTGAACTAGTGTTTGCAAAATCATGAGTATCATTGTTATGTGATATTGATTGATAAACATTGTTGAAAATATTTGAGTGAGTATTATTATTCTTGGACTAGGGTTTGTAAGCAAGAATAAATTAATTGAGTGATTGGTTGAGTAGAGTTGGTTGATCCCAGTCAAGTGGATGTGTTGTTGTGATAGTTCAAGTTCTATGAAACAAATTGTTCTATATTCTTATTTGAGTTGAGAAAGAGATTGAGTGTTGATGAATGTGAAACATATTGAGTCTCTAACAATTCTCTATATGTTTCTATGATAAAAGAGAAATTGAAAGTGATTAATAGTTTGTGAATGTGAAACATATTGAGTCTCTAAAAATTCTCTATATGTTTCTATGATATTGGACAAGTTCTAGTGAGGACTTGTTGAGCAGATTTGGACAAGTTCTAGTGAGGACTTGTTGAGCAGAATTGAGGTAAGTCTTAGAGAAGAATTGTGGACAGATTGGTGTAAGATTTTGTGGAAACTTACAATACATATTTAAGGACAAAGATTGAGGATAGAGATTGAGGAAAAATTTGAGGGTAGATATTAAGGATAGATTTGAGGACAGATTTTGGTGCAAATTTGAGGACAACTTTGTGCCAGACCAGAGATAGAGGTTGAGTAAATTTATGCTAGACTGAAGGATTGTTTTTAGTGCAAATTTGAGAGATATATTTGAAGGTGACAGAGTATAGAGGATGATAGTATCCAGTGGATAGAGATACATTAGCCAATGTAGTGAGAACAGGTGTCTTCAGTGTATAGAGATCAATTAGCTAAAGTAGTGGGGGTAGCAATTCTTCTAGAAGATCACCAGTCAGAGCTAAGGATAAATATTTCTCCTATGGATAGAGATCCATGAACTTGATTAGGGGATTGGTGTCTCCTTTGGATAGAGGTCCAAAAACATTATAGGGAAAGGATTACCAAGAGAATTTATTTAGGAAAAATTTATAAGGAATATTTTCTCCATGGAGTAGCCCACATGGGGTGAACCACATTAAATCATATATCTCATGTGTGTGATGCTTTGTGTCATGTTTACTAATTTAATATTGTTGATTCTATAATTTGGATTAAACAGATTTTCTTTTTATCTTATACTGTTCACCCCCTCTTAGTATAAGCACATGTTCTTCAATTGATATCAGAGCGGTTATCTCCATAAAAATACTAACAACTTGGAGAAGTATCCATCAGAAACACACATGACTTCAAAAAATGAAAAAGAGACCATGTTTGATATAAAAGAGGAATTATTTACTACTCTCAGGAATTTGGAAAGGATTAGAGAAAAGAACACAAGCCTTAAGGAACAATTTCAAGAGGATGAAGAAGCAAATATGGAACTTCTACAAAGTTTCATAGAACTTAAGATAAAGGTAGAAGAAGGAAAGAAGATTGAGCAAGATATGATGGATCTATTAAGAGCAAGAGAAATAGAATGTGAAATATTGGAAGCATAAATTTTTTATCTAAGGAATGAAGTTGAAAGCACTAAATTACTACAACATATAGAGTATGGGAAGCAGAAAGAATATGCAATTCTTGAAAAAGGAGAAACTTCAAACAAATATAGGCAATCAAAGGATACTTCAAAGGGAAAAGCCATCAGAAAGGAAGAAAGAAAAGAACCTTGGATGAGATTTAATAACAAGAGTAGAAGCACTCAACCACAATCTCAAATACATCCAAATAGGTTACATAATTTCTTCCACGATCATAGTTTTTCTTGTAACAAATATGGTCATAGATTTATACATTGTATTGGTCATGCAAGAAAAAATGTCAATAGAAATTTTAATTATTTTGCACCTCTTATAGATAATGATATTATATGTTACAAATGCAATAATTTTGGGCACAAGGCTAGATGGTGTAAAATTATACTTCCTAAGTCTATTAAAATAAAACCAATATCAACAACCAGGAAAGAGGAAAGGGGAAATGTAAAGACTAGATCAATGTTAGTTCAAAAAGCCCTTCATGATCAAGATAAAGAAGAACAATGGTATATTGATAGTGGTTTTTCTATGCACATGATAGGAGAAAAAGAAAATTTAGTGTACCAAAATAAACCAATAGAGGATCAGTAAGTTTTGGTGATAATGGATCAACAAATATTGGTGGAAGAGGAACTCTGAGCTTAGATAATGGGAAAACAAGAACAAAAAATGTTTTGTATGTCAAAGGGTTAAAAAATAATCTAATAAGTGTAATTCAACTTTGTGATCAATATCATATGGTTACTTTTCACCCATATAGATGTGAGATAAGAAAAACATAAACTAGAAAAGTCATTGCAAATGCAAGAAGAAATCCAAACAATATATACATGCTTAGTGAGATCAGAGGGGAAAAATATTTTTTTATAACAAGAATATGAGAGTTGGTTGTGGCATAGGATATTGGTTCATTTTAATTTTTAAAACATAGTCAACATAAGAAATAAGCAGGTTGTAAGAGATTTACCCAAGCTAAAGAGACCACAAAACACAATTTGAGTACCTTGTCAACATGGAAAGCAAACTAGAACAAGCTTTAATTCAAAGGGATATATGTCATCTAAGCCATTAAGTTTAATACATGCTGATCTATGTGGTCCTACCATAATACAAAGCATTCAGGGTGAGAGTTACTTTATATTGTTTATATATGATTACTCCATAATAGTTTGGGTAGCCTTCCTAAAAGAGATGTCAGATGCATTTAAAAAATTTAAAGCATTTAAGGAACTGGATGAAAATGAAACCAACAAGAGGATTAAGTGTTTGATATCTGAAAGAGGAGAAGAATTTACCTCAAATTAATTTGTAGATTTTTGTGAACAACATGGAATCAAGAGAGAATACTCAGCTGCAAGGACTCCTCAAAAAAATGGAGTAGTTGAAAGATAAAATAGAACCGTTGAGAATATGGCTAGAGCTATGTTAAATGAGTCCAAAATTTTAGATGGATTTTGGAGGAAAGCAGTCAACACAACAATATATATAATCACTAGGGATTAAATGAGGATAAACCATCACAAGACTCATTATAATATTTGGAAAGGAAGACCGGCCACTGTAAAACATTTCAAGGTTTTTGGAAGCAAGTGCTACATAAGATGAGAAGATCAAAACTTAGGCAAGTTTTACCCAAGATGTGATGAGGGAATTTTTATTGGTTATTCCAATAATATTAAAGCTTATAGATGCTTCAACAAGATAACACACACTATTGTGGAAAGTATAAATGTAACAATTGATGAGAAGATAGATCAAAGAGAACCAATTCAGCAAATTGTGTATCAAGAAGATGGGAGTTTCCAAGAAGAGTTTCATGAGGAATCATATGAAGAAGAAGAAGAAACACAAAGACTTCTCCCTAAAACTCCATCCAGGTATGTACAGAATAATGATCCAAAATATCTAATAATTGGAAATCCAGATGAAAGACAAACAAGGAGAAGGATAATAACACCATCTCAACAAGCAAATTTTTCTTTGCTATCTAATATTGAGCCAAAGGATTTCAATAAGGCAAGTGAATATAAGTTCTGGATTAAGGCAATGGATGAGGAATTATATCAGATAGAGAAAAGAAAGACTTGGTAACTTGTTCCCTGACCAAAGGATAAGAATGTGATCGACACAAAATGGGTATTCAAAAACAAGTTAAATGAATATGGATAGGTAGTATGGAATAAAGTAAGGTTAGTGTACAAAGGTTATGCACAGGTAGAGGGAATTCACTTTGATGAGATATTTGCTCCAATTGCATGACTTGAAGCCATAAGAATATTTTTAGCCTTCTCAAGTTTTAAAAACTTCAAGGTATATTAGATGGATGTTAAGTCAACATTTCTAAATGGTGTTCTAGAAGAATTGTATATTGAACAAACAAAGGGATTCATATTAACAGACAAACTAGATCACGTATGTAGATTAAAAAAGACACTGTATGATCTAAAGCATGCTCCTAGAGCATGGTACTCAAGATTGGATAAGTATATTTAGGAATAGGGATTCATAAAAGGATTAGCGGACAAATTATACATCAAAAATTAAGGGAATAATCTACTAATTATGGTTTTCTATGTTGATGACATCATTTTTGAGGGAAACAATGGTAATATGTGTAAAGAATTTGCAAATAACATGCAGAATGAATTTGAGATGTCTATGCTTGGTGAGTTGTCCTTACGTATTGGACTTCAGATTTCATAGTTAAATAAAGGAGTATTTCTCTCACAAACCAGGTATATAAAAGATATGCTAAAGAAATTCAGGTTAGAATATTGCAAACCGATAAGTACCTCCATGGTCACAAGATGTAAGTTAAGTGAGGTTGATGAATCTCCAAAGGTAGATCAGAGATTATATAGATCTATGATTGGTAGTTTGTTCTATGTTATAGCTACAAGACAAAACATAGTACAATAAGTAGGATTAGTGGCAAGGTTTTAGGCAACACCTAGGGAAACACATGTGGTAGCACAAAGAGAAATCTCAGATATCTAAAAGGGACTATGGATTTTAGGCTTTGGTATCCAAAAAGTGATAGTTTCACACTCACAACATATACAAATGTAGATTAGGCAGGTAGTATTGATGACATAAAGAGCACAAGTGGAGGAGCATTTTTTATTGGAGATTGTTTAGTCTCTTGGATAAGTAAGAAGCAAGTGTCAGTATCCTTATCTAAATCAGAAGCATAATATATTGTGGAAGTAGCCATTTGTACACAGGTATTATGGATGAAGTGAACTCTAGAAGACTTAAAGATAAAACATGATCATCCTATTCTCATATTATGTGGTAATACAAGTGATATAAGTATCTCAAAAAATATAATGATGCACTCCAAGATAAAGCACATTTTGATCAAGTATCATTTTATGAGAGAACAAGTGATAGATTAATAGGTCAAGTTGGAATATGTTACTACAAAGGAACAAATAGCAGATATTTTAACTAAGCCATTTTCAAAGGAGACATTTGAGTATTTTCGAGAAAAAACTAAGAGTAATACTCCCACTCTAGAATTAAACACCTCAAGAAGAGGTGGGGGATGGGCTAAGCTAAGAGACTCATTCTTAGCCTCGAGCCCCAAAGGTGACCCTTTGCCATTGATTTCAAATGGGGAGATATTTGAGTAAGGGGGAGAAATTTGGTTTAAGGAGAGAGCATTGCGTTAGGGAGAGCAATTTCCTAGGGAGAGTAGAACAAGAAAAAGGTCAAGTTTTGGTAAAAATAATTTGGGTTACCATCAATGACAAAGGGGGATATTGTTGGACATTTTTAGTAGATAAGTTTTCATTGATGTCAAGAGTGAGTGGTCATTGATGTCAAGCTTTTAGCACCATTGAGTGGTAGTTTCAATGGGCAGCAGTAGTTTCAGGTTCTCTAATCAATGCAAAAAGAGTCTAGTTTCAGTTGATCAAATCCGCTCCATGAGGTCAAGATAAGGTCCAAGGTGAAAAGAAGAAACCCAAGTAAATAATATTATAATAATTCTTTATAATATTATACAAGGAAGATTAAATTAATTATAAATTAATTAATATCATTTTATTAAATTAATTTATTAATTAATTTACTTAACTTTATGTTATTTAAATTAATTATTAATTAATTTTAATATTAATTATATATTAATTTATTTTAATTTTTTTTTTTGGTAAGTAAGAGAATATTATAATTAACACCGGGTTTTAACTGGTTGACCCAAAACCATTTTACAAAATAGGGTCCAGCGACCAAGCTGGACAAAGGCCAAGCCCTAAAAGTTTAAGCGACAACAAAAATGGCCAAGACCTACTCTTCCAATAGAATACGGCCAAACTAAACTATGGAAGCCTAATATTATGGCCATGAGAAAAGAAAGACGCAAAAAAGAACTAACAAAGACAAAAACTAATCATGCAAGCACCATGCCGAGTAGCTTGTGCCCATATAAAAATAATAGAATATGGTCAAAAAAAAAAAAAAAAACATCCCATAGAATGGACGGCCAAGAGGCCAAGCGGTCTTCCTTGTAGTCCTCATCTAACTTCTTATCATCGTTCTTGCCATCATCTTTAGATTTTGCCTTTGACTCCTTGTGCCCACGGGCTGCGGCTATAAAGCGAGAAGATTTAGGGAATCACACAAATCAACAGTCTGCACGATGAGGCCGGACAGGACTCTTCAAGCTGGTTGATCTTGTTGGAGGGGATGAAATTGTCATCTTCTCCAAGACTATTATGGTGGGGTCTGGTGCCTCATTGTCAGGGATCTCCAACACTTTGTTATTTCTTGCTAGGGCCTTTTTGCGACATCGAATCCAAACACACCTTGGGAAATACTTGAGGCCAAAGCAGATGTTTCCCATGCATGAATTTGTAGATAAAAAACCTATATCAGTGCCCCACCAGTTGCAAAAAACACTAGTCACATGAACAAAAAAAACAAATATGACAAAATCCATTATAAGGTTCAAAATTTTTTTTTTAAAAATGCCCCCATTTTCTGTCATTGATCCACTTTGAGCCTTCCAATCTAAAGTTTTTCATTATCTATCACCATTGAGACTGCATGAGGAAGATTTTCAGTCCACGTGATCAAATTTCCTGCTACAATGCCTTCATTTGCCGACCTATCGGCTGCCATGTTTGCTTCCGGAAGGTATGCAAAATTATGGCCTCAGGTCGGTCATGAATTAGAGCCCTTGCTTCATGGATGTAGTCATCAAATCTCCAAGGAGCTCTCTTAGTGTTCTTTAGAAGATTTATAATAATAAGAGAATCACCTTCCACCAATGATTTCCCTGGATAATTCTCTGCCACCTTGAGGCTCCTCCAAAGCGCCCTTGCTTGACCACATTGTTAGTTTGAGCTCCAAGATGTTCTGCAAAAGCTACAAGCACCTCACCCTTGTGGTCTCTAAGTAAGCCACCAGCCTCGACTTCACAGGGTTGCCCCTAGATGCCCCATCAAAATTTAACTTAATCCACCCTAGGGGGGTGGGGTCCATGTGATCATGGTTCTAGGAGAGACTTGAGGATGATTGAGGCCATCGGTGAGAGGTAAGTTTAATGGCTGGCCTAATGAAGCTTCAAAAGGATTTGGAGGTCTAGATGCTGCGGGCACTAAACAAGCATTCTCATTAGCATATGCTAAAATTTTTGACGGAGACGAGAGGATAGTGAGAAACCTTATCCAAGAAGGCCCGACGATTCCTTTCCAACCATATCTGCCACAAGTAGTGATGAAGGCGGATCTTCCACATATACCTAAGACGCCTATTCAAAAATGGGGAAGGCCCTTGGACAAATAAGTCAAAAATGGGTGAGGATGGACCCAATAAATATGAAACACTTGTAACGAGACCTAACAAGATTGAGACAGAAAAATTACAATAGAGAAACAAATGATCAATAGACTCCCACTCAGACATACAAAGATAACACCTATTAACAACAATCACACCTCTTTTTATTAAGTTATCCATGGTGAGGATCTTATTTTGGATGGCCTGCCATGCAAAAAACCCAACCTTCGGAACAATGCTTTTGGGCCAAACTTCCAAGTGAGGGAAAGTAGGTTCATCATTATCAATAAGCATCGGATAAGCGGTCTTGACGAGAAAATTCCCCATTGTGCGAAGCTTCCCGGATAAGCTGGTCCTCAAGAATGCCGGAAGGGAGTAAAGACTGTTTTAATTCATTCTCGAGTATTATTGATGCCCCTGGTAGATCATTATTCATTATTGGCTTCCATACCCTTCTATTGTTTGACAAAGTAATAAAATCTGCAACTTTGGTACCAAAAACTTCAATTGTCCAAGCTCTAAGGGTTGAAATGATGGGAGTCTGCGAGAGAGGGGATAGTCCTTTAACCATTTGTGGTCCCAAAAATCAATGTTTCTTCCATTTCCCCGTTTCCAACGTAGCCCTTTGCTTAGCAAGTTTTTAGTTTGAAGGATTGATTTCCAAAAAATTGATCCCCTGGGAGGAAAGGAATAACTTAAGAATTCAATTTCTTGCAAATACTTTCTTCTGATTATAGTAATCCATTATGCATTTGCATTTGTCAAAAGACGCCATGCTTGTTTGGCCAGGAGGGCCATGTTTAAATGTTGTATTCTCCTTAGCCCAATACCTCCAAACTCCCTTGGTTTGCAAACCCTATCCCAGGACACCAAGTGAAAGCGTTGCTTAGATTCGGAACCGGTCCATAGGAACCTCTTACGGATCTGTTCAATTTTAGTGTAGACACTTGTAGGAGCTTTAAAAATAGAGAGAAAGTAGACGGGGGATGCTTTGAATGGAAAACTTGGTGAGAGCGCCTTGCCGGCTTGAGATAACAAATTCCCTTTCCATCCGACCGACTTCCTCCGAATTCTTTCAATTACATTAGTCCACATGGAATCGGTAGCTCTGCACTGTAAATAAAGGAAGGCCTAGGTATGTGGATGGAAGAGTAGACACCGAGCATCCAAGAATCCTAGCAATCTTAATCCGCCTACGAATGGGAGTGTTAAAGAAATAAATTTTACTCTTTGAAAAATTTACCTTTTGCCCCATGACATCCTCATATAGCTCTAGAATATGTTTTATGACCTTAGCCTCAAAAACCGATGCAAGAGTTAACAACAAAGTATCATCCACAAAGCTGTTCATGTGTAGCTACTGTGTTTGTGATGATGCTTTAATTTCTGAAATAAGACCAATATTACGAGCGACTTTGATTGTCCTCCCAAGGGCTTCGACCACAATGATAAACAACATGGGAGAGATAGGGTCACCTTGCCTTAGGCCCCTTTTACTTTGAAAGTATCCAGCGGGAGCACCATTAACAAGGATGAAAACCAAGGTTTCATAAAACATCCTTCCAAAAGCTTGATCCATTCATGATGAAAACCAAATTTCTGAAGAATGGCGAGAGACAAAACTCCGGTTTATGCGGTCATAAGCCTTGTTCATATCCGGCTTGAGAGCAAAAGCGGGTTTTTAGTCCGGACTACCGAATGGAGGGCTTCATGAACTGTTATGACCCCATCAAGGATGGACCTTCCGGGGGCTGAGCGGCCTTGACAAACATCAATAAACATAGGAAGGATCTTCCTCATTCTATTTGCAATTGCCTTGGTCAAAATTTTATAAACAACATTACAAAGGCTAATAGGTCTAAAATCCATCATAGATCTAGGAGTAGGAATCTTTGGGATTAAAGCAATAAAAGTGGAGTTAAAACTTCTCGGAATATGCTTTGTGGACTGAAATTCCTTGATAGTAGCACATACATCAAAACCTACAATATCCCAAAAAGCCTGAAAAAAACGAGGTGAAAACCCGTCTGGACACTGGAGCTTTATCGGGGTTCATTGAGAAGAGGGCCTCTTTGATTTCTTCATCCGTGAAAGGCTTAATTAACTCCCCATTCAAGTCATCAAAAATTAAATGAGGAATATGGTAAAGCATTGATTACGAAGCTAAGGCGAAACTGAAATGTTCTTCTCCTAAAAGATTACGAAAATAGGAAAGCTGCTTCATTTACGATTTCATTAGGACTAGAAAGGAGTGATCCATCATCTCTAACAAGTTCTTTAATTCTATTGTGGCTTCTGTTCCTTAAGGTAGATGCATGAAAAAATCTTGTGTTGGCATCACCTTCTTTTAGCCAAGTAGCTCTAGACTTTTGCCGCCAAAAAGTCTCCTCGCGAGCTAGAACATTATGGTACTCGGCAAGGGATTTCTTTTCATCTTCTGTAGGGAAGGTGCGGCAATCCCTCTTCAAGTTTTTCTCAATGGTTGATAACCTTTCAGAGATGGCTTTCTTGTTTTCAAAAATATTTCCAAAAATTTCCTTATTCCAGATCCTTAGATTTTCTTTCACCACTTTAAGTTTACGTGCTAATCCGAATGAAGGCACATGCCACGACAAGAATCCTGCCACCAGAGAAATTATGTCTCTGAGATCAGGGTGGTGCATCCACATAGATTCAAACCTAAAAGGCCTTTTGAATTTTGGAGTCTCTTCAATTTCAAGTAAAATCGGGTTGTGGTCAGACCCAATGCGAGGCAAGGACAACCGATTTGCATCCCCAAAAGATTGTATTGCTTCCTGTGACAAAAAAAACCTATCAAGCTTTTCCATTATAAGTTGATTTCCAGACCTCCTATTGCTCCAAGTAAATTTAGCATTTTTTAATTTGACATCCAATAAATTGTTGTTGTTGATGAAATCTTGAAAGTCCTCCATACTTCTTCCTGGAATTCCTACTCCCCCTTTTTTATCAGAGGGGTAAAGAGGGGTATTAAAGTCCCCCGCCACTATCCATGGGATATCCTGAAAAGCTTCCTTGAAATGGTCGAGTAAATTCCATAGATCGGCTCTCCCAGGATATAGAATTAGGGGCGTACACATTTGTTAATATCCAAGAAAGGTCATTAACCTTATCCTTAAAAATAATGCTCATTACCCTTTCCCCCAATTGAATAACCTTGCCTTCCACCTTCCCTGGATTCCAGATACAAAGAAGACCACCCGAGGTTCCATTGGCTTTGCAAAAAATTGCTTCTCCATTTTTCCAGGATATTGAGGGCAATTTTTCTAGACAAAACTTCATCGACTTTAGTTTCTTGCAAAATAAGAATAGTGGGATCAAAATCTCTTCTTAAATATTTGACTAACCGCTGTTTAGGAAGGCCATTGAGCCCCCTTACATTCCAGGATATGATCTTCATTTGGAACTTTTAAAGTTTTTTTCCTCTTCCCCTGCCTTGGACTTGAGGGGGCTTAAGAATTTTGTTTTCTTCAAAGGGAAGATTTCCGGTTGGTGGAAGCAGAGTAGTCCGAATTCCATTAGCTATCTCATCTTGGACCTCTTCTTTCCATTCTTTGGGCATTTGACTTTCTTCCCTTTTTTTCTCACCTCCACAGTCAATCATGGGGGACTTCATTGAGCTTCTAGTCTGTTTCGGGCTAAATTTGGTTTGGGTAACCTGTTGGATAACAGTACTGGAAACCCCTTCTCTGGATTGGGACAAAGACAAAGGTGAAAAATGTCGCTTGGAAGGGCTGATTAACTTCGAAAGCACTTTTTCTCTTTCTCGGACAGAAAAGGACTCATCATTAGGGCATTCTTTATGGCCAACGGGAGGAGGATTGGAAGGTCCAGATTTGGTTGGGGAGTCAAGGTAAGCAGGGAGACCAAGAATTATATCCTCAACATTAGATCCTTCATTCCGATTTTCCTCTGTAATTATTTGGTTTTCAGCCAAAATGTTAAATTTATTTAGATTCTCGAAAGGAGAGCATACCTTTTGTTGGTCAGTTTGTGATGTAGCAATTTGCTTGTCCTTACCATTGTCCATGTGAAGCTCAGCCTCATTCTCCATTTGTCCCAAACCAGAGGCCTTTGCCTTTTCAACATTTGGATCTTTAACACTGTACATTCCTGTGTATTTGCCATTATTTACGAAAGGCTGCCGCTTGGAATCATTATTCCTAGGAAGGGTTTCTTGGCTTCTCAAAAAAGAGCATTGTCCTTTGAGATGGCCTTGAATATTACGATCGAGCAAAATGCCGGTCTATTTTCATATTCGATGACTTGTAATCTTGTTATATTTCCATATTCTAACTCCACATGAGTAGGAAGCTCAGATTCTAGGTTTGCATTTACACAAATCCTAGCATGCGTCATTCTGGTGCGTGCAAGGGTTGGATTATCAATGGCCACCAATTCCCCTATGGTCTTGGCAATACACTGAAGAAAATACTCATGCCACCAATGAAACGGGAGATTTGGGAGACGGACCCAAATGGGGGCAAAGTTTATGCTCTGCTTTTTCGGGTCAAAATCCTCAGCCCATCTCCTAAGAAAAAGACTTCTTCGGCCCAAGAACCAAGGTCCTCCTGTTAGAATACGACTAGAATCTTCACTATTGTTAAGGCGTACCGCAAAAACCCCCTTGATAATGCAATAATCTCCATGTGTCCAGAAGTCTTCCACTTCAAGGATGCCCATCGTCGAATCGTTTCAATATCCGGCCTGCCCCCTATGAATTTGCCTACCAGAGAAAAATTTTCCATCAATATAAAGTCTGCCATTACGCTTTCAGGCACGGATACCTTCCGCCCATTGGGAGTGAGAGGTGGTAAAGAATGTAAGGAAACCCTATTGCCACCTTTAAGGGACTGTGCAAAAGACTTATTGCCCTCAGAATTCTTGATGTGGGCCTTCTTATCAAAAATAATATCAGGGGGTTCGTGTCCCTCTAATTTTTTAAAACCCTCAGTGTCCTTGTCACTTGTCCACTGCTCTTCCTCGGTTGCTTCGAACCTTGCTTGTTCCCTCCTTGAGCCTCACAGCTTCCAGGGGTTTGGAAACCCTGTTTCCCACCTCCAACAGAATGAAAAACATGTTTGCAAAAATTGCACCTACTTTTAATTTTAAATAAACCTAAGGTGGGTTATTAATTCAAATTTTGGATTCGAATTCGAGTGCCGACGTGGGAGCAAATTAATAAAAGTATATATAAAGGGGACTCTTCCACCTTAGCCAAAATATTAATGCATTTGATTTTAATATCCATGCTATTGTGAATTGTTTGAATCATTATATGGGAAAGAGAAAGGTTAATTGGTGTTTAATGGACCAAGCAGAAGGCAAGTATTGATTACCCACTATTCAAGGCACCTTGGTCACCAAGCACTGGTAGTGTAGTTGGCAACTTCAGCAAAGGCAAGACGCTGTGGCAATGTGAGGCAAAGGTTCAAATCCGTGGGTGTGGCCTTTTGTTTTAAAGGCATTGACAATGATCGTAGGTACCAAGAGGAAGGAATCCTTCCTTCCTTCATGTGGGTGCCTTTATCCCACGTGGTGGGCACCAAAGCGCTAAGGCACTTGGTGCTTGGGTAGACGGCGATTCGAATCATGCCAAAACTCTTTTGGGGTGAAAACAAAGGTATGCATCAGTTGAGTGCTGAAATTTTTAGAGGATTTAGTTGAGCTATTAAAAATTAATTTTTGCATAATTTATTTGGTTTGTAAGGTTTAAGGGGAGTTATAAGGTTGATGCAAAATAAAATTTTGGTGTTATTTGCTTTAATGATTGAAAAGGGTAATAAGGTGTTTTAGGAATATTGTTTGAGGTTTTGTGGTGTTGGATATTATCTTAAGTTGAATATTATAAGGTGTATCCAAATAATTATTTTTCATGTATTATTTGATGAATGTTAATTCCAAGAAGGAGCAATAAGGTGTATTTGAGTTTTGATTATTTTTGTGTCTAAGGAATATTTGAGAAAGTGTTAAGAGTGATATTTTGTCATCTAACCATTGAATTTCGAAAGAAGGAAATTGTGATTGAGATAGGTTTTCTAAGGCCACTCCTACATCAAAGAAAAATATATGGGCACATATTCCTAATGAGTGATTGTTGAATGTTGTGAATGCAAATTTGGAATGAAAATTATTGTTTGGTAACCATTGTTGAGTGTTTTTTGAATTAATGCTTTAAGGTTTTTTGGAATAAAAAGTTGTTGATAAAACCTTGTTTGATAAGCATTGTTTTTGAAGTGATTAAGTTGAGTGAACTTGAACTAGGGTTTGTAAAATCATGAGTATCATTGTTATGTGAGATTGATTGATAAGCATTGTTGAAAACATTTGAGTGAGTGTTCTTATGCTTGGACTAGGGTTTGTAAGCAAGAATAAATTCACTGAGTGATTGGTTGAGTAGAGTTGGTTGAGCCTAGTCAAGTGGATGTGTTGTTGTGATAGTTAAAATTCTATGAAACAAATTTTTTTATATTATAATTTGAGTTGAGAAAGATATTGAGTGTTGATGAATGTGAAACATATTGAATCTCTAACAATTCTCTATATGTTTCTATGATAAAAGAGAAATTTAAAGTGATTGATAGTTTGTGAATGTAAATCATATTGAGTCTCTAACAATTCTCTATATGTTTCTATGAGATTGGACAAGTTCTAGTGAGGACTTGTTGAGTATATTTGGACAAGTTCTAGTGAGGACTTGTTGAGCAAAATTAAGGTAAGTCTTAGAGAAGACTTGTGGAAATATTGGTGTAATATTTTGTGGAAGATTACAATACAAGGATAGATATTGAGGATATATTTGAGGATAGATATTGAGGAAATATATTTATTTTTTTGGTAAATAAAAGTCTTCATTAATTATCGGGTTTTGCAGGTTAACCCAAAACCTATTACAATATCCAACCTTCTACTGAGATTGTAGATCCTAGTCATCCTTGAAACTTTCTTACCAAAAATTGTGTTGAATCCCCTACAACACCTTACTAACAAAACACACCCATACCTAAACATAACTGTAAACATTACTTACATTGATAGGAATTGAAGTTTGGAACTTTGCACTTGTGAAACCTGTTGCTTGCCCACTTCCCATTCTCTATTGAAATCTTCCAAGGCTTACGCCCTGTTACCTTCATTTCCAATTTGGTATGATTTAGAGGGAAACCCCATAGTTATTACCAGCTCCATGGGGAAAGAACACCCATTCATATTTCTCCTTAACGGGTAGGTTTCTTTTCATATTGAGGAAACATTTGAGGATAGAGATTGAGGATAGATTTGAGGATAAATTTTGGTGTAGATTTGAGGACAGAGTTTGGTGCAGATTTGAGGACTGGTTTGTGCCAGACCAAAGATAGATATTGAGAATATTTGTGCTAGACCGAAGTACTATGTTTAGTGTAGATTTGAGATAAATATTTAAAGGTGACAGAGTATAGAGGATGATGGTCTCCAGTGGATAGAGATCCATTAGCCAAAGCAGTGGGGGTAGCAGTTCTTCTAGAAGATCACCAATCAGAGCTAAGGATAAAGAGTTCTCCTATGGATATAGATCCATGGATTTGATTAGGGTATCGGTGTCTCCTTTATATAGAGGTCCATAAACATTGTAGGGAAAGGATTCCCAAGAAAAATTATTTGAAAAAAAATTATAAGGAATATTCTCTCCGTGGAGCAGCCCACATTGGGTGAACCACATTAAATCATGTCTCTCATGTGTGTGATGATTTGTGTGATGTTTAATACTTTATTGTTGGTGTTATAATTTGTATTAAAAATAAAAATATTTTATCTTATACTGTTCACCCCCCTATCAGTATAAGCACATGTTCTTCACTATTGATGATATTGGTTAACACTACTTTGGAATGATATTACAATTGATAACATTGGATAATACTATTTGGGAAGGAAAAGTAAAAGTTTATCTTATATTGTTCATACCTCCCTCTTAGTATAATCTTGTGTTCTTCATATTATTGTAGTGGTCCCATCACAATTGCTTTTTGAGAGGAACATATAACACTTAGTTAAATCTACGAAGAATTTAGTCCTCTTATAATTTTTAATAATATTTTATTATATACTAATTGGCCATAAAATTTATATAAAATCTAATGGTTTCATATTTTGAAATGTTTTATAAAATTTTTGTACGTGAAAAGGAAAAAATATTTTCTAAAAACACTATAAAATATTTTCTATTGAGAACTATGCAATAGTTTTATTAAATAATGAGGAATTGCTAGAATCATAACCTATTTGATCCTATTTGTTGATCCTATTATTACCATAAAAATAGGTATCCATCCACCTACATCCTACAATCACAATAGAATTCATAATATAGATTCACATTATCCCCTCCCTAATACCATCTTTCATTTCTTTCATTAAGTGTAGGTCTTCTTGGCTCTTTCACTCATAATCACCGCAATAGGCACAACATAGATCCATTTGACTACTTAAAAATGATGAAAATATACTTACCTTGAGTCATATAGACGTAAATATTCTTAGTCTAAAGAATTACATAGAACATAAAGTATATTTAGATCTAGATATAAAAATTTATGATAACTAGACATCAATGATGCTCCTTACCTCATAGAATTATTTAATTACTGAATAATAACCACCCCTTCCTCTTATCTGCCATATAATTAATATGCCAAGATATTCAACTTCCTTTATATTTGAGCATTATGATGTACAATTGAAATTCCTTAACACTATGGATTTTAACTTATTTTGAATTTAAATTTGCTTTCATTTCTTGATATTTAAGGATTTATAAAAAAAATATTGCTAAGAATATTTTATTTTGACAAGTTCCCAACCCACCAAGCTGATATTGATGGAAAAATATTACGTACAGACTTAGCGTGAATTATCTTTCATTAAAATTCCTAGTGAAAACAAAGCTTGGATGAATAAGGATATTAAAGAAGATTTTAGCATTGGATTTAACTTAGAAGTAATGGTATATTGCATTATATATCTTTAGGTATAATAGGTATAATGTTTAAGAAATTATTAAATCAAATCTAAAATAATTTATCTCTTTATATTTGTAATTTTTAACTTTTTTATTATATTTCACATTTATCTATATTTCATTTAAATTTCTAGACTTAAATTATAAGTGGCATATCAAAAATATTATATATTGATTGACATCAAAAGAAAACTATAAACGACAAAAAGAAAAAAAAAAAACTATACTAAAAATTTGATTTGGATGTTAAAACTTACATTATGATTAATGAAAACAAATTAATGAAAAAAACAATCAAGATATGCATTTCATAAAAGAAGTGGATTATCTTACACACTTCAAAAAGCACTAAAAGTGTTTGTTAGTTTGATGAGGATGAGTAATACCATAAAATAATGCTAAATCATCTACATAGATGGGGGCTTAGATGGTGAACTATAGGAGTCCATACAATTTATTCTTTGGGCTTAGAGTGGATTCCATGGCTCCATACTTCATAGATTGTCTTAATATTGCTAAATTATATGATTAGGGTGCATCACATGCCATCTATATCGTGTAGTGCAACAAGGACAGCTCCACTAGGGAAAATTTGTTGAGAAACCAACCATGGGTTTACATACAAGTGATAACTATTTGTATACTCTTTTAGGGTAATAAAATACTAAGAAGGTGTGCGGTTGTTGATCCTTTTTATTGGTGCACTCTTAAAAATGGGCTTCTTGGGGTACTCTTCAAAATGGGTTTTAAGAAAAATGTTAGTCCAAGTACTTCTCCTAGTTAAGTGGTCAAGACTTGCATGCAATATTAAAAGAGGTTATGATCCTAATATAGGTGCTTATTAAGCACCAAAAAAATAAGAACCAAATAGGGGATATATGTTCACAAAAAACTATAGCTTCTATAGTAGAAAACAACCTTGGAAAGTGATCTTTACCTCTACTAGATCCCTACTCCTTTGACTCTTAATTTCCACTTTACAAACCCTAGGCTATGAATATTAATTTATTTTGAGTTTTAGTTTTTAAAACTCTACAAACCCTTTAGCTTACAATCACCACTTTGCAAACCCACTTTGCAACCTTGATCTACAACCCTAGGTTATGAACTTAAATTATTTTTATTGTTTATTTGTTTTTATTTTTTGAACTCTACAAACCCTTTGGCTCATGACCACCACTCTACAAACTTGCTCTATACAACTATTATATAAACTTGCTCTATACAACTACTATACAAACCTACTCTATATAACTACTATACAAACCTACTGCATACAAGTACTATACAAACCTTCTAGGCTATGGATTTAAAATTTATTTATTTATTAAATTTATTATTATTATTTTAAAACTTTGTAAATCCTTTGGCTCATAATCACCATGGTTTTTACCCTCGCTAGATCCCTGCTCTAGCTTTTGGTCATCACTCTACAAACCCTAGGCTATGAATATTATTTTTTGAACTCTACAACCCTTTGTCTCATAATCATCACTTTGCATATTTTGTTATTTTTTTACTCTAAAAACCCTCTAGCTCATGAGCATCATTCTACAAACTTGCTTTGCACATCCAATCTACTAACCTGCTTTACAAACCCTAGGCTACAAATTTTAAAATTATTTTTGTTTTTTATGTTTATATTAATAAATATTTATAAACCCTCTATCTCACAGTCATTGCGCTCTTTGCCCCTATTGGATATCTACTCCTATGACTCTAGGCCACCAGTTCATAAATCCAAGGATAGGAATATTATTTTTTAAAACTTTGACATCCTCTAGCTTATGATATTTGCTTTGCAAACCTACTTTATACATTTTTTTATTTTTTAAAACTTTATAAACCCTTTGCCCCATAATATTTTCTTTGTAAAATTGTTTTATGCACTCACTCTACAAACATACTTTACACACCCACTCTACAAATCCACTATGAAAACACTAGACTACATATTTTAGATTTATTTTTATTTTTATTTATTTTAAACTCTACAAACCCTCTAGTTTGCAACCATCATGATATTTACCACTATTGGACACATGCTCCTCTGACTCTCGATCATTTATTTACAAACCCTAGGCTATGAATATTAATAAAAATAAATAACTCTACAACCCCTTGGATCATGTTCATCACTTTGCAAAACTACTTTACACAATTTTTAATATTTTTAAACATTGCAAACCCTTAGGATCATAATCACTGCTCTACAAATTTTCTTAACACACCTACTTTACAAAAATATAGCATTCAAATGTTACTAGAATATTCAATTAATCATATTGTTATCCACACACACACCTATATATATTGAATTAACTATATCCAAAAACCTATTAATGGTTCATAGATCCTTGATTTGCATATATTTCATCACTTAGAGATGTTATTTTTTAATTTACACTTTTCAAATAATATAATTTCTATAGAATATACTATTAATTTCAATATACTTTGAGTTATATTTTCCTTCCAATGGACCAATTTATTACTAGATTCTTAGAGTCATCCTAGTAGTAGAGATTAGGGGAATGAATATCCTTTTTTCTCAAATATAAGGTAGTAATTGGTAAATTTAATAAGTCCTTGCCAAGGGCTTTGGATCTAATAAAATGTATTGATGGTAATTGGAAGTCTCCAAGAGTGAGTCTATTCATTATTTCCAATGGTTTCTTCCTAGCAATTTTTTATTCCATGAAGGAAAGATATAGAATATTGAAATGGGGTCCTTGGTTTATGATAAGAGTACGATTATTTCTTACCCATTGGTATGAAAGCTTTGCACCTAAAAACATAAATCTATCCCTAGTACCAATATAGGTCAGGAAGTATGAGTTGCCCATTGAATTCTAGGAAATGGATACCTTCAAAGAAAAAGTAAAAACTTTGGAAAAACTCCTTAAGAATTCAAAAGCTATAAATTATGGATTCTTGGTTATATATACCCAAAAATTACTCTTTGATGATATTAGTAACATTTTACTAGAATCAATCATTCATAAGTATGGGAGTAAGTTGTGGATCCAAACCATTGATTATGAAAACATATATTTTATATGTAGAAGATGTCATGATGTTGGACATATTGATAGATCATGTGCTAAGAAGAGTCCAAGAGAAAATTACAAGTGGATATTGATGAGGGTGGTTTTCAACTTCCAAGTAATAGGTCTAGACAGATGAAATATAAACAATGGAGACTAGTAAATGAGGATATTTAAAGAAATATCCATTCTTTTGAGGTTTTAGCCTATGAAAAAAAATTAGATCAAAGCTTAAAGGACATAGTACAATAGGATCAAAATATTAACAATGAACCATCTACTCAGTTAGATCTAGATTTAGAGATGAACATTCATATTGAACCTAAGGATTGTACCTCATTAGATTTAGAAGACTCTCTTGAAATTCCATGCACCATTTAGAAGAAGGAAAGTGGTGAGTAGGGTTATGAATAAGGGTTCAGGCCCAAAATATATTTATACAAATTAGGTGAATCAAATTTTAAATTGAGGTGAATTATGTAAAATATACCCAAACCATGAATATATGGATACACTTCCTTAAGTATGGGAATAAGTTGTTGACCCAAACCATGGATTATGAAAATATACTTTTTAGATGTAGAATATGTCATGTGATTGGGAATATTGAGATATCATCTGCTAAGAAGAGTTCAACAAAAACATATGTAGAAAACTATAAGAGAAAATTACAAATGGATATTGATGAGGATGGCTTTTAACTTCCAAATAATAGGTTTAGATGGATGAAAATAAATAAATAGTGGAGACTAGTAAGGATGTTTAAAGAAATATAAATTCTTTTGATTTTTTAGCCTATGAAGAAAAAGGAAATATTAGCTTAAAGGACACAATATAATAGGACCAAAATATTAACAAGGAACCATCTACTCAATGTGATCCTTTAAACCTAATGAATGTGCCTCATAATATTTAGAAGACTCTCTTGAAGTTCCATACACCATTTAGAATAAGAAAAGTGGTAGAGAAAATGTAGTGTTAGATGTTAATACCTCTATCATTAACAAGAAAATACCATAAAATAAACATAATAAGTCAAAAGATTCCTTAGTAGAGATAGGAGAGGATAAATCTAATGAAAAGGAAACCCATGAAAGAATATTAAGGAATAAAATAATGAGATATCCTCTTGATATTGGCAAGGAAAAAAGAGAAAAATCTTCAAATTATCATGTGAGATCTAGAGAACTAAGAGCAAACATAGAGAAAGGAACACAATCTAAGTTGGTTGAACTTCTCTTTACGAAACAATAAACTGATATTGGTAATTCATAGGTGGAGCTAGCAATTACTAATGAGATTTGATTACCATATCATGGAATATAAGGGGTTTTAATGCTACCTCAAAGCAAATATGTATTAGGGATCTCTATTTATGTATTAAGGCTAATATTCTTTGTATCTAAGAAACTAAAATGACAAAAGAATAAGTTTCCAAAACTATGAAAGTAGTATGGATAAAATGTGAATGGGATTCTATGGATTTAGGAGCAACAGGATGAATTCTAACATGTTGGAATCTAGTTAGAACCTCCTATGACACCATTCTTAAAACTAGGCTTTAGATAGCCTCATTAGTCACATGCTACTTTGTACACATTTGTTAGATCTTTACCAATGTTTGTGGATGCACAAATCAATCACGCAAGTCATAAGTATAAAGTGGGATTGAATATTTTGTGAGAAATAAATACCAATAAATCTAATTCATGATCTCGGGATATTTGAATGCAATAACCAATCTAGATGAAAATTTTGGAAAATTAGAAAAAGAACCCAAAGTGCGATAGATTTCTAAGGTTTCATTCAAGAAAATAATCTATGGGAGGTTGAGTTTAAAGAGGACGACTATAGATGGATCAACAACATGATAGATTAGAACCTAATAGTGAAGTAATTAGATAGATGTATACTCTAAGGTTAGATGAAGTCACTTGTGCTAAAATTGATACTAGACAAGGATTGGATCAAATAATTGGCCAATAAGAGTCAAAATGGTGGTAAGTAAATTAAAAAATATCCTATTTTAAATATGAATAAGTGTGGGAAGACCGTCCTTAATTTATTGATATGATCGTGTAGGCATTGAATTCTTTAGGAAATAGTAGGTTGTATACACTTCCAAAATAAAGTAAATCAATGACATCTACATTAAATGAATGGAACAAGAACACTTTTGGAAATATTTTTCAAAATAAATAAGAACTAAAGGAGAAACTTTCAAAATTCCAAAAAGTTGAGCACAATAATCCAAGCATGGAGGAAAGGGAGATTCTTCATGAATATTATAATATTTTGAGTAAGGAAGATAAATTTTGGGGATTAAAATTGAGACAAAGTTGGTTAAAAGAAAAATATAAAAACACAATTGTTTTTTATAGGATAGCAATAGTAATAATATTATCATCCATAATTAGTAGAATTAAATCTGTAGAAGGGGTTTAGAATGAAGACCAGAGAAAAACCAAGAAGAAGAAAATATTTTTTAATTAGAATATTCTAGGACCAAATGAGATTGAAGTTCTTAATGATAAACTATTACAAGAAGTATCTTAAGTTATAACAAATGAAAATAATAGCAAATTGATGGATCCTATTACACTAAAATAAATTAATTTAGCTCTTTTCTCCTTTTATAAGGTTAAATCTCCAACTCTAGATGGACTCTACAACATTCTATCAACATAACTACTAAATAGTGAAGGATTCTTTATTGGTGGTAGTGTAATAGTCTAGGGTAAAACAATACATACCTTATAAAATAAATACAATATATCTTACCTTGATTCCAAAAAATAAGAATGCATAATTGTTTGATTCATTTAGATCCATAATCCTATGTAATATGACATATAATATAATCTTGAGAGTGATGGAAAATAAATTAATACCACTTTTAGACAAAATTATTTTAGGTGAGCAAGGAGGATTTGTGAAAGGAAGATAGATTTTGGATGGGATCATAGTAATGCATTCAATAGATTATAGAAAAGAGAGAGCAATGATATTAAAACTTGTTATGAATAAAGACCATGATAGGGTTAAATAGGATTTTCTTTTTGTTGTGTTATAAAAGTTCATATTTAAAAAGAAATCGATCAAATGGATTAGAGCTTGTGTCTCTACAGTATCATATTTAGTGTTGGTCAATGGGCTAGTAAAAAAATCATTTAAATACAAGAAAGATATAATATAGGGATATCCCATATCACCATATATATTCATTATTAGTGTAGATTTGTTGGTAAGGAACTTGAATATTGCATACAAATATGAGCTAATAAGAACACTTAAGTCTAGTAATAACATCAACAACATCATGTTGAGTGGTATTTTCACCCAATTGTGAAAGTACACTCTTCCTTAGGATTTGGGTTCCAAATCCCCTCTTGCAAAGAAGTTAAACAAACAACTTCTCCAAGGTCTCCGCTATATTAGCATTTGCATATGTGTATTAGTAATCTCAAATAAAGATATTCAATTTAAATGCTTGGAACACCTTAGTGATTGCAAGTAACTGTAAACAAGGGGCAATGTTGGTTTATTTTACCATGAAACTTTAGTGATTGTTCATTGAACCAAAATAGAGCAAATGTGAGTTGGCCCTCATATGACCACGATGTAGTGCTCAAATTACCCCTCTTTCGTAAAATTAGAATTTTTATGAAGAGAGGGTAATTTTAGGCTCAAAAAATGGAAATTTGTGAAATGCCATAAAACATAACTCCTTCAATGAAATTGGAATTTTCATGAAGGGAATGTCATCATAGGCTCATGAATGAAACATGAAACTGAAAAAAATGAAATTCGGCCCTAAAATGGAAATTTTCTATTTTCGGATTTTTTAAAATCTGTAATAAAACAACAACTTCGATGAATTTTTAAAAATACTAAACAACTCCGAAAATGAAATTTCAAAGTGCGTATTGGAAGTATGAAGTATAACCTACGTAATGGTGAAATTATTTTTGGATTTTGAAATTTTTTTAATGTTTATTTTAATGCCTGAAAATTAAAAAAAAGTTAAAATTTCTGGAAAATAAAATGCAGAAAAATGAAAATGAAATGCAGAAAATGGAACACAAGATACATTCAGTTTGATGCTATCCTATTCCGACAAAACCGAAGATGCGAGGTTTTCATGCATGCAACCTAACCTATTGGACTTGCAAAACAAGCACAATCCGGATAAGCTAAGTGCTGGCTCCTAGGGTTTTAAATGAGGTTTTCAGATTTAAACATTCGCATGAAGCAACCAAGAAAACTTGCATAAACTCCATTTACAAGCCTAAAATCTGAAAAGGGGAAAAATAGACATTTAATCTTGCATGCAGAAAATGACTCCTTCTTTCTTGTCCATAAGATGCAACTTTCTAAAACTTTCTGTATTAAAAATTTGTCATTTTACAATAACATAAATTTTTGGTTTTCCCAAACCAGTCCATGGAAGAAAAAGAGCTCAAACAGGTCCAGAATGGCCCTCTTGCCTTCAAATCTGCAACCCTGCTCGCAGTAGTTTCCAACCCCTCAAAACATCCTTGCCTAGCGTATTTAAAATTTTCAGGAAGCTTTTCGTTTCATCTTCCAATGGTTGTTCGTTTCACCTTCCCTTGTGCATGCATGTGTTTTGGTTTCCAAAAAGGCTTTTCGTTTCTATTTTGTGGCCCTTCGTTTCATTTTCTCCACATGGGCTTGCGTCCATTTCCTTCCGTGTAATGACCATCTTAAATGATTTCAAATCATTAAAGATTCCTTATGTAACATTTTGTCTTATTCATTGGATTTTGTCCTTATGTCCACGTCACTATGCAGTCTTCGCATTTCTCTCCCTTTGAGTCGCGAAAATGCAACATGTCGTGATATCGCGACACTTTTGCCTCCTGACTCTCTTTTGTTGCTTTTAGCCGCGAGAATGTAACATGTCACGATATCGCGACATTTTTGCCTCCTTGCTCCTCCTTGTTGCTTTTAGCTGCAAAAATGCAACATGTCGCGATATCGCGACACCTTTTCTTTCTTGTCTTTTGGCCGGAAAAATGCAACATGTCGCGATATCGCGACACTTTTCTCTTTTGGCGTGAAAATAGCAACATGTCGCGATATCGCGACACTTTTTTTTTCGATATCACTTTTCTCTTTGGTCGCGACAAATGCAACATGTCGCGATATCGCGACACTTTTTCTCTTTTGGCCATGAAAGCAACATGTCGCGATATCGCGACACTTTTCTTTTGCCCGACAATGCAACATGTCGCGATATCGCGACACTTTTCTTTTCTCTTCCGATATCAACTTTTCTTTTGCGGACAATGCAACCTGTCGCGATATCGCGACACTTTTCTCCTCTGGACAGAAATGTCGATATCGTGACACTTTTTCTCTTTGGCCATGTGGATATCGCGAACTTTTCATTTGGCCGACAATGCAACATGTCGCGATATCGCGACACTTTTTCTTTTTTTCTCTTTGCTTTGAACCGCGAAAAATGCAACATGTCGCGATATCGCGACACTTTTTCTCCTTGCGGTGTTTTGCTTTTTCTTTGATCTTTAGCATATGGGCCACTTCGGTCTTCTTGGAAAACATGCAAAAAGGTGGGTCCCCAATTTTGGGGTACGTTGTGGAGCAACCACAACAAATGGCGACTCTATTGGGAAATGCTCCTGAGCATTTCGGTGAGAACTCAACCTGAACACCTTCAAAACACAAACACAAGCGTCAGCAAATATCCCAAGAATGAAACTAGACGAGAAATACATGAAGCATTAGAATTATTAAGCATCAGCTCGGTGTGTGCAGTGTGCTTCATTCCCTATCGTTTGAAACTCGTTCAACTTTCCATTGTCAGTTTCACTTATGATTCGTGCATATGAGAAGTTATGAATGATTCCTGTAGGATTTAATGCGTGGTGAAGATGCTAGAGATATAACAACCTGCTTTGCAAAAGCTCAAACTTTCTAGTATCATGAACAAGCATATTAAAACTGTCAAACCCTCTTAGGATCAAATATGTGTATACTGAATTAATTTACTAGATCCCAAAGTTGGTTATGTGTCACTACCATCTTGAACCCATGTGCAAGTGTAAGTGAAATCAGAGCTTTGGGGAATCGGATTCCCAACCTAAGCGAGATGGGAATTTAACCCTATCCTTGCTACTCTGATCTGGAGTTCATTACCTCATCTTGAACAAAATGATTTAACCTGTTATGGATGAAATTGTCAGGCTAGCCTATCCGTTTGAGCAATCAATGGTCTTGCTTTTAGACAAGACATGTTGCCACGCATGAGCATACTCCACTGCCAGTCGGGCGTCTATAGCCCCGATGGAGATCAACCCCATAATCCAGGATTTGACTTTACTTTTGATTTCTTGAACCTTGGGGATGACTACCCATCCTTGCAAGGGACATGTAGTACGATCCTTCCAATCCAATATCAATGATGCAATAAAAGTAGAATGAAACATATTTGCTTTGGGTTTCAAGTTCTTGAGCGGGCAAAATAGAAGCTTTGGGGAATCGGATTCTCAACCTAAGCGAGATGAGAATTAGACCCTATCCTTACTACTCCATGAAGGTCAAATCAGAGCTTTGGGGAATTGGATTCTCAACCTAAGCGAGATGAGAATTAGACCCTATCCTTACTACTCTGATTTTAGACTTTAAGCACTATGGGAGTGGTAAAAACCACTGTTTTAAGGATTATGTTGCATGATAGGACAGACACGAAATACTCCTTTCGCCTCACCTTTTCTTCCAAGTATGGTTTTGACCATTTTACTCAAGATTCTCTTTAATATGTGCAGAACGTGCTTGGTTCAAGATAGTTCGGGCATCAGTTCCCAACCTTAGGATCCTTTTAATATATGTTATGTAATAACCCTAAGAGGATTCGACACCTTTTCAATGATTGTATTTGAAATGTAGATGCAACTGAGATGAAATGTATGTGCAATGTCGAATGTAACATGAGATATGAATGAATGCATTGCTCTTTTTGAAATGCGGATGGAGTATACCACCTACTTTACCATAATGTGTAAAACTGACAACTTCATGCATCACAAGTTCCAAACGATATTCTTTAATGTGTTTGTGATACTCGTGGAGCTTTCTGCAATACAATTCCGATGTTTCATATTCTCTTAGTCTTAGTCAACATTCATAAGGACATAAGTTGACATCTCGCTTTTTTTTTTTTTTAAGACAAACCAAAAGTGTCCAAAGGACCAACACACAAAACTTAAAACCAAAATGAGATCCAATCCAAAACCAAAACACGAAAACCAAAAGTATATACAAATGTACAATATAATACAAGATGGTGCAAAGTTTGGATTATCATTTTCCCGGATCCCAAACCTGATTAGAATTCTTTAAGAGACATATGACCTGATACGCATACCAAGTTTTGTAGGCATCCAACAAAAACAAGATCAAACCAAACAAAGACACAAACTTCCACTTGCCCCTCTCACCATACCCATTTGATTTAGCTCCATTAGTATTCTCATAGGTGAGATTCAAATTACCTAATTGATTAGACAATGGTTGATTTTCAATTCTTTCTTGTCTATTCTTTAAGGTGTAAATTTCATCATTCCATTCATGGTTTAGAACTAGGCTTTCTTTATTCAAAATGAAATTTTGTAAGCAAGAGCCTATTTCTAAAAATTTCAAGGCTAATTCATTTTCCATGTTCTTAGGCCAATCAAAATTGTGCAACAATTTACAAGCATCTAGGATATTTACTAAATGGGGATCATTAGAAGTTTTTATCCTAGACTCAAGAATTAATTGTTGATGAATTTGATTTAGCAATTTAAGTGCATCAAGCTCCTTTTCATTCATTAAAGTAACGTTATCAAAGGTGTGGTTAGAAATTAATTCTTGTTCTTCATTCACCTTCAATGGCATTTCATCATAAATATCATTTGAATTATACAAATCTTCACCTAAATCTTGGATGTTTGGACACAAAGGTTTAGATTTTACCTTTTTCACATTTTCATTTACCAAAACCTGGTGAGGATTTGCAATTCCCTCTTTTACCTCATGGTCTTCATATTCTTCATTGATTACTTGTTCATCAAACATACCAAAATTGGGCACCCAATTGAAAACATGCCCATCATTTTCAACCCTCAAATATTTTTGGTCAAAGTGTATGTCAAGTAACTCATCTTCATGATCAATCACTTGCGTCTCATCCCATTCATCTTCACCTTCCTTAGATGGTTCAGTTATTTCCAAAAGTGGGTTATCTCTTGAATTCAAATTGGTAAAGCTATCATAATCCAAATTTGTAACCCATGATTCAATTTTATCACGATTTGGAAGGTGTGGATCCTCTTGGTCATCACTTTCGAGAAGATCATCCAACGTGTCTTTCGGGAACAAGTGGTGAACTTCATTTGTTGATTCATTTTCAGCCACTTGTGATGACTTAGGAGCTTCTATAATGGGATCGATTTTTGAATTCCGTGTCATATAGTTGCTCCAATCCTTTGCAAGTACATCTGACCAAATCATGTCCACATAAGTTTGTTCATCCAAATCCTCCTTTTTGGGTAATGATTCTGGATATTTCTTTTCCAAAACAAGATGGTGATCATTTGATTCCAACTTCTTGTTACCCATCCATAAAATTTCTTCTCCAAAAACTTCATGCTCTTCAAGACTTTTCGAATAGGTATTTACTTCAACGTGAGTCACCTCAAAATCTCTTGTATCGCTTGAAGAAGCATAACATGAAACATCATTAAGATCGGCATTATGAATTTTCTTCCTAGGATGATTTGGATGCATACATTGATGTGCTCATTTTTGTGGTGGAACATGCCTACATACCTTCTTAACCACTTTCTTTTGCTCTTTTACTTTCGATACGAACTCTTTGGGTTGAGTGGTAGAAGTAGTAGGATTAGTTGGATTGATATCCACGGACAAAGCTTGAACATTTGTTGCAATGGTTCCATGAGTGACCACATGATTCTCTAATTGAGGCATAGTTGGATGGATGGAAGTACTTGTATAAGCACATGTGGGAGCATAAGTTGGTATGGTAGGATAAAGTTGATTGTAGGGAAAAACATTTGATATCAAATTTTGTTGTGCCCACGCTTGATTTACCATCGAGGTTTGATTGCAAGCCCCTAGTTGTCCTACCATAGTTGATTGCTCTATTCCATAACCTTGTGGCCTCAATTGTTGATCTACAATCATAGCTTCTATGTAGGCCGATGCAAGATCAGTAACCAAGGGATTCATCCTAACAAATATGGCAAACAATGGATCCAATGCTCGAAAGTATATTTGAAGAGCACCACTTTCCTCAATAGTATAGGGAGAAATTAATCTCGCATAAAGCTTTCGAAACCTCATGTTGAAACTTCTCACCTGGCTCATTAGGTTCTCTTTTGCAAGAAGTAAATTGTTGATATATCGTGAGAGGATCAATGAGCAACCTAAATTGATTGATAAACTCATCTTTCAATTGAGTCCAAGATGTAATAGAACCAAGTGGGTAAATTGATGTACCAATCATATGCCACCTCATCTAGGGTTCCAGGAAACATTCTACATGCCACATCCTCATGTTCGACATTCCATCTAACTAGGATATCCACATAGGCTTGAATATGTTCCTCGGCTAATGTTGGACCATTGTGTTTAAATTTGGGCAAACGTTTTTCTACGTCCTTGGGTAAATCATGAGAATCTCCACTAATGTTCAAAGGACTAACATGTATCCCATACCACGTTCCTGCAGCTGTAGCCATTAATGAAACTCAAAGAATAACTTCAAAACCAATTTGTTAGTCATGAATAAAAGAAGGAACCATGACAAAGCAATATTCTAAAAATGTAAATTAGTTTCTGATTCACCGGATCGCATATGCGCAAGTGAAGAGCATACTCCTAGTGTTGTAGGCTTTCCGATTCACAAGATCGCATTACACGCAAGTGAAGAGCATAATACCGACAACAAATACATTTTAGACAAAATAATTCCTTACAAATAAGCATGAAATGACTAGCAAATATCAAACATGTAACGTATGAATAATCATGTTAGCATCAACCAAGAGATGTATCAATTAAAATCAAATGAAAGTAATTGCATGGAGACAACCTCGTTAGTCAAGACCAAAATTTTTCAAAATCAAATCAAAACACATTATTCCCGTATGAACAATCAAAAGCGTTAGAACAATGCATAGCAATTCATGTCCTCCTTTTAACACTACAAGGTTGTATTGTTAAAAGAGGGCTAAAGATAATAATCAATAGGGCATGAAATATTCAAAATTTAAATCCCTATAGCATTTAAATCACACTGAAATAAACCAATTCAGGCCCTCCTTCTAGCGCCAAAATGTTGAGTGGTATTTTCACCCAATTGTGAAAGTACACTCTTCCTTAGGATTTGGGTTCCAAATCCCCTCTTGCAAAGAAGTTAAACAAACAACTTCTCCAAGGTCTCCGCTATATTAGCATTTGCATATGTGTATTAGTAATCTCAAATAAAGATATTCAATTTAAATGCTTGGAACACCTTAGTGATTGCAAGTAACTCGTAAACAAGGGGCAATGTTGGTTTATTTTACCATGAAACTTTAGTGATTGTTCATTGAACCAAAATAGAGCAAATGTGAGTTGGCCCTCATATGACCACGATGTAGTGCTCAAATTACCCCTCTTTCGTAAAATTAGAATTTTTATGAAGAGAGGGTAATTTTAGGCTCAAAAAATGGAAATTTGTGAAATGCCATAAAACATAACTCCTTCAATGAAATTGGAATTTTCATGAAGGGAATGTCATCATAGGCTCATGAATGAAACATGAAACTGAAAAAAATGAAATTCGGCCCTAAAATGGAAATTTTCTATTTTCGGATTTTTTAAAATCTGTAATAAAACAGCAACTTCGATGAATTTTTAAAAATACTAAACAACTCCGAAAATGAAATTTCAAAGTGCGTATTGGAAGTCTGAAGTATAACCTACGCAATGGTGAAATTATTTTTGGATTTTGAAATTTTTTAAATGTTTATTTTAATGCCTGAAAATTAAAAAAAGTTAAAATTTTTGGAAAATAAAATGCAGAAAATGAAAATGAAATGCAAAAAATGGAACACAAGATACATTCAGTTTGATGCTATCCTATTCCGACAAAACCGAAGATGCGAGGTTTTCATGCATGCAACCTAACCTATTGGACTTGCAAAACAAGCACAATCCGGATAAGCTAAGTGTTGGCTCCTAGGGTTTTAAATGAGGTTTTCAGATTTAAACATTCGCATGAAGCAACCAAGAAAACTTGCATAAACTCCATTTACAAGCCTAAAATCTGAAAAGGGGAAAAATAGACATTTAATCTTGCATGCAGAAAATGACTCCTTCTTTCTTGTCCATAAGATGCAACTTTCTAAAACTTTATGTATTAAAAATTTGTCATTTTACAATAACAAAAAATTTTGGTTTTCCCAAACCAGTCCATGGAAGAAAAACGACTCAAACAGGTCCAGAATGGCCCTCTTGCCTTCAAATCTGCAACCCTGCTCGCAGTAGTTTCCAACCCCTCAAAACATCCTTGCCTGGCGTATTTAAAATTTTTAGGAAGCTTTTCGTTTCATCTTCCAATGGCTGTTCGTTTCACCTTCCCTTGTGCTTGCATGTGTTTTGGTTTCCAAAAAGGCTTTTCGTTTCTATTTTGTGGCCCTTCGTTTCATTTTCTCCACATGGGCTTGCGTCCGTTTCCTTCCGTGTGTAACGACCATCTTAAATGATTTCAAATCATTAAAGATTCCTTATGTAACGTTTTGTCTTATTCATTGGATTTTGTCCTTATGTCCACGTCACTATGCAGTCTTCAGTTTCACTGTCCTGCCTGCCCCTTTTGAGTCACGAAAATGCAACATGTCGCGATATCGCGACACTTTTGCCTCCTTGCTCTCTTTTGTTGCTTTTAGCCGCGAGAATGTAACATGTCGCGATATCGCGACACTTTTGCCTCCTTGCTCTCTTTTGTTGCTTTTAGCCAAAATGCAACATGTCGCGATATCGCGACACCTTTTCTTTCTTGTCTTTTGGCCGCGAAAATGCAACATGTCGCGATATCGCGACACTTTTCTCTTTTGGCCGCGAAAATGCAACATGTCGCGATATCGCGACACTTTTTCTCTTTTGGCCGCGAAAATGCAACATGTCGCGATATCGCGACACTTTTTTTCTTCTCTTTTGGCCGCGACAATGCAACATGTCGCGATATCGCGACACTTTTTTCTCTTTTGGCCGCGACAATGCAACATGTCGCGATATCGCGACACTTTTTCTCTTTTGGCCGCGACAATGCAACATGTCGCGATATCGCGACACTTTTTCCCTTTTGACCGCGACAATGCAACATGTCGCGATATCGCGACACTTTTTCTCCTTGCGGTGTTTTGCTTTTTCTTTGATCTTTAGCATATGGGCCACTTCGGTCTTCTTGGAAAACATGCAAAAATGTGGGTCCCCAATTTTGGGGTACGTTGTGGAGCAGCCACAACACATCACCCATCAATAATTTGTAAACGATACAACCCTTTTTCGGAGGGTAAGGAAAAATGAGACTACAATTTTGAATAACTTATTAAAGAAAAATGAAAGAGTGTTAAGGTAGAAATTTAATAGGACAAAGTTAAAAATTTACTTCTTAAAAACTCTAGCTAAAATAAAAATAGGGAAATGAAGGAAGAAAATTTACAAAATACATATCTAGGAATGAAACTATTTGAGGGGAGAGTGGGGATAGAATTGTGGAATCTAGTTATAAGTAAACATTAGAATAAACTACTAGTATGGAAATTTATATGGTTATAGTTATCAAGAAGAATGTAACTAATTAAATGAGTCTTATAGGACATTACAACATTTTATATGTCCTTTTATGTCATGCCAAAATTGGTAGAAAAAAAATTAATCTAAATTATATGGTCATTTTTATGGTCAAGATTACATGATAAAAGAAAATTTTCTTTGGTGAAATGGAGCAAGGTGTGTGATGATAAAACTAGGGGAGATCTCAATTTAAGAGTTCTTATACATGTAAACATATATCTAAGGGTAAAAGTGATTTGGAGATTGTATAAAGAGAGTCAAAGAAAATGGGCAAGAATTCTTCCAAGTACATTGAGCTCAATGACCCAAGCTTAATCTTTACTATATTATCACTATGAGATGTTTTTGGACTATGGAATAGTTTAAAAAAAATATTGATATAGTGATTAAAGGTCCAATATGGGTGGTGGAAAGTGGATAAAAACATTATATTTGGATGAATATTTGGTGATAAAATACCACTCAATCTAGATCCAATTTTAAAACCATTTATGAGATTGCTTCAAGACAAATATGGTGATAGGGTTTAAAACATTATGCACAAGGATAAATAAGGAACATAAAAATGGAAAGAGGATTTTTTTAGAAGTATACCAAAAATTATTGCTAGGAGGCAAATGAATAAAAAAATAGCAATAATTATTATTCTAAGGAGACCTGAAGATACACTAATTTTGGAGTTGAATAACTCAGGATAATACACAAGAACAAATAGATGTAATGTAAAGAATCAATAAAATAGGAATACCACAAGAATATGGAGAGATAAGTCAAAAAAATGTTCATGGCCCCTTACAATGTGTTCACTATAAAAATGAGAGTATAGACCATATCTTGGGATATTGTTTAATAGTCTGGGAACTATGACAATGGATTATTAATATGTTTAGTAAACATCTAGTGATGAATGGAAAAAATTAACAATGGTTACAAAAATAGTGGAGCACTTTTAAAGTGAGGCATTATAGATAATCTACATACATTGAAAGATACAATACTTTTGATGATATGGTTAGAAAACATAGAAGAATATTTAAAGGAAAGGAAATATATTTAGAGGTAAAAAAAGGAAGATTTATTTACCCATAGAGGATTCAAAACCAACCTCATCAATTCAACCAATACCTAATATTGAAGTAGAGAGCCTTGACAGATGGATCCAAGTCATCAAATGCAATTATGATGATGGATTCAATAGAAATAAAAGAAATGCAAATAATATAAAATGAAAACCACTAGAAGTGGAGTTTGTCAAATTAAATGTTCATGGAGCATCTAAAGAAAATCCAATACTAGTAGGAGGAAAAATAATTAGAAATAATAGGGGTGATATTTTATCACATTATACCTTCAATAGTGCATTTAAGACAAATAATGAATCTAAATCTTGGGTGGATTTGGAAAGGTTAAAAATTTATAGAAAAATGAAATGGAATAGAGTATGGATGGAAGGTGATTCATTAATAGTAATAAATACAATTTTGAGGAAAGCAAAGGCTCCATGGAATATATAAGAGATCATTGTGGAAATACAAGACCTTGCTACAAAGTTTCAAGAAATTAGATTTATGCTTATGTTAAGAGAAGGAAGCAATTGTGCAAATAGACTAACCAATAGAGGGATTTTAATAGAGTATCATGAAGTTAAATTCTATTTTTCATGGTTAGAGAAAGTAGTAAGTTTAGTTGAAGCTAACATGCAAATATTGATTATCTAAATCAAACAATGATTAAGATTTATTGTAAGATTTTCATCGGTAATGTTTGTTATATTTTATAATATTAATGCATTTTCATATAACATATGTATTACAATAATTCTGGTTGCACTTATGCTTCAAGAATGAAATTAAAAATATAGATCTCTAAAGTGGGCTATGATAGTATGAAGTTTTGGAAATATTATTCTACTAAGATGTAATGTGTAGATAGTATATGTGGATTTTTGATATTGTAAAGGCTACTACAAGATAATTTCAAGAATATAGATGCAAAATTTTTGAAGATTTGTATTTACAAAGAAAATTAAAGAAGATCTAAAAAGTAAAAATCAAGAATCTAGACTTATTTTGAAAATAAATGTAGGTATCTAACTATAGCAAATCAATTAATATGAGAATTGAATATGTTTTTAAGCTCTTAAACTCTAAAGGGGAGTTTATATTTTTCAAGGGTGGGAAACCTAAGTACAACCCTTTTTCTCTAGCAATAAAAAAAAATTCCTCATGTTTATTACTACTAGTCTTTTACTATATCCTAATATGAAAAAACATAACTCATATTGGAGGTAAATAATAGGCAATAGCATGACTAGAAAAAACTCAAATCCTCAAAGAATTGTCATGGATTACAAAGGATATATAGTAAGGAGGAAGAGGTAAGATGGTGACACATATCACCATGTGAAATCCAAATGACACATGTCATGTACAAATTTTAGGGTAAGCAAGGGTAAAGTACACATTATTTTATTTTTAACATCCATCCTTAATGTGTACTTTCCTAAAAAAGTAAGTCAACATTAGATACATCCCCCCTAATGTTGACTTCTATTACAACATACATAGAGTATTTCGCTAAAATTGGAGAATTTGTCAAGTCCAAGTGACTTGGTGAAGATGTCAACCATTTGATCTTGAGTAGGTACATTCTACATTTGTATGATGTTCTCTTGGATCATATCTTTGATGAAGTTATGATGGATGTCAATGTGCTTTATTTGGTAATGGAAGATAGGATTTTTGGTCATCTTAATGGTACTTTTATTATCACAATATATGTATGTTGGACCATATATGAGTAGCCCAACATCCTTAAGTAATTACCGCAAACAAATTACTTTTGGAGTTACCTCAACTGCTACCAGGGTTATGCATAAGGGGTTGACCCCAAAATCTATTTATAAAATCAAGGCGAATTGTCTTGGAATGCCAACGATATTTGTAGAAGTATACATGGCGAATTGCAATAATTTATTTCCAAAAATTTTCAAACTGTGGTGATTTTCATTAATTTGTCTCCAAAATTTTTTAAACCATGGTGAATTTTTCTATGTTGGGGAATATGAATATCGGTTTGCAAAATCTAAAAAATGTATGGCATACTTAAAAGCGTTAGGTCGATATAAAATACTTTAGGCTGACATGATGACTGATAGCATGACGATCGACTGTAGGAATGATGATCCGCTATAGGTATGTCGATCGAATGCAAGAATGTTGATCTACTATAGGCATGATGATCGGCTACAAGTATGACGATTGGTTATAGGCATGACGATCAGCTACAGGAATGTCAATCGGTTGTAGGTATGACGATCAACTATAGACATGATGATCGACTGTAGGTATGCTGATCGGCTGAAGGTATGATGATCAGATACAAGCATGACGATCGGCTATAGGAATTTAAATTGGCTACAATCATGATGATCGACTGTAAGCATTATGAGCAGCTATAGGAATTCTAATCAAATGTAGGCATGTTGATCAACTACAATCATGATAATCTATTGCAAGTATGATGATAGACTACAGTCATGATGATTAGTTGTAGGAATGTTGATCGACACCTTTGCAACTGATATATAAATGTTGATCAACAATCCTTGCAATCGATCAGCTTATGCCATGGCTTTCTAATTAATTTTCTTATATCAACAGACACAACTCTACAACCAATCGGCTTATGTCGACAGACATGACTCTGCAATCAATTGGCTTATGCTGACAAATATAGCTTTGCAATATATTAGCTTATGTCGATAGACATAGCTCTACAACTGATCATTTTACATTGATAGACATGATTTTGCAACCGATCGACTTATGTCGATAAACATGGATCTACAATCAATCAGCTTATGTTGATAGACACGACTCTACAATCGATTGACTTATGCTAACAGACATGACTCTACAACCGATTATATTGTACTGATGGAGACTCCTCTACAATTGTTTGTTTTATATTGATAGTCACTCTCTCCAAAATTCTCAAGTTTTTCATTGTTTTAGAACTATTTTTGAGTTAGAGTATTTTCGATGTATTTTTATCTGTACCCAGTATAGTATATATACGGGTAGTATATGAGGTGATTTGGGCATTGAATCTGTGTACCCAATCAATGAAAATTCATCACATGTTGTATACATAAAACCATGATTATGGGTACCCTTGAGGAATCTCAAAATCCTATTAGTAGCTATCTAATGACTATTTTAGGATCTTGTATGAATCTAGAAACAAGGCCCATTGAATAGGTAATATCTGGTCTATTTGAAGTTAAGTAGATCAAACTTCCAACTAGTTATCTATAAAGGGTACCATCAACCCTTTGTTCATCATCACTATTGATCAATTTCAATCGGGCTTCCATGGGAGTGGGGGATGGTTTACACTCTTGCATGCAAAACCTCTATGAGAGGGATTGAATATATTCATCTTGGAATATGAATATCTTACCAGGTTGTTGCCACATTTCTATCCCTAAGTAGTAGTGATGGAGACCCAAGTCAATCATTTCAATATTTTTGCATAAGTTCTCTTTGAGAAACCTTATTCATTCTATATCATCACCTATAATGAGAAGATCATCCACATACAATATTATCAAAATTATGTGGTTCCTCCAATGTTTTACATAGAGAGTAAATTTTTCTATAGATTTGAAACCATTTTTGATGAAATAAGAATAAATTTTGGCATACCAAACTCTTGGTTCCTGCTTCAACCCATATAGAGATTTATTCAATCTAAGGATTATTTTCTTGACCTTTGATTGTGTACCTTTGTGGTTGATCAATATATACTTCTTATTTCAATGCACCATTGAGGAAGGTACTTTTTACATCCATTTGATAAATAGGCCAATGTTTTTGAGTGGCTAAATAAATAACATTGTGTATTGTAGTTGTCTTTATATAGGATCAAAGGTCTCCTCATAATCAATACCTTATTTTTTTCATATAGCCTTTAGCTCCTAGGAAATCCTTGTAGAGATCTAATGATCCATCTAATTTGTACTTTTCCTTGTCCACTAATTTTGTGACAATGGAGGATTTTCTTGGGGTAAATCAACTAACTACCATGTGTGATTCCATTCAATGGAATTCAATTATTTCTCCATAGAAAGAGTCTATTTAGGATCACCAAGTGATTATTTGAAGTTATAAGATAATGGTTGGATCAAAAAAATTCCCATGAGAGCATTGTTCACTTGGTGTCTTAGGGTATAAGGCATTTTACCTGTATAAGTGGGAAAGTGGCTTTGGGCTGCATCTATGGTAGATTGAACCCATTTAGATAAATGATTTGATGATGTGGAATTATCATTAGATGTATTAGAATTAGGAGGGGAAGGATGACAAGGATCATGAGTGGGGAGGTCCTCATGAAGGCTTTGACTTATGATGGAAGAGGAAGGATCAGATGAGGGAGTGGATGCCAAGGGAGAAATTGTTTTCTTATTTGGTTGAAATGAAGGTACCATAGGACAATGATTTGGTGGGGGATATGAATTGAAGGTAACATACCTAGAGATAAAAATCCTCTTGGAAATTGTGCATATAACTTATAGGCTTTGGAACATTCACTATAGCTAAAAAAGATGCATTTTTGGCTCTTGTCATCAAAATTATCTATTTTTTGATAAGGTATGTGGGCATAGGCATCACATTTAAATAATTTGAAATGGTCCACATAGGGTGTATTTCCAATCCATAATTATTCTAATGTTATGTCATACAAATCCTTAGTATAGGACCTATTGCTTAAGTCTACAACAGTAAGGATAACTTCTCTCCGAAATGTGTTTGATAATGTAACAACAACTAGCATACATAGATTTGGCCCTATTTGTGATGGTCTGATTCATCCTCTTAGCTACTCTATTTTTCTAGGGTGTATAAGGAGTTGTGCAATACATCCTTATCCCATGATTCTTACAAAGACTAAAAAATATTTGGAGATGTATTCTCCACCATTATCTATCCTCAAGGTGGAGATTTGATAGCCACCTTCTCTTTCAACAAGTGCCATGAATTCCTTGAATGTATCAAGGGATTGTCATTTATACTAAATGAGATAGATACAAAATTTCTTGTTGTAATAATCAATGAAAGCAATGTAATATTTGGCCCTAGTATGAGAGGGAACAAACATTGGACCACAAATATATAAATGCACTAGATGTAGTGGTTTTTTGGCTCTCCAAGTCTTTCCTAACTCAAAAGGTTGTCTATGGTGCTTGACAATAGTACATGGTTCACAAAAGCATTTAGACTCTTTTAAGTGAGGAAGTCCTTTGACGAAACCTATTATTTCCATAATTTGAAGATTATGAAAGTTTAAGTGACCCATTCTTTCATGCCACATATACTCCAAAGAGAAAGTAGTAGTTGTATGCAAAGATTGTTGAGTTACAAATTGGGTAAGAAGGTATTAGAAACAATCCTTTTTTACTCCCATGGCTTTGACATAGCCATATGGTTCCCGAATATAGCATTTATCTTTTTCAGAAATAGAGTGTAACCCTTATATATAAGTTACCCAATAGAAGGGAGACACATTTTGAGATCAAGTAGATACAACACAATCATGGCAGGGAAATTATTCCAATTAATGTAAAGCAAGTGGTGCATATTCTACATATTTAATGGGAAGAACATGTTCATATCCAAAATTAATGAATTGGTTATGAGTAGGTTGAATATTTTTCAACTAATCCTACCTTCATGTCATGTGTTTAGTTTCCCTTGAGTCTATATACCAACAATATTTATATTCAACATTGACTTGATTTTTTGCATACAATGTATTAATATTATGGTCTTGTTGACCCCTTTGGTTTCTTTTTCTATTTATTTGATATCAATAAGTTGCAGAATGAACCCATTTTCCACAATAGTCACACCCTTACTGGTTTTTGGGTTGATTTTGTTATTACGACCTATAATTTTGAGACCCTTATTTAGTATGACCTCCTTGGGGAGGTATTGATTGTTATTTTGGTTGCCAATGTGGTTATTGGTGTGGTTGTTGATGGTACTTTTGTGGTTATTGAAATATGCAAAACGTGACACACAGACAATGCTTTGAATAGAATAAAATTTAAGGTAGCACAATATTGAACAATAGGATAAATTATTTATTGATGGGGGGAGCCAAGAAACTCCATTGTTACAAGCTTGGATCCTTGAATCCTTTTGATACAATATTACAACAATTTAGGGTTCTCCAAAACCCTAAGAAGCAAGGTCGTGGTGTCTTCAAGAATGTCTTGATCCCAATAAGTTTGAGTGGGCTTTTCAGTATCCAAGACTAGGCCACTCTAGGTGCTGATGTAATACTCCAAATATACACACAATAACACAAAAAATAGTTAGTAGTATATGCAAGGGCTCCACAACATGAGGCCCTCTATAAGAAATAATAAACCCTAACTAAGTGCTATAAATAAAGTGAACAAAAACAGAAGCAAATGCAATAAATAAAATGGTTTGATATGTTTTACTTACTTTATGCGCTCTGATGTGAAACATCTAATGCAGGTGACTGGTGCGGTGATGACATAACATCTTCTAGAGGCTAGGGGGTCTTTAGGGATGAGAGCATAAAATTCCTGCGAGCATATGGCTACTACAGGAAATGTCTGTGGGTGCCTAGGGCTAAGGGGAAGGATTATGTCAAAGTAGATCCAAAGAGGGAGAAAGGATGATGACTACTATGGGATATTACAACAAGTAAGAAGGGCAAAAGAAGTGGTGCGAAGTGACCTAGGGAACTTGAGGGTTTCAAGCACTCAAGGAACTCACAAAATTAGGGCAATTGGGAGCTCAAAGGAATCCAGGGACTTAGGACACTCTAAAACTTGGGAACTTAGCATCATGAATCAGGGATTGAGCCATTCAAATGGATCCTATTTATAATATAACCTAGGTCATGCTAGGGTTTCAACGACACTAAATGTGTGGATGAGATTAAAGCACATCTAAGGGTATATAATAAATCTAGGGTGTGGCATGGATTGATGTAAATGGGTGGTCGAGATTAAATAAAATTGGATGGTTGGGATTAATTCACTTAAATAAATACATATTTATTAAATATATATTAAAATATAGTATAAAATATTATATTTAAATATATATAATAAATATATAAATAAATGTGAATAATGATAAAAAATGACAGGAAAATAGGGATAGTGGAAAAATTGGCTATGCTTTGATGGTGGAAATGGTGGGAAAGCTTGGATGGAGGATGAATGGCTAGATTTTGGTGTCTACAGATGCCCCTTTTTGTACTATGTTGCGTGAAACACAATACAATGCAAAAACGCAAGACACATGTTTTGGCCAGCTTCAAAAGCAACTTCTCTCTCTTGTTGGAATACGATCTTGAAAATAAAAGAATAAAAGAATTTAGAGTTTTGCATAGCTTACCCCCTCAATTGGTGAATGAGGTTACGAATGAATCTCACAAGCCAATTAAAAAAAATGTGTAAATGAATTATGGATAATGTGATATTGCTTTTGCCCCAACGGTTGGAAGGGGGTTGGTGGAAAAATGTGATATGATGTGTTTGTTTTTGCCCCAATAGATGAAGGGTTTTGTGAAAAATATTAGGTTATGAGAATGATATGAATGACGTAAAATTTTATATCATTTTTTCCCCAACGATGGGAAGGAAAGTTTTGTAATCTAGTGATATGATTGTGTCTATTTTTACCCCAACAGAAGAAGGGAATTTTGCCAAGTGTAGATGCCATGATCATGTAAGATGTATCCCGTTGTGGGAAAGTCATAACCAAAAATGGTTATACCCAAATTTGGGATGATTTGTTGTTGATAAAACACTTCAAATTTTTGGCTTCATTGATATGCAAAATGATGATGCAAAAGAAAAATAATCAACCTTCGATTTTTTGCTAAAAAAATGATGTATGATGGTCATTTTGTGAAAATTTAGGCCATTTTAGATGCTTTTAGAATTTTTTTTATGAGTTTTAGTAAATATGGTTGCAAATGAGATTTATATGTCCAAATTAGTTTTAATATTCACAAAACCTAATAAAATTATGGAATGCACTTGTGAGTGAAATTTGGAATGATTTAGTTGGGGAAATCTACTATTTTGTGTTGATTTAGCTTTTGTCAATGCTGATGTGAAATGTCTGCGGGTGCTTACAATTCATATAAATGCTCATAGGTGCTTCAACACGCTAGGCAATTCCCATGGACACTTCAAAGTGCCTGAAGCAGCTATAAATAGCTTACTAGGTGGGATTAAATTTTATTTGTGCATCTACGAGTTTGAAAAGTTGCATATGAGGAGTGAAGGGTGAGTGAGGAGTGAGGTGAGGTGAGGCATTTGGAGTACAAAAGCTATGACAAAGGAGGGATTTGGTGTGGAGGCTAGGGTTGTTGTTGGGGTGTAGATTGTTGAGGTAAGGCATTGCTTATTATGTATTGTGCAAACTTTTTTTTTTAATTATGAATTATTAACAAATGTTTTGTGTTGTACTACATCTTAGAGTTTTGGAGGCTCAATACCATTTGTCACCTTACATCCTTAGGATGAGAAATGCCATTATGATGTAGGAGTGGGATTTTCTTAGAGAGGTGGGGATAGCATAGGTAGCCCAGTTGAACATGGTGAGGGCTAATGAGGTGTACCTCTCTAGCTTGGTAAAGAGGTGGGATGCAGACAAGAGGATGTTCCAGCTCCCTACAGGTGAGGTCATTATGACTTTGGAGAATGTGTATCACATCCTTAAGGTGTCAGTGGAGGGTCTTCGAGTTAAGGTTGGCCTCAATCAAAAGACGAAGATGAGGAGGATGTTTTGGGATGCTTGGGAGGGGTTGAAGGTGGAGAGTAGAGGCATCCCCTATTTTTCCATGTATGAGGATAAGGAGTTAGTCCCCTATAGGCTTTGGTTATGTTCGTGTTGGCCAAAATTGTGGCCTCAAATAATACTTGGTGCACGTTCCCTTGGAACTTGATAGGGTTGGTGAGTGATATGTTCACAATGAGGCAAGCATATGCATGGTTTCCCACCTTATTGGTCCAAGTGTACTGGGAGCTTTATGATGTTATGAGGTGGGGGTAGAAGGTATTGGGGTGCATCCTACTACTACAATGTTGGGGATGGGAGCACTTTAGAGTTGCTCTACTAGAGGGTTTTCCTATGGAGGATTTTGGTAGGAAGCATCCTTATGCTAGGTGATGGACATTGGTGGAGGAGATGTAGTCGAGTCATCCAGTGAGGACGAGTCAATGGTACAAAGGTCTATGGGTGAGATTAACATCCACACAAGTGGTATGGAGGACATGGCTAGGTGCCCAGTGGACTAGGGATGGAGAGAATCTACGATGGGTGCAATAGGGTAGGTGGGTTATTGGGAGGCATAGGAGTGAGGTAGATTACTTCCAGTTCTCTCAATTATTCTACCAGTTTAGACTGATATAGGATGTTTTCGATGATCCAGTGTGGTATAGGAGGCATTGAGAGGAGATAGGGATACCATACACAGAGCCATGGAGGGTGTCCTTGGAAGATGATTAGAAGGTAGATATCATAGATGTGGAGGATGTGGGGATGACAATAGAGTATGATGTATGGTTTGTAGTGCAACCACCATGGGTACTACTTCAATGAGAAGTTGATGGGGATGTCGATCGAGAGGCTAGGGATGAGGGTACCTAGGAGAGTCAGGATGAGGGTGTCCTAGGATACTTGTAAGAGATAGTGGTACCTTCTATCTAACAGTCATAGGTGGAAATCATAGGGTGTAACATAGTAGGTGCTCAAGGTTGGGGGAGATGGAAGAGACGGGGAGGATATGGATGAGCTTCTAGATGTACCCCTAGGCTAGAGCACGAAAGATTGGGTACATATGGAGCTGTAGGTGGTAGAGTGAGATGTGAGGATTACGACTCTCTAGGTAGAGCTAGTAGAGAGGGAGCATCAACATGAGGTCGACATACGATGCCTTTGCTCTCGGTATAGATACATTGAGGCATTGTAGAATAGGTTTATGGAACATCATATTGCACTTATAGATCCTCAAACCTCTTCTATATCTAAGAGTGCTAGGCATAACTCTAAGTCTAGGGATCCTACTAAGTATGAGCCTCCTCCTAGGTCACAAGGGTCTTCTTGGAAGATTTAGCTAGTTCTTAGATGCACTTTTTGTATATGATCCTTGGTGCTCCATTGTATGTAACCTTTTGGAATTCATTGATATATATCTATATATATATACATGGATTTTACATTTTGCATTATATATTTGTGTGAATGATTTTTATGGAATGCATAATTATATTTATGATTAATACATATGATATATTATGGATGATTAATGCAAGATAGAATATGGATTATTAATGCAAGATATCATGTGTTAATGATAATTTATGGTTAGATATTTTATTAACCCTTTGCAAACACTGTTGTTTAGTTAGGAGCACTAGACTTGGTGGCATATGGTATGAATGACTTATCAACTAACATGGATGTTGACATGAAAGAATATGTTGATGTTGATATGCAAGAATATATGGATGTTGATATAGAAAAAGACATGGATGTTGATATGGAAGAAGACATGGATATTGATATGGAAAATTGCCTATTCTACAGACTCAAACATCCTAGTGATATCAAACAACCCCACTAAAATTACCTAATCCTTCTAGGACTAAATGTGTGTGCAGTGAATTCATTTACCGAATGAAGAGAATGGTAATGACCCAAGACAATCAATAACCTGTGTGTGTACAAGTGAATTTTTAAAACATCTTGAGTAAATTGGGTAAACATGTTATGGATGAAACCAAGAAGCTAGCTTGTCCATATGAGTGGTCAGAGGTCTTTTTTTTAAAAGAGACATGTCACCACGCATGAGCCTACTCCAATACCAGTCAAGGGTATATAGCTCTGGGAGAGGCTAACTCCATAGTCCATTACTTTTTGTTTTTGATCCCTTAAGTTTTTGGAATGACTACCTAACCGTCTGACTGGAAATGTATTACGATCCTTACAACCCAATTGATTAGTGGCGTGTGATGAAAAATATTTCTAGTTTTTTTAGGGATTTGTCCCTACTCTTTCTTTTATTTTTAGAATTGTGGTAGTGGTGACAACCACTATTTTTATAAATTATGTTGCATGATGGGACTAGAAAGGATGACCCTTTTCACTTCAATATTTATACCAAGTATGGTGTTATCCCTTTTTGACACAAGATGTTTTTAAGATGTGAAAGTTGTGATTGGTTCAAGAATATTTTTAGAATAAGTTCGCAAACTCTAGATTTTTCTTAGTGTATATGTACAATGGTCCTAAGAATAACTTGACATGATTTTTGGAGGTTGCTTAAAACACTAGGGGTGGATGAGTGACCACACAAATCTAGGAGTTTTTGAATGTGACTTTGCTAATGACAATTTGACTTTATGGAATGGTGTGGATGACTTTGTGAAGGTGCCCCTAATTAAGGCAACATGACTTTTGTAGGACCAATTAAGACCTTGAACATAAATGATACCTAAATATAAAATGCAAAATATGGATGTGAATGCAATGTATGATGTGCAGTTTTGCAAAATACAATGTGAAATGTGGGCGAATGCATTGTTTTTGGAGTGTGAATGTAAGTAAAATGTAATGTTATGAATGAAGTGTATGCAAATGTTTTTGTGTATTATCCATGTATATATAATAATAAAATCATGCATAGAATTATCTCAAGTGTATAAAATTAAGTGGTTTGGTTTCTTCCTCTCCCTCTAGACTAGCAAGCCTATAAGTATCGTTACCCACTCTTTGTGTAACTATGTATGGACCTAACCAATTAGCTACAAATTTATCACGAAGGTGCAACAATGCATTGGTGTTTTGTTGGTTCTATTTAAGGACAAGATCTCCTACTTGGAATTCACGTAGATGAACTTTGGCATTGTAAGAATGTTTGAGGTGGTCTTGATAAAATTGTAAGTTCTCTAAAGCATTGACTCACCTTTCATCAAGAAGTGTGAGTTGGTCAAGACGTGCTTGTATAGCAGTGTCATCATCTATGAATTATTGCAAAGAAAATTTAAAGGAAGGGATCTCGAGCTCAAGAGGCATGATTTCTTTGGCTCCATAGACCAATGAAAATGGTGTTGCCCCTGTAGGCATGCAAATGCTTGTTCGATAAGCCCATAATGCCAAGGGAATTTGTGTATGCCAATATCTATTATTTTCTTTGACAAGTTTCTTGGGAATATAAATTAAGGTCTTGTTGGAAGCTTCAACTTATCCATTTTCTTGTGGGTAATAAGGAGTCGAGAAACTATGTTGAATATTATATTTATCACAAAGTGCTCGAACATCCTTATTATTGAAAGACTTGCCATTGTATGAAATGATTTTTTAGGGGATACCAAAACAAAAAATGATATGATGGAGTATGAACTCCACAATTCTAGGTCCTATCATGTTGGTTAGAGGAATTGCCTCAACCCAATTTTTGAAGTATTTAGTGGTTGTGATGATGAAAGTATGTTGTCCCGAGGAAGGAGGTAAAATTTTACCAATTAGATATAGACCCCATTGTGAAAAGGGACAAAGGCTTTGAATAGGCTATAAAGCTTGTGATGGTACATGAGTTAGATTAGCATGTTCTTGGCACTTTTTGCAATGTTTAACATAGGTGCAACAATCACGTTCCATTGTGGGCCAATAGTAACCCATGTATAGAATACACTTTGCAATGGCCATTCCACTAAAATGACCACCACAAGTACCATCATGGGCTTCAAATAAGGCTATTTGACCTTCGATAGAATCGAGATAATGAAGGAGGACTCTGTTATAACCATGTTTATACAATGTGTCCCCTAAAAGCATGAAATGGGCTACCTTTTGTTTGAAATTTCGCTTGGTAGTTCAAGATGTGTTAGATGGGAGTGTTCCAAACTTGATAAAGGCTACTATTTGGCTCAAAAAAGTCTCATATGAGTCCAATTAGATAAATAAAATATCATTTTCATGTTTCAACTTAGCACAGGAAATTACATATTTAGAGACCATTGAAATGATAAGGGGTTGTACCTCTCCAAAGGAGTCTTTTGAAATCAAGGATCCAAGAGAGGCCATCAATCCTACAAATCTGTTAGTCGAACATGACAAACTATAGATTTCATACCAATCAAACTTAGAGAGAAACTTCATTGCTACTATGTGATAAATATTAATGGTACGTTCTTTGCATTGGTATTATCTTTTGATTTGCTTTACAACAAGTTGAGAATCACAAAATATCCTAATACGCTTAATGCTCATAGCTATAGCTAATTTAAAACCTAGTATTAGGGTTTCATACTCTGTGGTGTTATCTGTGCATTGGAAGTCTAGTTTGAATGACAAGGGGATAGGTACCCCTGTGGTGTGTGGAATATGACTCTAGCACCTTGACCTTTTGTACACTTAGAGCGGTCAAAGAATAATGTGATATCGACGTCTTCCTATGGAATGACATCTTCTTCTTGTTCAGTGATAGCAAATACCAAATCATCTCAGAGCTCAATAATAAAAGGATGATCACTAGGTAGTGAAGCTTCCACAATTTGATCAACTATTACTTGCCCTTTAATGGATTTTTGGCTAATTAATTCCAGGTCAAATTCCATAAGGAACATTATCCATTTAGCAATGTGGGTATTATTGTAAGTGCGGGACATCATGTAACGTAGAGGATTTTCTCTAGCTATGACGTAAGTTGTGTGGATAAGAATATAATGTCGAAGTTTCTTAGTGGTGAAAACCACTGCTAAGCACAATTTTTCTACATATGTGTATTTAGTTTCATAGCTTACCAATGTTTGACTAATATAGTAGATAGCTTGCTCTCAAATTTTTTCATTCTTTTATGCAAGAATTGTCCCTAATGCATAGTTTATTTATGATATGTAAAGATAAAATGGAACCCTCGAATAAGGAGGAGCTAAGCCTTGTGGGAAAGCTAAGTATTTCTTAATGTCATCGAAGGCTTTTTCACATTCATCTATCCAAGATAATGGTACCCCCTTTTGTAGTACGCGATTTAATGACCTACATTTTTTAGAAAGTTGCACAATAAAATGATGGATTTATCAAATATTTTCTTGTAAACTGCGTAATTCCTTTAAGTTATTTGGGGGATGCATATCTAGGATAGTATTGACCTTGTTAGGATCCACATCAATGCCTCTTTTGAAGATAATTAATCCTAGAAGTTTGTCGTAGGTAACACCAAAGACACATTTCTTGGGATTCAACCTTACATTATGCTCTAGGAGTCGGTCAAAAAATTTCTCCAATACACCAATATGTTCTTGTCAAGTTTTAGATTTAGCCAAGATATCATCCACATAGTCTTCGATAATATTATGCATGTAGTCATGGAAAATGTATGTCATGGCACGTTGATAAGTGGCACCTGAATTTTTTAGGCCAAAGGGCATCACCTTGTAACAAAAAGTTCCCCAAGGTGTAGTGAATGTTGTTTTATGTTGGTCATCAAGATTTATTCGAATCTGGTTGTATCCTAAAAAATCATCCATGAGCGAAAGCATTTCATGGCCAACACAGGTATCGACAAGAGTATCGATGTTTGGGAGAGGGAAGTCATCATTAGGACACGCTTTGTTAAGATCTCGAAAATTAGTGCATACATGTATCACCCCGTTAGGCTTGCGAATAGGTACCATGTTTGAGAGCCACTCAGGATAGTCGATAGGAACTATGAAGTTCACGTCTAGGAGTTTTTGAAGCTCTATTTTTACCAAGAGGGCCACGATAGGATGCATTCTCCTAAGTTTTTGTTTTATCGGCTTAGCATTAGGCTGTAAGGTGAGATTATGGACCACCAAATTAGGGTCAAGACCAGGCATGTCCTTGTATGACCATGCAAATATACCCTTTTTCCTCTTGAGCAGAGAAATAATTTGCTCTTGTTCATCGGGTTATAAACTTTTTCCAAGCTTGACAATTTGGGGATTGTCCTTATTTGAACTAAGGTCCACATCGATAGTATCTTCAATAGACATGTGGGAACCTTCCTCAAGATGATGGGGTGTAGGGATCAAATGAATATCATCTAAGATGTCATCAAACTCTTTGGCTTATCCTCATCTAAATCTGCCTAGAAAACCTTGGGATCTAAAGGTGAAGGTGAAGGTGAAGGCAAAGAGGAGGGAGGAATGTAGTTGGTGGAAGCCCTTAACAGTTCCTCTGACAACGAAAATTTGGCAAAGGTTGGAGGTAAGGAAATCTGGTCCATATCAATAAGGAGTATACCAATTGGAATTAGTTTAGCTTGATCATATGGATTGTGGAGTGAGGTGAACAAATTAATAGGATTCATGTTGACATAAGGGCAAGATGGACAAGATTGGATGGAATGATTGAAATGTAAGAACCGGTGCTATAAGCTTGGTTAACCTGAACAACATCAAGCAACACAAAACATATTTTATTAAATGGTATATTTACATATGTGATGCAAAGAATACATATTTTTTATTTTATTTTTGTATTGGTAGTGGTGAAAACCACTATTTTGAATTATGTACATATGTTACAAATTGTATTATGGAATGGCTTAATGGAATGGAGGTGGTGGTTCACCGGTAGGGGCGGATCGCTGTTGTGGAAGAAGCAAGTAAAAAATGGGCTCATGAATGGGGAACATGTTGAGATAAAACTCATCTTGTTCGATATGGGAAATGATGGGCTCTGATTCTTCTTTAGATTCATTTAAAATTATTGATATAAGTTCAAACTTTTCGTAGATTTCCTCATCAAAATTATTGTGATGGAGGGCTTATTCTCTTGAATTGAGGTTAAGCCTTTGAAAGGCTTGTTCAAAATAAGAGATGGTAGGAAGTGGGTGGAAACCTAGACCTGAACGATCATGCAGCTGTTGATGTGGAACATCGATAGGTTGTTGCACGCATTATTCATGCAATACTAGGACATGGCCTTGCCAATTGACAATGTGAAAATATAAAGATGGAAATCCTGACATGTTTGAAATATTGACAAGTTTTGGTTCATTGGGTGTTGGACATTTTGAGTGATAAGTTGTCATTGATGTCAAGAGTGAGTGGTCATTGATGTCGAACTTTCAGCACCAATCAGTGGCAATTTTAGTTGGTAGCATCCATTTCGGTTTCAGTTTCAAGACCCGGTTCCAGGAAGTCAGATGAGGTCCAAAGTGCAAGAAAAAGCCCAAATAAATAATATTATAATATTATTTTATAATATTATGCAAAGGAAGTTTAAAATTAATTATAAATTAATTTATTAGTTAATTTACTTAACTTATAAAGTTATTTAAATTAATTATTAATTATAAATTAATTTAAGCTAAGGTTAAATAACCCTAAGGTGGGTTATCAAAATTAAAATTCGAAATTTGATTTTGAATAACAAAGCGCCGACGTGAGGAGAAATTAAAATGTGTATATAAGGGGGAACTCCCACCCTACCAAACCTTACCATGCCTTCGAATATTATTGTGAGCTTTAAGAATTGTGAGCCTTACGAATTGTGCTACGTCCAAAGCGAAGAAAGAGTGTGCAAGGTTCATGAGAAATAGATAGTGAGTGGAGGCATAAGAGGAAGGAACTCCTCCTTCCTTCACGTGGGCACTAGTAGCCCACGTGGTGGGCTCCCAAGCGCTAAGGCGCTTAGGCTTGAGGAGACGGCGGATCGAATCTCGTCGAAACCCCTTTTGGGGAAGAAAAAGGTATGCGTTAATCTTGGGCACCAAAAATTTTGGGAATATAGTTTGGGCATTTAAAAATTAATTTTTGCATATTTTAAATTGGTTCTAAGGTTGCTAAAGGAGTTATAAGGGTTTTTGCAAAATTAAATTTTTAATGTTGTTTGCTCAAATGTTTTGAAAATATTGTAAGGTGTTTGGTTGATATTTTCATGGTGTTGGATATTATTTTAAGTTGGAGTTTATAAGGTGTATCAAAGAAATTATCTTTATGTATGGTATGATGAGTGTTATTTTAAAAGGGAGCAATAAGGCATAAATTGAGTTGTGATTGTTTTATGTCCAAGGAATATTTTTGGAAAGTGTTGAAGTAATATTGTTGTGTCTAACCATTGGAATTGGAAAGAAGAAAATTGTGATTGAGACAGGTTTTCTAGAGGCACTTCTACATCCAACAAAAGGTATGGGCATATTCTTCCTAGTGAGTGATTGTTGAAAATTGTGAATGGAAAGTTGGAGTGAAAAGGATTGTTTGGTTAGCATTGTTGAGAGTGTTTTGAATTAATGCTTCAAGGTTTTCTAGAATTAAGAGTTGTTGATAAAACCTTGTTTCTTAAGCATTGTTGTTGAAGTGTTTGAGTTGAGTGAAGAACTTGAACTAGGGTTTGCAAAGAACATGAGTATCATTGTTATGTGAATATTATCTTATAAGCATTGTTGTTGAAGTGAGTTGTTGAGTGAAGAACTTGAACTAGGGTTTGGAAAGAACATGAGTATCATTGTTATGTGATATTGGTTGATAAAGCATTGTTGGAAATATTTGAGTGAGTATTCATATGCTTGGACTAGGGTTTGTGAGCAAGGATCATTTCATTGAGTGATTGGTTGAGTAGAGTTGGTTGAGCCTAGTCAAGTGAATGTGTGAAGTGATTGTTCAAGTTCTGTGAAACAAATTATTCTATATTCTGAATTGATTTGAGAAAGAGGTTGAGTTTTGATGAGTGTGAAGCATATTGAGTCTCTAACAATTCTCTATATGTTTCTAAAAGAGTGATTGAAAGTGATTGAGTATTGAGGTGAATGTGAAGCATATTGAGTCTCTAACAATTCTCTATATGTTTCTAAGAGAGTGATTGAAAGTGATTGAGTATTGAGGTGAATGTGAAGCATATTGAGTCTCTAACAATTCTCTGTATGTTTCTAAGAGAGTGATTGAAAGTGATTGAGCATTGTGATGAATGTAGAGCATATTGAGTCTCTAACAATTCTCTTTATGTTTCTATGAGATTGGACAAGTTCTAGTGTGGACTTGTTGAGCAGATTTGAGGTAAGTCTTTGAGAAGACTTGTGGATAGATTTGGGTGAGCTTTTGTGGAAGCTTACAATACATATTGAGAGCATATTTGGATAAGTTCTAGTGAGGACTTATTGAGCATATTTGACAAGTTCTAGAGAGGACTTGTGGATATATTGGTGTGAGATTTTGTGGAAGCTTACAAGGTAGATTTGAGATAAGTCTTTGAGAAGACTTGAGAGCAGAGTTGATTGATTGATTTTTTCAAACCTTGAGTTAAGGTTTGGGGTAGATCTAGTAGAGTTGATTTGAGATTAAGTCAAGCTTTGAGTTAAGGCTTGAGGATAGATATTGAGGATATACTTGTGCTAGATCGAAGGACTAGTGTTTAGTGGAGATAGAGGATAGATATTGAGGATAGATTTGTGCTAGACCGAAGGACTATGTTTAGTATAGATTTAAGGATAGAGTTTGGTGCAGATTTGAGGATAGGTTTGTGCTAGACTAGAGATAGAGATTGAGCAGATTTGTGCTAGATCGAAGGACTGAGTTTAGTGTATATTTGTGATAGAGCTTTGAAGGTGATAGAGTATAGAGGATGATAGTCTCTAGTGGATAGAGATCCATTAGCTAGGGTAGTGAGGATAGGTGTCTTCAGTGGATAGAGATCCATTAGCCAAAGTAGTGGGGGCAATAGTTCTTCTAGAAGATCACCAGTCAGAGCTTAGGAGAAAGGAGTTCTCCTATGGATAGAGATCCATGAACTTGATTAGGGGATTGGTGTCTCCTTTGGATAGAGGTCCATAAACATTGTAATAGGGAAAGGATTCCCAAGAGATTGATTGAGAAAATTTTAGTGAAATATTTTCTCCGTGGAGTAGCCCACATTGGGTGAACCACGTAAAATTGGTGTCTCTATTGTGTGTGGTGATTTGTGCATTGCTTTGATTACTACTATTGATATTGCTATCTATACATTGCATAATATTGATTGGGAAAGAAAAGTAAAAAGTGGTCTTATACTGTTCACCCCCCTCTCAGTATAAGCTTGTGTTCTTCAATTGGTATCAGAGTGGGTTCCTTCGGAAGAGTTTAACAGCTTGAAGGAAAAGCTTTCAAGAACACAATGGATTCCAAGAATGTGTCCTCAGATAATTCAACACCAATATTTGATGGAAGTGACTACATATATTGGAGTATGAGAATGAAGGTTCACCTGATGGCACTTGGCAATGAAATTTGGGAAGCAGTTGAAAATGGATACATACCACCAATTGATCCACCTACAGATAAGGAAGGTAAGCTTCTACAACATTACAATTCAAAAGCAATGAATGCACTTTTGAGAGGTTTGCATAGAATAGAATCAATAAAAGTTATGCATTGTAAATATGCAAAAGGAATTTGGGATAAGTTGCAAAGCATATATGAAGGAGATAAAAGTGTCAAAAAGGTAAAGATATGAAATCTCAAAGGACAATTTGAAGAATTAAGAATGAAGAATGAGGAAGACATTAGTTCTTATCTACTTTGGGTAGATGAGGTTGTTAATGCTATGCAAGGACTTGGACTTAATGTGGATGAATCAGATGTTTGTGATAAGATCTTAAGGTCTCTTCCAACAAGGTTTAGTGAAAATATTTTAGCTATAGAAGAAGCAAAGGATGGTGATTCTTTGACAAGAGATATGTTGCTTGGTATTCTTACAAATTTTGAGTTAAGAACAAAAGAACCTAATCCCCAGAAGGAAGCAACCTTCAAAGCAATTAAGAAGACAAAGGGTAAGAAGTCAGAATCAAGCAATGAGTCATCCAGTGATGAAGAAGCAAATTATGGTAGAAGGAACAAGGATTCAAGAAGATTCAAAGATGCAAAATATGTTAGATGTTTCAATTGTGGAAAGTATGGTCACTATGCAACTGATTTTCAAGAAGCTAAAAATAATAATGATGAAGAAAAATAGGATCACAAGAATAAGGAATCAAAAAATATAGGTACCAAAAGAAAGGCAAGGATGGACAAAGCAGACAAGGGAAGAAGTTCTTTCAAAGACAAAAGAGGAGCTACTATGCGAGACAAGGCAAGTAAGTACTCAAGTGATAGTGATGCTAGTTTTTCAGATAATGATAGAGATGAAGTCCTATTTATGATTGAAGAAAAAGAAGAAGTCAAGAAAAGGTCACCAATAATTCTCAAGTGTTTTAGATGTGGTAACTTTGGACATCTTGAAGATAGTTGTACAAGGAATGGTTATAGTTTCAGTGATGATGAATATGAGGATGCACTTGAAGGACTAGAAGAAAATATTCTAATGGCACTAGAAGAAGAAGAAGGTGATCCTATAGAAGACAAGTCAAAATAAAATGAAGATGTAGACAAAGGCAAACAAATAGAGGAAGAATCAGAAAGAGAAGGATTTGATCTTAAGGCAGAACTTATTTATGCTCTTGACATAGTAAAGAAGGTAAGAAAGCAAAACTCTAAACTTGAGTTTCAGTTTCAAGAATGTGATGAAGAAAGAGAAAAGCTTATAGAGGATCTAAACAAGTCAATGGCTAAGACAAAGAAGTTCAAGGATAAGTTAGAAGCAAAGGTCTTAGAATGTGAAAGGTTAGAACAAGAAGTAGCTCTACTAAGGGAAGATTTAGAAAAATCCAAGGATAAGCTACACAAGTTTGGAAAGAGCTCAAAAATTATGGATAAGATGATCAAGGTACAAAGAAGGTCAACAAATAAAATAGGTCTTGGTTTTGAACAGGCTCAAAAGAAATAAGAAGAAGAGTCAACCTCAAGTTTTGAAGAAGAAGAAACTTTAGAAGAAGATAGTGTAAGAGAAAGTGAGACTTCTGAGGATGAGTTGGACAATAGAAAGTTCAACAAGGAAAGGAACAATGCACAAAGAAGAAATAGATGGAACAACAATCAGAATAGGTTAAGAGAGACTAAGAGACCAATGAGGTCAAGACAAGGAAATTTCAATGGAAGGTGTTTCTCATGTCACAGGTTTGGACACATGGCTTCATAGTGCAGGACACATGAAAGACAAGAAAATGGGAATTTTAGAAATAGGAACTTTTCCATGGGTATTGCTACTCATGTAATCAGTTTGGTCACAAGGCAATAGATTGCAGGGTTCATGATAGAAAAGGATATGGCTTCACTAGGAGAAATCCTAAGACATTTGCACCTCCAAGGAATAATAACATTAAGTGTTATAAGTGCAATAATGATGGACATACAACAAAGTGGTGTAGAGCAGACATTCTAGAACCAAGAGGAACAAGAATAGGAACATGGATATGAACATGAACAAGAATAGGAATAGGAATAGGAACATGGATATGAACATGAACAAGAATAGGAATAGAAAGAATAGGAATATGGATATGGACATGAATAAGAATAGGAATATGGACATGGATAGGAATAAGAACATGGACATGGAAAGGAACAATCAAAGGAATCAGAAGGATCAGATAAGAAGGAAAGAGGATAAAGGTAAAGACTAGTGCTTGTTGGGAGTAGAAATACTCCCACCCTAGAATTAACCACCTCAAGAGGAGGTGGGGAGGGGCTAAGCTAAGAGACTCATTCTTAGCCCCGAGCCCCAAAGGTGACCCTTTGCCATTGATGTCAAAGGGGGAGATATTTGAGTAAGGGGGAGAGATTTGGTTTAAGGAGAAAGCATTGAGTCAGGGAGAGTTTCAAGGGAAAGAGAAAAAAGGTCAAGATTTGGTAAAAATAATTTGGGTTGCCATCAATGACAAAGGGGGATATTGTTGGACATTTTGAGTGATAAGTTGTCATTGATGTCAAGAGTGAGTGGTCATTGATGTCGAACTTTCAGCACCAGTCAGTGGCAGTTTCAGTTGGCAGCATCCATTTTGGTTTCAGTTTCAAGACCCGGTTCCAGGAAGTCAGATGAGGTCCAAAGTGCAAGAAAAAGCCCAAATAAATAATATTATAATATTATTTTATAATATTATGCAAAGGAAGTTTAAAATTAATTTATTAGTTAATTTACTTAACTTATAAAGTTATTTAAATTAATTATTAATTAATTTAATTATTAATTATAAATTAATTTAAGCTAAGGTTAAATAACCCTAAGGTGGGTTATCAAAATTAAAATTCAAAATTTGATTTCGAATAACAAAGCACCGATGTGAGGAGAAATTAAAATGTGTATATAAGGGGGGAACTCCCACCCTACCAAACCTTACCATGCCTTCGAATATTATTGCGAGCTTTAAGAATTGTGAGCCTTACGAATTGCGTTGCATCCAAAGCGAAGAAAGAGTGTGCAAGGTTCATGAGAAATAGATGGCGAGTGGAGGCATAAGAGGAAGGAACTCCTCCTTCCTTCACGTGGGCACTAGTAGCCCACGCGGTGGGCTCCCAAGCGCTAAGGCGCTTAGGCTTGAGGAGACGGCGGATCGAATCTCGTCGAAACCCCTTTTTGGGGAAGAAAAAGGTATGCGTTAATCTTGGGCACCAAAAATTTTGGGAATATAGTTTGGGCATTTAAAAATTAATTTTTGCATATTTTAAATTGGTTCTAAGGTTGCTAAAGGAGTTATAAGGGTTTTTGCAAAATTAAATTTTTAATGTTGTTTGCTCAAATGTTTTGAAAATATTGTAAGGTGTTTGGTTGATATTTTCATGGTGTTGGATATTATTTTAAGTTGGAGTTTATAAGGTGTATCAAAGAAATTATCTTTATGTATGGTATGATGAGTGTTATTTTAAAAGGGAGCAATAAGGCATAAATTGAGTTGTGATTGTTTTATGTCCAAGGAATATTTTTGGAAAGTGTTGAAGTAATATTGTTGTGTCTAACCATTGGAATTGGAAAGAAGAAAATTGTGATTGAGACAGGTTTTCTAGAGGCACTTCTACATCCAACAAAAGGTATGGGCATATTCTTCCTAGTGAGTGATTGTTGAAAATTGTGAATGGAAAGTTGGAGTGAAAAGGATTGTTTGGTTAGCATTGTTGAGAGTGTTTTGAATTAATGCTTCAAGGTTTTCTAGAATTAAGAGTTGTTGATAAAACCTTGTTTCTTAAGCATTGTTGTTGAAGTGTTTGAGTTGAGTGAAGAACTTGAACTAGGGTTTGCAAAGAACATGAGTATCATTGTTATGTGAAGATTGTCTTATAAGCATTGTTGTTGAAGTGAGTTGTTGAGTGAAGAACTTGAACTAGGGTTTGGAAAGAACATGAGTATCATTGTTATGTGAGATTGGTTGATAAAGCATTGTTGGAAATATTTGAGTGAGTATTCATATGCTTGGACTAGGGTTTGTGAGCAAGGATCATTTCATTGAGTGATTGGTTGAGTAGAGTTGGTTGAGCCTAGTCAAGTGAATGTGTGAAGTGATTGTTCAAGTTCTATGAAACAAATTATTCTATATTTTGAATTGATTTGAGAAAGAGGTTGAGATTTGATGAGTGTGAAGCATATTGAGTCTCTAACAATTCTCTATATGTTTCTAAAAGAGTGATTGAAAGTGATTGAGTATTGAGGTGAATGTGAAGCATATTGAGTCTCTAACAATTCTCTATATGTTTCTAAGAGAGTGATTGAAAGTGATTGAGTATTGAGGTGAATGTGAAGCATATTGAGTCTCTAACAATTCTCTGTATGTTTCTAAGAGAGTGATTGAAAGTGATTGAGCATTGTGATGAATGTAGAGCATATTGAGTCTCTAACAATTCTCTTTATGTTTCTATGAGATTGGACAAGTTCTAGTGTGGACTTGTTGAGCAGATTTGAGGTAAGTCTTTGAGAAGACTTGTGGATAGATTTGGGTGAGCTTTTGTGGAAGCTTACAATACAGATTGAGAGAATATTTGGATAAGTTCTAGTGAGGACTTATTGAGAAGATTTGACAAGTTCTAGAGAGGACTTGTGGACAGATTAGTGTGAGCTTTTGTGGAAGCTTACAAGGCAGATTTGAGATAAGTCTTTGAGAAGACTTGAGAGTAGAGTTGATTGATTGATTTGTTCAAACCTTGAGTTAAGGTTTGGGGTAGATCTAGTAGAGTTGATTTGAGATTAATTCAAGCTTTGAGTTAAGGCTTGAGGACAGAGATTGAGGATAGACTTGTGCTAGACCTGAGGACTATGTTTAGTGCAATATAAGAGGATAGATATTGAGGATAGATTTGTGCTAGATCGAAGGACTGTGTTTAGTATAGATTCAAGGATAGAGTTTGGTGCAGATTTGAGGATAGGTTTGTGCTAGACCAGAGATAGATATTGAGCAGATTTGTGCTAGATCGAAGGACTAAGTTTAGTGTAGATTTGTGATAGAGCTTTGAAGGTGATAGAGTATAGAGGATGATAGTCTCCAGTGGATAGAGATCCATTAGCTAGGGTAGTGAGGATAGGTGTCTTCAGTGGATAGAGATCCATTAGCTAGAGTAGTGGGGGCAATAGTTCTTCTAGAAGATCACCAGTCAGAGCTTAGGAGAAAGGAGTTCTCCTGTGGATAGAGATCCATGAACTTGATTAGGGGATTGGTGTCTCCTTTGGATAGAGGTCCATAAACATTGTAATAGGGAAAGGATTCCCAAGAGATTGATTGAGAAAATTTTAGTGAAATATTTTCTTCATGGAGTAGCCCACATTGGGTGAACCACGTAAAATTGGTGTCTCTATTGTGTGTGGTGATTTATGCATTGCTTTGATTACTATTGTTGATATTGCTATCTATACATTGCATAATATTTATTGGGAAAGAAAAGTAAAAAGTGGTCTTATACTGTTCACCCCCCTCTCAGTATAAGCTTGTGTTCTTCATTGGGCTCTTTTGGGAGTCTCCGTCTGTGACCAAAAGCCTTAACACTGGTGTGAGTTGATGGGGTGGAAGGGTATCCACAATCCATCAATTCAACTTGAGAGGGGAAGTGATGTTGATGATGTGGATGGACCATGACCACATGTACATGTAGTCATTGATGACGATGATGAGGGTATGGTGGTTGGTTGAGGCTTGGTGATGGGGAGCTCTTCAAGAATGGGATCATTTGATGAAGAGGTTGGTGGAGTGGTGGATGGATTGGATGATGACGATAGGAAAATATGAGTGGAAGGGAGCATGGATTCATAAGGATTTTAGATGATATTACAATACTTAAACAACTCGACGTCCACTGGTATGCAATGTACCTATCCCTCATGGACATATTTCAAGCATTGATGTAAAATGGAGGGAACACATCTCATTTCCCTCATCCAAGGTCTTCCAAGGAGTACATTATACACCATGGATCCTTCCAAGATGTGGAACATTGTGTGCAACATTTTAGCCCCTACTTCGATAGACAAAATAATAGTGCCAACTATGGAACACAAAGCATCATTGAATGCTTTGAGGGTGAAGCATGATTTGGTGATGTGAGATGGAGGAAGGTTCAAATGATGGAGAGTAGATGTGGTGATAATGTTGATATAGGAACCTGTATCAATGAGGACTCTCTTGAAAGATTTCTTGTCAATTAGAGCCATGATATGCAATGGAGGGTCTACTAATCCTAATGAGATTGGCTTAATCTCAAAGTCATAAAATGTTATGGAAGGTTCCATGTCCATGCATGTTTGAATGCTCCCCACAAAATTGTTGAAGGCATTAGGATCTTGCGATTATAATTTGATGGATTTCAGAATTTCCATTAATGCCTCCCAATGTGGGGGAGATTGTTGGATTAGCTCATATATTGACAATTTGGCGGATGCCATTTTCAAACTTGTAGTCAACCGGCTACTCAATGATATGACTGGTCGGGGTGGACGATTGATGGGTGGATTTGATGGATTTGATTGACTAGGTATATGAATGGGTGATGATGGATTAGGGGACACTTGGATGGGTGGCAATGTAGAGGGTTGTGAGACATTTGCTTGAGGTTGTTACCTTTTTTGATTATTCTATTGACCTCTAGTGACCACATGAATGGCCCCTACAAACCCTTGGTATTGTTGAATATGGTTGAATTGGTTAGGGGAAGTTTTAGTGTTAGCTCCCTCTATGTTTGGTTGCACCTCCTCGTGATGAGGAAGTGGTGTCTGAAATATACCAAGGTTTTGGTTTTGTTGAGCGAGGGGATTACCAAATTTGATCACCCCCAAGTCAATAAGGTCTTGGACTATGTTTTTAAACACATGGTAATTGTTGATGTCATGCCCATTTTTCCTATGATAGGGGTAAAATAAGTATTCCTAGTAATTTTTACCATGCTTGGTGGGATCATTCGATCTAATATTGGGAAAAGCAAGTTTATTTGTCTCATACAACCTTCTAAACAGAGAGGCATATGACTCATCTAGTGGGGTATATTGGTGGTTCTATCAGATAGACTGTCATTGAGGATGGTTTTCCACAGGTGGCACTATTATTTGAACTATTGGAGCTTGTGTTGTTGAGGGGACCGCATGATAGGAAATTTGTTGTAGTACTTGTTGCATAGGTTGTTTTTGTTGAGCCATTACCGATTGTCTCATGACCACTTGATTGACTTGATTGGATTGGGTGGTTAGGGTAGCCTATGTTGATTTTTGTTGACCTGAATAATTACTTTTGTATTGGCCCTTGTTTTACCATTCTTTCTTCTTGGGCTTAATGATGCCTTCTTGGATTTTGATATCCTCAATGATACTAGTCTAATATGAAGTTTCTTCAAAAGTTTGATAAGTTCTTAGTTGGAGCATCCAAGAGATGGGTTTTAAGCAACTCTTTGTGAATAGATTAATTAGCTCATCCATTGGTAGGGTGAATGACAATTTTGTGATGATAACCCTCCAATGATTTCCAAAATCATAAATAGATTAATCATCCTATTATCTTAAGGCATAAACATCATATAATGAGATCTTATTTTTAACATTTAGGATGAAATTATCAAATAATTGCTCAATCAATTGGTCAAAAGTATAGATACTATAGCTTGGCAATTGATTGTACCATTCTATGGCATCCCCTCCTAATGTTTGAGGAAAATTTTGAAGCATGAGAGCATTATCGTCTTGAATTTTGAAGCATGCATGAACAAAGGTGCTCACATGTTCTTTGGGATCCTCAGTTCCATTAAACTTATCAAACTTGGGTACTATAAAGTATGCTGGATATGGCAGGGTTGGTACCGAAGGATGAATTGGTTGATTGATCAATTGGCATAAAGTTGATTTATTATTTGAAAATCCAAGAGTGAATTACATCAATTGATCTATTTTTTTCTGCATGGCCTCAATTTGAGGGTCTTCCTTAGGAATGTGGAAACCTTGAATTACTTGATGGGTTTGTGGTGGTGTGGATAGATGTTGTAGAGTGACCAAATGATGAGGAGATTGGTATTGATGGTGAGGTGAATTGGATGGAATATGATGAATGGAGGATTGTTGATGAAAGGATGGGGAATTATGGAATGATGTTGATGAATGAATGGTATGTCTAGGTTGGCCAATGGGAATAGGATGGGTAATGGTATGGGTTGATGGGGGAATCAGGATAGAGACCACCAAAGATTGAGGTGCCCATGATGGACCTTGGTTGATAAGGGTAGTCTGAGTAGAGTTATGTAAAGGCGTAGGGTTAACCTATACTTATTTTTGAGCATTTTAATATTGTCTAAGAAATTTTTTCAGGTGTTCCCATGCTTCACTAATATCTCTATAAGAGGCTAGGGGTATGGAGGTAGATGGTATGGCAGATGTGGCTGGGATACAAGCTACACTAGGTATGGCAACTTATGAGGCTGGGACTTGTGAAGCAACATTGACTTGTGCTTCATACAAGGGGTTGGTGTAGGTGGAGGTATATGAGGTGCTAGGAGCACTTGATGTTTGAGGGATGGATGTATGGGATGAAGGTACAACTTGTGCCTCAAAAATAGGTTTAGTATACACTTGGGTAAAGGTGGATGGGGGTTGGGAATAGAGGAACTCTTGCTATAAAGTAGAATCATATCTAGGTGAGTTGGAGATAGACTCTAAGACATAATTAGAATACTTCATGGAGGCTTCTACTCTTGCCATGTCTATATGGGTGATGTGGTGGTTGATGGTAGGGGAGGTTGAATCCTCTTGGGGCATGGCCATATGATAGGTTATGAATGATAAGGGATGTGAGGGACCTGCAAAAAAATATTCCTGTGTCACATTCAGGGTATCTACCACTAAAGTGGTGGGGAAGGTGGATGAAGGTTCCATTAAATTTTCTTGAATTATTGCTTTCTTTTGATTTCTAGTTAATACCATAATCAAAGTAAATCAATATGCAAATTAAAATACCAAATTTAAAAAAAAAAATGGAATGCTTAAGAAAATAAAAAAACAATGCTAAGTCTCAACCAATGTGGCTTACCTCGTTCATTAATTATCTCCTTTTAATGTGTGTTCATTTTATGTGCCAGTTTTGTGTGTTTTTATTTTCTAATATTTCTTAATGAAAAAAAGGTGAAAAACTATGGCTAAGGTAGGGCAAGGAGATTCTTGTTGGTGATGAAATCCAACAAGTTTGCTCGGGGGTATCCCTAGGGTATCTAAGGGTAGATATTGGTGGATGGAGATGAATGCCACCATCACCAAATCTCAAGAAATGGTTGGTGATGAAATCCAACCACTACTTTTTTACATGAATCGTGATGTGTGTGGATTCTTCTTAAGGTTTGTGTTTTTTATTGTATACAAACAATGTTAAAAACAATTAATTTCATAAACCTAAATCAGAATACAACAAAAGATTGACAAGTTCTCCAAAGGGTGTGAAGGACACCGCTTAAGACCCCTTATCTAAATAACAATTGGAGGGTTCGTCCACCCATCTGCCTAGAATCACCCAACTAGTAAGGATACTTTTGGTAATATAATATTTTTCCAACTTAGATATACAAAATAAAATATCTTTAACCCTAAGATGCAACTCTAGATTATGCAATTTTCAGTTCAAATGTAGACAAAATGCAGTAGTTTACACCCAGAAAACAAAACCCTAATATGAATATGTGAATGAATGTAGATCTAAAAATGCAAAACTAATATGCATTCATTTTCTAGATTTCTTAATGATGATTCATTTTATTGCTTAAAATCTGAAAAATACAAAATATACCCAAAATACGTAAAATAAAAAGCTAGGGTTTTGAACAATAGACTTACTAGACAACCAATATATTTGCTCCTAGCTCTTTGTAAATGCACATGGGTACTTTTGAATTCTGCTAAGATGCCTTTGGGTGTTTTTGGGTTACCTCTAAATACCATCGGGCATTTCGTGCACCTTCTGTAAACTTTTGTAGACTTCAAAAATCCTAAATCTAATGGAATATACGAAATTTGTGCTTCTAAAAAATTTATGAGATGACAGAAAATAGAAAAATAAAACAAATTAGTAAAATATATCATAAATAGGAACCCTTAGGGGGTCCCACCGTGATCGCCATTTGAAAGATGCAAAACACAACACTACAAACAATGCTTTGAATAAAATAAAATGCAAGATAACACAAGTTTGCACAACAGAATAAATTCTTTATTGATGGGGGGAGCTTAGAAACTCCATTGTTATAAGCTTGGATCCTTGAATCATTTTTGATACAATATTACAATAATTTAGGATTCTCCAACATCCTAAGAATCAAGGTCGTGGTGTCTTCAATCGCATCTTGATCCCAACAAGGTTGAGTGGGCTTTTTGGTATCCAAGGTTAGGCCACTCCAGATGTTGATGTAATGCTCTAGATCTGCACACAATGACACAAAAATTAGTTAGTAGTATATGTAACGGCTCCACAATGTGAGGCCCTCTGTAAAAAATAATAAACCCTAAGTGTTGTAAATAAAGTAAATAGAAATATAAGAACATGCAATAAATAAAATGGGTTGATCTATTTTACTTACTTTCTACACTCTGATGTGAAATATCTTATGTAGGTGATTGGTGCGGTGATGCCCTAGCATCACCCGAAGGCTATGGGGTCTTTAGGTATGATAGCATAAAACACCTATGGGTTTCTCGCTATTGGAATTAATGCTTGTGGTCACCTAGAGCTAAGGGGAAGGAGTTTGCAGAAGCATATCCAGTGAGGGAGAAATTATGAAAGTGTTTATGGGGATTACGATGAGTGAGAAGGGTGGTATAAGTGGTTCGAAGTGACCTAGGGAACTTGAGGGCTCTAAGAACTCAAGGAGCTCACAAAATTAGGGTAATTGGGAGCTCAAAGCAATCCAAGTACTTAGGACACTCTAAAACTTGGGAACTTAGCATCAGGAATTAGCGGTTGATCCATCCAAATGGCTCTATTTATAATCTAACCTAGTACATGCTAGGGTTTCAATGACACTAATCATGTGGCTAAGATTAAAGCACATCTAAGGGTAGATAATAAATCTAGGGTGTGGCATGAATTGATGTAAATGGGTGGTCGAGATTAAATGAAATTGGATGGCTAAGATTAATTCACTTAAATAAATACATATTTATTAAATATATATTAAAATATAATATAAATTATTTTATTTAAATATATATAAATAAATGTAAATAATGATTGAAAATGGTGAGAAAATAGGGATAGTGGGAAAATTGGCTATGCTTTGGTGGTGGAAATGGCGGGAAATCCTGGATGGAAGATGAATGGCTAGATTTTGGTGTCTACAATTATTGATGTTGCTGATATAGTTGAGACCTCTGTTTACCTCTCTAATTTTGCTGATTTGGATCGTTGATGGGTATATGCTATAAATATACCTTGGTGGAAAATTCTGCTACTATATAATCAACCTCTTCATCTTTGATGAGTTCTTGCTCATGTTTCTTAAGAATAACTTCAATCTCTTCAAATGGAGCACTCAATTTTTTACCAGTTAGATTTAACATGGTAGCATATGCATAAAATTTATAAGGGAGGCCATGTAACATGATAGGAACCAACTCACTATCAGGAAGAGTTGAACTAGTAGCTAAGAAATCATTTCTAATAGATTTCACTTCCATGAGATAATTGGTAAGTGAGCCTTTCATACAAATATTATGCAACTTATGTTTCAAATACAATATTTTATCTTGACTAGGCCTATCAAATAGTCTCATGAGTGCATCCCAAGCTTCTTTTGGTACAGTGGTAGCCCTTACTATATCCTACATGAAACTCTAGTAGATAGCCTGATCAAGGTTAATAATATATTAGAGTTCTTTTCAAATAGGGCTCTAGATGCAACATCTATAGGTGGAGTCAATGGTGGTTCACTCTATTGTCTATATCTTACATAATCCCACATACTATTCATCATTAATATTGATTCTATTTCAAATTTCTAATTTGCAAATAAATCAACTCCCTCAAGTTTTTGTGTGAGGTTGTTAAGCAAATTTGTTGATGTCATTATTAGAAAAAAGAGTAAGAGAGGATGGAGCTCTACCAAGGAGGTAATTTGGAACACAAGTGCCAAGAAATAGGTTCTCAAAAGATTCTAAGGTTCACCGCTTAAGATCCACAATGTGTGGAGGATTCACTTAGCTCTTTAACTCTAAATCAACAAGTGTTTCTAATAGTGGAAGGTATCTTGAACACAAGTGATCTATTCCAACCAAGAAGAGTAAGAAGTGGAAATGAAGTAGGGATAAACTTTATACTTATTACAATGAATTGTGTGCTTAGGTGCAATTTGAGCTATACTTTATCACAAAAAGAAACCCCAAAGATATGGGGGTATAGCAAGCTAAAAATGGAATCACAAGTAAGGAGATGCAAGCACCAAATACAATGTGGCCAAGACAATGCCACATGAAATATATCCACAAGCAAGGGATAAAGGGCACTAAAAACCCTTTTTGAGGACATTTTTATTGAGAAGATGGTTCAAACATAGCCTCCCATAGTATCTCCAAATGTGGTATAATTTCAATGTCTCCAATGACAAAAATACCTCCAAATTGGCCAAGTACAATGAAATATTGGCCAAACAATCCCCCACGAACATAAAAGGAGAGCTTATATAATGTGGAACAAATTTATTTAAAGAGTGTCAAACACTACCAAGAATGCACTTTGTTTTAAAATATCAAATTCAAGGTACAAATAAGCATATAAAATGGTCAAAAAACTAAAAAATAACCCCAACAATGTATCTAGATTGAAAAAAACTTTTCAACGAGTATATATAAGGCTATACTCAGGAAAAAAAAAGTGTCTCAAAAATGGGAAACACAATAGGGTTATCCATCAGTAAGGGGAAAAAGTCTATTTACAAGATTAAAAGGAAGAATATTCTTGAGAATATTCTATAGAATCTGCTTGGAAGATAAATCAAACAATGAAACATGGATCAATGTATCTTTTGCCACTCACTTACTTTTTAAAATACTTTTTCAGTTTCTTTTGAATGCCATTCACTACCTTTTAAAAAAATACCACACCAAAGAGCAAGAAATGACACAAGTGGTATGTTCAAGTAGCGTATAATAGTGACTCTCCCTTTGGATTATTTAGAGAATATATCCAACATTACAATAAAGCTAATAAGGCTAATAAAATTACACTTGGGTATCACACATTTTTTCACTTGAAAACTCAAATAATTTGAATATCTTTCAACTCTACCCACTTGAAAAAGGAGCACCCAATTGCCTAATTGGTTGGGTGGTATGACTATAAAAAATTACTAGGTTTTTATCTATGAATCGACCATGTAACAATGGTTTTACTAATAAGAAAAAATCTTTTGCATGGTTGTGTCAAAATGTCTCAGAGGATGCTACAAGAAATTGTCACATGTTTTAGATAGGTAGCACGTGGTATACAAAGGATCAGGTGCTTATTGGATTGACTCTTCCTTGGGGCCCATATTCATTTCTAACCAAGCTATACCATGTTTTTCCAAAGTATAAACTTTGAGAGGCTCAAATAAATGGTTGAAATTGGAGGGTGATCATTACATTGATGAGTCTATCCATGTGATGTGTTGTGATTCAATGTTGGATGTGACACAAAAACTAGCATGCCTTACATGACATCTGGTGGCTACATGGATGGTGTTAATAGCAACTTTTATCTATAGTAGTGGTGTCAAGCGCAAGGTCCATGCAAGGGACATGATAGGGGTTCTCCATGTGTGATTGATGGGAATAATAGTGTTTACTACACTCCTTTTTCGCTATTGTGCTCTCTTCTATTTTAATTGGATGATTTTTTAGGAATGCCCCAATATTATATGCTTCACTTAAGATGCGTTTCTCCTTGAAGAACTTGATCCTTCTTCTACCACCTTGCAAAAACTTTCTTGATCATAACCAACCAGAGTAGATGATCCCAATGCATTATTTTCATTCACGTTGATCTTTATGGAGATGAATGAATCTTCATCACCAGTGCATGTATCTTTATTGATCTATTTTTTTATTTCTCTGTAGCTTGTGAAAGAAGGATCTCATATTTTCAAACCAAAGATCACAATAGAAGTAGAGTAAACCAAAAATCGATCAAAATTGGTAAGATTTTTCATCCCCTGTCTGAACTAGACTAGCCTGAGGGGAGAGGATACTCTCTTTGACCTAGAATAATGGATCTGATACCAAATTCTAGCCTTCTACTATATCCTAATATGATAAAACTTAACTTATTTTAGAGGTAAATAATAGGTAATAGCCTGACTAGATAAAACTCAAATCCTCAAAGAAATATCATGGATTACAAAGGATATATGTCAAGGAGGAAGAGGTAATATGGTGAAACATGTCATTATGTGAAATCCAAATGACAAATGTCATGTACACATGTCAAGGTAAGTAAGGGTAAAGTACACATAATTTTTTTTCTAACAATTACCTCTTTACTTTTGAATCGATAACTAAGCTTGAACCACCCTTTACTTAAAAAATTCTCTTATAATAAATGACTTAAGTAAATTTTTACTTTTTAGTGCTAACAGACAACTAATATAGTGCTCTAGAAATGTTAATATGGTGCAATTGTGCTACTAAAATACCTCTATGTAACAACACCATGAATCTTGAATTAAAAAATAAACATCATGCACCCTTGAATGTACATATCCTACCTTCAAGAATTTTAATTAATAGATCATAAATAGGTTAGGAAATACATAAATCAAGGGACCAATTATAAGGATCAACACAACTACCATGAAAGAAGAGTGTGGTTAAAATGGGAAAATGAACAAGGATAATGTATTTAGAATGAGAATAATAGAAGAAAGAAGCATGATATGTTGAAGATAATCCCTTTATAGGAATAACGTAAGCTTTCGATATTATAAATTTTTTGGAATAGTTATGAAAACCATTGAAATTTTATTTTATTTTTAGGTATAATTTATAGGGTTTATATAAATCCAAATTAGCACCTAAGAATTTGTGATTCTTAAGAGGAAATTATACGGTTTTCTTAGTATAACTCAAATCCTTAAGATTCTAGTTGATATTTGTGTAAAACAAACATATTTTATTTTCAATTTTAGTTAAATTTAGCAAGAACTTAATCCTCTTCTAATTTTTATCTATACTAACTGGATATAAACTTTATTTAAAATATAATGATTTCATATTTTGAAATTGTTAATAAAAAATTGTTTAGGTAAAAAATTTAAAAATGGAAGACATGTTTGAAAAGTATGTTTATATACTAAAAATAATATAAAAATATTTTCTATTGAGAACTATTCAAGAATTTTAATAAATGATAAGGAGGAAGTTGTAGAATCATAACCTATTTGATCATGTTTGTTGATCCTCTTCTTACCCTACAAATAGGTATCCATCCTCCTATATCCTACAATCACAATATAATTCATAAAATATATTCACATTATCTCCTCCCTAATACCATCGTTCTCACCTCCCTAATATCATAGTTAATTTCTTTCCTTACGTATAGGTATTCTTGGCTCACTCACTCATAATCACAACAATAGCCACATAGTTAATTTATTTCCTTACATATAGGTATTCTTGGCTCACTCACTCATAATCACAACAATAGCCACAACATAGATCTATATGATTCCCTACCTAATAGTGACAAAAATATACTTACCTTGAGTCATCTAGACTTAAATATTCTTACTCTAAAGAATTACATGGAATATAAAGTATATTTAGGTTTAAAACAATTTTTTTTTTGTAATAATTAGACATCAAATGATATTCCTTACCTCGTAGACTTATTTAATAAATGAAGAATAACCAACCCCCTTCTCTTTATCCTCCATATAATGAATATGACAAGATATTTAACTTTCTATATATTTAAGCATTAATAATGTATAATTGAAATTTGTTAGCACTATGGTTTGTGACTTTGGAGAAAATCTATAGGATACACTTTGATGGATAAAAGTACCATACATATATTTTGAATTTGAATTTGGTTGATTTTTTTTATATTTAAGGTTTTATAAAACAAATATTTCTAATAGTGTTTTATTATAACAAGTTTCTAAGCCACTAAGCTGATATTGATGGAAAAATATTGTGTGTGGACTAGCGTGAATTGTCTTTCATTAAAATTTGTAATGAAAACAAATCTTGGATGAATAAGGATATTAAAGAGTATTTTAGCATTAGATTTAACTTAAAAGTAATGGTATATTGCATGAGATATATTTAGGTATAATAAACATAATGTTCAAGTAATTATTAAATCAACGATAAAAAAATTTATTCATTTATATTTGTAATTTTTAACTTTTTTTATTATTTTTACATATATCGATATTTAATTTAATTCCTATGCCTAAATTATAGGTGGTATATCAAAAAATATATCTATTGATTTCCATCAAAAGAAACTATAAATGAAAAAAGAAAAAAAAAAACCGTAACAAAAAAATTGATTTGGATATTGGAACTTACATTGTGATTAATGAAAAAAAATTGATAGAAATAACAATCAAGATATGCATTTCATAAAAAATGGGCTATCTTGCAAGGTTAAAAAAGGACCAAACGTGTCTCTTAGTTTGATGAGGATGAGTAAGATCGTAAAATATGCAAGTGATGAAAATATTAAATGAAAAATGAACCCAAGAACCCAACATACTTATATGAAAAACATGATAATATATCACCTTATTTAAGTATTTTTATTGTTATTTTATATATAGAAAGTGAATTTATATTTATAATATTTTAACAAGATTAAAAATAATTTAACCAATGGTTAGACATGGGAATTGGTGTTGTGTCTATCAAAGGACTCAAATTCATCATAACCATGGACCTATTGGCAAAATTTGTAGGGTTCCCTAATGATGGAGAGATAGTGCAACATGATAAACACTCCCTTGCCAGTGAATTATCCTTCCTCACTAATAAAGGGGAAAGGATTAGCAAAGATAATGGTGGTATAATTAGAAAGTCCCTTCCCAAGTCATGGGATAAGGTCATGGTGCTTGTCCTTTAGTACTTTATAGTGGATGGTCCAAATTCAATTCTACAATTTTTCCATCTTGCTTGTTTGAACCATATTTGAGGCAACAAATTTATTGACATTCTAGAATCTTTATTCATATATATGGAGCTATATGTTCATAATGTTAAGAAAATGATCTTCTTCCTTTCCTATCCACCAAGACCTCCACCTTATCATCTATAGACATGTTATTCAAAGGTAGTCTATGATGCAACCACAACATCCAGTGACACTTTTCTTTTTTCACAGAGTAAAATTCCAACTTCCCCGAGTCATAACTTTTGATTTGGGTGTCCGTTGAACCCGTTGTTTTTTTAAAATGCACAAAATTGAGTTGACCTTGCTGTTTCTAGGAGATCTGCTGCTGAAGCAACCATTTCCATGCATTCTGGGGCTCCAAAATATCATATGGTGGCTAGAAATGGGCTGAAAAGATTTTTGTTTCCAAATTTTTATCAGTTTTTTGATATTTAATATCTTTTTTTGCATGAGTCAGTATGGGGAGATATTTTAGGAAAAAGTCTTAGTTTTTTAGTTTTTTCGGTATTTAATATCTTTTGTTCCATGATTCAGTCTCGAGAGATATTTTAGGAAAAGTCTTAGTTTTTTAATAATGGATGCATGATCCCTTTTTCGCATCTATTCGAGTGATAGTTTAGAGTTATAAAAAATAGTAAGTCTTGATACTTACTAAAAATATTAAGTTCATGTTGGGTGAGGGTTTTTGGGGGATATTATATGTAGGAAGTTATTTCATTGTAAGACAGGGTGTAGATCCAAGAAAATAATAAAATTCAAGTTGTAGAATTTCGTTGTTTTTCCATTGATTTTGGCTTGTGTGTTTGAGAATTAATACGGATCTACATCACTTGGCATCAGAGTCAGGTTAATATCTCGCTAGTGGAGATACCATGCCACCTAGGAGAGGTCGATCTAACTATGCTCAGATAAATAGGTAGATAGAAGATCTTCACGAGGAAGTAGCACGACTAACCAATGTTTAACCACATGGTGGAAATATGACCCAACTTGCATCTAGATCTGGGATCTACTAATGAGAACGTGGTAGAGTAAAATAGATATAAATCAAGCTCATAATGCCCATGAGAGGAGCTACGTTTTGAAGAAATATTGCTATAAGCCTTGGAGGGAATCCGAGGGAACCAGGATAGTATCAAGATAAAGGTTTTTGAGTATGCTGGTAGGTTAAAATTAGAGGAGCTCATTGATTGGGTGAACAGTACGAAAAAATGTTTTGAATGGAGAAATCTTGCTGAGGAAAAGTGGGTGAAGCTTGCATGCACAAAGCTGAAGGGATATGCACTGATTTTGTGGGACCTTCTACAGAAGGAGCGATCGAATAATGGAAAGGATAAGATCAAGACTTGGGATAAGATGAAAAAGAAGCTTCAAGAGAATTTTATACCTGTAGATTATACCCAAACATTATTTCATAGATCTCATAACCTTCGATAGAGGAATATCAGTGTGGAGGACTACACCAATGAGTTCTACAAGTTGTCTATACATGTAGCGCTTAATGAGATAAAAGATCAGAAGGTTGGGAGGTATGTAAATGGTCTAAGCTATGCTACTCAATATGAGTTGCACATGCATCTTATTGGGAGCATAGATGTTTGAGAGAACCCACCTTGCTTTAGTATCTTTGCAATAGAAAAGAATATTTATGATGCAGTTTGAAATTGACAAAAGTATGCCTTCCACTTTGGATGGGTCCCATATACAAAACTATTCTCCAGAGCCACCTTGAGCAAGACTAGCAATAACTTCACTATTTTTCTATAACATTTTACATTTTTTTCCCAAATTGTCTTTATCAATCTTGGTTTCTTGAAGAAGAATGGTGGGTTTCAAGTCTTTCCTCATAAACCTTACCAGAAGAATAGTGGATTTTAGAAATTCAACTATAATAACAAATTATATTTTTAAAATAAAATTTTAATCCAATAATTTTATTTTCCTTTTCAAGAAGTGGTAAAAAATATATATATATTGTATCATAGGTCAAAATTCAATTTTATAAATAAAACTTTAGACTAATCAATTTGAAGCAACTAGTCAAAACTAAAGAATTTTATTCCTTAACCGAGGTTGCTTTCCTAAAGCATGAATAATGCATGGATACTCAACATTTTTAGCACAAGCTCGCTTTCGGATTGGATTCTACGACGAAAGAGTTGCCCCCAGATTTCACTCCTTCGCAGTTAACTCCACTAATAGTGTAATTCTATTTACAATATGTGGACATTTTAAATAATGCACGACCTTGAAATTGAGTACTACTGAGTAAACAATTCATGCACCCAAAATAAATTTTGAAAACAAGAATAGTATCATCCAAGTGGATGCCATTGAATTTTGCAGATACTTGCACCTCTGATACACAATCCCACCAAAATGGTACGCACAACGTATAATACACACAAAACGATGCATCGCAACTCTTACATACCACATATTAAGATTATTGTGCTACGCAACTCTTACATACCACAGATTAAGAATATTGTGCTACGCAACTCTTACTACCCTCTTTCTTTCACTCATTTATATTACTCAGGTAAGTATTTGTTCATTGTTTGCTTCACCTAAATCCATCCCCTTTCTTGGAGAATTCCCTTGCAGGCCGAAGAGAAATGTAAAAAGACTGAGTGAAAAGACAATGCTTCCCCAAAAAAGGGTTATGGTACATGTGGTGGCCATGACAAAGTTTGCCCGCTATTTTTTGCATTAGAACTTATGATTACATGTTTCATACCCGCACACCCAGATTTGATTTCGGACCTTTAACATTATGTGCGTCCTTTTGGAACACCAAGGAATTTTTATGATATTGCTTTGGAGAAGAGTTGGGTTAAAAATTTTCCATTTGATTAAATATCGTGAAAATTATAATAATAATAATGCAACCCCAAAGCAAAACTTTATTACACTGTGACAAACTCTATTATAAGATAATGCTAAATCATCTACGCATAGGGGCTTAAACAGTGAACTACAGGACTACATACAATTTATTCTGTGGGCTTGGAGTGGATTCCACGGCTTCATGCTTCACAGTTTGGTTTAATAGTTGCAGAAATATAAATTATATCATCATGGTGCACCACATGCCAGCTATATCGTGTCGTGCAACAAGGAAATGCTTTACTGCAGTACACAGGGACTTGAATCATCTTTGATCATACTTCATAGTTCATTGCATTTGAACGAACACATCCGTCATGGCATTCTCGATGGCTTGGCCGTAAGATGACTCGTCGTCCCAAATCATGGGAATGTCAAATCCCATGCCGTCCATCTCGTCCATCTCGATATGTGCTGCACTTGCTCTGATTTCTCCTTCCATCACGGGAGGGAGATTTTGCCATGTCAATATTTCACTCATTTCTCCCCTTTCACACCCTTCAACTGGAAAATTAGTGCCATGCCTGGACAAAACATCCGTCTCTGGCTTTGGAAGAGGAATAAATTCTGGATCTGATGATGGTTGTAACGGATTGAAATTATAAAGTTCGTCTCTTTCTAAGGACTTATGTGCCGCTGCTATCTCAAAATTGGAATCCAGAAAAAGACATTGATTGTTACCCAAACTTCCGTCAGCCCCCTCTACATCGAGAGTTTGGAAATCTGTTTGCATGACCGGAGTAGCCCCTGGAAAATATGTGCATTTGTTAATGTTTACAAACTCATTCACAGAGGACATTTGTTTCGTACAAGTTGCAGTTTTCTCATTGATCTGCAATGCGGGCAGGGTATCATCCGGTCTGTTATAGCTTGAAAGCATGCCCATATGAATCCCCTTTCTCTTAATGCGTGAATTCCAAAAGTTTTTAATTTCGTTATCTGTTCTTCCCGGAAGCAGCTTCGCAATCATGGACCATCTGTTTAATCCGAACACAATTAAATTACGCTACATTTTACCAAGTTGTAATAAGATTTTATGGCTCTCAAAGATTTTTACCTGTTTCCGAGGATTGTATGGGCTTGGATAATAAGATTTTCTTCCATGTGGGAGAAGGCACCGCGTTTCAGGCCGGGTCTCAAGTAGTTGAGCCATCTGAGTCTGCAACTATGCCCGCATCTCTGCAAACCTGAATAAATACGACACAACAAACGAGCACTAGAGATTCAGACGCACGGTTAAACATTATACACACAGAATTATATATCAAAATAAATGGCATATGACGTCATACGAAAAATGAAGAAAGAATTTATGAGTACATGATTTGCTGATCAATCGGATAAAAATATACTACCTAGAAATCCAGGTTTGAATAGGGTTATTTTATTTATTTTTATCTCATCTCAACTAATAGGAACATTATAATAATATTCTTTCACCACCTTACAAGGGAAAAAGTATTTATGATTAAATAAGAATAGAAGTTAATAATAATAAGGATTGTATTCTTACAAGAGTTTGTTATGTAGTGAAATTTTAAATATATTTACAATATTTTTTAAAATTAAAAAAAATAAATAAAAATAATAATTTTTAAAACTTGTTCACCTTCTGTGTATTTTTATAAGTAACATCATAAGTAACAACATATTCTTATAAATTGGAATTTAGGATTTCGATCCAATCTAATATATGTCTATGATAGGAAGTATAGAATAGAGTGGAACCTTGCTAATCTTTAATCTTTGAAAGTATGTAAATCCAATAACATTAAGACTAAGAGAAAGATACCTGCCAAGCTGGGCACTGTGCTCCAACATCGAGGCCCATGCTTTCTAATATAAGCAATTAATTTCCTGTCCTCTTCAGGAGACCAGAAGCCCTTCTTAGGTTTCTGTTGGTGGCAACAAGTTTGGCAGCCCATACTTAACTTCTGTGCAACGTAGCTGAGGCACTCGCTTAGCACAGATCTTAATAATTTGAAAGCAGGTGTTTTGCCAAAGCCTTTTGAAGTCTCGTTGCACATGGTGTTGTTCAAAACACGTACAAAGATCACGTGATTGATTCGACGCTGCAACCAAATGGATCCTTCACAGACAGACTGATCCTTCACAAACAAACAAAGACAGACTTAGACAGACTAAAAACTAGTATTTTGTCAACAATTAGAATATATTATTAAACTTGTAACATTACATAAATCAGGCAGACTGAATCTTTACAGACAGACAAGAGACTGGTAATTTCGTATGCGTGATTCCTATGGCCTACCGTCACTCAACCTATGTTAAAGGTACATGTTTGTTTTCATGGGCCACCCTTGGTAGGAAGAATATGCATCACTCAACTAATTCTTCCCAAAGAGGTCATTAAGCTTAATACATACAGAGATACATTTTTAAAACCCAAGCTTAATACATACAAAGACATATTTTTAAAAGCCTTACGAAGTTCTAAATTGAGATTTTTAATTTTTATTAATTAAAGTATAGAGGTTATATTAAAAACATTTTTATTTTTTAATCATGAAGCTTAATACATACACATATAGTTTTAAAACCCTTACGTTTGTCCGAGTTCTAATTTGAGATAGATTTTTTATTATTATTATTATTTTAAAGTATTTTTCTTTATTAATTAACGTCTAGGTGTTATGTTAAAAACATTTTAATTTTTCAAATATAGTTGTTGTATTTTTAAATCCCTTACGTTTGTCCCAGTTCTAATTTGAAATAATTTTTTTTTTAAATTATGTTAAAATTTTATCTTTTATTAATTAAAATTTAAAAGTTATATTAAAAATATTTTAATTTTTTAAATATAGTTGTTTTATTTAGCTTAAAAATGTTAGTGAAATAAATAAAATTTAAAGTAAAAGGGAGTAAATGCAAGTATGATGTGAGTTTATATTTAGATTGAGAGTTTTGAAAAATAAAGGATTTTTATGGGAAGAAATATATGTCGTTTATTTATTTTTTTAATTAGAATTAAGAATATTATAGTTGGAGAAAATAATATTTTTTTTTAGAGGTTTAAGGTTCAAATCCTGGTCTGGGTGAGTGTGTAAGGGGGTGGGTGTGTGTTAAATTACCTATTGATAAGCATAGCTCTTGGTTTAACTCTTGGTTTTGTGAAATGTCATGGTTGGGAGGAGACTTGATGTGTGTTGGTCATACAGATTTTTCATACTAATCCTATATATATATATATATATATATATATATATATATATATATATATATATATATCAAAGATGATAAATATAACAATTCTTAAAAATAAAGGATAAATATGAAATTTCAATAGGTACTATCAAGGTTTTTTAGAGATTCAAAAGCATATTAAATTAAAGTGGAAATCCAATTAAATTATTTTATGAATTTCTTTTGCAAGGATTTATTTTTCTCATATTCTTCTCTAGTTCAAAAATCAAGAATGAGAAAAGGTAGTGTCTCTTATTGTGGAGGAAGAGAAGGATTATATTTAAGGTCAAGTATGGAGATAAAAACTTTAGATAAATTTTGACTATAGGTTGGGCTTTTTGAAACTAATCAATACAATTTTTTTGAATAATATAATATTAATACTCTAGAAGAATTCATCCAAGAGATGTTAGTTAGTGAGACGCAATGTGTTTTGGTATGAGTATTTCAATATCTATTAAGAGTAAATTTGAATTAAGAGAATGTTATTAATTATACAAATATTGCATTTAGGTGTCACAAATACATTAAATCCAAACATCTTTTGGTATGAGTTTTTCAATATATATTAAGAGTAAATTTGAATTAAGAGAATGTTATTGATTATACAAATATTGCATTTAGGTGTCACAAATACATTAAATCTAAACATGTTGTAAGTGATTTCAAAGTTGAAATTATTGAGAATGAAATGAAAAGTTTTGTTCATGAGAAAAGCTTAAATATGGACCAATAGAGTCATATTATAATATAAATAGATTAGATCAAAGATATTCTAGTTCTAAAAAAGTCACAAATATCAAACACAAATATAGTCTCTTATTGCAAGTAAGACTAGATATTAAACAATAATTTTGAAATACAACCTACTCAATAATGATCATCCAATATCATTTCTATTTTAATCTATATGGATCAAGACCTTAATCTAATCTAGAAAAGTTACTTTTTTATTATCATGAATGGGCTTAGCTCAATAAAATTATAGAATAGCAAGCTTGATTGTAGGATACCATAGAATACCCCTATATTTTATTTTTACCCTTTAGTTCATTATTATAAATACCCCTCCTAATATAATTTTAAATTAATACAACCCCCAATTTCACCATGTATCATATGTATATTTTTCCATAAATTTTTTACTATCCCTTTTTCTATTCTTTCTAGGGTAGTCTTTTTTTCAATAATTATATGAACCCCATCATCTATGAATAAAATATGTATAAGGTTTATTTTATTTTTAAGGTTTCTTTTTTTAATATTTTATTGTCAAAATAATGATAAAAATCATAATAGAAATGTCTTCCATATAAGATAGAGATCATGGTTCCCTCGTAGAATAATTCAAAAGTAGAATTTTCATTAAAGAGTCTTCATACTCCATGTAGGATATTTCCTCTAATATATGTAGGTTTGTGTGTACATGTATATATGTATACATACATATATCGAGGTAAAAATATATGAAATACCCACTAAATAAGTATTGGTTTAATTTAGTTTAATCATATCTTATACTTAGTGCTTCTAATATAATTTATTTTCATCATGCAATATGAAACATTATTCTATGATATTGGGTACAATATGGACACTTTGTATATTATCATAATATATTGTAATTATGGGGTCATATTTCATGAAAAATATAAAGAAATATGGTTTTTAGAAAGCTTATAGAAATATCAAATTTTCATTCTACTACAAAACCAAATTGATCCTTTGATCATATAAACAATATTTCAACTCTAAGTGGAAGATATGTTGAAAATTAAAAAGAAATCATAAAAGAAGAAGTCAATTATTTCAATGATATTATATCAAATTTTGGATAGGAAAAGGAGACTCGGGTGAAATTTTGCATATTATACCTTCAACCATCATAAAAATATAGGATAAAATATTCATTACAAAGATCTTCATAGAGGATCTACAACAAGTAATTTCTCTTTCTAGCCTAATAGGACACCTACTCTTATAGATTTTATAGGACATTCCCTTAAAAATTTGGATTATATTGAATAATAATATGATAACTGATTTAATATGGTTTCTACGTGTGAAAAAATGCTTCTTTTACTACCTTGACTACTAGAATATTGAAATATTTTAAGAATTTAATAAAAATATTTTAATAATTTTTGTCTTTTGGAAATGCTCTTCAAAATAACCAACACTAGAATATTGACTCAAACCTTATACAAGAGAATAAAGAGAAAAGGAATAATGAGCAACAAACACAAATGGGTGGATACCGTTAAGTATGAGGTACCATGATCAAATGACATCACACTAATGTAATGTGTTGATAGTGTTTGAGGGTTATTTATAGAAAACATCTAAACAACAACAATATATTAATATATATCATAACCCATGTTGACAAAACATAAAGGAATAAAGAATAATTATAAATTAATAAACCTTTTTGCTTATTATACATTTGCTATTAAGAAGGTTTAGTGAATATTAACCATGATAATGGTTTATCCAATATCCATTGGGCTAATTGCATCAAATCTTAATAAAATATATTTTATAAATATTTGTGCTAGACTTTACATATGTTTAAATCATAAAATATATTATCTTGGTCAATAGGTTTATATTACACACATATTAATAATTCTCTCATAACATGATATGAGAGAGGGAAAAGGAGAATATATTATTGGAGATAACATTTTCCCTCCATGGTAGATGCTCTAATGGGTTAACTCACTCAAAATTTTAGAGGAACCATATGGATTTTCCTCATCATCTAGAAGTATATATCCTAACTTATGAAACTCTACTTCAACATTTTGGTCCTTTTCTAACCTTACCAAATCAACTTTTGTAGAGTGTCCTTCCCTTTTGCAACATGTACAAGTAGAATATGATTTCTTTGAAGACTTTGACTTACTTTGAGTCATTGAGTCAAAGATTACACAAATTTGAAGTCCTTTGAATGAACCTAAATTTTGAAAGTACTCTACAATTCTTCACAACAACCTAAAATTAAAGAAGAGAAAAACACAGATCAAGGGTTGGAGGAAGAAATTTATCAGTTGTCAAAGAGACAACCGATATTAGATGGAACATACCTAAAAAATTATTCACATGTCATAATTATGCATATTAAAGATGTTATATATTTTAAATCAATAAATATATCCCTCAATGCCATGTATTTCTAAAATATTGAACAAGGAGATTTTAGTTTCTAATATGTTGACTCTTATGGTGTTAAATTTTCTAAAAATTTACTTCAGTTTTACCTATATCTTAATGGGATCACCTTCTTCTCTAATATAAAAATTATATTTGGTTGCACTAGCATTATAAGAAATCCCTAGTGCTTCCTCCTTATGTGCTAGAAGTGCTTTATCAAGGTTATTTATTTCATCACTCTTATTCTTACTTTTTATAAGAACGAGTACTTTAATGGTCCAAGTACTATTGCTTCACTCCTTAAAGTGAGTAACATATGCTAGGGGATCCATATATGAAAAAAAAACCTCAAGAAAATACAAGTATGGTAAAATGATGTAATCAATACGAAGGTGATAGAACCATATGACCTAAAAAATATTTTAAAGCTTTTTATATGTAAATGTTATGGTCTCTAAACATTTATGAATATTAGCAAAAAAATAAATACCTCTAAACCTTATCAAAGTTCGAACCAACCAAAATCTACCACCTATAACACAATAATAGGGGGGTTTCTACAACTATGCATCCACCTATCTACCACTACGATTGACGATGAATCATAAAATTCTACTTGGCTTGTTTGCATTAACATTTTCTAACATATTTATAGGATAAAGTTGTTTTTCTACATAGATTAGGATATCAATATAGTCTTTACTATCCATGAAGTGCATAGAATGCGAAGGATAAATATAACATGAACCTAATTTATACCTCTTGCATAGCCAGTATTTAACAAAAGTTGTTACATGCTTAATTTTGAAGTACAACTACCAAATAAATAACATAAACATATCTTAGAAACTAAAACTAAAATCAACAAAATTTAAATTATTGAATAATAATTTAGACTACACTTATGAATGTTTATGAAATTAATAAATTTTTTTTTTAATTTATTTTATCTCATTATCCTTAATATATATCTTGTGTCATAAACTTAATTTTAAGAGACAAGAGTACCTGAAATATGATATAATTAATCTTATGCTTAACTTAAGAAAAAAAGTTAAATGTTTAACAAGACAGATAAATGTTGCACTCTATTTATGCCTTAGAACTTTTATATTATGAATATTAAGCATATGTTAATACAAATCAACACACGTTATTGGAAAGAATATATTTTTTTTTAGGACTTCATAGTAGATAAATAAATATAAAATAATAGTCAAAAAGTTATGGAAACATTTATCTATTATTTTTTAAAATTATTAATATATTTAATTTTATACAATTTAATTTTTAAATGGAAAAAAACTATTTTTAAAAATAGCGAAAAAAAACTTATAAACAATAAAAATATAAATTAAAAACTTAACAATTTTTATATTTTCAATTTTAAAAAATAATAATTTATAATTTTTATGATATCGAACAAGTATGTAAACACAAGAGAACCAAGTAGAAGATTATCTTCTTATTGTTACGAGGACTCTAATATCCTCTTCGTGAACAATGCAACCCTGACCGCCCTGCACTGTGCAATTGTTGGTCCAGGCATAAAATAACACATTGTTTGGGCCATGAAGATGCAAGCCCAACTTTTCTTCTTTTATAAATGTATGTTTTTTCCTTTTGCTCTTTTAACAACTGTAAAAGCATAAAATTGGCTGTATAATGATTAAAACCTCTCATAATTTGATTTTGGGTTTCTACAATGTAAACCAAAACCCAAAACTTTTATTAATATGATATCTAAACCGGGATATGGATGTATGTTTTTGAGCCTATAGAAAACGAAATATTAAGCTTGGTAGAACCTCTTTTCTCTTATAGTCACATAGCCCATTTGGTGTAAGCTGGCACGTCAAAAACTGCAAGCCTTGATCCAGACAACCTAAAAACGTACGATGATTTTTTTCATCCAAAAGTATGTAATGGGGTACTTTGCTTCCCGTCCTTCAATTTTTAATGAGACAGTACTTGCATTAATTTGCCCAGGCTTTCTTAACTCACACCGAAGGGATTTCCATTGTTATGTGTTTTGTCTGTTCTGTGTTTAATAACGTGTCGACAAGTTTGCGTGTGCCATTTTCTGATTTGCGTGTTATTTTCTAATTATTGCGTCGGCAGACTAGAGTTTGTCTAAAAAAAATCAACAAAATTTAAATTAAAATTATTGCAAAGCCTCACTGTTGGGACACTTTAATGTTGGCGTTTCATTTCCTTCATATCAATTTGAATCATGCGAAGTAAAGTCCTTTTTACTTCATTCTTATGACTTTTGTACTTCACATTTTTAAATAGAATTATTATAGAACAAGCTTTTTTCCAAACGTTGTCTCAATGCTCGTGGTGTTGTTTAGTGCAGGTACCAACTATACACAGGAAATTCTCGTACAAATCAAATGGACCACAACGGATTTCGATGTTGCATCCAAATCAACTGGACCACTGAACAAACTTAAGAAAAGTGGTAAAGGTGCTTGTTTGTTTGGAAGTATTAGCTATTCATATAGAAGATCTTAAGGGTTAGGTGGATTGGCAAGTGTTAATGTGGTTGGGTACTTATCAAGAAGAGATCTATGTTCAAACCTTGGGGTCTTCAATGTATTAGTTATTCATATGGGAAGCCCCAAGGGTTAGGTGGATTGACAAGTGCTAGTGTTGCTGGACACTTCTCAAGAAGAGATTTAGGTTAAAACCTTGGGATACCATTTAGCAAAGGAAGTAGTCTAATCTGATAAGTGCATGTCCGTGTACGAGCCCTAAGCAACCGGTGGGCCCTATGGTTTGAACCTTGGCTTGTTGAGTGGTCCCTCTAGTTTGAACCCTAGCTTGTTGTGTGGTCCCTATGGTTTGAACCATGGCTTGTTGGGAGTAGTCACTGTGGATTGAACCTAAAAACAATTATTCGTATGGGTTCACCTTCACCTTCCTCTTTTGCACGAGGAAATATATGCATCGTTGAACAAATCTTGCCAAACACCTTTATTTTTGTAGAGAGAGTATATGCATGGCCTAACCAAATATAGTCAAACCTTTATAAACCCTAGTTTACTAGATAAAGATAAAGTTTTTGGAACCTTTAACTATTTAGGGAATCCAAAGGGGCAACCTATCTTTTTAGGTCTTGATATTTTGTGCTACTATCGTTTGAATCTGGGTTTATTATATGAGAACCTAAAACCATACCATTATGCTATCCCAAAAATGACCAAACAAGTGTGTTTTTATAACTCTCACATTTACACCAGATTTACTTTGTGGCAGATCTAGGTTTTATTATTAATTAATTAAGGTTCAAAGGGTTACATATAATATATTTTGGTTTTTATTTTTTTAAAACTTATAAGCAAGTAAGAAGGCTACATCATCGACCCTTCCAAGCAAACATGGCTCTCATCTAAAATTTTATAGAAGAGCAATAACTATATTTTAAATACATTTTGACAATAGAAAGAAAAAAGCATTTAAAATTTTCTTTTAAGTCACTAGATATAGGAATTTGAGTTGGTGGCATCGTTATGGAGTATACATAAAGGTAAATATCTTCCCTTATTTCCTTTTGAAATGAAAACCGAACAAATGCCATTGATTAAACAATGATTAAATAGTACAACTTAGGACTAAATTAGCCCGTAATAAGCGAATCTCCTAAACAACAATGAGCCCTAAATAAACTACGCTAACAATAAGACTAACAATAAAATAATGTAATAAAAGCTAATAGGAATATACGCTAACATCCCCCCTTATTACATTATTTGGGTAATGTAATAACTACTAGCTACACTATCATCCCCCCATACAACAATATTTGGGTAAAGTATATAACTGCCCCAATACAATGAAGAAGAAGAAGAGAAATGAAAGAATGGTGGCTCGTGCTTTGTCTTCGGCTCTGGCTCTGGCTCATGGCTCTGACTCTGGCTCTAAGCATACCTCTGGATTTGTACCACTGGGTCTATCTCGGGATCTGCCTGTGAAACTGCCTCTGGATCATTGCCTCTAGATCTGCCTCTGGAACTTTGTCACTAGGTCTGTCTTTACGTCTGTCTCTGGGTCATTATCTCTGGGATTGTCACTCGATCTGTCACTAGATTTTCCTCGGGGCTTACCATAGGTTTTACCTTTTTGGTAGAAGCCATACAACATTTCTTTCATCATGGTCCATTATGTGAAATTTGTCCATCCACAATCTATATGAACCTTGTTGGCCATTTTCACTTTGTACCAACATTTTGAAGAAGAATGATTCGTACATCCACATGAATCACAAGGATGTAATCTCCAACACTTGGCTGCAACATGTCCTGCCTTTCCATAGTGACTGCAACAATGCTTTTTAGGAGATGTAGGAGATTTAGGTTTTACAAACATGGAATTACTGGTACTTGCTTGTCCAATATAGCCAAGGCCTTCATTCTTTGCCCTGACATTTGGCATTATAGGAGTTTTAATGCCTTGTTCCTGTTTACCTAATCTCTCACCATTGAATCCCATTTTCTTCATCATTTTGGAACCAAATCCTTTGGTGTGTTTTTCAAAACACCCAATTTCATCATCTTCATCAATGCTTTTAACAATTTTGCATTTGTCATTATTGATGAGATTATGGAGCTCTTTTTGAGGAGGTTCAGTTTTTAAGTCACTAGTGTCACAAGCAAAATCTACTACTGAAATGAGATCACCTGTGCTACAACTGATATCTACCATAGAAGGTATGAGGTCGCTTGTATCACAACAAGCATGTGCCACAATGGGCTAAAGGTCACTTGTGTCACAACAAGCGTTCGCCTTTAGGACCTCGTTTTCCTCATTTATTTCCAATTTACATTGGGCACGGTCAAGTGCAACAAAGACCAGGTATATGCCCCTTAGAACGCCAATAGGAACTTGAGCACCATTTTTTTGAAGGTCTATGCAAGACTCAGAATCATCGAGGAGAGCTACTAAACCATTGTTTAGTGTGAGGAATGTGCCCTCCTCATAAAAATCCAACCCATCCATCTCTGGTGGAAAATATGGGTCTTTAACTGATTTAGCAACATCAATTTTTAGGGCTATCTTTTTCTTTGATCTGCCCATTTTTAAGGTGTCGGTCTCTGTCGAAAATGCACCTTTTACAATAAATTTTGCAAAAGTAAATTTGACTAAGGTGTCGGTCACTGCCGAAAATGCACCCTTATAAGTCTTCCCCCTTTTGTTTTGCAAAATTATATATCCCCTTAGTGCAAGATAGGAGATGGTGGAGAGAAAAAAAATGTTATTCCCCCCTTTAGTGCAAAAAAAAATGCAACAATTAAGCCTCAAAAGGCTCTTACAAAGCTTGCCCCATAGGCAGATTAGCACAATATATCACCAAAAAAATCCCCCGTGTGAAGTACTTCAAACAAACAAGTTGCTATTTATGAAGCCTAAAAAACAGAGTTTGAGGTTTGATGATTTGATGCCTCTTTAATTGCTTTGATGGTGGAGAGAAAAAATCTATCCCCCCTTGAAAAAAAATAACTCCCCCTTTTTAAGTTTGATAAGAATATTTTCCTTCCAATTTGTTTTTTTTTTTTTTTTTAAATAATTTAAAGTTTAATTTATTTATTTTTCCCAAAAAAGAAATATTTTATAAAGGATTAAAATAACTTCTTCTTTTTTAAGAAAAATTAAAAAAAAATAAATTAAACTAAAAAATATTTAATATAAAAAAAAAAACATTAGAAAAAAAATAAAAAATCAAACAAAAAATAAATTTACCTTTGGGGGGGGTCGGCCGCGCCTTGCAAAAAATTAGTTTTCGGCCCCACCGGGAGTCGAACTCCCGACCCAGCGGCCGTTAGCGCTCCGACTGGTGCTCCTGCTAGTCGGGCTATGCCGCCTGACGGGAAGGGAAGGGAAATCCTTCCCTTTGATCCCTCCAGCGGCGAGAAACACAAAAAAAATTGTGTTCCCGCTGGGGATCGATCTCTGCACCTGCGCGCGGGGGAGCGACTTGGGCTGGCGGCTCTTTGCCAGTCCCGCTCCGTTGGCTGATCCGACAGCCAACGAGAGTAAGGCTTTCTTAAAGCCTTAGTCACACGCTATTTTTTTTTTTAACTTTGGGATTTTATCCCACATCGCCGCGGCGGGCGATGTTGAAGCGGGATAAAAGGGCCAAAATGCCCTTTTAGCTTCAATTGCCTATGGGAAATCAGATGTCCCGCCAGATATTTTGTTGTGCCAAGTGGCGCATGGCTAGTCCGCCATGCATTGCATCTGGGTGACGCATGGCCAGTCCGCCATGTGTCACCCCATCGTCGGTCCAGTGGCACGTGGCCAATCTGCCACATGTCACCGTGTCATCGGCCTCGAGTTCTGTACCCAAGTTCCAGTCAGGTCCACATGTTGTCATGTGAGTCAGCCTCAGGTTTCGTGCCCAGGGTCTAGGTTCAGTCGAGTCGGCCTCGAGTTCCATGCCCGAGGTCCTGTCAGGTCCAGTAGGCCATGTCAGTCTGCCTCGGGATCCATGCCCAGGGTTTAGTCTGATCCAGTCAGCCACATCTTAGGATCCATGCCTGATCCATTTTGGTACAGTCCAATAGCCTCAAAAAATGAGAATTAGCCCAGGTCAAAACTATGTCCAGTCTGAGTCACCTCAGGAAATGTGTCGAGGTGCTCACAGGTCAGGTGCTCCTCAGGAAATGTGCCAGTCAACCTATGGTCCTCCTCGTCCTGCTCCTCGACTACGAATGAGCCTAGAGCTCTATAGCTCTGATACCATGAAATGAAAATCGAACAAATGCCATTGATTAAACAATGATTAAATAGTACAACTTAGGACTAAATTAGCCTGTAATAAGTGAATCTCCTAAACAACAATGAGCCCTAAATAAACTATGCTAACAATAAGACTAACAACAAAATAATGTAATAATAGCTAACAGGAATATACGCTAACACCATTGATTACCATAAAGGAAGATCTCCATAATAATTTACACAATTTTTGCTTTAAAAATATATATATATATATATATATATATATATATATATATATATATTCTAAAAATTGTGAAAAGATACTTATAAACTTAAATAAAAAGCTTAATCTAATAACTTTTGTATTTTTAAATTTTTATTTGTACTAACTCAATGGATTAGATTCGTCTTTGATATTTCAAAAAAGAAAAAAAAATCCAAATTTACATATATAAAAATAATATCCAAATTCTCATAATAATCCATTGAAAAAATTATAATTTATATGATATCTATAAACATGCAGACCTAAGAGAACCAAGTAGAAGATTATCTTCTTCCTGTTATTGATATGGTATATCAATAGGTAGATGGATGCATGTTTTTGAGCCTATATAAAACGAAATATTGTATTATACCTCTCTTTCTCCCCACTTGGTGGTGTAAGCTGGTAATTCTTTGGTTAAAAAATAGGACCACGTCAAAAACTGCAAGGAGGAACTAAAAACCTACGATGATTTTTTTTTTCCCAAAAGTATGTAATGGGGTCGTTTGCTTTGTCTACCATCCTTTCTTTTTTAACGAGACAAACTATTTGCATTAATTTGCCAAGGCTTCGTGGAGCAGAATATAACCATGAGACAGACTCTTAGAATTAAACATACTCTATTTGAGAAAATAATATTTTATATTCGTGTTTTTTTTGTTTTTTAATAACATAAAAGTGTTGGTGACGACTACTTTATTTTTAGCAATTTAGAAGGAAGTATAGGGTTTAAACCACAAGGACTGCTTCCACCAGACCTATTTTATTTGTTTTTTAATAACATAAGAGAGTTGGTCACAACCACTTTATTTTTAGCAATTCATAAGTATAGGGTTCAAACCACAAGGACTACTTCCACCAAACCTATTCCACCGTCATTATTGTTGAACCGACATGAAAGGGGAACCACTCGGGTCATAATATTATATCAATCTTTGTTAAAACTAGAAAACATTAACCACTATGATTATTAAGTATGTAATGATGGACCACTGGGGTCATAAGATTATATCAATCTTTGTTAAAACTAGAAAACATTAACCACTATGATTATTAAGTATGTAATGATGGAGAATGATATAAGGGTTCTAAAAATTAAAAGATTAATATTGGAGTTTGAAAGCACGAGATTCCGACAGATAGAAATACTAATGTGATGCATTCAAGATCAAACAAACGCTTAAGTCCTAAAATGTGAAACGCATGAAATGAAAGAAGCGAATTGAACGGAGACAAAAGGAAATTAGAGAAAGCACAGCCCTTTTATTCAACTCTCTTAATCTCGGTTACAAAGGCGCCTCCTCCCTTTTCAGGGGCTAGGAGCGTTAAATGGATCTTGATTACAATCTTGACTTAGTCTTCTTCCTTCCGCGTGCCCACGTTTGAAATGGGCGGGCCAAAGTGTTGTCGTCGCTTGCGTTGATGAACCCTTGATTCTTGCTGCTTCTCCTGCGTTCAAAGAAACAACAAAGTCGTTAGTAGCACCTGCTACAAAATATGAAACGTTTGTTCTCTAAAATTAATGAAAGATGCATGTAAAAGATTAGCTAAATCGATAAATAAAATGATTCCAAATAACCTCGCAAATTTGAAAGAGACCGAAAGAACATTACCGGAGGGCCACTGCCATCGAAATAGTCGGGAAATTTGCATTCAACTCGGAATTCGTCCCCGGTCGGGACGGATTCTCATCGTAATTCGTCCCCGGGTAGGACGAATTCGCCCGTGACAAAGTGCCGAAGTAAAGCCATCCAAATGTCGCGTCTCGGGATCTCCAAAACACCTGCAAACATGGGGGTTAGCTAATTGGGGGCATTTTGGGACGACCCAGATGGTCGGTTTTCCCCAATTTAGCCTCCATCACCGGGAATTTGACGTCGCTACCTGCAAGTTAGTGAAGACAACAAAAACGACAAAAGATGACAATATTTGATCAAAACATGCTTGAAATCGAAATTGTAAACTATCTAAACAGACATAAAATGGAATGGAATATAAACAAGTGACAAAAGAACAAATTAAAATGACACTAAGAAGTGCGGGGCACCCAGGCGGGCCGCCCACCGTTAGAACCTGACTTCGGCACCAATCCACTTGGGATGGGCCCAAAATCTCTTATAACTGGTTGTCGACGAATGGGTGGGGTAATGTGGTCAAGTGTCGGATTTTGGATCCGGATTCACACTTCCAATGCCCACCCAATGACCTCCTTTGCGAAAGAGATCAAGGATGTAGAAGATATGAATCACAAAAGGGTTAAGGCGCAGTATCAATTGGGCAGCACTTCGTTGCTTGAAAATGCTTCCAACCTCCTTTTTTTGGGTGAGAAAGTTCACCATTTTATAGACCCAAGGGGTCTCTTTTGGATGGGCATGCAGGGGTGCCACATGGCGGCTATGCCTTCCCAAGAGGGAGGAGACTCCTCTCTGACTCGGGCTTCCATAATCGCCCTTGTGACAGTCCTCTAACGGCCAATCTACCCACCTACACGCGCATGCAAGGCAGGAGGCATTAATGGACTGCCCCTGGCTGCCACTTGTCAAGATTTTTCTTTTTGCCCGTTGAACCCAGAATTCGTCCTGCCTAAAGACGAATTCAGAATTCGTCTCTGGGTGAGACAGATCCTAATTTGAATTCGTCCCTGGGTGAGACGAATACTGAGCAAAGTGCCTAAATGTGCCAAATTGCCTTTTGACCTTCCAAAATTGTTGGCAAAGTGGTTAGGACCACTGTTTAACCTCTGAGGGCTGCCCTGGGGGCTGTGTGTGTCAATGCGATCAGTGTTTGCAGTCACATAATCGGATTGGTGCTGTTTTGGTGTCTATAGATGCCCCTTTTTGGGATGCGCTGTGCATGGCGCAGCGTCGAGCAAAAATAGATAACCAAAGCACTAATGATTAGGGTTTCTTAGTAACCTAACCAACTCTTGATGCCCCAAGCATGGAAAGGGCATGCATTCTTGAATCCTTGCTTCTGACGAGCTAAGGAATTTGATTTCAAGTATTAACCTATTTTGATGAGGTGTTACTTGACCTTGGACATTGATCAATCATGAATTAGGCAAAGGGCGCAACCTTTTGTCCATGGGGGAACCTTGTGTTCATGCTTCGGGAATGCCAAGTGATTTGATCAGATTGTGATTATTGCTTGTTTACTGCCCCAAGCAGGAGCGTAATTGTCTTTGTCAATGATTCTTTGAATGCATGTCATTTTCCATGATTGGGTGTGTGTTTGTTGATTGGTGACTAAGTGTGACTACCCCCTCAAGCGACGAATCGATGAGGGAATGACCTTCATGAGAAAAGCGACGAGTCGCTTGACCCAAGATGACTTGTGCAAGGGTGCCATTAGATGGTTTAGCATTAAGTATGTGCAATTTTTTGACATTTAGACCTATTTTTGGTGGGTGGTAACCCTTTTTGCGACGCTTCTTGGAGCTGAAACTGGCGAAAATCCTTCCTTCCGTGGAGCGGTCCGGCTATGGTAGCCTTCTTAGGGAGTAGGATAGTGACAATTTATAACCCCGACGTCTATTTTTGATGCCAAGAATGTCAGGCGCGAAGGCGCCTTCGTTCGGCAATGTTATTGCTATTTTTAGGTGGGTTTTTGACCCTTTTGCTGATGTCGTTTAGGGATGAAATTCTCGAAAATCCGTCGTCCCGGGAGCGGTCCGGCTATGATAGCCTTCTTAGGGAGTAGGATAGCGAGGATTTGTGACCCCGACATCGGTTTTGCATGCCCGGAATGTCCAGTGCAACAACACTCTGATCTGGCAAGTTTATTGGCAGTTTTTGGTGCATCTTTGTTCATTTTTTGTTGTTTTTTGAAATTTTTGGCTTGAATTCGTCCTAGGGTGGGACGAATAGCAGCTTAGAATTCGTCCCAGGGTGGGACGAGCGCTAACCAGAGCGCTCGTCCCAGGGGAAGATGAATTCCAGCTCTAAAGGCTTATTTAAAGGCCAAATCTAGGGTTTGGGCTCATTTGCAACTGATTTTTCTTGCGATTTGGAGCTTTGGGGAGGAGGAGGTAAATTCTGCGAAGCGAAGCACTGCCGGATTTTCCCTGACACCATGAGTGCACAAACCGGGTCGAGCGGCGGAGCCGAAGCGAGACCAGTAAGTGCTCCCTAGAGTTATTAGTTTGTTTAAAACTGCAAGTGTTTTATTTAATTTTCTTTGTAACGATGCTTTTCACAATTTTAACTGAAACCCTAAAACTTAGCTGAAGACAACTAAGACTTAGTGTACAACTAAACGTAGTGGGTAAAAAATATTTTTATTTTGCTTATAACTAAACCCTAGGATAAACCGAACGTTAAACCCTAGGACTTAATTGTTTTGTTTTTTTTTTTTGAATTTTTGTTCTGTTTTTAAATTAATCAGTTAGGATTAGAAACCCTAAGACTGAAAAATTAATTTTTTTGTTTTGTTTTTTTTGTTTTTTTTTACATTAATCAGTTAGGATTAGAAACCCTAGAACTGAAAAATTAATCTTTGTTTGAATTTTTATGTTTTGTTTTTTTTTATTTATTAGTTAGGATTAGAAACCCTAGGACTGAAAATTTATTTTTTGAATGTTATTTTTTTTTTTGAATTTATTAGTTAGGGTTAAAAACCCTAGAACTAAAAATTTGTTGAGTTTGTTTTGTTTTTAAATTAATCGGTTAGGATTAGAAACCCTAGAAGAAAAATTAAAATTTTGTTTGATTGAATGTTTGTTTTGTTTTTAAATTAATCAGTTAGGATTAGAAACCCTAGAGAAAATTAATTTTTGATTTTTGTATTTTTTTTTTTTATTTTTTTTGTTTGTTTTTGTTGTACATTGATAGGCAATGTTGTATGTTCATGTTATTGTTGTACAGTTCTTTTCCATGATTTTAATGTTTTTGGATTGTTTTCTTGCAGGTTGTTAGGAGCCGGTACCATGTATCCACTGCCTTTGCTGAAGCACAGGGGGTGCTGACTGCGGCTGACTGGGAGTGGCTTGATGCCCTTGGGCTCAAGCAGGTGGCTCGACTGGAGCTTGTGGTCATGGATCAGGCTTATTTGATGGCCTTGATCAATCTTTGGGATCCGTGGACCAACACCTTCCATCTCCCAATAGGGGAGATGACTGTGACTTTGGAGGATATCTATCGGCTTCTGTGGATTTCGATAGATGGATTGCCGATCCGGACATCGTCGCGAGATCAGCGGACAACAGTATTGACACGCTGCTTCGGACATGGGGAGCGGTTGGGCGTAGAGAGCCCAGTGGAGACGGCCGAGGTGGACTGCCAGACTGGCAGGATTTTGGTCCGATGGTGGCAGGAGAGGGGGTGTTGGGAGTGAGGCACGCATTCCTTATGGGCCTCATTTCCAACATGCTATTACCTGACTCGTCAGGTGCGAGGTTCCCATGGAACCTGCTGGATTTGGTTTGGCAGTTGGTAGAGTGCTCGACGGAGGCACCGCTGATCCTGAGATGGGGACAGACATTGTTGGCACAGCTCTATGGGGAGTTGTACGAGGTCCATTTCCAGCGGTGAAGGGGATCAGCTGCAGCTATCTGTTGCTATAGTGCTGGGGTTGGCAGCATATAGCAGTTGAGAGGCCATCCGGGTTACCATGGATGACTCGAGCGGTGATGGAGGATAAGGAGATAGGGTATGCAGTTCTGTGGCGGCGGTCCGGAGAGCAAGGACAGAGTCGACGGTGGGCAGGTGTCGTAGGGCACTATGTCGATACCTTCTCTCGGCTCACTCCAGGGGAGGTGATTTGGCGCCCTTATCGGGACTGTCCAGCCTGGCCGAAGGCTAGAGAGTGGCTCCGACGGGTACGTAGAGAGCGATGGCTGATTGGGCGACACGGGACCGAGCATGAGTTCTTCTCGTATAGCCGGGTGACATGACAGTTTGGGGTGCGCCAGGGGTTGCTTGGTGAACCCATGGTCTATCGACGTTAGGGGGATGAGAGGACTCTAGACCGATCGGTCATCGTGCCATTGGGCGAGGATTCAGATGTGGTGATCGACGTCCCGGATGTGGATGACGTCGGGACTACCGCTGAGTATGACCAGTGGTGGGTACTACGGCGATGGCGGGGAGAGGGGCCACTGGGAGGCGCGGAGGTGGCAGCATGGGTGGGGAGGGTGCTGAGGCACCAGGGGATGATTGGGGAGCTCCTTTGGAGGATGCAGACATGGTGGAGGTGGAGGGTGAGGATGTGGATTTGGGGGCTCCAGATCAACCGGAGATGCAGGACATGGTGGAGCAGTGGGAGCCAGGGCAGGCTGCTGTTCCAGAGAGTCCCATGCCTTAGGCGGATGTAGAGGAGATGGAGTCTGGGTTACGCACTGAGAATGCATGGTTGGCAGAGCTACTGTAGAGGTGAGACCAGGAGCTGGGGGATGCGCTACGGGAGAGGGATCTCCTATGGGCTCAGCTAGCAGAGCGGGATAGGGTTTTGGCACAGCGCGATGATGCATTAGCTTACTATCATCGATGGGATGCAGAGTGGTTCCGGATCGGATGGCTGAGATGGAGGGGGAGATTATCCACCTCGGTGGGCGGCTACCTGAGCCTTCGGGAGGTGGATCTTCATGCCGAATGAGGGACAGTGGTACTAAGCAGTCAGCATCATCTCATCGCAGGCGATTGGATGAGGGAGGGGGTAGCAGGCGTGATGTGGGGGCTAGCAGTAGCCGCCCTGAGGGGTCCCATAGGACCCACACCACGGGGGTAGTTCTCGTCGCACCGATCCTGCATGATCATGGTGGTCGACGCCTTAGGTTTGGGGTTTTGGAGTATGATTGTGGGGTCAGAGGACCAGTTTTGTAGCCTGCGGGCATTTTTTTTTGACGATATATATATATATACCGATTTTATTTTGTTTATGCACATGTGATGATTTGATTTTATGCATGATGGTTGATGAATATGGATTTATGCATGTTTATTTATTTTGATGGATGCATATGTTATGATGAATGCAAATGTTTTTGATTTATATGTGATATGCAAAATGTAATGGATGAATTGAATTTGTGTTGGTTTGGTTAGGGCACCATAGACTGTTTAGGACTCTATTTATTTTTTTTGTATAAATGACTTTGTATGTATAATGTGGTTTTTCTTGTATTTTTTGATGGTATTGCAAGGATGACAAGTAGCAATTGGTTTCGAAATGTAGTTAAGGTTTTCCGAGATTCAGATGGTTTTAACTCTCTAGCCATGACTGTATTTTCATCTCACAAGACTTTTGACCAAGGTATGAATCGGACTTGTTTTTGACCAAGTTATTTCACATCCCTGTGTGTGCAATTGAGTTCGTTTATGTGGTATTTGTCAAGATACCGCCAGTTCCAGATAGGCTATCAACCAAACCTGTACTAAGGATCACCTAATTAGCTCCACTAACTCCTTTGTTGTATTTAGTCAGATTAATCTGCGGTGCAATCTAGGATACCATAAGCTAGCTCATCCACATGCAAACATTGATCTGCACACAAGTTAATGCAACAGATATATCGTCATGCGGGAGGTTTGCCACGAGTGACCGATAGGCTATCAACCAAACCGGTACTACGGTTTGCCTCATGACCTGTCAGAATGCTGAGAGTTCCAGGGATTCAAGTTCAACTCCCTTCTTTTCTTCAATTGTATGGGGATACTTGCTCTTTTGTAGTGATAAAAATCACTGTTTATTTTTGTTTTATTTGTTTTTCTTTTGAGCAAGGGATTGGGATATGAAGTGACGAGAATCACTGTTGTTTGTGCCTTTTGATGTGTGCACTTTGGGATATCAAATTTTGGAATTTTGACTTTTGCAAATTTTTGATGTTTTGCAACTTTTGAGAACTTGGGATTCCTTGGGGAATTGGGTAGGGAGGATGCTTGTCCTTTTGCCAACTCTCAGCATTCTTTGGGGTCATTCGCATAGGGGGATGAGCAAGATAACCGTTTCGCTTATGGTGACCTGGATTGCTTTGCAGGGTTCATCTTTCGTTCACACAACTTGGGAATTTTGTTATATGTTTTAATTTGTGTTGGGATGCTACATAACAAGGTGTCATCCAAGTAGAATTCTACCTGTGTAAAATCTGTCTGACTTGGTAAAGTATGTGGCTAGACAGCTAATGATGACTGAATGACGAAAACTCCTGATACATTAGAAGACCACTGGTTATAGTATTGCAAAAAGATGGATAGCTCATTATTTTGATGGATTGTTTATATAGCGGAGATATATGGAATGAAGATGGATTTTGTCACGTAATGACAGTCTATGGTGCCTTGACCTGTATGACCACAAATATGCAAATGTATGGATGTGATGCTTAATGCAGCTATTATTTTTGTGTTTTTGATTGATTGATCTTGGTGAGTGTGAAAATGAGATGTAAAAGAGATTTTTAATTTTTTTATGATTTATGCATGGCGATGAGATGCAAGTTTTGTTGTTTTTGATGATTTTATTTTTCTTTTGACCAAGCGATTGCGGGAATCCTTGGAGCTTTTTGGGTTGACCAAGCGATTGTGGGAATCCTTGGAGCTTTTTGGGTTTGACCAAGTGATTGTGGGAATCCTTGGAGCTTTTTGGTTTGACCAAGAGATTGGGAATCCTTGGAGCTTTTTGGTTTGACCAAGCGATTGATGGAATCCTTGGAGCATTTTGGTTTGACCAAGTGATTGATGGAATCCTTGGAGCATTTTGGTTTGACCAAGTGATTGAGGGAATCCTTGGAGCATTTTGGTTTGACCAAGCGATTGTGGGAATCCTTGGAGCATTTTGGTTTGACCAAGTGATTTTGGGAATCCTTGGAGCATTTTGGTTTGACCAAGCGATTGTGGGAATCCTTGGAGCATTTTGGTTTGACCAAGCGATTGTGGGAATCCTTGGAGCATTTTGGGATTGGCTGCTCTAGATATGGAATGGTCGCAAATGACTGATGTTCAAGGGTTCTAATTCCTTGACTCCGTCAAGAGAGGCTAGCCAGTATGTTCCAGGTCCTATTTTGCTATCAATTACATATGGACCTAACCAATTTGCCGTGAACTTGTCCCTGAGATGGGGCGGCAAACTAGAGTTCTGTTGGTTTTCCTTTAAGACCAAGTCACCAATCCGAAAGTCCCTTAGGTGAACTTTCATGTTGTATGCTTTCTTCAGCCGCTCTTGATAGATACGTAAATGCTCGAGAGCATTGACGCGTCGTTCATCGAGCAACGTAAGCTGGTCTAACCGGTCCTGCTGCGTAGTGTCATCATCGATGAACTCTTGCATTGATATGCGTAGGGAGGGAATTTCCAACTCAAGAGGCATGACAGCCTCGGAGCCATACACAAGCAAAAATGGAGTTGCCCCAGTGGGTGTCCGAATGCTAGTGCGATAAGCCCATAGGGCAAGTGGGATCTTAATGTGCCAATCCTTATGACTATCTGCGACTGTCTTTTTAAGGATAGCAACTAGCATTTTGTTTGACGCCTCTGCTTGCCCATTTGCTTGCGGATAATAGGGTGTCAAAAAACTATGCTAAATTTTGTACTTTGTGGTCAAAGCACGCACATCTTTGTTCTTGAATGACTTCCCATTATCCGAGATTAGCTTGGATGGAATACCAAAATGACATATGATGTTATGCAAAATGAACTCCGCAATGCGGGGTCCAGTCATAGAGGTTAGCGGAACCGCTTCCACCCACTTGGTGAAATACTCTGTGGCCATTATGATAAATGTATGACGGTTGGACGATGTAGGGGAGATCTTTTCGATGAGATCTAAGCCCCACTACGAAAATGGCCAAACCGATTGGATCGGCTGCAAGGCCTAGGAAGGTACGTGTGTCAAATTGGCATGATGTTGACACTTCACGCACTTCCTCACATATGCGCAACAATCTCGCTCTAAAGATGGCCAATAGTAGCCCATGCGAAGAATGCGCTTGGCGATGGCCATACCACTGAAATGGCCACCACACGTACCATCGTGTGCTTGGGCGATTGCCCAAGTGGACTCTTGCTGGTCCAAACACCGAAGGAGGATCCCTTCATAACTGCGATGGTACAAAATGTCTCCTAACAAGACATGCTTTGCCACTTTCTGTTTGAATGCTCATTTTGCGATGGGCGTCAATCCAAGTGGGAGGTTACCTAGCTTGAGGTAGTCCCGGAGGGGTGAATACCAATCCTGCTGATCAGAAGCCTCGACGGTATGAACAACCAATCCCTCTTGAAGTTCATCCCTAACGAAAGCTGAGCGGGAAAGAACTTGTAAGAATAGCGTAGTGTTGCTATTAAGGGGAGTAGGGGAGAACAAGGCCCCCCAGTTGGCGTGCTTCAAACAGTCATGGATTCGAGAGAACCGATCCTGAGGTGGTTCAATCTGGATCATGTGGATTCCTGGCGTTAAATCAGAGCTTGCACGCTCCATCGTGGATTGCGATAATGTTTTGACTTGAATGGTTGTCATATCACCAGAAAGATCTTGCGGGATTAGTGACCCCAAAGAGGCCATAGTGTCCGCAAAATGATTCGATGACCGAGGGAGTGCCTCGATGTCGTACCATTCAAGCTTTGCCAAGAATTTGTCCACAAGGGCTTTGTAGGCCTATAGAACTGGGCATTTGCATTGGTATATCCCCTTGACTTGGTTGACGATTAACAACGAATCACCAAAGATGTTCAATCGTTTAATGTTCATGGTGATTGTTGTCTGAAGACCTATGAGCAAGGCTTCATACTCTACATTGTTGTTGGTGCACGAGAAATTTAATTTAAATGACAGGGGCATTGGAGCGCCCTACGGTGTGAAGAATACTATTCCCGTGCCACCACCTTGCTCACATTTAGAACCATCAAAAAATAAGGTTATGTCGGCCTGTGACTCAGGCTCATCAGAATCCGGTGATTCCGAGACATGGAAGACCCCATCATCGGGTAGTTCTATAACCAGAGGCTGATCGTCTTCGATAGGAGCCTCTGCTAGTTGATCGGCTATGACTTGACCTTTGATAGATTTTTGTCCAATAAACTCTATGTCAAATTCCATCAACAACATGATCCATTTCGCCGTGCGGCTACTATGATAAGTATGACTCATCATGTATCGCAATGGATTCTCCTTAGACACAACATACGTCTTGTTGCTCAGCATGTAGTGGCACAGCTTTTTAGTAGCAAACACCACTGCCAAGCAGAGCTTTTCAACGTATGCATAGTTAAGTTCATAACTGACCAGGGTGCGGCTAAGATAGTATGTAGCCTGTTCTTTGTGAAGTTCATTTTTCTAGGACAGCATGGCGCCCAATGCCACCTCAGTAGCTGAGATGTATAGGTAGAACGACACTCCTGGTCTAGGTGGTGCCAATACTGGCGGCGAAGCCAAGTATTGTTTGATGTCGTCAAAGGCTGACTGGCACTCGTCATCCCAGTGGAATGCGACCCCCTTGTGCAATAATTTGTTCATGGGTCGGCACTTGTCCGATAACTGCGCTATGAAGCGCTTGATCGACGCGACCTTACCCTGCAGACTTCTGAGCTGCTTGATGGTAGTTGGGGGAAGCATTTCAAGGATTGCCTTGACTTTGTTGGGGTCCACCTCGATGCCTCGTTTTGAGACTATAAAACCCAAGAGCTTTCCAGATGTGATGCCAAAAATGCACTTCTTGGGATTCAGTCTAACTTTATGCTCCATGAGGCGATCGAGGATCTTGCTTAAGTCACCGAGATGATTTGGGCATAAGAGAGACTTGGCCAACAAATCATCCATGTAATCTTCCAAAGTTTTATGCATGTAATCATGGAAGATGTACGTCATGGCACGTTGGTAGGTGGCGCCAAGCATTTTTAAGGCCAAAAGGCATGACCTTGTAACAAAATGTCCCCCAAGGCGTTGTGAACGCCATTTTTAGTTGGTCCTCGGGATTGATACGAATCTGATTGTATCCCGAGAAACCATCCATGAGGGATAGCATTTCGTGGCCCGCTGTAGCGTCTACCAATGCGTCGATGCTAGGCAAGGGAAAATCATCCTTAGGACTCGCTTTGTTGAGATCACGAAAATTAGTGCATATGCGAATCCTCCCATCAGGCTTCTTGATGGGCACCATGTTGGACAGCCATGGCGGATAATCCACGTAGATGACAAATTGTGCATCCAACAATTTTTGCAATTCATCTTTGACCATCAAGGCCACTGTTGGATGCATCTTGCGTAGTTTTTGCTTAACAGGCTTGACTGTCGGATCAAGCGTTAAATTATGCGTGACTAGCTATGGGTCTAGCCCCGGCATATCTCTGTATGACCATGCAAAAACCTCCTTCTTCTCTTTGAGAAGGGCAATGTAGTCGGCTTGCTCTTCGGGAGATAAACTTACCCCCAACTTGATAATCTGTGGATTCATTGGATCTGAGCCGATGTCTACGTCAGTCGTCTCCTCGATCGACATGTGGGATCCGTCCTCCAACTGGTGTGGAGTTGGGATCAAATGGATATCATTTGCTGAGTTAAGATCATCGTTAGGAACCTCAGGTTCCTCGTCAGCATGGAAGATATCCTGAGTTGGCCCAGGGGTAAAATGAAGCATTTCATCAAAATGCCAGTACTCAGATGGGGATGGAGGGGAATTGGCATGGTCCCAGTCTATGGCACCTATGTCTAGATACAATGACTTTGTCAGATCGGCCGGATTGTGGATGGGTGCGGTTAAATCAATGGAGATCATGTTGATGGAATGATTTTGGTCTCCATGACCGCAGGTGTGGTTACTCGGACATCTTAGATGTTCTCTATGCTCTGGATCTGGCTCTAGAGGGATGGGCATGAATGGATCATCCCTATGTGCAGAGAGGACGATAGGGTCTTCCCTCGACACTGATGTCATTATAGGGTCTCGGGGTGGACGGTGCTCATCGTAAACTTGGAGCCACGGATCCAACACTTGGTCCCACCCTGTTGGGTCTACGTACCACTCATGCCCGTGCAGTATGCCCATCTGATCAAGTAGGTCATTAATCTCCAAGGGGCATCGATGCTGCATCTGTCGCATGTGATTAAGGTATGCCATTTCTGTTTCATCTTCGTAATCACTATCGGAGATCCAACCTCCTGTATTAGCTCCGACCGCTTGCGGTATTGAGGGCTCGCCTTGCTCAAGCAAATTTATCTGGCCCCACTGTGGTTGTGCCACTCTCCATGGGGGGACCTGATTCTCTTGACGTATCACTGGCTCGGCTGGAGCCTCTAGAGGAAACATTGTCAAAATATTTTCGTGATAGTCGTCCATAGGAATCACTTGCGAGTGATTGTAATCTGAGTCGAAGGAGTCGTATGATGTTGGCTCATAGTCTGACTCATCCTTCGAAGATCCTTCTTGATACTGTGGAGATCTGCCCTGAAAGTGGGTCCCCAAACTTTTGCCTATTTCTAGCAAAGGGGTAGGGCGATTGAGGTTACCAAGGGTGGTTGTTGACCCTGGGAGATAATCCCCCAATGTGTATGTTGTATTTGGGTTGGCATATGGGTCTGATGCCAATCCACCCTTGTGGTCTATCTTCAGGCCTTGCATGTCATCGACCAAGATGTCTAAGGGCAGGGGGTGATTGAACCCTACACCTGACTTGTCATAAGGCATTTGGTATCTTGGTTGACAAAGGACACGCACCCCTTGCTCATACCGGCCTAACCCGTATCCATGCCAATTGCATTGGCCAAGATATCTCAGAGCGAAGTCCGGGTTGGACAGATAGTTTACATCCTCTACGAAAGGTTCTTCATCCTCGTCCTCTCGCATGTATGGCTCAGTGCCATGATCAAGGCCCCCATACACAAAATTAGTCTAGTTTGGCGGGTAGCCTAGAGGAACAATTGTACCAATGGGAAGGCGAGGCCTCCCCATGTCTTGCATGGATTCTAGTGTGGGCGTCGCCACAACATTCCACACCAGATACTCCCCCAGGCCCGTATTGGCCATTTCAACAATGATTGTTGGCGATTGAGGGGGAGGGAACGGAAGCTCTTCTGGACTCCACTCCATGTGGGGTGGGCTAGAAGCTTCCACTTCCATTGTACTAAGCACCTCTTCGGTAGAGATGTTGGAGACTGATTGTTGCGCCTTTTCAAGAGGTTGTGCCTCCTCCAGGGGTTTCTTCCCTTTGTCCTTCTGTTTGGCCATGATAGGTGGCATCGTTGATGAAGGACCAACTGATGAAGATGGACCTGACTGGGGTTTTGGTGGATCTACCTTTGGGGATGCTCATGAAATCGGACCCTGTCGAGATGGATTCAATTGGAAATCCAAATGCGTTGATGGGAGGGTCGACTGCGGCATCAGGTGCACTGCATTGCAGTACTTGAAGGGTTCTAGGTCTACCGAAACCACGTGTACTTCCCCTTCAAATGTATACTTCAGGCATTGATGTGCTATTGATGGGACACACTTCATGTCCCTTATCCATGGCCTGCCCAACAAGATGTTGTAAGCCATCTCACCCTCCAAAATATGGCACAATGTTGGTATTGTCTTTTGTCCCACTTGAATGGGTAGGACGATTGTGCCGACTATCGAGCAGATTGCATCGTTAAATGCTCGTAGTGTATACGTGGAGGCCGTGATGTGAGAGGCCGACAGCTTCAAATGTTTCAATGCCACTGTAGTGATGATGTTGCTAGACGAGCCAGTGTCTACCAACACCCTCTTATAGGGGATCCCGTTGACCCGCGCGATAACGTGCAGGGGTGGATCCGCTATGTCATCAGCCACTAACTTCACTTCATCTTCCCGAAAAGTGATGACTGGCTCGGTGCATCTTTTGACATGCCCCATAAAATTGTTGAAAGAATTTGGTTCCTGGGGCTGCAACTCTATAGCCTTCAGTATCTCCATAAGAGCCTCCCGATGGGGCGTTGATTGTTGAATTAGCTCATATATGGAGAGCCTAGCCAACGTGGTCCGTAGACTTTGGGTAAGTCTAGTCCGAATCATGGGCACGGGTCTAGGCGGAGGTAGCTGCGTAGGGTTTTGTTGAGACTGTGACGTTGAAGGAACTTCTTTTGTGGCTGTCGCGGGAGTAGCTCCTAGGTATTTCTTGTTCCTCGTCACTATGGAGATCATCCCTACATATCCTTGCATTGGGAAGTTTTGTTGCACCTCATTTATTTGGAGGGGTTTTGCTTGTGCCTCATGAGCAGGCAAGGGGTCTCTGTAAATTCTCATTTGTTGGTTGTTTGGCGCTACAGGGTTGTCTACAACCAATGTCTTGTTGTCAATCAAGTCTTGTATCAAGCCTTTGAATGTCCAACATGTATGAAGGTCATGTCCCTGTCGTCGGTGGAATCTACAATACAAATCCTCCCGGTACCCCCTAGGCTTCGGTGCATTTGGATCTATGGTTTGAATTTTTGGGAGGTTGATCAAATTTGCCACTGACAAGCGGTCAAATAGGGAGTCCCTAGACTCCGTGTAGGGTGTAAACTGTCGCCTAGGGCGACGCTACTGATTTTGCCCCTGTTTCTGGTTTTCCCTTTCATAATTATTAGGGGGCACTACCTGATAATTAGCCCTTTGAGGTTGTATGTCTTGTGCAGGCTTGGGAACATTTATAGCAACTTGGTTAACCGCAGCGGGTTTTTGTTGCATAGTCCCCGTTTTGGTGTTTTTGTTCCACTCTTTTTTCTTAGGCTTGGCGATTTTGCCCTCCCCTATTTTGATCTCTTCGATAATTTTGGCTTGTGCCAGAGCTTCTTCTAAGGTGGCATATTGCTGCAGCTGCAATAGCCCAGAGATCGATCTCAAGCAACTTCGTGCAAACATCTGTGTAAGGTCGGACATAGGGGGAAGGTAAGGTAGCTTGGAAAGCAGAGTCCTCCACCGATTCCCATAGGCCGCCATTGTCTCCTCATCATATTGCCTGAGGCTGGCCAGATCACTCAGTGACGCCTTCTTCTTGGTGTTGAAGGTGAAACGTTCAAGGAACGCATCCACTAATTGATCTAAGTTATTGATGTTGTGCTTCGGCAACTGGGTGAACCAATCCGAGGCAGGGCCTGCGAATGTGGTTATGAATGTCCTAAGCAACAACGCATCATTGTCCTGAATGCCAAAGCATTGGCTCAGGAACCTTGTCACATGCTCTTGGGCATCTTCCTCGCCTTTAAAGAGTGCCAGCTGGGGCAACTTAAAATGCTCAGGATAAGGAGGTGCAGGCACAGACGGATGCACCGGATGACTACGGAGTTGACGTAACGTGGGCTTTTGGGGCCCAACAGCTTTGGTTTCCATAGACTCCAAATGCTCTAATAGCGCTTTATATGCATCAGAAGACTTAATCTCATCTTCTCTAATTTTCTCCCATTGTGGGTTGGGGTAGACTTGAGGCCTGTGGAGAGGTGGTCGAAAAACAACCCCTCCGCCTAGATAGGGCATTTCAGCCCACTCTTCTTCTTGTTCATACTCCTCGTATGCTTCTTGAGGAGTCTCTGGGCGAGACCTACGACCATGAGTGGGTCCCCGTGGAGGGAACCCGTCATTATTCCAGGGAGTGGCCTCCCATTCTGGTCTAAGAGGTCTTGGAGGCAGCGCTTGGTTAGGTCGCGGGGACCTGTCTTGTACCAAGGGGTTACGCCTCTCGTATGGTTCTGCCCTTTGGGTGCGAGGGGTCGGAACCCTCTCTGGCATAGTGTTATCGAACAGCTCATCTGTTTGGCACCTAATGCGCTCTTCATTGAGGTGATATAAATGCTCCAGTTGTTGTTGATCTTGTTTAAGCTATGTAATCTCCGCTTGGCGGGTGGTATGTCTGGCGATTGCCAGGTCGATCGGTTCTGCCATCTTGAGTCTCGGTGGCCTAGATGCCTCTCCCATGTACTTATCTCGGTCACGGTGATCCGAGATCTCCATAGGTCGCTTTCCCCTATCGAGGTTGGCGGCATTTATTCGAGGCTCTGGCCTCGAAGGATGGTTTTGGTACATAGCAGGTGCGGAGGCGCATTGCTCCCACACTGTATATTGCTCTCGAGGAAGATAAGGATCATCCTCATTCTCCCCTTCATAAGTATGAAAGGGGCGGGCGGAGTTGGCTCGCCCTGTCAGAGGAGCCTTGTGCTCCGAATTTGTCCTATTGTTTCTGACTATAAGAGGAGGCAATGAAGGTATGATATTATCTTGAAGCCTCTCCTCATGGACCCTCCATCGTTCCAGTGCTTCATTGCACGGTGGCCACTCGTATCGAACTTCCAAGGGAGGCCTTGTATCTACGTTGAGTGCTACATGTAAGGCTTCTTCCCGAAAGGGGCTATGACGGACTGGCGTGTCCCCCAATGGGGTGTCCCTATAATTCCATCTTGACCTAGACTGATGCGGACTCTCTTGCGGGTTAGACCGCCAAGGCGGTATAACTAAGTCCTTAGGACTATAGCGGAGGCGACCTGTGCCGCCCCCTTGTACACTTTCCATAGCTTCCACCCTTGATTGGGCTTGGCTACGTGTGTACACCATAGTGGTGCTTTCCTACAAGCTATGTAGATTTTATCTCTTTTATGATTTTTTTTTGTTACACTAAGCAGAAATGAACACACACATACACAAACGGTGATTATCTCTTTTAAAGATTAATGGTGTGTCCTAGACTGGTTTTAGTGCATTTTGATGATTTTGTTTTTGTTTTTGAAAGTTTTGCAGAACGTTTAAATGCATAATGAAGGCTCATATAACTCCCATAAATGGTCGCCCCTTCGATATACCATGCCAGGCCGATATACCAACCTCTCTATATACCCGCCCTTACGAGAGGGAGACTATAGGTACGTGAGAGCAGATGGTACGTGGTACGTAGGCTGTACTGAAGGGGGATTGTCCTGTCTATGACACCTACCATAGAAGACTTATCCTCGTGCGCTGGGAATCACCCCAGTGACACTCGGTCAGCTTTCGTCAGGATTTACGTCGAACGACAGTGACAATCGGGGTAAATGGATGCAAAAATCAAGCCAAGGTGGTGATGAACCCACCGTTGGTCTTGATCAAGGGCTGGGGTCTTACGACCAGCTCCTTGGTTTAAAAATGCCAGTGATGTGTGTGGAGTTCATTTTAATTTGCAAAAATGAAACAGGCAGACAAAAGGAAACTTTCCCTAAGCCATACAAAAATTGAAAACCAAAAAACAGAAAAAAAAAAAATTGGAAGAAGCTGGTTAAAAACCCCTACCTCTTCTCTACCCAAAAGGATGTTTTCTGACTCTCGGTTCTGAAACTGCATAGACTGAAATTCGTCTCCGGGTCAGACGAATAACAGAACAGAATTCGTCCCTGTCTGAGACGAATTTGAATTCGTCTCAAGGTCAGACGAATTACAGTACTGTATTCGACACCAGCAAAGACGAATAACAATCAAAATTCGAAAAATGTACCTGTAAGCACAAAAACACAAATTTTGATCAGTTTCTTGATCTCAAAAATTAGGGGACAGGGTCCCACCGTGATCGCCACTGAAAGCACGAGATTCCGGAAGATAGAAATACTAATGTGATGCATCCAAGATCAAACAAACGCTTAATGTCCTAAAATGTGAAATGCATGAAATGAAAGAAGCGAATTGAACGGAGACAAAAGGAAATTAGAGAAAGCACAGCCCTTTTATTCAACTCTCTTAATCTCGGTTACAAAGGTGCCTCCTCCCTTTTCAGGGGCTAGGAGCATTAAATGGATCTTGATTACAATCTTGACTTAGTCTTCTTCCTTCCACGTGCCCACGTTTGAAATGGGCGGGCCAAAGTGTTGCCGCCACTTGCGTTGATGAACCCTTGATTCTTGCTGCTCCTCCTGCGTTCAAAGAAACAACAAAGTCGTTAGTAGCACCTGTGACAAAATATGAAACGTTTGTTCTCTAAAACAATGAAAGATGCATGCAAAAGATTAGCTAAATCGATAAATAAAATGATTCCAAATAACCTGCAAATTTGACAGAGACCAAAGAACATTACCAGAGGGCCACTGCCATCGAAAAATTCGACCAATTCACCTTCAACTGCAATTCGTCCCTGGTCAGGACGAATTCTACTTGTAATTCATCCCCGGGTAGGACGAATTCGCCTGTGACAAAGTGCCGAAGTAAAGTCGTCCAAATGTCGCATCTCGGGATCTCCAAAACACCTGCAAACATGGGGGTTAGCTAATTGGGGGCATTTTGGGACGACCCAGATGGTCGGTTTTCCCCAATTTAGCCTCCATCACCGGGAATTTGACGTCGCTACCTGCAAGTTAGTGAAGACAACAAAAACGACAAAAGATGACAATATTTGATCAAAACATGCTGAAATCAAAATTGTAAACTATCTAAACAGCATAAAATGGAATGGAATATAAACAAGTGACAAAAGAACAAATTAAAATGACACTAAGAAGTGTGGGGCGCCCGGGCGGGCCGCCCACCGTTAGAACCTGACTTCGGCACCAATCCACTTGGGATGGGCCCAAAATCTCTTATAACTGGTTGTCGACGAATGGGTGGGGTAATGTGGTCAAGTGTCGGATTTTGGATCCGGATTCACACTTCCAATGCCCACCCAATGACCTCCTTTGCGAAAGAGATCAAGGATGTAGAAGATATGAATCACAAAAGGGCTAAGGCGCAGTATCAATTGGGCAGCACTTCGTTGCTTGAAAATGCTTCCAACCTCCTTTTTTTTGGGTGAGAAAGTTCACCATTTTATAGACCCAAGGGGTCTCTTTTGGATGGGCATGCGGGGGTGCCACATGGCGGCTATGCCTTCCCAAGAGGGAGGAGACTCCTCTCTGACTCGGGCTTCCATAACTGCCCTTGTGACAGTCCTCTAACGGCCAATCTACCCACCTACACGCGCATGCAAGGCAGGAGGCATTAATGGACTGCCCCTGGCTGCCACTTGTCAAGATTTTTCTTTTTGCCCGTTGAACCCAGAATTCGTCCTGCCTAAAGAGCGAATTCAGAATTCGTCTCTGGGTGAGACAGATCCCAATTTGAATTCGTCCCCGGGTGAGACGAATACTCGAGCAAAGTGCCTGAATGTGCCAAATTGCCTTTTGACCTTCCAAAATTGTTGGCAAAGTGGTTAGGACCACTGTTTAACCTTTGAGGGCTGCCCTGGGGGCTGTGTGTGTCAATGCGATCAGTTTTTGCAGTCACATAATCGGATTGGTGCTGTTTTGGTGTCTACAGAGTTCAATGGATATTAGTAAAGTTTTTAAAGATGCAAAGGTGGATATAAGGAAAGTGTAGATAAAGTTTAAATTATTTAATGATTTTTCTTTTAAAAGGTTTTTTTTTCTCTAGTTCAAAAATTAAGGATAAAACAATGGGTGATGCTCCATTGTGTAGAGGAAGAGGTGTCACAAGGCCATGGAGTAAGGATTGTTTTGCGATGACATAAATTATGAAAATGCTTTTCCTCTATGTTAGACATTTAGACTACTATATCATTCAATTAGTAAAGAGGTTTGAGGAATATTGGTATAACTAAAGGGCAATTCATATAATAGGGGTCAACTATTGAGGAGTGAAAGCATGCTATGTATACCTTAATATGTGTTGTCATGTATATTTTAAAATCAATTAATATTAAATATAAATGAAGAGAATGGGATCACCATGTGGATTATAACAATATTGGATTTCTATGTCACAAATACTTTGAAACCAAACACATGGCAAGGAATTTTAAAGTCAAAATGATTGAGAAATAAATGAAGAGTTTTGGATGTGAGACAAACTCAAATATGAATTAAGAGGACCATATTGTAATCGAATATTGATTACACCAAGGGTTTTTTAGTCCGAAAAAAGTCACAAAAAAGCCCCTCCACCCCATCTAATGACAAGTCCATCATAGTCCATTCAAATCAACAATTTTATAAACAATGAAGAATGCATAATATGGAGAACTGCAATGTCCATTTTCAAATAAAAAAAGAATTACACTTGTGAAGGAAGATGCATTGTCAATTTCCAATTTCAAGAAGGCAAAAGAGATAAGTTTGGTCTAGGTAAATCATTTTCAATCATGGACTATGATGGATGAATAAGATGAGGACCTACAATGTTCAATTTTAAATATGAATGGAATTAAACTTGTGAAGGAAGATGAGTTGTCAATTTCTAATGAGGTGAAGGCAAAAGAGAATAAGTTTTATCTAAGCAAATCATTTCCATTCTAATTAAATAGTATAAAACCATCTCCTTGCAATAAAATTAAAAATACTAGGAATATTGAAAGTTATAGTTTTTAGTGTAGCATGAGAAAGTAAGTACTATGAAGGTTACCCCTTTTATTTTAATGTTTTTAGGGAAACTTTAAAAATCAGGTATTTCCAAGCTTATGTGCACTTTTTTTTTCAATGAGTTTACACATGTTTTCATGAGGGATCATAGTCCCCTCATACTGAGTGGGGTTTTAACCTTTGACCTCTCAAAGAGAAGCCAAATCCCTCACCACTGCATTAAGCTTGCAACTCAACTTATGTGCAGTTTTAGTTCTCCTTGATAATGTAATTCTATAGATGATAAGCTAAATTATGACATTATGGAAAATTATAAGAGATTAATCATGATAAGAGCATTAATGAGAATGTAAAAAGGATAAGCAAGAATAAATAGTATAATATATGTACTAAGAAACATCATGTGATATAAATATTGAATAGGTATTTGATGTATAATAGTTAGATGTAAGCAATTAATACAATCCATTGATACATTTTTTTGAAAACATGATTTGTTCCAAATAGTTACATTATTGTAGAATGAAGAAATATATGTAGGATAATGCATTTTCTAAGTTGATCAAAATATTAAATATCTAAAAGGAAGTTGAAGATACTGAATATAAAACCTTTTTGTAACATATTTAATATAAAGGAAGAAAATAAATCCAAAACCAATAGTTTAAAATAGTTAATGAAAATTAATTAATGGATAAATAATATTATATATAAAAATAACTATTATTTTATGATTATTACACGAGATATTAACTTGATAATACTATAAATTAACACATGTTTTTGTAGGTTACAAAGGAATACCCCTATATTTCATTTCCATCTCTTAATCCTATATTTTAAGTACCCATCCTAATATGGTTTTAAATTAGTAGTCTACTAATTTTACCATATATCATAGGTATTTTTCATGATATTTTCTATACCTATTGTATTTCCATGCTTTCAATGAACATGTAATTTTATATTCAATGACTTTATGAACCTTACCATTTATGAATGAAATAGTTATAATGTTACTTTTTTTTCAATATGAACTTGAATACCATTGAAACCCTAATATATTTATTTTTTCAATCTTTTATTATAAAAAATGACAATAGAAATCATAATAGCAATACCTCTCGCATGAGATAAAAATATTTCAAATACTAAATGAATGAAATATTGAAGAATAAAAATATATCATAAAAGAAGCGATAACTTATTTCATAGATATTTTATCAAAATTTGGGAAGGTTAAAATTAAGCGATAATTTGTAAAGTATTCTATCAACCATTATAAAAAGATATAATGAAAACTTGATTTGAAAGATCTAAATAGAGAATTTATAATAGGAAATTTATTTTTCCAACCTAACAAAACACCTAGTCTTGATGGATTTCCTAAAATTTGTCTTTATTAAAGTTAGAATGTGCTAAAGAATGTGATTTTGTTTGTGTTTTAAGATGATATAAAAGGAATGGTATAATAAATGAAATCAATGTTACTTTTATTGCAATGGTTCATAAGAAAGGTGAGAAAAAATATTTTGATTACTTTAATATTTTCATAATATATTTTAGAAATAACTAGAAGTAGAAAGTTTACTCAAAACATATATAATAAAGTAGTCAAAGTGAAAATAAAGAGTAATAGACATAAATGGATGGATAATCTTGAGCACCAAGCATTTTAATTAAATGATATCACATTGATACAATGGATTGGGTAGGTGAGGGCTATTTATACCAAATACTTAAACCTCAATAATAAATTATTATATTTTAAATTAGCCTATGTTGAAAAAACATAAAGACAAAAAATACTTAAAATACTAAATCTTTTTGCTTATTATACATTAGGAACTAGGAAGGTCTAGTTAATATTAACCATAAAAATAATTTATTCAACGTCTATAGAGATAATTACATCAAATTATAATAAAATACATTATATAATGATTGATCATAGGATTTATGTTGGAAATATTAGATTATTTGGACCCCTTGTAAACATTAGTTTGGTAGTTTATTTATATTTTATATAATGTATGTGTCAATATGAGAGTGTAACTACCCTCCTCACATGACCATTGATAGCAGATGAATTGATGGATTATACTTACATTTTCTTCTTAGAATGTGGTATTGTTGATGGTTGTTGTGCATGCAAGACCATGTATATACCTTCGATAAATGAAAGAGGGTCGATGGGAAAATATAAGTGGGATATTATGGTGGTGTGAAATATCAGTATGACTCATAGGTTGCATCCATATAGGTGCATTTGAATTATTGGTTTAGATTAAGTGTATGTTTTGCCATTGGATTGGGTGTTGTATGTTTCGTGCTTCTGAATATTTAAGATTTGAACTTCTAATGGTGATGAAAGTGCCAAGGACATGGGAGCCATTTTTGTGATTGAGAAATGATTTAATGTTTGTTTGAAATTCACCAAAATAATATGCAAGTTGATAAATTGAAATGAGAATTAATAAATAAAATTAAAATAAACAATAAAAAATTAATATTAGTGTAATGGTTTTTCCTTTTATTTTAATGCACATGATGGGAATATGGTGGATACTTTGAAACTGAATAATGCACAAAATTTTTCATGATAGCTTGAACCTCCTCCATGTTTTTTAAAATAAAAATGAAGTTAAGGGGAAAGGCATTATTGTCACATCGTGTGTTGTTGGTTGTTGTGTGGAGTTATATTTTTATTATGTATAGAATAATTTAGAAAAAGAGGACATCGTGTTTATGGTATTGCATCAGTCAGGAAAGATTGAATTGGAAAAAATGAGAAGAAAAATGGTGTTATTGAAGAGGAGTTCTACAAGTTGGCTCTTTCCAATTAAATATGTGAAAGAATTAATTTTTTTTAGAAAGAAGAAATTATGGTCCATTAAAAGAATTTTTTTTGATATAAGTGACCTACAAATTAATTTAGAAGATTTTAAATTCTTGCTGTTATTTATTATCTTTGTGTTTATCTGTAAATTTTGTTTGTTCTCTGAGTTTGATATGGTTGTTCATTACCTACCGAACTATCATTACTAGCCACGAGAATGTTCATTGTAGTTTCTTTCTAACCATGCTTAGGTAGTCATTGGTTACAAACTTTACAAACGATAATGTTTATCCATTATCGTAATTTGTTGCATGACCATATGCCCTGTATATACGTTAGAGGTTTAAGAGAAGACATGAAGCTATTGGAAAATGACCAATTGTAGTCAAAGTGTTGCTTGTATTACTACTGCCATTTGTAGCATTGAACTTTGTTTTTCTTCTAAATTGATTTATATTTCTAGACTATGATGTTGAACTAGAAATGTCCTTTATAATTATACTTTAATTTTATTGGGCCTTATACATATTTCAATTGATGAAGTGCATTACAGATATGGAAGTGCATATATTGTATGGCTATATATGCAATCATTTAGTTTGTATTACATATGAATAAGAGTTTTCTAAGCCCTACTTGGTATCACTCTTGTTTCATCCCTTGGACAGAGTGATAGAGAAAAACTTCTCAGGAGAACCAAGCATTAGCAAAATTTGAAAAGTATGTTGGGACTGAAATAGATGATATATATATTTTGGTATATAAGATACTATAGAATTAATACTGGGTTTTATATGTTGACCCAAAAAATTTTACAAAAATCAGCCCAAGGCTATTGATGAACATGTCCTTACTAAGGATCCTATATATGTAAAATATACATGCCGCCAAAGCCATTACATCCGATAAGACACATAGCCTATTATCAAAAAAAAAATTCCCATACAACATTTTGGGTATACCCCAAGAAAACACACCTACATCATAATTACAAAAAGAAACAGACATAGATCCCTTCCTTGAAACAGTGGAGAAACAAAAAGCTGCAGACACACATAGCAGAGTACTGAAAAAAACTCCCACAAGCTCTGTATTGATAGTTACTCTTAATAATTCTTTGGTAATTACTTTATTTCGTATATGACATGCTTTGGGACCACATCTCGTCTTGGCCAATCAGCCTTGGAGAAGTGAACCTGCTGACTATATTTATGGCGGTGGCTATCTGGTGGTCCATGTGGCTCTGGTTCGAAGTCTTATATTGTAGTTTCTTTCTTGCCCTATGATTATCAACCAACCTCAAATTACTAAGATGACTAGAAGCCATGTTATCTAACATGTGACTATCCCCATTAGTCTTTGTGGTATTTCCAAGCAACATCCACCAAGACTGATAGCTCGAATAATTTTTATTGTGAGTCCATTTCAAAAAAGAGATGAGAATACTCATAGCCTTTGAACTTACAGTGCCTTCCCTATTGGTAAATTTGACTATCATTCTTGGTATTCTTGTTGAATAAGCTCCTCTACTTCACTCGGGACACTGTGTTCCCATTTGAAAAGTTTGTCACCATCGACACCCAAATTGGCCAGCTTATCAACAACTTTGTTAGCTTCCCGAAATACATGTTGGGCTTTTCTATCTTGTCGTCCCTAGAAAAGGATCCTAGCCTCTTCAAAAATTGGTTTAATCCTACAAAGAGGTGTTTTCCAATTATTGAGGAGATTTATAACATGCATAGAGTCTATTTCCATGATAAAATTTCCTTCTAAGTCTTTAGTCTTTTGAAGGCCTCTCCACATAGCTCTAGCTTCAGCTTCGTTGTTCATCATTATTCCCAAATATTCAGAAAACACAAGCATCATACTCTCATTATGATCTCGCACAATGTCACTAGTGTCTACTCTGCCAGTATTGTCCTTAGCCGCTCCATCAAAATTAAGCTTAAACCAACCCATAGGATGTGGGGACCACTTAACATTGGCTCTAGGGTTGACTACCCTAGGCACAGACTCATCTAACAAGGTTAAGCTTAAATATTGAGCAATCGTGGTCTCCTAAATATGAGGTTTATGACTATCAAAAGGGATAAGGTTCACATTCTCATTGGCAAAGGATAGGATCCTAAAAATGATAGTTTTATGATCATGGATAGACTCATTAAAGACTCTATGGTTCCTTTCTAACCACACCTACCAAAGATAGTGATTGAGACAAATTTTCCACATGTATCTAAGTCTTTGGCTTGAAAAGGGGTAAGGCCACTAGATGAACAAATCAAGTACGATGGCTGGTTTAACCCAGGAAATATTAAAGGCCTTAAAAACCCCACTTAGGATAGTCAAGGAAAAAGGGCACTCAAGGAAAATGTGATAAATGGTCTCCCAATTAGCCCTGCATAGATAACAGTGATTAGTGATACAAATACCTTTACGCATCATATTATCAATGGTTAGAATTATTCCTTGGATAACCAGCCATAAAAATACTACAATTTTTGGAATTAAATTTTTAATCCAAACTAAGTCATTTTTTAGGACAAAATCCTCGTCATCAAGTAGAAGCTTGTAAGCTGATTTAATTGTGAACTGCTCATTTTTCATAGGAGCCTAGGTCACATGATCTTCCTTGGGTCTCATGGGGATAAAATGTTTCCCGAGAATGTTACAAAGATCATTTTATTCTGCTTGAAATCCTCGAATACTTATTTATTTCCACTTCATTCTACCTTTGTCATCAACCATATAATCATAAAAAAATTTTCCAGTGAGTTCTTTCAAAATTTATCCTCTCACCATTGCCTAAAGCTTCTACCACAATGATGAATAACATAGGGCTGATAGGGTCCCCCTACCGAATTCCTCTATGAATTTGAAAGTAACCAGTAGTTGTTCCATTAACCAGAATCAAGAACCATTCTTTAGAAATGCATTCTTTGATCAAATTAACCCATTGGTGGTGAAAACCAAACTTAAGGAGGACATCAATCAGAAATTCCCAATTTAGCCTATCAAATGCTTTGTTCATATCAAGCTTGAGGGAAAAAATAGACCTATTAGTCTTATGAGCAGAGTGTAGAGATTTATGAACTGTAATAACTCCATCCAAGATTGACTTGCCTTGGACAAAGCTTCCCTAGAACAAATCTATGATGCGGGGCGAAACATATCTCATTCTATTTATGATGGCTTTAGTTAGGATCTTGTAAGAAACATTGGACAGACTGATTGGCCTGAAGTTAGCCATATATTTAGGGGTTTGCTTCTTAGTAATTAGAGAAATAAAAGTAGAGTTGACACCTTTTGGGATATGATTGCTTGCTTGGAATTCTCTAACAACAAAAATTACATCCTGACTTACGATGTCCCAAAAATCTTGATATAAATGAGGGGGAAATCGATCGGGTCCTGGGGCTTTGTCTGGCTCCATTGTAAACAAGGCTTCCTTAATTTCCTCATCAGAAAAGGGAGCTAGAAGCTTAAGTTTTATATCCTCATTTATTATGATAGGAATGGATTGCAAGAGAATATCTTTGGCCTCCTCATTGCACTACGATTCTTGACCAAGGATAGAATTGAAATAAGTTACTACCTCCTTTCTAATTTTTGTTAAGTCTTGAGTAATAGAACCATCTACTTTTTAAAAAAAAATTATCTTGTTATTGCTTTTATTTCTAAGTGTGGTGATGTGAAAAAACTTAGAATTTGAATCTCCATATTTCAACCAAAGAGCCTTTGATTTTTGCCTCCAATAGAATTCCTCACAGGCCAAAATGTTATGAAACTCTACTAGTTTTATTTGTTCCTCCTACCTAGTAGTTTCATCAGCATCACCATGTTGAATCCTATGATCAATTATCTTCAAAATTTCAACAACCTATTTTTTATTTTCAAAGAGGTTCCCAAATACCTCTTTTTTCCAAGTTCAAAGCTTTTCCTTAACAAACTTTAATTTGCCAGCAAGTTTAAAAGTTGCACTACCCCTGACAGGCTGCTACCACCACTGAATTAAGTTATCTCTAAAACTGGAATGTTTGATCCACGTAGATTGAAATCTAAAAGGTTTATTGAAGGACAGAGAGTTAGAGATCTCCAACAAAATGGGATTATGATCAGAGGCAATTTTAGGAAGGGCTTGCAAGGTAGAATCACCGAACAGAGTTGTAGCCTCCTTTGATAGAAAAAACCTGTCAAACCTTTCTTGAATGAGATGACACCCTATCCGTTGATTGCTCCAGGTATAATTTGCTCCTCTAAGTTTTACATCCATAAACATGTTGGAGTTCACAAATTCATTGAACTCATCCATGCTCCTGATAGGTGGTCCATTTCCACCCATTTTGTCCAAAGGTTAAAGAGGAGTGTTAAAATCCCCAGCCAGAATCCAGGGGACATTATGGAATATTTCAATCAGATTGCCTAAGTACTCCCATAGTAGAGCTCTCCCTTGAATTGAATTTGGGGCATAAATATTTGAAAGGATCCAAGACCTATTTTTTATTTCCTTAAATAAAACACTAAGAACCCTGTCATATTTCTAAATAATTGTGTCTTCTACTATCCAGGGATCCCACAAAGTCATAAGGCCTCTAGACGCTCCTCTAGATGATTTTCAAACCATATCCCCTTGATTCTAGATTTTTTTTGCTACTTTTTTTGACTGAATCTCATCAGTTTTTGTTTCTTGCAACATGATAATAGTTGGATTCACTTGATTTCTTATTGCACTAACATCCCTGTGTTTGGGCAGGCCATTGAGGCCTCTCACATTCCATGAGAGGAACTTTATTTATATTTTTTGGGATTTCTTCGTCTCCCCATCCCTTGAGGGGGTTTTCCTAATTTTTTGTCTTCAGAACCCATAATAACCTATTGAAACAAGGTTCTCTATTTTCCATTGGAAATGTCATTATCAGTTTTAATTTTTGATGCCCAGCATTTGATATTCTCCCTCTTATTTTTCACTGCCAAAATTTATAGGAAACTTCACAGTGCTCATGGTTTGTTTAGGCATGATATATATTAATACAAGATGATTACAATATATATGCATGATGCCTATATGAGAACATGACAAGTGTCAAGGACACATGTCATAACATGCACACTCAAAGTACACATTAATATTCTAACATCCCCCTTAATGTGTAATTTTCTAAAAATAGAACCCTAACATCCTCCTTTATTACATAATTTGGTCTAGGCTCATGCTCTTTGCACTTGGATCTACTATGAAAAATAACTCTAGATCATTGGTGTATATCTAGGTATGTTGCCTCAAGGTCAGCCACTTCCTCGGGTCTGTTGCCTCTATAGGTCAGCCTCATCTTTGGTGCCTTAGGGTCAGCCTCTTACTTAGGTTTGTTGCCTTTTTAGGTCACTACTAACTATGTTCACCATGGATATCATATCCTCCCTCATGGTGAATCTCGTCTAGAAGGTGTTGGGATTTGTTGAACTTTGGATATACTAAAAATGAACCTTAATACAAAAGAATTAGAGCCATATAAAAGTGTCGATCTCTGCCAAAATGCACTCAAAAATACAATAAAATGATTCATAGAATCCAAATGTGGAGAATAAGAAATAAGATAATAGAATCTTCTGAAGTGTCTATGTTTGTAGTCTTCAGAGGTTGATCCAAAAAAGTCTTTTGATAGAGTCTACGATATCTATGTCTATAGTCCCTAGAGTATGTGTCCTTATGGTGACTTTCTCATCCTACAAGAATGCATGGGTAACCAGCCACTGCATCCACCAGGTTCTATAGATAAAATGACTAGATACTAGGATCACATACAATTTTCTTTTGGGAGTTTCGGGTTCAATCGAGAGTGCACTCCATGATAACAATATTTGAAGCTAATAAATACAAATAGAACAATCTCAAAATTACAATTGGAAACCACCAATGTGTCCATCTTGGAAAAATATTTCCAACGACTATAAATACCCCTATGTTCCACTCTCAATGGGGCCTTCATCTTGTGGAAAAACAACAACATCAAGAATCCAAAATATTCTTGGCATTAGAGAAGATTCCCCTGGAATATTCCTGGCATCGCATCTTGGTGGAAAAAAACAAACTCTCATGTGACCATATTCTTGATCGACCAACAAAAATGTCACAATTTAAAAGGAATGATTCCTTTTAAAATAAATGCCCCCTCTTACATTTAAAAATTTATTAAAAATGCTTTTGTGGTCATATTCTTGGTCTTATAAATATTCTTCAGCATGTGCTTAAGTCAAAATAAAATAAATTAAAATTTAAAGCATTGTGCCCACCATATCGAGCTTTCAATGGGCATGCGAGCAATTTTTTTTTGAAATTTCAATGATGGTTAGGTTAAAGGAGTGGTAAAAATGCCCACTACCAATAAAACATCCAAGGAACAAATTTCATTCAATCACAAAATGCAAGTACTGGTAATTGAAGATAGGCCGTCAAGCTGACATCATTAGAATTTAGAAGTTGCCATTGAAAATTGTCGATGAAATCTCCAAAACTGACATTTAACTTGGATTTCATTACCGAGAATGATGGGTGATGAGAATTCTTGATCAATTCTATTGATGGCCATGGTGATAATCCACAGTACCATGAGGATTCCATTCTTCAAGGTGTATGAAATCCTAATCCATCATCAGTGTCTATGAGGTACATCATCCTTCATCGCATCATCAATGCAAATTTTAATGGTCATGCACCCTCATTTCCAACTTGAATGTCGAACATGCTTAGCGCTACTGTAAAAAAAAATTAAGCACATTTCCTTGATTGATTGATAAATTTGTGTTCTCCACCATTATCACTGCACTTGAAAAAAATTAGTTTGTCGTAAAAAATTATAATAGGTCGAGTGTGGCACAAAATCTAGAGTTGCAAAGCACGCCAAAAAAAATGTGACTATAGCCATCACCAAGCAAGTTAAAAAATAGTTGTTCTTAGGTAGTTCACTCACAATAGTAGCTTCTCCCATATAATTCACAAGGCATCACATGGAACTTCCACCCACGTTGTTGCTAGCTGGATCCCATGGCTACTCCTGCTACCTCTTGCAATAGAATAAAAAGCATCTTAATATTTTCATTGCCAAGGCATTGTGCTCCACATGATGATATAAATTAGACAAATTGAAATCCTTCATGGAATGAAACAAGTTTTATGCTCAAATCCTAACAAATTGATGTAGGTGGGATCTATGATCGATCCACCACCTCTACTAGAGGAGGTCTACCGTTGATCCTGATAGATGCATTTAGAATAAGGGAATTCATTATAGTTGTCATCATCATAACCCTATCTAATTTGTATTAACTTTATCCAGACCAATATATCCCACCCATGAAGATCCAAAAAATAAGCTTCGACCTCCTACAATAATTGCAACCTCTATGCTAAGGCGATTAACAACTATAATTTCTCTAGCTATTAACATTGTCACCTTTGGGTCAACATTTTGTACATTTCTAGCTAAATTTGTTCCACTTATTTTTAGTACTACTCTATGCCATATTGGAATTGGTAAATTTTTTATCTTAAAATTATTAGAAAGATCAAATAGGGAGGGTGTAACTACAGAAAACCTCTTGGAAGGCCTCATGATGTTCATGGACCCAGCAACACCCAATGACTTGTCTTCATTGGAAACCACCTTGACAACTGAAATCTCGATAATATGATCCATATTCTTATACCATGGCTAGTGGATAATAGTCAAAGCATAATTTCTCAACCTATATCTCTTGGATCTATACCACTTCTTCAAATTATCAACCTTATTATTAACACTACTCAATACTCTTCACCGACTTTTGCCTGTCATAGTGCTCATTGATGATAAGTGCCACCTCCTCCTAATCATGCCCACATAGATTTACCCTATTCAAATACACATATTTATTTCTATATACATACAATAGGTATCTGATCGTAGCATCGCTCCACTCTTCTCAATCCTTCTTCTAATCTATTCCACTAGAGGAGCGTTTGGTGGATTTCTCGTGGTAATGCATAACGTCATCCCTCAATTATTCTTGGGAAGTTTCCTTATGCTTCTCCTACATGGGGTAGCTCTGGATGCGGGATGCACCATTGCCACCACCATTGGGGTAGGCTAACACCTCTTTTGGTGCTTTCATCCTCACCATTTTTGGACTAGAGTGGTAAAGAAAGTTGGGCTGGGCAACCCTTCATTTCAAATATCCTTAAGAAGTCTATGAATATCTATAAGAAAGCATCTCCATTTCTCACACTACTAAAATAGATAACACACCAATAGTTTCTCCAAAAAATCATGGTGAACAGAGAATACAGCCACGTTCAAGCAAAAAAAACAATTTGTTCATCATTATTACAGACTGCATCAAAAAACACAAGAAACAATATTCCAAAAATATAGGACACCAAACCAAAAAACATGATCTCTCAATGAATCTGCCAAATTAGTGTATCCCATTTTTAATTTCCCCATGGAGAACTTACTTTTGTGGATAGATACAAAATGCATTTAACCTCCCAAATGAATCACTTTCTATAAAAAATTTTACAACCATGATTTTTTTCAAAGGTCTAGTTTCTGATCCATTGTATAATGGAGAGCATACTCCCTATTTTGAAAAAAATGGGGGGATTTCCATGAAGGAAATCCCCCCTTAATATGGTATCTCAATAGGTATATGGATGCATGTTTTTGAGCCTATATAAAATGAAATATTGTATTATACCTCTCTTTCTCCCCACTTGGTGGTGTAAGCTGGTAATTCTTTGGTTAAAAAATAGGACCATGTCAAAAAATGCAAGGAGGAACTAAAAACGTATGATAATTTTTATTTTTTTTCCAAAAGTATGTAATGGGGTCGTGTGCTTTGTCTATCATCCTTTATTTTTTAATGAGATAGACTATTTGCATTAATTTGCCAAGGCTTCATCGAGCAGAATATAACCATGAGATAGACTCTTAGAATTAAACATGCTCTATTTGAGAAAATAATATTTTATATTCGTGTTTTTTTTGTTTTTTAATAACATAAGAGAGTTGGTCACAACCACTTTATTTTTAGCAATTCATAAGTATAGGGTTCAAACCACAAGGACTGCTTCCACGAAACCTATTCTTTTTTTGTTTTTTAATAACATAAGAGAGTTGGTCACAACCACTTTATTTTTAGAAATTCATAAGTATAGGATTCAAACCATAAGGACTACTTTGACCAAACCTATTCCACCATCATTATTGTTGAACTGACATGAAATGGGAACCACTCGGGTCATAATATTATATCAATCTTTGTTAAAACTAGAAAACATTAACCAATATGATTATTAAGTATGTAATGATGGAGAATGATATAAGGGTTCTAAAAATTAAAATATTAATATTGGATTTCAATGGATATTAGTAAGGTTTTTAGAGATGCAAAAGTGGATATAAGGAAAGTGTAGATAAAGTTTAAATTATTTAATGATTTTTCTTTTAAAAGGTTTTTTTCTCTAGTTCAAAAATTAAGGATAAAACAATGGGTGATGCTCCATGGTGTAGAGGAAGAGGTGGCACAAGGCCATGGAGTAAGGATTGTTTTACGATGACAAAAATTATAAAAATTCTTTTACTCTACGTTAGACATTTAGACTACTATATCATTCAATTAGTAAAGAGGTTTGAGAAATATTGGTATCAGTCAAGGGCAATTCATATAAGAGGGGTCAACTATTGAGGAGTGAAAGCATGCTATGTATACCTTAATATGTGTTGTCATGTATATTTTAAAATTAATTAAAATTAAATCTAAATGAAGAGAATGGGATCACTATCTGGATTATAACAATATTGGATTTCTATGTCACAAATACTTTGAAACCAAACACACAGCAAGGAATTTTTAAGTCAAAATGATTGAGAAATAAATGAAAAGTTTTGGATGTGAGACAAACTTAAATATGAATTAAGAGGACCATATTGTAATCGAATATTGATTACACCAAGGTTTTTTAGTCCAAAAAATGTCACAAAAAAGCCCCTCCACCCCATCTAATGACAATTCCATCATAGTCCATTCAAATCAACAATTTGATAAACAATGAAGAATGCATAATACGGAGAACTGCAATATCCATGTTCAAATCCAAAAGGAATTACACTTGTGAAGGAAGATGCATTATCAATTTTCAATTTCAATAAGGAAAAAGAGAGTAATTTTGGTCTAGGTAAATCATTTTAAATCATGGACTATGATGGATGAATAATATGAGGACCTACAATGTTCAATTTTAAATATGAATGGAATTAAACTTGTGAAGGAAGATGAGTTGTCAATTTCTAATGAGGTGAAGGCAAAAGAGATTAAATTTTACCTAAGAAAATCATTTCCATTCTAATTAAATAGTATAAAACCATCTCCTTGCAATAAAATTAAAAATACTAGGAATATTGAAATTTATAATTTTTAGTGTAACATGAGAAAGTAAGTACTATGAAGGTTACCCCTTTTATTTCAAGGTTTTTAGGGAAACTTTAAAAATTAGGTATTTCCAAGCTTATGTGCACTTTTTTTTCAATGAGTTTACACATGTTTTAATGAGGGATCATGGTCCCCTCATACTGAGTGGGGTTTTAACCTTGGACCTCTCAAAGAGAAGCTAAAGCCCTTACCACTGCAGTAAGCTTGCAACTCAGCTTATGTGCATTTTTAGTTCTCCTTGATAATGTAATTCTATAGATGATAAGCTAAATTATGATATTATGGAAAATTATAAGAAATTAATCATGATAAGAGCATTAATGAGAATGTAAAAAGGAGAAGAATACCTTATAAGCAAGAATAAATAGTATAATATATGTACTGATAAACATCATGTGATAGAAATATTGAATAGGTATTTGATGTATAATACTTAGATGTAAGCAATTAATACAATCCATTTATACATTTTGTTGAAAACATAAATTCTTCCAAATAGTTACATTATTATAGAATGAATAAATATATGTAGGATAATGCATTTCCTAAGTTGCTTAAAAGATTAAATATCTAAAAGGAAGTTGAAGATATTGAATATAAAACCTTTTGGTAACATATTTAATATAAAGAAAGAAAGTAAATCCAAAACCAATAGTTTACAATAGTTAATGAAAATTAATTAATGGATAAATAATAGTATATATAAAAAGAACTATTATTTTATGATTATTACACGAGATATTATCTTGATAAGACTATAGATTAACACATATTTTTTTAGGTTACAAAGGATTAACCCTATATTTCATTTCCATATCTTAGTCCTATATTTTAAGTACCGATCCTAATATAGTTTCAAATTAGTAGTCTACTAATTTTACCATATATAATAGGTATTTTTCATGATATTTTCTATACCTATTTTGTTTCCATGCTTTCAATGAAACATGTAATTTTATATTCAATGACTTTATGAACCTTACCATTTATGAATGAAATAGTTATAAGGTTGCTTTTTTTTTTCAATGTGAACTTGAATACCATTGAAACCCTAATATATTTATTTTTTCAATATTTTATTATAAAAAATGACAATAGAAATCATAATAGCAATACCTCTCGCATGAGATAAAAATATTTCAATACTAAATGAATGAAATATTGAAGAATAAAAATATATCATAAAAGAAGCAATCACTTATTTCATAGATATTATATCAAAATTTGGGAAGGTCATGGGGGATTAAGCAATAATTTTTAAAGTATTCTTTCAACCATTATAAAAATGTATAATGAAAACTTGATTTGAAAGATCTAAATAGAGAATTTATAATAGGAAATTTATTTTACCAACCTAACAAAACACCTAGTCTTGAAGGATTTCCTAAAATTTACCTTTATTAAAGTTAAAATGTGCTAAAGAATGTGATGTTGATTGTGTTTGAAGAGGATATAAAAAGAATGGTATAATAAATTAAATCAATGTTACTTTTATTGCAATGGTTCATAAGAAAGGTCAGAAAAAATATTTTTATTATTTTAATATTTTCATAATATATTTTAGAAATAACTAGAAGTAGAAATTTTACTCAAAACATATATAAGAAAGTAGTCAAAGTGAAAATAAAGAGTAACATACATAAATGGATGGATAATCTTGAGCACCAAGTACTTTAATTAAATGATATCACATTGATACAATTGATTGGGTAGGTGAGGGCTATTTATACCAAATAGTTAAACCTCAATAATAAATTATTATATTTTGAATTAGCCTATGTTGACAAAACATAAAGACATAAAAATACTTAAAATACTAAATCATTTTGCTTATTATACATTAGGCACTAGGAATTTCTAGTTAATATTAACCATAAAAATAATTTATTCAATGCCTATAGATCTAATTACATCAAATTATAGAGTTGCTTTTGGAGCTCTGCTAGGGTTTGATGAGGAAAAACTACTCTGCTAGGGTTTGATGAAGAAAAACTGCTCTGCGGGGATGGCAACAACTTCCGAAGGAGGTCTAAAAAATTAGAGGAATGTCGTGATGGCATCGGGTCCGACACAGAGAGTGCATGCTCGTGATATTTTTTCATCTGAAAATGACTGGAAGGAACAATATTTTCCAGTGCATGTCGAGAACCCCTTGTTAAAGAACAATGGATATTTGGAACGATGTGAAGCCAATTCAGTTCTAGTGGTTCAACCAGACTCGATGGCGGAAGATGTGGAGTATCTAACCAAACATGCCCTTATTGGCAAATTTTTGGGCATTCGAATTTCTCTCCCCTTTGTGGAGGCTTGGGTCAGGAAGACTTGGAATCTTGAAGGCGATGTGGAGGTGATGATGAGTGCGAACAACTATTTTATGGTGGTTTTCTCTTTTATTGCATATCGTAACAAAGCATTTGAAGGAGGTCCTTATTTCTATGACCAAGTGGGACTCTTTATTAAAACCTAGCATGTGGGTTTCAACCCATCAGAGGAGCGGTCATCATGGTTTCCAGTATGGGTGTGGCTTCCATGTCTCCTGTTGGAATTTTGGAGAACTGATATCTTGCATAAGATTGCCCTTCTACTTGGGAAGTCGGTTGGACCATCACAACAGAAAATGGATAAAAATGTAATCTCTGTTGCTTATATTTGTGTTGAAATTGACTTAAATAATCATATTCCAGATTCTATTGAAATATAATTTGGGTCAACTACATGGGTTCAAAAACTTGACTATAAATCTCTTCCATTTCGTTGTCGGATTTACCGTGAATATGGCCACTTGCAAAGAAAATGCCCTAAGTTTGTCTCACCTTTGGCTTCAAATCCTGGGCCCTCTCGGTCTGGAGAAATTTTGGATAAAGGAAAATCCTCGATAAAGGAAGGGGAATGGGATAAGGAAGGTTTTGTTCTAGTAAAAACCTAAAATAGAGGACGAAGGGCAATTAAAGACCTTAAGGATAGCTAGACATATGCTCTACTCAATTGTTTTGAAATATTATATGATCTTGATCAATGCATGGAGATACCTAAAATGTCGCTACCTGATGCAAATATAAAAAGGCCGAATCAGATTTCTCTTCTTGAGGGGGAACTTAAGAAATAAGATCTAGGAGGTTTAAATGAAGAACAAAGGGTTTTGGATCTGAGTATAGGGGACATGGTTGGGTCAAGCCCTATAAGGGAAACTATTTTGGAAAGTGGTACATATTTAGTTATGCCCTCTCCTACTCAGGAACTAATGTAGTCATCCTTGGACTGCAAAACTCCTACGGTGTTGGGATTGCAGCAAAAAATAATTAAAAAAAGTTTTTCGGATAAGAATATGAAGGTGGGTCGAAAGAAGGACCAAGATAAAGTTAAGTTAATGGGGGAGACTTTGGTGGAGTCAGTCTTGGTGAGAACATTCGACTCCCATTTTTATGACCCCCAAAAATTATTATCCTCTCATGGAATGTAAGCGGCTTGAATGGCATCCCCAGACAAAAAGTTATTTGTGATTTGGTTCATGTGCATTCTCCAGATGTGGTGTTTATTCAGGAGACTAAATTGGCTACTGATATTATGTTCAATATTGCTCCCAAGTTGTGGAGAAGGTGGCAATGCTAGTGTATTTGTGCATATGGATATGTTGGTGGCATCACTTTTTTATGGGAATCGATTAAGATATCCCCTCTTACTTGGGTTTCCAGTAGATGGTCTATTTCAATGGTCAAGCATGATAATGAATCTGGTGAAATCATCCTAATTAAAAATGTGTATGCTCCTTTTGATTACAATGGTAAAGTGAATTTGTGGGAGCATATTTTCTTTGTGAGAAGTTTGGTTCCCCTGTACCCATGGATTTTGGCTGGATACTTCAACTCTATCACTTGTCTAGAGGAGAAACGTGGTTGGATGGACCATCTCGAGCCTTTTTATTTTGTCTTCAGTGATCATATCCAGGCCCTAAACTTGGTTGACATCAAGCCAGATAATGGTATCTTTACTTGGTACAATAGAAGGTGTGGGGAATATTACATCTCAAAGAGACTAGATAGGTTTTTGATATCCAGTTATTGGATGTGTAATAACAGATGTACTAGTTCTGTGATTCTGGAGGGTAGAGGATCTGATCATTGGCCTATAAAAATCACTACTTTGGAGTTAGGGCTAAAAAATAATCCCTCCTTTAAGTTTCAACTTATGTGGCGTCCTGATCCTAAGCTTCATGATTTCATGCGAGGTTAGTGGACCACAAGAAAACCTCCTCATGGCACCGCTATGTATTCCTTTATGAAGCGACTACAATTTTTAAAACATAAATTGAAGAGATGGAATAGACTAAATTTTGGGAACCTTTCCTTGGATAATCTGGCAGCTCTTAGGAGGATGGAAGAAGCTTCAAGGAAGATTAGAGATCGGGGATTCATGAAGGAGCTTCTTGTTGAGGAATCTGAGGCTACGAAAGACCTTGCTGAATGGGAACTGAGGGAAGAATTTTTTTGGAAACAAAAAGCTCAAGTAGATTGGCTTCAGGAAGGGGATAGGAACATAGCATTATTTTCTAACTCAGTTAAGGCTCGGCATAATGGTAACCTAATTACCTCTCTTGTGAATTCTCAAGGTGCCTTGCTCTCTTCTTTCAAGGATATTTCAGAAGAGACTAAGAGTTATTTTTCATCTCTCTTCAAAGAGGACTCCCTATCATATTATGAGAATGAAAAGCTTATTATAAATTGTATTCCATCATTTTTTTCTAGATAGATGAATGAGCACTTTGTGGTTCCAATTTCCCTTGAGGAGTTGGAAAATATTGTATTCAATATGAAAAAAGTAAAATCCCCAGGCCCAGATGGATTCCTGATTGATTTTTATCAAGAATTTTAGGATTTAATCAAATTTGATCTTTTAGAGGTGGTCCATGAGTCCTATAAGAAAAAACAGATGCTAAGGGCCCTAAATGCTACCTTTGTGGTGCTTATGCCCAAAAAAGAGGGAGAAAATTCCTTGGATATGTTTAGGCCTATTACTGTCTACAATGTTGTGTATAAGATCATCACAAAAATTATTGCTGAGAGGCTGAAGATATGATTGAGAAAAATCATCTCTGAGGAGCAAGGAGGGTTTGTTGTTGTCCGAAAAATCTTGTATGGGATTGTTATTGCTATAGAAGCTATTCACTCAATGAAAACTTCTACGGAGAAAACTATGTTCATTAAGTTGGACATGGCCAAAGCCTATGATCGGGTTAGATGGTCCTTTCTTCAAAAATTTCTTGTTGCTTTTGGATTTGAGGAGGAATGGATTCGATGGGTGATGAGTTGTGTTTCTTCTTCATCATTATCTATTCTTGTTAATAATGAGCCATTAGAGCTATTTGATACCTCAAGGGGATTGAGGCAAGGAGATCCTGCATATCCTTATTTTTTTATCATTATGGCGGAAGGGTTGGGAAGATTTCTCAAGTCTCAAGTCATGCAGGGTATCATTTAGGGGTGGAAGTGGGATAGTAGTTTGCCACCTCTTTCCCACCTTCAATTTGTTGATGATACTGCTTTGTTGGGAGTTTCCACTATCAGGGAAGCTAGAAATATTAGACAGTCTCTTGACATATATCTTGGTGCTTCTGGAAAATTTATTAATGAGGACAAGTCTTCTATTTTCTTCTTCAATACCCCTCCTCTTATTCAAGACAAGATTTCTCGTATTCTAAGATTCTAGGTTGGTACTCCCCCTTTATTTATCTTAGTATTCCAATTTCATCTCACCCTCTACCTAGATCTTCTTGGCAGTCTATGCTTGATAAGTTTAGAAGGAAGATGAATCACTATATTTCCATATGGCTATCCACTGCAGGTAGAGTGTTGCTTTTAAAATTTGTTGTTCAAGCTTTACCCATTTATATATGTTTTGTACAAATAGCTCCCTCTCACTTCATCAAGGACATGGATGCTTTGTCAAGATAGTTTTTATGGTGTATAAAACTTGATCAATCTAAATGGAGTTTGGTTAGGTGGGATTCTATATGTAGGCCGGTGCAAGAGGGAGGCCTTGGGTTGCGATAGACAACTCTTTTTGGGTAGGCTTTGACTGTAAAACTTTATTGGAGATGGTGTACCTCTCAAGATCATATTTGGTCTAAAATATTATCTTGTAAATACTTGAGAGGTATTTCTGAGGCTGAAATATCTAGATTCAACTTGGTTGGGAAAGGTTCGATTATCTAGGACACTCTAAAAAGAGGAGCTAATTTAATCAAGCAGGGTTTGTTCTAGATTTGCAATCGGGGATCAAATGCTCTTTTTTTGGAGGATTCTTGGGATGGCCACCCTCCTATATTGAATCAATATCCTAGGTTACGTTCCCTAAGCATTTTTTTCTTGGAAGCAGGTTGGTCTTGTGTGGAGGACTTTAAAAAAATCTAGTCTTTTGGAAATATGGAGATGTACAGGTGGAAAGATCCACAAGAATGGCCCCAGGGGGGACTAGCCAAGGATAGAGAGGTGCTTGCTCTTATTATTATGGGGAGGCCTTGTTCTTCATTGAGGGGTAAAGATATTCTGGCTTGGAACCCTGATCCTAAGGGAACCTACTTGTTAGCCTATGGTTATCAGGTTCTTGATAAGCAAAAGTATTGAAGTCTTCCTGTCACTTGGTGGAAAAATGTGTGGAACAAATTTGCATGGCCTAAATATAACTTCTTTCTTTGTTGGTATCTCGTAATAAATGCCTCACTTGGGATAATGTGAGGAATAGGGGATTTTAGGGTCCCTCTTTTTGTGTCCTTTGCAGTAAGAATGAGGATAACTCTTCTCATTTATTTTTCCAATGCTCCTTTGCCAGAGACATTTGGCACTATTGGTGGAGCACCTGGAACCATCCATGTTTTCATGTGCTATCCCTGGTGGAGTTTTGGAGTAGTCTAGGCAGACCTCCAACCAAGGCCCCCTTCCTTTGGGTGGCTTGGAATTTGGGCCCTTCTTGCATCATCTAGAAAATTTGGCTCAAATGGAACCAGTGCATATTTCAAGGTAGTTATTTGGTTGTTCAACATATCTGGCAAAGGATCCTGTATATTTTTCAGGAAACCATCCATAGAAAATGTTATGTGGACCCTCTTTTGGATTCTAGGAAGGAGAAGGTACAGAAAGCCCTTGGTCTTTTTAGGGATGGTGTGAACTCTTCTATCCATAGTAGGGTTCCTCAGCTTAGCAAGAAGGTTAGGAGAGATGGTAGGTGGAGGCCACCCCCTAAAGGAGTTTTAAAAATTAATATTGATGGATCGTCCAAGGATAATCCTGGACATGCTAGAATTGGCGATGTTGGGAGAGATTCTACTATTGGTGTCAATTTTTCTTTTCCATTTATAAATATGTTCACTCCAACAATTTTATGGAAGCTCTTGCAATTATTGAGGCCTTGCGAAGGGGGTTTTATCTTGGCTATGATAGGATTATTTGCGAGTCTGACTCTCAGATTGTGGTTAATATTTTAAATAGTAAAATGGTGGAGGAAGTTAATTTGTAGTTGGTCTTTGTAACCATTCAGATTATCAGAATGAATGAAGAGTTTGAATTTATATCCTTTGTGCACATTCCAAGGGAATGGAATGTGGTTGCTGATTACCTATCCAAAAGGGATTTTGAGCTACTGGATCCTTGGAGTATCAATAATTGGGATTCTCCCATCTGGGGACTCTCAACGCCTGTGGGAGTTTATCCACAAGGATGTACAGACTTAATGTGGTTTATTCTTGTTGTCTTTTTCGGGTGTCATTCTAGGCTAGTGGTTTTAGCCTGTTTGGCTATTTATTTGAGTCCTGGTTGGAAGCTCAGTTGTACTCTGTAATCTATAATTTTTATCAATAAATTTTTACCCCTTTATTTAAAAAAAAAATTACATCAATTTATAATAAAATATATTATATAATGATTGATCATAGGATTTATGTTACAAATATTAGATTATTTGGACCCCTTGTAAACATTAGTTTGGCAGTTTATTTATATTTTATATAATGTATGTGTCAATATGAGAGTGTAATGACCTTCCTCACATGACCATTGATAGTATATGAATTGATGGATTATACTTACATTTTCTTCTTAGAATGTGGTATTTTTGATGGTTGTTGTGCATTCAATACCAGGTATATACCTTCGATAAATGAAAGAGGGTCGATGGGAAAATATAAGTGGAATATGATGGTGGTGTGAAATATCACTATGACTCATAGGTTGCATCCATATAGGTGCATTTGAATGACTGGTTTAGATTAAGTGCATTTTTTACCATTGGATTAGGTGTTGTATATTTCGTGCTTCTGAATAGTTGAAGATTTGAACTTCCAATGGTGATGAAAGTGCCAAGGGCATGGGAGCTATTTTTGTGATTGAGAAATGAGTTAATGTTTGTTTGGAATTCATAAAAATAAAATACAAGCTAATAAATTTAAATGAGAATTAATTAAAAAAATTAAAATAAACAATAAAAATTTAATATTAGTGTAATAGTGTTTCCTTTTATTTTAATGCACATGATGGGAATTTGGTAGAATAATGGAATTCATGATAGTTGTCATCATCATCACCCTATATAATTTGTAGCAACTTTGTCCAGACCAATAGAACCCACCCATGAAGATCCAAAAAAGAAGCTTTGTCCTCCTACAATAATTGCAACCTCTATGCTAAGGCGATTAACAACTATAATTTCTCTAGCTATTAACATTGTCACCTTTGGGTCAACATTTTGTACATTTGCAGCTAAATTTGTTCCACTTATTTTTAGTACTACTCTATGCCATCTTGGAATTGGTAAATTTTTTATCTTAAAATTATTAGAAAGATCAACTAGGGAGGGTGTAACTACAGAAAACCTCTTGGTAGGCCTGATGATGTTCATGGACCCAGCAACACCCAATGACTTGTCTTCATTGGAAACCACCTTGACAACTAAAATATCAACAATATGATCCATATTATTATACCATAGCTAGTGGATAATAGTCAAAGAATCATTGCTCAACCTATATCTCTTGGATTTGTACCACTTCTTCAATTTATCGACCTTATTCTTAACACTACTCAATACTCTTCACTGACTTTTTTTTGTCATAGTTCTCATTGATGATAAGTGTATCCTCCTCCTAATCATGCCCATATAAATTTCCCTTATTCAACTGCACATATTTCTTTGTGTATGCATCCAAGAGGTATCTGATCATAGTATCACTCCACTCTTATCAATCCTTCTTCTAATCTACTCTGCTAGAGGAGTGTTTGGTGGATTTCCCATGGTAATACATCCCGTCATCCCTCAATTATTCTTGGGAAGTGTCCTTATGCTTCCCCTACATGAGGCAGCTTTGGTTGTGAGATGCACCTTTGCCACCACCATTTGGGATTGGCTGACACCTATTTTGGTGCTTTCATCCTCGCCAGTTCAGGAATAGATTGGTAAATAAAGTTGGGCTGGGCAACCCTTTATTTCAAATATCCTTAGGAAGTCTATGCATATCTATAAGAAAGCATCTCCATTTCTCACACTTCGAAAATAGAGAACACACCAACAGGTTCTCCAATACATCATGGTGAACAGATAATACAACCATGTTCAAGCAACAAAACAATTTGTTTGTCATTATTACAGACTGCATCAAAAAACATAGGAAAAAATATTCCAAAAATATAGGACATTAAACCAAAAAACATGATCTCTCAATGAATCTTCCAAACTAGTGTATCTCGTTTTTAATTTCTGCATAGAGAACTTACTTCTGTGGATAGATACAAAACACATTTAACCTCCCAAATGAATCACTCTCTAAAAAAAAATTTGCAGCCATGATTTTTTTCAAATGTCTAGTTTCTGATCCATTGTATAATGGAGAGCATACTCCCTATTTTGAAAAAAATGGGGGGGAGAAACAATGGGGGGATTTCCATGAGGGAAATGCCCCCTTAATATGGTATCTCAATAGGTAGATGGATGCATGTTTTTGAGCCTATAGAAAATGAAATATTGTATTATACCTCTCTTTCTCCCCACTTGGTGGTGTAAGCTGGTAATTCTTTGGTTAAAAAATAGGACCATGTCAAAAACTGCAAGGAGGAACTAAAAACGTATGATGATTTTTATTTTTTTTTCAAAAGTATGTAATGGGGTCGTTTGCTTTGTCTACCATCCTTTCTTTTTTAATGAGACAGACTATTTGGATTAATTTGCCAAGGCTTCATGGAGCAAAATATAACCATGAGATAGACTCTTAGAATTAAACATGCTTTATTTGAGAAAATAATATTTTATATTGATGTTTTTTTTTGTCTTTTAATAACATAAGAGAGTTGGTCACAACCACTTTATTTTTAGCAATTCATAAGTATAGGGTTCAAACCACAAGGACTGCCTCCACCAACCCTAATCTTTTTTTGTTTTTTAATAATATAAGAGAGTTGGTCACAACCACTTTATTTTTAGAAATTCATAAGTATAGGATTCAAACCATAAGGACTGCTTTCACCAAACCTATTCCACCATCATTATTGTTGAACCGACATGAAAGGGGAACCACTCGGGTCATAAGATTATATCAATATTTGTTAAAACTAGAAAACATTAACCAATATGATTATTAAGTATGTAATGATGGAGAATGATATAAGGGTTCTAAAAATTAAAAGATTAATATTGGAGTTCAATGGATATTAGTAAGGTTTTTAGATATGCAAAAGTGGATATAAGGAAAGTGTAGATAAAGTTTAAATTATTTAATGATTTTTATTTTAAAAGGTTTTTTTCCTCTAGTTCAAAAATTAAGGATAAAACAATGGGTGATGTCCATGGTGTAGAGGAAGAGGTGGCACAAGGCCATGGAGTAAGGATTATTTTACGATGACAAAAATTATGAAAATGCTTTTACTCTACGTTAGACATTTAGACTACTATATCACTCAATTAGTAAAGAGGTTTGAGAAATATTGTTATCACTCAAGGGCAATTCATATATGAGGGGTCAACTATTGAGGAGTGAAAGCATGCTATGTATACCTTAATATGTGTTGTCATGTATATTTTAAAATCAATTAAGATTAAATCTAAATGAAGAGAATGGGATCACTATGTGGATTATAACAATATTGGATTTCTATGTCACAAATACTTTGAAACCAAACACATGGCAAGAAATTCTTAAGTCAAAATGATTGAGAAATAAATAAAAAAATTTGAATGTTAGACAAACTCAAATATGAATTAAGAGAACCATATTGTAATCGAATATTGATTACACCAAGGGTTTTTTAGTTTGAAAAATGTCACAAAAAAGAACCTCCACCCCATCTAATGACAAGTCCATCATAGTCCATTCAAATCAACAATTTGATAAACAATGAAGAATGCATAATATGGAGAACTGCAATATCCATGTTCAAATACAAAAGGAATTACACTTTTGAAGGAAGATCATTATCAATTTTCAATTTCAAGAAGGAAAAAGAGAGTAAGTTTGGTCTAGGTAAATCATTTTCAATCATGGACTATGATGGATGAATAAGATGAGGACCTACAATGTTCAATTTTAAATATGAATGGAATTAAACTTGTGAAGGAAGATGAGTTGTCAATTTCTAATGAGGTGAAGGCAAAAGAGATTAAGTTTTACCTAAGAAAATCATTTCCATTCTAATTTAAAGGAAAAAACCATCTCCTTGCAATAAAATTAAAAATACTAGGAATATTGAAAGTTATGGTTTTTAGTGTTGCATGAGAAAGTAAGTACTATGAAGGTTACCCCTTTTATTTTAAGGTTTTTAGGGAAACTTTAAAAACTAGGTATTTCCAAGCTTATGTGCACTTTTTTTTCAATGATTTTACACATGTTTTTATGAGGGATCATGGTCCCCTCATACTGAGTGGGGTTTTAACCTTGGACCTCTCAAAGAGAATCCAAAGCCCTTACCACTATAGTAAGCTTACAACTCAGCTTATGTGCATTTTTAGTTCTCCTTGATAATGTAATTCTATAGATGATAAGCTAAATTATGATATTATGGAAAATTATAAGAAATTAATCATGATAAGAGCATTAACGAGAGTGTAAAAAGGAGAAGAAGACCCTATAAGCAAGAATAAATAGTATAATATATGTACTAAGAAACATCATGTGATAGAAATATTGAATAGGTATTTGATGTATAATAGTTAGATGTAAGCACATAATAAAATCCATTGATACATTTTTTTGAAAACATGATTTGTTCCAAATAGTTACATTATTGTAGAATGAAGAAATATATGTAGGATAATGCATTTTCTAATTTGCTCAAAATATTAAATATCTATAAGGAAGTTGAAGATATTAAATATAAAACCTTTTGGTAACATATTTAATATAAAGGAAGAAAGTAAATGCAAAACCAACAGTTTACAATAGTTAATGAAAATTAATTATTGGATAAATAATATTATATATAAAAAGAACTATAATTTTTTTATTATTACACGAGAGATTAACTTGATAAGACTATAGATTAACACATGTTTTTTTTAGGTTACAAAGGATTAATCCTATATTTCATTTCCATATCTTAGTCCTATATTTTAAGTACCGATCCTAATATAGTTTCAAATTAGTAGTCTACTAATTTTACCATATATCATAGGTATTTTTCATGATATTTTCTATACCTATTTTGTTTGCATGCTTTCAATGAAACATGTAATTTTATATTCAATTACTTTATGAACCTTACAATTTATGAATGAAATAGTTATAAGGTTGCTTTTTTTTTCAATATGAACTTGAATACCATTGAAACCCTAATATATTTATTTTTTCAATATTTTATAGAAATCATAATAGCAATACCTCTCGCATGAGATAAAAATAGTCAATACTAAATGAATGAAATATTGAAGAATAAAAATATATCATAAAAGAAGCAATCACTTATTTCATAGATATTATATCAAAATTTGGGAAGGTCATGGGGGATTAAGCGATAATTTGTAAAGTATTATTTCAACCATTGTAAAAATATATAATTAAAACTTTATTTGAAAGATCTAAATAGAGAATTTATAATAGGAAATTTATTTTTCCAACCTAACAAAACACCTAGTCTTGATGGATTTCCTAAAATTTACCTTTATTAAAGTTAGAATGTGCTAAAGAATGTGATGTTGATTATGTTTTAAGAGGATATAAAAAGAATGGTATAATAAATTAAATCAATGTTACTTTTATTACAATGGTTAATAAGAAAGGTCAGAAAAAATATTTTTATTATTTTAATATTTTCGTAATATATTTTAGAAATAACTAGAAGTAGAAATTTTACTCAAAACATATATAAGAAAGTAGTCAAAGTGAAAATAAAGAGTAATAGACATAAATGGATGGATAATCTTGAGCACCAAGCATTTTAATTAAATGATATCACATTGATACAATTGATTGGGTAGGTGAGGGCTATTTATACCAAGTACATAAACCTCAATAATAAATTATTATATTTTAAATTAGCCTATGCTGAAAAAACATAAAGACATAAAAAATACTTAAAATACTAAATCATTTTGCCTATTATACATTAGGAACTAGGAAGGTCTAGTTAATATTAACCATAAAAATAATTTATTCAATGCCTATAGAGCTAATTACATCAAATTATAATAAAATACATTATATAATGATTGATCATAGGATTTATGTTGGAAATATTAGATTATTTGGACCTTGTAAACATTAGTTTGGTAGTTTATTTATATTTTATATAATGTATGTGTCAATATGAGAGTGTAACGACCCTCCTCACACGAACATTGATAGCAGATGAATTGATGGATTATACTTACATTTTCTTCTTAGAATGTGGTATTGTTGATGGTTGTTGTGCATTCAAGACCAGGTATATACCTTCGATAAATGAAAGAGAGTCGATGCGAAAAGATAAGTGGGATATGATGGTGGTGTGAAATATCACTATGACTCATAGGTTGCATCCATATAGGTGCATTTGAATGACTGGTTTAGATTAAGTGTATGTTTTGCCATTGGATTGGGTGTTGTATATTTCGTGCTTCTAAATAGTTGAAGATTTGAACTTGCAATGGTGATGAAAGTGCCAAGGGCATGGGAGCCATTTTTGTGATTGAGAAATGAGTTCATGTTTGTTTGTAATTCACCAAAATAATATACAAGTTGATAAATTGAAATAAGAATTAATAAATAAAATTAAAATAAACAATAAAAATTTAATATTAGTGTAATAGTGTTTCCTTTTATTTTAATACACATGATGGGAATATGGTGGATACTTTGAAACTGGATAACGCACAAAAATTTTCATGCTAGCATGAACCTCCTCCATGTTTTTTAAAACAAAAATGAAGTTAAGATGAAAGGCATTATTGTTGCATCATGTGTTGTTGGTTGGTGCGTGGAGTCATATTTGTAGACACCAAAATAGCACCAATATGATTATGTGACTGCAAACACTGATCACATTGACACACACAACCCCAAGGGCAGCCCCCAAAGGTTAAACAGTGGTCCTAACCACTCTCATAGTAGTTTTGGAAGGTCAAAAATCAATTTGGCACCTTCAGGAACTTTTCTCAGTATCTATTCCACCCAAGGATGAATTCAAACTAGGATTCACCCCACCTAGGGATGAATTCCAGATTCACTCCAGGGAGGGGCGAATTGCAGGTTTGATAGGCAAAAAGTCAAATATCGACAAATGGCAGCTCAGATCCACCACTTAATGCTTCCTTCATTGCATGGGAGTGTGGGTGAGCATTTTTGAGCATTAGAGGCTGTTACAAGGGCAGTCATGAAGTCCCTATTTAGGTAGGAATCTCCTCCCCCCTGGGAAGGCATGATTGCCAAGTGGTGCCTTTGCATGCCCATTTCAAGAGACCTCTAGGTCTATAAATTGGTGAGTTTCCTCACCCCAAAAGATACAGAGAAGGAGCATTTTTGAGCAACGAAGTGCTATCATTTTACTTTCACACCCACACCCTTTTTGAGTTGTGTCTTTCACATCCTTGATCTCTTTCGGAGAGGAGGTCATAGGGTGGTTATTGGAAGCACAAATATGGAACCAAACCTAACATTTGGCCATGATATCCCACCCAATTTTCCAAAAATACCCCACAAGAGATTTTGGACCCATCCCAAGTGGATTGGTGCTGAAATCAGGCCCCCAAATGACGGGCGGCCTACCTCCGGGCACCCCCTCCCGCACTGCTACAGTCCTAATCGCCCCTCTTTGGAGCGATTGGAAATCTATGGCAGATTTTCTTTCTTTAATTTTTGCATTCAATTCTATGCTGCTTAGATAGGTTTCCCTTTTAATTTCATTTTGTTTCGAATAATTTTGATCATGTTTCTATCTTCGTTCGCCTCTACTAACTTGCAGGTAGCATCATCAAATTCCCATTGATGAAGGAAAAATTGGGAAAATATGACCATATGGGTCTTCCCAAAATACCCCCAATTAGCTAACCCCAAGTTTTTAGGTCGTTTGGAGCTTCCTAGATAGGACATTTGGAACAATACCTTTTCAGCATTTTATTGTAGGTGAATTTGTCCTGCCCCAGAGCAAATTCAAATCGGCGAGGAATTTCTTGATTGTTCCATTTGTAGTATTTTATTTGGTATGCCTTGATGCCCCTTTCAAATTTTTAGATCATTTGGATTCATTTTAGTCATATTTTAATTCATTTTTCTCATTCACTTATCGTAGGCTTGGGGATTGCATGTTTTACTTTATCTACAGGTGCTACTGATTGTTTCTTGTTCCTTTGAAGATAGGGTCTAGACATCAGAGGAGAAGAAAGGATTCAATACTAATCAATGTGAGTGGTGTCGATGTTTGGTCTGCCCATTTTACATGTGGGCACGCGGAAGAAGGAAGGGCATCCATGGATGTAACAAGAACACTTATTTAAACTCCCCTAGCCCTTGGAAGGGGAGGATGCGCATTGTAACCAAGTTGTAAAACATATCAATAAAAAGGTTTTTCTTCTTTATTTGCATTTGTTTCATTTTGATTCACTCATGCTTTCCCTCTTTTCATGCACTTTCAAATTCCTAGGATTTAGCGTCAAGTTTGGTTCGGTTTGCATCGCATATTCACTTTCCTTTTTGCTTTCGTATCCTTGTGGTTTTAGTGGAGATCACGGTGGGACCTTGTCCTCTACTTTTAAGATCAGATATCTGATCCAAACTTGGTTTTTTTTGCTTGCAAGTACCGAGTTTTTCATACGCTGACTGTTGTTCGTTCCATAAGGAGGTGGATACAGAGTTGTAATTTGTCCTACCCAGGGACAAATGGGAATTCACCCCACCCTGGGATGAATACAGTCTTGTAATTCATTTCTCCCTGAGACAAATTTTTGTCTGTGCATTTTCAGGGAAAAAACTCGAAACCGACAGATTTGGGCAGAGAAAAGGTAGGGATTTTGAACTTTTCTTGTCATTTTCTATTTTTAGTTTTTAGGTTACTTGTTTTATTAGGGAATTTTTTCTTTTACTGCTTGCTTGCTTCCCTTTTGCAAAATAAAAATAACCCCACACATCATGTGGTAATGTAAACACCAAGGATATGGTCGTAAAACCTCAGCCCTTGATCAATACCAACGGTGGATTTCATCACCACCTTGGCTTGAATTTTGCATTCATAAACCCAGATCACTACTGTTCCTAGACGTAAATCCTCACAAAAATTGACCAAGTGTAGCTAGGGTGATTCCTAGAATGCGAGGATAAGTCTTCTATGGTAGGTGTCAAAAATAGGGTGATCCCCCTTCCATACCACCTACGTTCCACGTACCATCTGCTCTCACATACCTATAGTTTCCCTCACATAAGGGCGGGTATATAGAGAGGTTGGTATATCGGCCTGGAAATGGTATATTGAAGGGGCGACCAATTTTGGGAGCCATAAGAGCCATCATTTTGCATTTAAATGTTCTTTACAAAAGCTTTCAAAACAAAATCAAAATACACTAAACCAGATTTAAGGCACACCTTTAATTTTTAAACAAGATAATCATTGCTTTGCGTGTGTGATCTTTTTTGTTTAGTGTAGCATAAAAAAAATCATAAAAAGAATAAAAAAAAAACCTACATAGCTTGTAGAAGAACACCACCATGGTGTACACTCGTAGCCAAGCCCAATCAAGGGTAGAAGATGCAAAGAGTGTACAAGGGGGCACAAGTCGCCTCCACTACAGCACCAAGTACTTGGTCATACCACCTTGGCGGCCTGACCCACAAGAGAGTCCGCATCGTTCCATTTTAGAATGGGACTATAGAGGCACCCCTTTGAGGGACACACTCATTCATCATAGCCCCTTTCAGGAGGATTCCTTACATGTGGCACTCAACATATAGATAATAAGGCTCCCTTAGAAGCTCAATATGAGTGGCCATCACACAATGAAGTGCTAGAGCGGCATAGTGTCCATGAGGAGAGGCCACATGATTATGGCATCCCTCCTTTGCCCCCCATCACTGTTAGAACCAATAGACAAAATCTAGAGTGCAAGGCTCTTCAAGCAGGGTGAGCCAACTCTGCCCACCTCTTTCACACATATGAAAGGGAGCACGAGGAAGACCATTACATTCCTCCAAAGCAATATATAGTGCGGGAGCCATGTGCTTATGCACCTGCTATATACCATGATCACCTACTGAGGCCAGAGCATCAGGTAAATTTTGCCAACCTCGATAGAGGGAAGTGACCTATTGAGATCTTAGATCATCACGATCGAGGTAAGTGCATAGGAGAGGCATCTAGGCCTCCTAGGCTCAATATGGTGGAACAAATTGACCTGGCAGTTACCAAACATGCCGCCCGCCAAGCATAGATCACACAGCTTGAGCAAGATCAACAGTAGCTAGAGCATCTATATTGCCTTAGCAAGGAGTGCATTCAATGCCAAATAGATGAGTTGCTCCATAACCTGGTGCCTGAGAGGGTTTCGATCCCTTGCACCCAAAGAGTAGAACCATATGAGAGGCACAACCCCTTAGTGTGAGATAGGTCTTTGTGACCTTACCAAGTGCCACCTCCAAGACCTCCTAGACCTAAGTGGGAGGCCTCTCCCCAAAACAATGATGGGTACCCTCTGGTGGGACCCACTCAGGGTCATAGGTCTCATCCAGAGACTCCTCAAGAAGCTTACGAGGAGTATGAGCAAGAAGCAGAGCAGGCCGAAATGCCCTACCAAGGCAGAGGGGTTGCTATTCGGCCACCCCTCCATAGGCCTCAAGTCTCCCATAACCCACAATGGGAGCAAACTAAAGAGGAAAAGATTAAATATTCTGATGCATACAAAGCGCTTCTAGAGCATTTGGATTCTATGGAAACCAAAGATTTTGGGCCCCAAAAGCCCATGTTACACCAACTCTGTAGCCATCCTGTACATCTGTCAGTGCCTGCACCCCCTTACCCCGAACACTTTAAGTTGCCTTAGTTGGAAATCTTCAAGGGTGAGGAGGATGCCCAAGAGCATGTGACCAGATTCTTGAGCCAATGCTTTGGCATTCAGGACATTCATAGGCCCTGCCTCGGATTGGTTTACTTAATTACCAAAGCATAGCATTAAAAACTTAGATCAGTTAGTGGATGTGTTCCTCGAATGCTTCACCTTCAACACCAAGAAGAAGGTGTCACCAAGTGACTTAGCCAGCCTCAGGCAGTATGAGGAAGAAACCATGGTGGCCTATGGGAATCGATGGATGTCTTTGCTCTCAAAGCTGCCCTACCTCCCTCCTATGTCCGACCTCACTCAAATGTTATCCAAAAGCTGTTTGAAATCGATCTCTATGCTATTGCAGTTGCAGAAATATGCCACCTTAGAAGAAGCTCTGGCGCAAGCCAGGATCATTGAAGAGATCAAGATACAGGATGGCAAGATAGCCAAACCTAATAAAAAAGAGTGGAACAAGAACACAAAAATAGGTACTACACAACAAAAACCCATTGCGGTAAATCAAGTTGCCATAAATGTCCCTAAGCCTGCATAAGAAATACAACCTCAAAAGGCTAACTATTAGGCGGTGCCTCCTAATAATTATGAAAAAGAAAACCAGAAGCAAGAGAAAAATCAGCAGCATCACCCTAGGCGATAGTACACACCTTATACGGAGTCTAGGGACTCCCTATTTGACCGCTTGTTAGCGACAAACTTGATCAACCTTCCAGAGATCCAAACCATAGATCCCAATACATCGAAGCCTAATGGATACCAGGAGGACTTGTATTTTAGGTTCCATAGGTGGAGGGGACATGACCTGAATGCATGTTGGAAGTTCAAAGGTTTGATACAAGACCTAATTGGCAATAAGACATTGGCAGTGGACAACCCTGTAGTGCCAAAAAACTAGTAGATGGGAGTTTTCAAATACCCCTTTCCTGCCCGTGGGGCATAGGCAAAACCCCTTCAAGTCAATGAGGTGCAACAGAATTGCCCCATGCAAGGGTATGTAGGAATGATAAGCATAGTGACTAGGAACAAGAGATACCCATGAGTTGCCCCCAAGGTAGCCACAAGAGAGGTTCCATCGACATCACAACCTCAATAGCACCCTATGCAACCACCTTTGCCTAGACCCGTGACCATGATTCGGACCAAACTCATGCAGAGTTTGAGGACCACATCAGCTAGGCTCTCCATATATGAGCTTATACAGCAATCAACGCCCCATCGGGAGGCTCTCATGGAGATATTGAAAGCCATTGAGTTGCAGCCCCATGAAGTGAATTCCTTCAATAACTTCATGGGACATGTCAAACGATGCACGGAGCCAGTCATCACCTTTCAAGAGGATGAAGTTAAATCAGTGTCTGATGACATGGCAAATCCACCCCTACACATTATCATGCAGGTCAATGAGATCTCATATAAGAGGATTTTGGTAGACACTAGCTCATCCAGTAACATCATTACCATAGCAGCATTGAAACATCTGAAGTTGTTAGCCTCTCACATCATGGCTTCCACCTATACACTGCAAGAATTCAATGATGTGATATGCTTGATAGTTGGCACAATTGTCCTACCCATTCAAGTAGGACAAAATAAGATACCTACATTGTGCCATATTTTGGAAGGCGAGTTGGCTTATAACATCTTGCTGGGGCAGCCATGGATCAGGGACATGAAGTGTGTCCCTTCGATAACTCATCAGTGTTTGAAGTATACATTTGAATGGGAAGTACATGTAGTCCCAGATGACTTGGAACCCTTCAAATATTGCAATGTATTGTAACTAATTCCACAATCGACCCTTCCATCGACACACTTATATTTTTAGTTAAATCCATCTAGACAGGGTCTGATTTTGTAAGCATCCCTGGTGATAAATCCATCAAAACCCCAGTCAAGTACATCTTCATTGTCTGGTCCTTCACCAACGATGCCACCTATCATGGTCAAACAGAAGGACAAAAGGAAGCAAACCCTCGAAGAGGCTCAACCCCTAGAAGAGGCATTTCCAATAGTATCAACCATCCCTATCGAAGAGATGCCTAGCACAATGGAAGTTGAGGCTCCTAGTTCACCCAACATGGAGTGGAATCAGGAAGAGCTTTTGTTCCCTCCCCCTCAATCACCAACAATCACCGTTGAAATGGCCAATACGGACCTGGGTGAGTATCTAGTGTGGAATGTTGTAGCAACGCCCACACTAAAGTCCATGCAAGACATGGGGAGACCTCACCTCCCCATCGGTATAATGGTTCCTTTAGGCTGCCCGCCAAACCAAACAAACTTTGTGTATGGGGGCCTTGATCATGGTACTGAGCCATGCATGCAAGAGGATGAAGATGAAGAGCCTTTTGTAGATGTCAACTATATTTCTAACCTAGACTTCGCTTTGAGATATCTTGGCCAATGCAATTGGTATGGATATGGTCTAGGCAGGTATGAGCAAGGAGTGTGTGTCCTTTGCCAGCCAAGATACCAAATGCCTTATGACAAGTTGAGCATGGGGTTCAAGCACCCCTTGCCCTTGGACATCTTGGCAGAGGACATGCATGGCCTAGGGATAGGCAACAAGTGTGGATTGGCATTATATATATATGCCAACCCTAACACAATGTATACATTGGGGGATTACCTCCCATGGTCAACAACCACCCTTGTTAACCTCACTAACCCTTGCCCTTTGCTAGAGAGAGGCGAAAGTTCAGGGACTCACTTTCAAGGAGGGTATAGACAGTGTCAAGAGGGATATTCGAAGGATGAGTCAGAGTATGAACCAACATCATATGACCCCTTCGAATTAGATAGTGATCACTCCCAAGTGATCCCCATGAATGACTATCAAGAGAGCCTCTTGACAATGTTCCCTCTAGAGGCTCCAATCGATCTAGTGTCACGTCAAGAGAATCAGGTCCCCCCATGGAGAGTGGAACAACCATAATGGGGCTAGATTAATTTGCTCAAGCAGGACAAGCCTGTAATACCTCAAACAGTTGTCGAAGCCAACAAGGGCTTTTGGATCTCTGATAGTTATTACGAAGATGAAACTGAAATGACATATCTTAATCACATGCGATAGATGTAGCAACCATACCCCTTGGATATTAATGACATATTTGAATATCTAGGCATAGTGCCAAGGCATGAGTGGTACGTAGACCTAGCGAGGTGGGACCAAGTGTTGGATCCGCCGCTCTAGGTATACGAAGAGCACCTTCCACCCCGAGACCCTAGAGTGATATCAGTGCCAAGGGCAGACCTTGTCCTCCTATTAGCACATAGGGCCAATCCATTTGTGCCAATACCTATAGAGCTAGATTCGAAGGGCAAGAATCATCTAGAATGTTCAAATCACCACACCCATGGTAATGGAGACCAAAATCATTTCATCAACATGATCTCCATTGACTTAACCGCCCCCATCCACAATCCAGTTGATCCAGCACGGTCATTGCATCTAGACATAGATGCCATAGACTGGGATCACATCAATTCACCTCCATCCCCATCAGAGTACTGGCCTTTTAGTAAAATGCTTCATTTTACCCTAGGTTCAACTCAGGATATCTTCCATGCTGAAGAGGAACCCGAGGTTCCCAACATGGATTTAAACTCAACAAATGATATCCATTTGATCCCGACTCCACACCAGTTGGAGGACGGATCCCATATGTCGATCGAGGAGATGACTGACTTAGACATCGACTCAGATCCAATGAATCCATAGATCATCAAGTTGGGGGTAAGTCTATCCCCCGAAGAGCAAGCCAACTACATTGCCCTTATCAAAGAGAAAAAGGAGGTTTTTGCATGGTCATACAAAGACATTTTGAGGCTAGATCTACAGCTAGTCATGCATAATCTAACACTTGACTTGACAGTCAAGCCAGTTAAGCAAAAACTACACAAGATGCACCCAACAATGGCCTTGATGGTCAAAGACAAATTGCAAAAGTTGTTGGATGCACAGTTTGTCATCTGCATGGATTATCCGCTATGGCTGTCTAACATGGTGCCCATCAAAAAGCTCAATGGGAGGATTCGCATATGCACTGATTTTTGAGATCTAAACAAAGTGAGTCCTAAGGATGATTTCCCCTTTCCGAGCATCGACACATTGGTAGACGCTACTGTAGGCCACGAAATGCTATCCCTCATGGATGGTTTCTTGAGATACAATAAAATTTATATCAATCCTAAAGACCAACTAAAAACAACGTTCAAAATGCCTTGAGGGAAATTTTTCTATAAAGTCATACCTTTTGGCCTTAATAATGCTGGCACCACCTACCAACGAGCCATGACATACATATTCCATGATTACATGCATAAAACTTTGGAAGATTACATGGATGATTTGTTGGCCAAATATCTTGTGTGCCCAGATCATATTGATGACTTAAGCAAGATCCTCGATCGCCTCATGGAACATAAAGTCATGCTGAATCCCAAGAAGTGCGTATTTGGTGTCACATCTAGAAAACTCTTGGGTTTCATAGTCTCAAAGTGAGGCATCGAGGTGGACCCAAACAAAGTCAAGGCAATCCTCAAAATGCTTCCCCAAACTACCATCAAGCAGCTCAAAAGCTTGCAAGGAAAGGTCGCATCAATCAAGCACTTCATAGCACAGCTATCTGACAAGTGTCAACCCATGAACAAATTATTGCACAAGGGGGTAGCATTTCACTGGGATGATGAGTGCCAATCAGCCTTTGACGACATTAAACGATACTTGGCTTCACCGCTAGTATTGGCACCACCTAGACCAGGAGTGTCATTCTACTTATACATCTCAGCTACTGAGGTGGCACTGGGTGCCATGCTAGCCTAGAAGAATGAACTTCACAAAGAACAGGCTACTTACTATCTTAGCCGCACCCTGGTCAGTTATGAACTTAACTATGCATACATTGAGAAACTCTGCTTTGCAGTGGTGTTTGCTACCAAAAATTTATGCCACTACATGCTTAGCAACACTATGTATGTTGTGTCTAAGGAGAATCCATTGCGATACGTGATGATTCGTACTTATCATAGTAGCCGCATGGCAAAATGGATTATGTTGTTGATGGAATTTGACATAGAGTTTATTGGACAAAAATCCATCAAAGGACAAGTCATAGCCGATCAACTAGCAGAGGCTCCTCTCGAAGATGATCAGCCTCTGGTCATAGAACTACCCGATGATGGGGTCTTCCATGTCTCAAAATTGCCAGATTTTGATGAGCCTGAGTCACTGGCCGACATAACCCTATTTTTTGATGGTTCTAAATGTGAGCAAGGAGGTGGCACATGAATTGTATTCTTCACACCTCAAGGGGCTCCAATTCCTCTGTCATTTAAATTAGACTTCCCGTGCACCAACAATAATGTCGAATATGAAGCCTTTCTCATAGGTCTTCAGACAGTAATCACCATGAACATGAAGCAATTGAACATCTTTGGTGATTCACTGCTAATTTTCAACCAAGTCGAAGGGGTATTCCAATGTAAATGCCCAGTTCTACAGGCCTACAAAGACCTTGTGGATAAATTCTTGGCAAATATTGAATGGTACGACATCGAGGCACTCCCTCGATCATCGAATCATTTTGCGGACACTATGACATCCTTGGGGTCACTAATCCCGCAAGACCTTTCTGGTGATATGACAACCATTCAAGTCAAAACACTATCGCAATCTGTGATGGACCGTGCAAGCTCTAAATTGATTCCAGGAATCCACATGATCCAGATTGAACCACCTCAAGATAGGTTCTCTCGAATCCATGATCATCTAAAACATGCCAACAAGGGGTCCTTGTTCTCCCCTACTCCCATTAATAGCAACACAACGCTATTCTTACAAGTTCTCTCTTGCTCAAAATTTGCTAGGGATGAACTTCAAGAGGGATTGGTTGTTCATACCATTGAGGCTTCTGATCATTAGGATTGGTATTCACTCATAAGGGACTACCTAAAGTTAGGTAACCTCCCACTTGGATTGACGCATACCGCAAAATGAGCATTCAAGCAGAAAGCGGCAAAGCATGTCTTGTTAGGAGACATTTTGTACCATCATAGCTATGAAGGGATCCTCCTTCGATGCTTGGACCAGCAAGAGTCCACTTGGGCGATCGCCCAAGCACACGATGGTACATGTGGTGGCCACTTTAGTGGTATGGCTATCGCAAAGTGCATTCTTTGCATGGGCTATTACTGGCCATCTTTTGAGTGAGATTGTAGCGCATATGTAAGGAAGTGCATGAAGTGTCAACATCATGCTAATTTGATGCACATACCTTCCCAGGCCTTGCAACCGATCTAGTCGACTTGGCCATTTTCGTAGTGGGGCATAGATCTAATCGAAAATATCTCCCCTACATTGTTAGGCCATCACACGTTCATCATAACGGCCATAGAGTATTTCACCAAGTGGGTGGAAGCAGTTCTGCTTACCTCTATGACTGGAACCCACATTGTGGAGTTCATTTTACATAACATCATATGTCATTTTGGTATTCCATCCAAAATAATCTTGGATAATGGGACGTCATTCAAGAACAAAGATGTGCATGCTTTGACCACAAAGTACAAAATTTAGCACAATTTTTTGACACCCTATTATCCGTAGGCAAATGGGCAAGCAGAGGCGTCAAACAAAACACTAGTTGCCATCCTCAAAAAAATAGTCACGGATAGTCATAAGGATTGGAACATTTAGATCCCACTTGCCCTATGAGCTTACCACACTAGCATTTGGACACCCACTAGGGAAACTCCATTTTTGCTCATGTATGGCTCTGAGGCTGTCATGCCTCTCGAGTTGGAGATTCCTTCCTTGTGCATTTCAATGCAAGAGTTCATCGATGATGACACTGCATGGCAGTCTCGGTTAGACCAGCTTATGTTGCTCGATGACCAACGTGTTAATGCTCTTGAGCATTTACGTATCTATCAAGAGCGACTGAAGAGAGCATACAACATGAAAGTTCACCTGAGGGACTTTTAGGTTGGTGACTTGGTTTTAAAAGAGAACCAATAGAACTCTACCTTGCCGCCCCATCTAAGGGACAAGTTCACGGCAAATTGGTTAGGTCCCTATGTAGTTGACAGTAAAATAGGACTTGGAACATACCGCCTAGCCTCTCTTGATGGAATCAAACAACTAGAACCCTTGAACATCAGTCATTTGAGGCCATTCCATATCTAGAAGAGCCATAGTCTAAAAAAAAAGCTCCAAGGATTCCCACAATCACTTGGTCAACCCAAAAAGCTCCAAGGATTCCCATAAATCGCTTGGTCAACCCAAAAAAGCTCCAAGGGTTCCCATAAATCTCTTGGTCATCCCAAAAAGCTCCAAGGGTTCCCATAAATCACTTGGTCATCCCAAAAAGCTCCAAGGATTCCCATAAATCGCTTGGTCATCCCAAAAATCTCCAAGGATTCCCATAATCGCTTGGTCAAAAATAAGAAAATCCAAAAAAAAAAAAAAACAACAAAATCATCAAAAATAACAAAAATGTGCATCTCATCTCTATGCATGCTCAAAATCATCACAAAAAGAAAGAGGTATTTTTGCATCTCATCTTCATCCTCATAAGTATCAATCCATCCAAAAACACAAACATATAGTTGCATTAGGCATCGCACACATACATTGCATATTTGTGGTCATCTAGGTCAGGGCGCCATAGACTGTAATTACTTGGCAAATCCATCTTGTTCCATAGTTTCCCATTTTATAAATAGTCCATCACAAATAAACACCATTTGCATATTTTTTCCATACTATAGTCAGTTGAATTTTAATGTATCAAGAGTTTTCGTCATTCAGTTGTCAATAGCTTTTTAACCAAATGCTTGTACAAATTCAGACAGATTTTATAAAGGTAGAGTTCTACTTGGATCACACCTTGTTACGTAGCATCCCAACATAAGCTAAAACACATAAAAATTCCTAAGTTGTGTGAATGAAAGATAAAACCTGCAAAGCAATCCAGGTCACCACAAGCAAAACGATTATCTTGCTCGATGTTAATACACCAGCAATGTGAAAGTTAGGATTAAATTAGAAATAACTGTATCGTTTTTGGATAAGAATCGCTTTTGGAAAATATTGAGTTTAACCTACAATATTGATATATATATAAATGAATGTATTTGATGTTTTAAAATGAATATTGTGATGTACCATAAATATGAATGATGGGGTGAGATTGGAAAGACGCACCCCTGATAAATATAATTACAAAATGTTATGAGGGTCCTAACATGCCACCCCCGTTAAAGGAGCTTTGTCCTCAAAGCTGGAAATTTGGAAATTGCTGCTAGATATCGTGAAGAGTTTCCCACGTCACGTATTCTAAAGGTAGACCTTTCCAATTTATTAAAACTTTCATGATATCATGAGTACGAAGGTGACGAGAGCGGTGATCCAAGATAGCTTCTGGCTCGACTAAAAGTACTCCATCCTCGAAGAATTCTGGAAGAGTGGTTTGTGTCGTGATATGTGTTTCGATTGCGAGCTTAAGGTAAGATACATGAAATACGGGGTGAATTTTGGAAGAGGGAGGAAGCTCAAGTTTGTAAGCAATGGTCCTAATATGTTGGAGAACTTTATACGGCCCGTAAAATTTGGGTGCTAACTTCTGAGAACCTTTTTGTTTAAGAGAGGTTTGCCGGTAAGGTTGGAGACATAATAAAACCATATCACCCTCGTGGAAACTATGTTTGCTTCTATGTTGATCGGCTTGCTACTTCATGCGATGTTGGGTGATGTGTAGGTTCTATTTTAGGGTCTATAGTATGTCCTCTCGATTAGCAAGTTCCGTTTCCACCACATGGACTTTTGTAGTCCCTAGAATATAGGAAGTGAGGGATGGTGGTGTTTGACCATATAGTGCTTCGTAAGGAGTCATTTTGATGGACGTATGGTATGAAGTGTTATACCAACATTCTGCTAGTGAAATCCACCTTACCCAATGGAGTGGTTGAGTAGAAACAAAACATCAAAGGTATGTTTCCAAGCATTTATTTACAACTTCAGTTTGGCCATCGGTTTGAGGATGGTAAGCGGAGCTCATACGAAGTTGAGTACCTTGTAATTTGAATAATTCCTTCCAAAAGGTACTAGTGAAAGTTGGGTCATGATCACTAATAATTGTGGAGGGCATACCATGTAATTTAAATATGTTATCAAGGAAGAGGTGGGCTATAGTGCTAGTGGTATAAGGATGAGCCACTGGACAAAAATGGGCGTATTTAGATAAACGATCAACGACTACGAAAATGGTTGTTTTTCTGCCTAATATAGGTAATCCTTCAATAAAGTCCATAGAAATATCTTCCCATGTTTTGGTTGGTATAGGAAGAGTTTGAAGTAATCCGGGAATAGTGATGGTCTCCCCCTTTTATCTTTGGCATACTTCACATTCTTTTACAGAGTTTTTGATGTAATTTTTCATTCCTACCCAATAGAAGGAGGTAGTGGCTCTTTTATAGGTTTTTAAGAACCCTGAGTGGCCTGCAGTGGGTGAGGTATGTAACTCATGAAGAAGTTTCCTTTGATAAGTTGAATTGGGGGTGAGGACCATCCTCCCTTTGTATCTTAATATATTGTCCTTCCAAGTGTATGGAGGTTTGCTACTATGATTATGTTGAAGTTGTTGAATTAAGGCGTGGGTAATAGGATAATTTATCCATTCTTCATGCACCTCATCTACCCATTTAGAAATAAGGGAGGAAAGAGCATGGACTTGAGGCATATCTTCAAATTTTCTAGAAAGTGCATTGGCTGCCATGTTGTCCTTGCCCTTTTTATATGTAATTTCATAATCATAGCCAAGAAGTTTAGTAACCCATTTTTGTTGTTCCGGGGTATTAGTCCTTTTTTCCAAAAAATACTTCAAGCTATGATGGTTGGTGTGTATAATGAAATGTTGGCCAATAAGGTAAGGCCTCCAATGTTGAATAGCATGGACAATCACCAACATCTCTTTTTCATATGTAGAGCGAGATAAATTCTTAGGAGAAAATGCTTTGCTTATAAAATCTAGAGGTCTTTCATCCTGCATGAGTATAGCTCCCATTCCTATTCCTAAAGCATCACTTTCAATGATGAACAGTTTAGAAAAGTTGGGCATGGCTAGAACAGGGGTGGTACACATTACAGTTTTCAAGGTGATAAAGGCCTCGTCCACTTTAGGCAACCATTTGAAAGCATTTTTCTTAAGTAATGTTGTTAGAGGAGCAACGATTTTACCATAATTTTGGACAAATTTTCTATAATATTCCGTTAGTCCAAGAAACCCACGTAGAGCCTTTACGATTTTTGGAATAAGCCAATTTTTCACTTCCTCAATTTTGGAAGGATCTACCATCACGCCTTCCTCTGAGACAATATGCCCTAAGTATTCAATTTCTTGTTTCCCAAAGGAACACTTTGATCTATTTGCATAAAGTTGATTTTCCTTCAAGATTTGGAATGTTTGTCTAACATGGTCCAAATGTTCTTCCCATGTTGTGCTATAAATAAAAATGTCATCAAAGAAAACTAATATAAATTTACAAAGGAAAGGGTGAAATACCTTATTCATTAGACTTTGAAAGGTAGACGGAGCATGGGTAAGGCCAAATGGCATCACCAAGAATTCGTAGTGCCCTTCGTGTGTGTGAAAGGTCATATTAGGAATATCCTTTTCAGTGACTCATATTTGTGTTAGCCTGACCGTAAGTCCAACTTGGAAAAGTAAGCCGCCCCGTGGAGTTCATCTAGTAGCTTGTCTATGACCGGAATAGGAAATTTATCTTTGATGGTCATTTTATTAAACGCTCAAAAATTGACACATAAATGCCACGAACCATCCTTTTTCCTAACTAAAATAATTGAATAGGAGTAAGGGATTTTGCTAGGTCTAATGACTTCTGCCGTAAGAAGCTCTTGTACTAATTTCTCTATTTCGGTCTTTTGGAGGTATGGATAACGATAAGGTCTAATATTAGGGGGTTGATGCCCTGGAAATAGTGGAATCATGTGATCGTGACTTCGTTGTGGAGGTAGTCCTTTTGGTTCGTTGAATACCGCCTTATGGTGGTCTAAAATATTTTGTAACTCTGGTGTCTCGTCTTCTTGGTGACTAGGTTGAATTGAAAATAATTGGGTGACCATTCCGTTTTTTCCTTTTCGAATAATTTTCTCCATTCTATGCGAGCTGTTGATTTGGGAAGGTCCTAATTTTCGGCCTTGGATAATATAGGTTTGGTTCTTTGCTATGAATTTCATCCATAGTTCATCAAATTCCCATTGGACTATGCCCAAGGTTCTTAACCATTGTACACCTAGTACAATGTCGCATCCCCCTAGGGGTAAGACGTACATGTCGCCTTGCATGGTATAAACTCCCATAGTTAGTTTTATATTTCTGCATTTTCCTTTGCATGCAATTTTTTTGTCGTTTCCAATCATCACTTCGAAGTTATTGCAAGGGTATATAAAATAATTTGCTTGTTTAGCCACCTTTGGATCGATAAAATTGTGCGTGCTACTAGAATCTAGGAGCACGGTAAGGTTTTGTTTCTTAAAATACCCTTTTACTCGCATTGTTTAAGGGGCAAAAAATCTAGCAAGGGCGTTGAAGGAAACCTTTGGTGTATTTTCTTCGTCACTTTCAAGTGTGTTGGATAATACCTCTACTTTGGGTTCAGGTTCCTTTTCAGTAGAATTCCCTTCCTCTGTGGCATCGAGAATATATAATTTTTGTGAGGCACATTTATGATTTCTATCAAATTTCTCATCGCAATGGTAGCAAAGACCCTTAGCTTGTCTTTCCTTCATTTCCTCAAAACTCAGATATTTAATTGGTAGATTTTTTAAAATGAATATGGTGATGTACCATAAATATGAAGGATGGGGTGTGATTGGAAAGACGCACCCCTGATAAATATAATTACAATATGTTAGGAGGGTCCTAACATCATCCCCTTGTGCGAATGGCCTCAAGAATGCTGAGAGTTGGAAAAAGGACAAGAATCTTCCCTACCTAATTCCCCAAGAATCCCAAGTTCTCAAAAGAAGTTGCAAACATCATACAAATTTGCAAAAGGTCAAAACTCTAAAAATTTAACATCACAACCAAAGTGCATACATCCAAATGCACATACAATAGTGATTCTCAACACTCATTATTCAAATACCTTGCTCAAAAGAAAAATAACAAAAATAAACAGTGATTCTTAACACTATAAACGAGCAAGTATCCCAATACAATTGAAGAAAAGAAGCGAGTTGAACTTGAATCCCTAGAAATCTCAACATTCGAAAGGTCATGAGATAAACCTTAGTATCGATTTGGTTGATAGCCTATCGGTAACTCGTGGTAAACCTCCTGCATGACGATATATATGTGGCATTACCTTGTGTGCAGATCAATGTTTGCATGTGGATGAACTAGCTTATGGTATCCTAGATCGCACTACAGATTAATCTAACTAAATACAACAAAGGAGTTAGTGGGGCTAATTAGGTGATCCTTAGTACAGGTTTGGTTGATAGCCTATCTAGCATTTGCGGTATCCTGACAAATACCACATAAATAAATTCAATTGCACACACAGGGATGTGACATAACTGGGTCAAATACGAGTCGGATTCATACCTTGTTCAAAAGTCTTGTAAGATAAAATACAGTTTTGGATAGTTAGTTAAAAAATCTGAGTCTCAGAAAACCTAACTACATTCTAAACCAACTGTGTTATCCTCCATCCTCGCTTCACCATCAAAAAATACACAAAACAACATGTATACATAAAAAGTCATTTACCATAGCAATCACCTAAGACAAAAAGCCATAAGTTATGAATAGTCTATGGTGCCACCACCAAAAATCACAAATTCAATTCATCCATTTCATTTGCATATCATATACATTAAGCAAAATTTGCATTCACCATAACACATGCGTCCATAAATGTAAATTAACATGCAAACATACACATTCATCAATCATTAGGCATAACATCAAATCACGACACATGTGTAACAAAAAATAAAATCATCTGTATATATATCATCAAAAATTCCCATAGGCTACAATATTTGGTCATCTAACCCCGCAAGAAGCCAAAAGCCCAAAAACCCCTAAGCCTATGGTGTCGGCCCCACTGAAACGAATTCAGGGCAAAATTTTCAAAAACAACAAAAATTGAACAAAAATGCACCAAAATAGCTAATAAACTTGCCCGATGAAAGTGCTTTTGCACTTGACATCCCGGGAATGCAAAACAGATGTCAGGGTCACAAATCCTCACTATCCTCCTCCCTAAGAAGGTTACCATAGTCGTACCACTCCATGGGAGGACGAATTTTCGAGAATTTCATCCCCAAATGGTGTCATCAAAATGGGTCAAAATCCAATCAAAAATAGCAATAACATTGCTGAATGAAGGCACCTTGGTGCCTAACATTCTTGGCATCCAAAAAAAATGTTGGGCTCACAAATTTTCACTATCCTACTCCCTAATAAGGCTACCATAGCCAGACCTCCCCACGGGAGAATGGATATTTGATAATCTCAGCTCCAAAAAGCGTCACCAAAGAGGGTTAACACTAAACATCTAACACACGTGTAACACTAAACATCTAAAGGCACCCTTGCACAAGTCATTTTGGGTCAAGTAACTCATCGCTTTTCTCATGAAGGTCATTCCCTCATCAATTCGTCGCTTGAGGTGGTAGTCACACTTAGTCACTAGTCAACAAGTACACACCCAATTAAGGAAAATGACATGCATTCAAAGAATCATTGACAAAGACAATCACGCTCTTGCTTGGGGTAGTAAACAGGCAATAATCACAAGCTGATCAAATCACTTGGCATTTCATGAATCATGAACTCAAGGTTCTCATAGACAAAAGGTTGCACCCTTTGCCTATTCATGACTGATCAATGTCCAAGATCAAGTAACACCTCACCGAAAAATGTTAACACTTGAATTAAGTTCCTTCGCTTGTTAGAAGCAAGGATTCAAGAATGCATGCCCTTTCCATACTTGGGGCATCAAAATTTGGTTAGGTTACTAAGAAACCCTAATAATTTAGTGCTTTGGTTATCTATTTTTGCTCGATGCTACGCCATGCATAGCGCATCCCAAAAAGGGGCATCTGTAGACACCAAAACAACATCAATCCGATTATGTGACTGCAAACATTGATTGCATTGACACACACAGCCCCAAGGGTAGCCCCTAGAGGTTAAACAGTGGTCCTAACCACTCTCACAGCAGTTTTGGAAGGTCAAAAATCAATTTGGCACCTTCAAGCACTTTGCTCAGTATCCATTCCACCCAGGGACGAATTCAAACTAGGATTCACCCCATCCAGGGACGAATTCCAGATTCACTCTAAGGTAGGGCGAATTGTAGGTTTGATGGGAAAAAAGTCAAATCTTGACAAATGATAGCTCAGATCCACCACTTAACACTTCCCTCATCGCATGGGAGTGTGGGTGAGCGTTTTTGAGCATTAGAGGTTGTTACAAGGGCAGTCATGAAGTCCCTATTCAGGGACGAATCTCCTCCCCCCTTGGAAGGCATGATTACCAAGTGGCGCCTCTGCATGCCCATTTCAAGAGACCTCCAGGTCTATAAATTGGTGAGTTTCATCACCCCAAAATATACAGAGAAGGAACATTTTGGAGCAACGAAGTACTATCATTTTACTTTCACACCCACACCCTTTTTGAGTTGTGTCTTTCACATCCTTGATCTCTTTCGGAGAGGAGGTCATAGGGTGGTTATTGGAAGCACAAATCTGGAACCAAACCCAAAATTTGGCCATGATATCCCACCCAATTTTTTGACAATACCCCACAAGAGATTTTGGACCCATCCCAAGTGGATTGGTGCCGAAATCAGGCCCTCAAACGACAGGTGGCCTGCCTCCGGGCGCCCCCTCCCACTCTGCTACAGTCCTAATCGCCCCTCTTCGGAGCGATTGGAAATCTATGGAAGATTTTATTTCTTTCATTTTTGCATTCAATTCTATGCTGCTTAGATAGGTTTCCCTTTTAATTTCATTTCGTTTCGAATAATTTTGATCATGTTTCTATCTTCGTTCGCCTCTACTAACTTGCAGGTAGCATCATCAAATTCCCATTGATGGAGGCCAAATTGGAAAAATCTGACCATCTGGGTCTTCCCAAAATACCTCCAATTAGCTAACCCCAAGTTTGCAGGTCGTTTTGAGATTCCTAGACAAGACATTTGGAACAGTACCTTTTCGGCATTTTGTTGCAGGTGAATTCGTCCCGCCCCAAAGAGAATTCAAATCAGCAAGGAATTTCCTGACTGTTCCATTTGCAGTATTTTCTTTAGGATGCCTTGATGCCCCTATCAAATTTTTAGAGCATTTGGATTCATTTTAGTCATAGTTTAATTCATTTTTCTCATTCACTTATCGTAGGCTTGGGGATTGCATGCTTTAATTTATCTATAGGTTCTACTGACTATTTATTTTTCCTTTGAACATAGGGTCTAGACATTAGAGGAGCAGTAAGGAGTCAAGACTCATCAACGTGAGTGGCAGTGATGTTTGCTCCACCCATTTTACATGTGGGCACACAGAAGAAGGAAGGGCATCCATGGATGTAACAAGAACGCTTATTTAAACGCCCCTAGCCCTTGGAAGGGTAGGATGCACATTGTAACTGAGTTTTGAAACATACCAATAAAAAGGGCTATCTTCTTTATTTGCATTTGTTTCATTTTGATTCGCTCATGCTTTCCCTCTTTTCATGCACTTTCAAATTCCTAGGATTTAGCATCAAGTTTGGTTCAGTTTGCATCGCATCTTCACTTTCCTTTTTGCTTTCGTATCCTTGTGCTTTCAATATTTTTTTTCTATATATAATTATTTTGAAAAATAGGGGATCGTGTTTATGGTATTGCATCAGTCAGGAAAGATTGAATTGGGAAAAATGAGAATAAAACTGGTGTTACTGAAGAGGAGTTCTACAAGTCGGTTCTTTCCTATTAAATCTATGAAAGAATTATTATTTTTTAGGAAGAAGAAATTATGGATGCATTAAAAGAATTTTTTTTGACGTAAGTGACCTGCAAATTAATTTAGAATAGTTTAAATTCTTGCTCTTATTTCTTATCTTTGTTTTTCATCTGTAAATGTTGTTTGTTCTCTGATTTTGATATGGTTGTTCATTACCTACCGAACTATCGTTACTAGCCACGAGAATGTTCATTGTAGTTTCTTTCTGACTATGCTTAGGTAGTCGTTGGTTAAAAAATTTACAAATGAACATTTTTATGCATTGGTTTGCCAGTAAATTTTGTTTAGAAACCATATCATCAAATTATCTTGTCAATTTTTTGCATGACCATATGCTTTGCATATACGTTAGAGGTTTAAGATAAGACACGAAGCTATTGGAAAATGACCAATTTTAGTCAAAGTGTTGCTTGTATTACTACTGCCATTTGTAGCATTGAACTTTGTTTTTCTTCTAAATTGATTTGTATTTCTAGACTATGATGTTGAACCAGAAATATCCTTTATAATTATACTTTAATTTTATTGGGCCTTATACATATTTCAATTGATGAAGTGCATTACATATATGAAAGTGCATATATTATATGGCTATATATGCAATAATTTAGTTTGTATTACATATGATAAGAGTTTTCTAAGACCTACTTGGTATCACTCTTGTTTCATCCCTTAGACGGAGTGATAGAGAAAGACTTCTCAGGAGAACCAAGCATTAACAAAATTTGGAAAGTATGTTGGGACTGAAATAGATGATATATATTAATACAATATGATTACAATATATAGGCATGATGCCTATATGAGAACATGACAAGTGTCAAGGACATATGTCATAACATGCACACTCAAAGTACACATTAATATTCTAACATCCCCCTTAATGTGTACTTTTCTAAAAATAGAACCCTAATATCCTCTTTTATTACGTAATTTCATCTAGGCTCGTGTTATTTGCACTTGGATATACTATAAACAATAACTCTAGATCATTGGTGTATATCTAGGTATGTCAGGGTCAGCCACTTCCTTAGGTTTATTGCCTCTATAGGTCAACCTCATCTTTGGTGCCTTAGGGTCAGCCTCTTACTTAGGTATTTTGCCTTTGTAGGTCACTACTAACTATGTTCACCATGGATATCATATCCCCCCTCATGGTGAATCTCGTCTAGAAGGTATCGGGATTCGTAGAACCATGGACATACTAAAAATCCACCTTAATACAAAATAACTAGATCCATATAAGAGTGTCAATCTCTACCAAAAATGCACTCAAAAAATACAATAAAATGATCCATAGAATCTAAATGTGGAGGAGAAGAAGAAATAATAGAATAGAATCTTCTGAAGTGTCTATGTTTGTAGTCTTTAGAGGTTGATCCGAAAAAGTCTTATGATAGAGTCTAGGGTGTCTATGTCTATAGTCCATAGAGTAGGTGTTCTTATGGTGACTTTATCATCCTACAAGAATGCATGGGTAACCAGTCACTACATCCACTAGGTTCTATAGAGAAAGTGACTAGATACTATCATCGCATACAATTTTCTTTTGGGAGTGTCGGGTTCAACCGAGAGTGCACTCCATCATAAAAATATTTGAAGCTACAAAATGCAAATAGAAAAATATCAAAATTACAATTGGACACCACCAATGTGTCCATCTTAGAAAAAACTTTCCATCAACTATAAACACCCCTATGTTCCACTCTCAATGGGGCCTTCATCTTGTGGAAAAAAAACATCGAGAATCTAGAATATTCTTGGCATTAGTGAATATTCCCCTGGAATATTCCTAGCATTGCACCTTGGCAAAAAAAACAAACTCTCATGTGACCATATTCTTGATCGACCAATACAAATGTCATAATTTAAAAGGAATGATTCCTTTTAAAATAAATGCCCACTCTTACATTTAAAACTTTATTAAAAATGTTTTTGTGGTCATATTATTGGTATTATAAAATTCTTCAGCACGTGCTTAAGTCAAAATAAAATAAATTAAAATTTAAAACATTATGCCCCCCATCTCCAGCTTTCAATGGGCACGCGAGCAATTTTTTTTTTAAATTTCAATGATGGTCAGGTTGAAGGAGTGGGAACAAGACCCACTGCCAATAAAACATGGAAGGAAAAAATGTCAATCAATCACAAAATGCAAGGAATGGTAACAGAAGATAGGCCATCAAACTGACATCATTAGAATTTAGAAGTTGCCATTAAAAATCATTGATGAAATCTCCAAAATTGACATTTAACTTGGATGTCATTACTGAGCACGATGGGTGATGGGAATTCTTGATCAATGTTGTTGATGGCCACGATGATAATCCATAGTACCATGAGGATTCCTTTCTTCATGGTGTATAAAATCCTAATATGTCATCAGTGTCTTTGAGGTACATCATCCTTCATCGCATCATCAACACAAATTTCAATGGTCATGCACCCTCATTTCCAACTTCAACATTGAACATGCTTAGAGATACTGTAAAACAAATTAAGCACATTTCCTTGATTGATTGATAAATTTGTGTTCTCTACCATTATCACTACACTTGAAAAAATAGCTTCCCATAAAAAATTAGAATGGGTCAAGTGTGGCAAAAAATTTGGAGTTGCAGAGCATGCCAAAAAAAATGGGACTGCAACCATCGTCAAGCAAGTGAAAAAATAGTTGTTCTTAAGTAGGTTGCTCACAATATCACCTTCTCCCATATAATTCACAAGGCACCACATGGAACTTCTACCCAGGTTGTTGCTAGTTGGATCCCATGGCTACCTCCTACTACCGCTTGTAATGGAATAAAAAACATCTTAAGATTTACAATGCCAAGGCATTGTGCTCCACATGATGTTGCAAATTAGACATATTGAAATCCTTCCATATTGTAAAAATATTTCCATCTTGGAAACCACCAATGCGTCCATCTTGGAAAAATATTTCCATTGACTATAAACACCTCTATGTTCCACTCTCAATGGGGCCTTCATCTTGTGGAAAAACAACAACATCAAGAATCCATAATATTCCTGGCATTAGAGAAGATTCCCCTAGAATATTCCTGGCATCGCACCTTGGCGGAAAAAAACAAACTCTCATGTGACCATATTCTTGATCGACCAATACAAATGTCACAATTTAAAAGGAATGATTCCTTTTAAAATAAATTCCCCCTCTTACATTTAAAACTTTATTAAAAATGCTTTTGTGGTCATATTCTTGGTCTTATAAATATTCTTCAACATGTGCTTAAGTCAAAATAAAATAAATTAAAATTTAAAGCATTGTGCCTGTAGCACCCTAAAATTGGCGCAGTAAAACCTTAATAATTACACTTACTCTAGTAAATAATTCAAATTCAAATTTTAACCTCCAAAACCGCTCCCAAACCGTCGCTTAATCCATTTCCTCGTTTCCCACGCCATTTTTAGAGTTTGTTTTGACCGTTTGACGATATCGTCGCCGATCAAACGATATCGCCTCAGATCGAATGATTTCGTCTGGGCTAGGACGTCCAGACGATCTTGTCCCAAAACTGATTTTTCACAATTAGTCTCTGTTCCAACGATCTCTAATCCAGGAAGAAGCATGTCTGTGCCATTAGAGACCCTCCCCATTGGAGATCTCCCAAATAGGGATGATCTCCAACCTCCTAACCTCCCTCCTAAGCCTATTTAATCCTAGGCCCTCCCCTTAGCATCCCCCTAGCTGAATTTCCCTGTGATTTGATATTTGTGTGCATTAAAATACCCTAGAGCATCATTTGCAATTTGTTATTTGAAGTTTTCTTGCAGGAACTTCATTGTTTTTCAGTCGGAGCAAGCTCAGTTCATCTCAGATGATCTCGTACAATCTCGGACGATCCTATCATAATTCAAGACGATTTCATCGCATCTAGATGATTTCGACTGCAGTCTGCATTGGGGGCAATCAGTGCCTAGAGTTTGCATGTTTTCTTACATTTATCTACTATTTTATTCTGAATTTAGTTAGTTTTATCATTATTCCTTGCTATTCTACATTTTGGAGTTCACCCATCTAGATCAAATGCATAATTAAGTTATAATTGTCATTAAATCAATATAATGCATTCATGTTTCTATTTATAATTTTTAGTTTGATATTGTTATTGTCATTTTACACTATTTCCCTATGTTAGCATTGCTGTATTTTCTGTGTTTTGCACCTATTTCTCTGTTTGCAGGTCTCTGACGAATTCGTCTGATGAATTCGTCAGATCTCAGATGATCCTGTCAGATAGGAGACGATCTTGTTAAATTCTAGACGATCCTGACTGCTTCAAAAATTAGAACCTTCATCAGACATCCGGATCAGGTATGGGTCTTTAATCCATCTTGTTCTTTTTGTTTTTCTGTCCAAATCTGTTTCTGTCTTCATTTAAATCTGCATTTCATATAGAATAGTTTAGACGCATTTTGGCCAAACCTAGGACTTGGATGATTAAAGCTAAAATGGAACACATCAAACACATTCCCAACCTAGGCGTGGAAACTGCCATTCAAATGTTTCCTGGTGAACCCACCATCCATCGAAAAATCACCATAATACACCTCCCTCGAGAGGCGGGACCTTCGTAAGGCCTCTCAATCCGAGGTACCGCGCCATCCTTTTCCCATCCTCCTTCCGGGCACGGATCCTATAGCCTGAAGGTAGGGATGCAAAAAATTTGGAGCGATACATTTTGGTGAACCCAATGTGAATGCATTTAAAACCTTTTGAAAACAAAAAAAAAACAAAAAAATAAAACAACCAAAACATAGATGCATTTCAAATCATTAAAATTAATAAGTTGCATATCATGTTTAGATGGTAGCTCCTAAGAAAATATTAGCAGTTACTATAAATGTTGAAAACCAATTGGCAGCCATAGAAATCAATTATGTGCTTAGTGTGCCTGAAACAGATAGAAATCAACTTTTGTGGGATGAACTTGATAGAAGACTAAGTGTCATTTCATCTAGGTCAACAAAACTTAAACAAATCAAGAGGCTTGTCCTAGATAGAATCTTGGATCCTCATCAACTCGTCTTTTATCATGAACTTCAGAGATCCTGCCATAGATGGTTAGCTTATAGGAGAGCTCTTGTGTCTTCGTAATTGTTCACCTTCGAGGAATACCTCGAGAACGCAACCATTATACACCAGCTTCCTAGGTCGTGTAGAAGACCAAGAGGTTGTTCTTACGGATAGGGAAATATGGAATAGAGTTCCTCGAGCTGTGTTATATCGAGAGTATTGCCACGAGCTTTACTTCTATCAACTAGAATCTAAGACAGATAATATCACTATAGCTCTTTTCATTAAATTTTTGAAAGAAAATTTTCAATTTGAAGAAGAACACTTCATGACTCCCGAAGAACTCGAGCCCATTAATGATATTTATAAATTGTTTATAGAAAACTAGATCATTACTTTCAGTATTAGTTCTTGCATTTATTGTGTTGTTTGTTATCTTTACAATATTATTACAAAAACAAGAAAAACTAAAAAAACATAACAAAAACCAAAACCTTTCATTTTAAATATTGTAGTAGGTATATAATTAATATATACCTCTTAAGCTTGTTGCATATCTTTTATATATATATATATATATATATATATATATATATATATATATATATATATATATATATATATATATATATATATATATATATTTGCTGAAATCTAAATTAAGCACAATGCCTAAACTTAGGAATGGTAAACAAACTGAAGGAGAAGAAGAAGATTGGTTAGAAGATAAAACTAGAAACCCAAATCTCCTTCCTGAGGATCCAATTCCGGAAGGAGAAACTCTAGATCAACCAGAAGATGACCTAGGTGAAGACAATGAACAAGAAGAAAATGTTAAAGAGGATGGATCCTCATCCCCTAGAGTAGCTCCAGATGGAACTATTGCTTTTGACAACTTAGATCATTTCTGGAAATTTTTCAATAATAACATTGGTGCTCTTAATATGGCAGTTCGTATTGATAAAGGGCAAATTAGTGACACTCAAGCAGCCATGGAACATATGTTTGATGTGCACACTAATCCCTTGTCTTTCATTGATCAAGAAAGTGATAAGGCTGGACCATCCAATAGAGATATGGTCACTATGATTCAGAACATGCCAAAACAACAGGTTACCCAACCTCCTAAGGAACCAGTTATTGAGCCTAAAATCATTCCCACACAAAAGAAAACTTCCTTCACCGCTTTACTTCGCCAAACTATTGATCAATATGCTTCAAGTAAACAAAAACCTAAAATGAAGCCAAACACCAATTTTCAACAATCTGGAATACAACATAATACAACTTCAAAATTCCTTCATAACACCTTTCCTACCAACAATTTACACAATAGCAACATAGCATCTAATCTTCATGTCCCTCCATCATATGCTCACAAATCCCATATCAATGCCCTACCGAACCAATATGGTGGGCAAACTAGTAATCTTGAAGCCATGGTGAAACAGTTAGCTTCACGTATGGACCAGATAGATCCTTACCATCCCTCGTACAATTATCGAGAGATATGTAGTCAACCTTTGGATCCCATAGTTGTAGCACAACCGTACCCTAAGCATTTTCCCATGCCCATCCTGCCTATATATAAAGGAACCGAAGATCCCATAGAGCATCTTCGCATGTTTAGGATAGCATGTCATGATATATCACATGATGACTTGCTATTACTAAAAATGTTCCCAAAAAGTTTAGGTGGAATGGCATTAGAGTGGTACTATCAATTGCCCACTCATTCTTTGAGAAACTTTGAAGAAACAATTGAATCTTTTGTCCATCAATTTAGTGCCTACATCGAGAGGCATGTAACCATTAAAGATTTATACAACTTAAAACAAGACAAGGATGAATGTTTTGCTGATTTCTTAGCTAGATGGAGGTAGTTGATAGGAAAATTGCACTTTGTGCTACCTTATAGGGAAATGTTGGACATTTTTATTAATAATTTACAAGAACAAATATCTTATGAGCTATCAACTGCTACTTTAACTACCTTCGATCAAGCTATAGATTTAGCTCGAAGAGTAGAAGATGCCCTCATTAGGAGAGGCCAACTTAAAAGGAAGGATGATGAGAAAACATCCAAAAATAAGTATAAAAACAAACAAGTTGTAGGTGACAGAGTCACTGACAGAAAAAATGTTGCTAATATCAATGCAACGAAAACAACAGAAAAAATTATATTGAAACCACTTGATAAGCCTCCTCGAGAATTTACTAGATTGAATCAACCATTATCAACTATTTTACCTCAATTACTCGAAAGAGGTTTGATCCAATTACCAGCTATCCGGGAACCTGATCCAACTATACCCGGATACAGAGCTGACTTACACTGTGATTTCCATAGAGGGCCTGGACACTCTACCAACGCTTGTAAAAGGTTGAAGCATAAAATACAGGATCTGATTGATAATAATGAAATGGAGGTGCAAGCCTTCCAACCTAAACAAAATGCTCCTAATAATCCTCAAAAGACCATTCCCCAAAATCAAAATCAAAATGCTAATCAATCATTAGACATATTTCAACACCCTTTACCAAGACATGGTAAAGAGGTGGCCAATCAAATCGAACATCATAATGTTCCTCCTCCTACCCGATATGTAGGGACCATTAGTGGACATTTACTTAATCATGATCCTCAAATATTTGACACAACCTTATCCATGGTCACAACTAGGCCCCTACATAATATTCAAACTCCAGATCCTAGTGATGTAGAATCAGATATTGAAAGTGAAATAGACATCACCTCAAACCAATCGAATAGTTCTAAAAATGAATCAGATCCTATTCAACCCATCATAGATGCTATGGTTCTAGAAGAACCATTTCCTAGAAGAGTTACTACTTGACCCTCTTCTAATCAATTCCTCCCAAATGAACAAGCCATAAATGCTCGATCGAGACCAATTCAGCATCTTCAATATAACATTGTAGGTACCATTGGAGTCGTTACTCGACAACAGGCTCAAAATTTTCAACAAGAACCAAACCAGAATGATGGATCAGCTCCATTTGTTTTGAAAAATCCCAATAAAGGGAATCATGCTTCCAATGTTCAACCTAAACCCCCTTACAATATTAATGAGCAATTATCCAATACTACAGCCAAAATTTCCCTTTTGGATTTATTAAGATCTTCTCCTACCCATAGGGATGAGTTGATGCTTACATTAAGCCAAATGATGGTACCTCAAAATATTCAACCTGAAGCCATGGCCAATACTATCATCACTCGAGAAGTTGATTGTATTGACTTCCGAGATAAAGATATCCCACAACACAGTTTTACATAAGGATAATCCCTTATATATTACTGCTTTAATTGGAGATGTAGTCGTTAAAAGAGTCCTGATTGATAATGGTTCATCTCTAAACATTTGCACTTTTGACTTCTACCAACGATTTGGCTTTAGAAGTGATGAAATGAAGAAAACTAACATGATTATCAAAGCTTTCAATGACGAAACACAAGAAACGTGTGGAGTTATTACCATCCCATTGCAAGTTGGTCCTCGAACTCTAGATACCACCATGTTTATTGTACATTGCCCCGCATCGTACAATATACTCTTGGGTCATCCTTGGATCAATGCAATGCGGGTTGTCCCATCAACTTTACACCAATGTGTTAAATTCGAATTTAAAAATCAGTTGGTCACTATCCACGGTGATCCTAGACCCTTTGATATGTGTGCTTTTGCGTAACCTGTTGGAGTGCAATTTTGCCCTGCTCTATCATCCACACATCCTAATTCTTATTTTTCATCTAAAACTATGAAACACACACCCATAGCTTCACCTATTTCCCCTCCATTAATTTCACCCTCATATATAGATCAACAATCTTCTAAACAAACCACTCTAGAACCTCAAAAATATCTTCAATCCACGACCAATCCTTCATGTTCCATCCCTATAATTTCAAAACCTATAGACCCATCTCTTAACACTTCCACATTATCAACATCTATCATACCTTCCACATCTAAAGATATAGGGAATGATCCTTCTACATATTATGCTCTTTTTGATGAACTTTTACCAGATTTATCCACAATCTTAATATCAGAAAAAACAAATGCTTTCATGCAAGATTCAATTCTTTTAAATAACTTGTCGCCATCTCCTCGTACTTTGGGCCTCCCACAACCTATGGGAAGTACTTACCAAGTCGAGAGTTGTGCCTTCATTTATAAAGGATATGACTAGGGAAGAATCCCTCGGAATATCAAAACTCATCATGAGGGATATGCTCGATGTTATTTTACCAATGAGTATATTAAAGCTAAACCCATAATGCTTAAAATGGGATATAAAGGGAAAGGCTTGGGACCTTTCCAAAATGGCATGAAAGAACCTTTCGAGGTAGAACCGTGGCCTGCCCGCTGTGGTGTGGGCCTATTTCCTAGTAAGGGTCAACCCTTTCCTTTTGAATATGATGATCAACTCATATGTTATCAAGATTATTTGGATAGGCGTGATGATTTGCCTCTAAAAAATCAGCCATTTACATGTAACATGCTATCCATAGCTTACCCTGAAATGATTGCTGACTCCGATGAGGAGTTGGAGGGAGATATCTTCCACGATGTCTCCGTTGAAGAGATGTTACACAATGGATTTTATTTTGATGGTTCTATACCAACTATAGCCCAACTTGAGACCACTAATCCTCAAGATGAATTATCCAACTTAACCTTACAAGAATTACAAGAATTGGGCGTTTCACCCGCCCCACCTAATTTTGAAAGAGATCTACACATGGAGGTAGAAAACGTCATTAAAATTAATATTGGAACCGAGGATAGTCCTCACATAATCAATATTGGATCAGAATTAAGTCAAGAAAAACAAGAGCAATACATTGCATTCCTTAAAGAATATGAAGATGTCTTCGCTTGGACATATGAAGATATGCCAGGTCTAGACCCTTCTCTAGTCATGCATCACCTAGTGGTCCATCCGGATGCTAAACCTGTTAAACAAAAACTTAGAAAAATGCATCCCAAAGTGGCTTTGCTAGTCAAAGGGGAGTTAGAAAAACTCCTGAATGTTGTTTTTATACAAGCTATTGATTATGTTGAATGGATCTCAAATGTAGTTCCAGTTACCAAGAAAGAAGCCACCAAAGTTAGGGTTTGCATATATTTTAGAGATATTAACGTTGCATGCCCTAAAGATGATTTTCCTCTTCCAAACATGGATCAAATCATTGACTTTACTTCCGGGAGTGGGATGATGTCCTTAATGGATGGATTCTCCGGTTATAATCAGATCAGGATAGCTCCTGAAGATCAGGCTAAAACAACCTTTATTACCCCCTAGGGTACTTTTTGTTGGAAAGTGATGCCATTTGGCTTAAAGAACATAGGTGCAACCTATCAACGAGCTATGACTTATATTTTTCATGATATGATGCATGATATCCTACATGATTATGTAGATGATATTATAGCTCGCTCTATTAATGAAGATAACCATTTAGATGATTTGAGAAAAGTTTTTAATCGATTACGAGAATATCTTATTCGATTAAATCCAGCCAAATGCATATTCGGAGTTAAGTTCGATAAGCTATTAGGGGTTTTAGTTTCTTTACGTGGTATCAAAATTGACCCTCTCAAGATTGCGGCTATCACTGATATGCCCGCACCTACTAATATATCTAAGTTACGAAGTTTACAAGGTAAGCTTCAAGCCATCCGTCGCTTCATCGATAAGCTGGCGGACAAAACCGGTCCCTTTCTTAAACTTCTTAAGAAGGATGTCCCTTTTAATTGGGATGACAAATGTAAAGAAGCTTTTGAACTTCTCAAACAATACCTCCTTAACCCACCTGTGCTTTCACCACCTAGACCTGATCGCCCATTTCTCCTGTATATTTCAGCTTTAGATTCTGCCTTAGGAGCTATGTTAGCTCAACTTGATGATGCGAAGAGAGAACGTGCTAATTATTATATTAGCCGAACCTTCATCAGTTATGAAACCCGCTACACAACATTAGAAAAATTATGTCTAGCATTCGTGTTCGCTACGCAAAAATTATGCCATTATATGCTTAGTCAGAAAACTTATGTCATTGCTAAATATGATCCCTTGAGGTATCTCATGAGTCGACCTTATTTATCGGGTCGCACAGCCAAGTGGGTTCTTGCTCTAAGCGAGTTTGACCTCACGTTCATAGGACAGAAGTCTGTTAAGGGTCAAATCATAGCAGATCAATTAGTTGCTACACCCTTAGAGTCTACCCATCCCCTCATCATTGAGTTTCCTGATGAATGCCTTCAATTAGAGGCAGACCATATTGAACAATGGTCCTTATACTTTGATGGAGCCCGATGCATGAGTGGGGCTGGTGCGGGTATTATTTTAATATCCTCGCAAAAACATCTTATTCCTCTATCCTTCAAATTAACATTTGCTTGCACCAACAATACTGCTGAATATGAAGCTCTAATCCTTGGATTACGAGCTACCTTGGCGCTAAAAATTAAACATCTGTTAGTTTTTGGTGATTCTCAACTTGTTATAAACCAAATTAATGAAGTTTATCAGACCAGAGATGATAAATCGTGCCCATATAAAGCCTATGTTTTACAATTAATGTCTCTATTTGATCAAGTTACCTTGGAAGCTATTCCTCGAACTTGCAACCGTGCAGCTAATGCTATGGCCGTAGCTGCATCTCTCCTGCCCTTGGAGTTAGATGACGAATATGCCACTATCATTATTCATCGACTCCAGGAACCCGCTTCAAATAAGTCATGCTTAGAACCTTTGGATGTGTTTCTAATCAATGAAACTACTCTTGAACCTTGGTATACGGATATATTTGATTTTCTCCAAAATGGGACTTTCCCTGCCAATTCTAATAGAAACCAACGTCGGTTATTACATAGACGAGCAAGTCGATTTGTAATAATTGGCAATACTTTATATAGGAGATCTTTTGAAGGTATCCTATTAAGATGTTTGAATTTAGAAGAATCCAAATCAGCCTTGAGTGAAGCCCACGATGGATCTTGTGGAGGACACTTCAGTGGTAGTGTCATTGCTAAAAAGCTCCTTAGGATAGGATACTTTTGGCCTACCATGGAGAATGATGCACATGATTATGTGCGCCATTGCGACAAGTGCCATAAACATGCTGACCTTGTCCATGCGCCTGCACAAGAGCTGCAGGCTATTTCATCTCCTTGGCACTTTTCAAAATGGGGTTTAGATATTATTGGCAAAATCAATCTTGTGTCATCTGATGGACACAAATTCATCATAACCGCCACTGAGTATTTCACGAAGTGGGTTGAAGCTATGCCTTTAGCTTCCTGCACTGGCACACAAGTCTCTAAATTTATTTTTAATCAAATCATTTGTAGGTTCGAAATTCCTACAAATCTCATCTCTGATAATGGAACTTGTTTCAAAAATAAAGATGTTAAAAAATTATGCCAAAAATATAAGATTCAACATCGCTGGTCCACTCCCTATTATCCTCAGGGTAATGGTCAAGCGTAAGCATCTAACAAAACCTTAATCAAAATCCTCAAAATATTGGTCAATAAAACTGGCCATGACTGGCACATTCAGTTATATCCAGCCTTGTGGGCCTATCGAACTAGTGTTCGAACCCCCACCGGAACTTCACCTTTTGTTTTGGTTTATGGTGTTGAAGCCATTTTTCCCTTTGAATTAGAAGTTCCTTCTTTGGCTCTACTACTTCAAGATACCGAAGTAGGAGATGAATATCGAGCTGGCAGACTCAGTCAGCTGGAACTCCTAGATGAAAAATGCATCAATGCTTTGGAGCATCTCCGTGCCTACCAAAACAAGCTTAAAAGATCATATGCTAAGAAAGTTTGTCATCGATCCTTTGAGATCGGCGACCTTGTTTTAAAAGAAAATCAAAAAAAATACTAATGCAACTAAGGACCTTAAAGGTAAATTTGAGCCCAACTGGCTTGGACCATACATTATCATTGCTAAATTTGAATCGGGAGCATACAAATTATCTACCTTAGATGGTAAAGAACTTAAAGAACCCATGAACATTTTGCATCTTAAACGTTACTATGTATAAATTTGGTCATTTCATCCTTGTATATATTTGTTTAAAATATTTCAAAATCACTATCTTGTATTTCTTTCAATTTATAAATTCAAAAACACCAAAAACATTCATAATCATCAAAATATTCAAAACTATTTGTTGCATTTATTTATGGCACTTGTTAATTCTTTCAAAAACAAAATAATAATAATAATAATAAAAAAAAACAGCAATATTCTTGACTCTTTCGAAACCAAAACAACATAAAGAAGAAAGAAAGAGTCAAAATTCTCAAAACTTCTCAAAAAGTATTTATATATATATCTTCTTACAAATGTTGCAGTTATATGTTTCAAATTATTTTGGATAAATTAGCATTTATTTGGAATCCCTCACTTTCACACTCACAAAAATAAATATCTTGATTTTTATCTGACATGATTACTAATCTCTCTTATATCAAAGTCCACAAAATTCAATTAAATAAAGTTTGAGCATAGAGAATTGATCTTGTTATTTACTTAAACCAAGCACATCCTTTCACAATAAAATGATTATATTTGTAATTTCCATGCTTTGCTACATAGTAGAAGTGGTTTCTTGAGCGAAAAGTTTCCCCTGCTATCCTATCATGCACATGGTCTAGAATCTTTGAGAATTGGCAAAAGGACAAGCTCACCCCTACCCATAATAAAAATCCCTTGCTCTACAGCTAATCCGAGCAAGTATCCCTAGCATAGAACAAAAAGAAAAAGCAAAGTTCAAGAAAAAGAGAAAAAAAAAATGTTATTTTTATCATTACAACATTATCAAGCAAAAAATACAAAAGAAAAGAAAAGAAAGCAAAAGCAAAAGCAATAAAATCCCTTTCCCTACCCTTTGAAAAGAAAAGAAGGGTTGATGAGCTTGAATCCCCGGAATTCTCAATTATTCGAAAACTGTGAGGTAAGCCCCATAACAGGTGGTTTGTGCCCAACCCGCTTGGCCTTGGGTAACTCCTAGCATGGCGATATGTCTGTCACATTAGCGACCTTATTTTGTACAGACCTATGTCTGCTTATGGATTAGCTAGCTCTTGATAATCCGACTTACATAGTAGCCTAGTATGGTTATATGCATCTACATCATGGTTAATGAACACTTATTTGGTTCATTCAAATCACTTGTATCATATTATCTTGCTCAAAACTGGTAAATGAACATAGCAATTGCACACACATTTTGTATTTGAGAGATTTTGTGTATCATTATGATAAATCAAGATTGGAAATGAACTCACATATGCACATGGGATTCCTTATAAATCTAACTTTTGTCTTTAAGATACTTTGAAATATTTTTTGCAAATTGTCTAGAATAATTCATTTTCTTCTTTAAAGTACAGTTGTTTAGTATAAAGACAACTACATACATAATAGAAAAATCAAAATTTCTTTCAAAACCATACAATCAAAACACACACACAAAAAAAAAAAAAAACAAAATATATATATTTTATTTATATTATATATATATATATATTGTCGACTTTTGCGATGATGGTATAGTTCCAAAACCAAAATTGGAATTTTATGCCTAGCGCAAGTCCTCATCTTCATATTTTTTGTTTATTAAAAATCAACCATGCAATAAAACTATCTCTTTTTGGATTTCGCGATGATGGTATAAGTCTATACCTACATATTCTATGCCTAGCGCAAACCATTGTACCAATTTTTATTCCCCATTTATTTCAAATCAAATCATGAAAACCATATGACTTAAATCATTCTATTATACAATTATGTTTTTTGACAAAAAGCATGCACATTATCACTATTTCATGTCATTATGTCAACCTTCAATTTTGCAATGATGGTATAATTCCTAGGGAATTATCCAAAAAATTTATCACACTTAGGAATTTATGCCTAGCAAAAATCATTTTAACATTATTTCATGCATACTATTTTTATGAAACTCTGAAAACAAACCATCATCATCATCATTTGCACCATTGCACCAAAGTCTTAAGATAGTCTCTTAAGCACTCTTTTACTTTTAACAATATTTCTATACTGGGATTAGCTTGATGACCGAGTGAGCGGCGACTCCATGAAATGGTCTATAATAGCGACAATGTCCTTTGAAATTATTGTTAAAAGTCCCCTTTTATTTATTTTTTTATCAAATCATCACATCATAAACAACCAATTTGTTCTATCAGATTATTTCATTTAAATTTTTCAAGCATGACATTTCAACCATAATATTTCCAACGACATAATTACATGAATCATCAAATCAATCAATCAAAACATTAAAAGCATCATAAAAACACATAAGACAAGTCATATGATCAAAAAATATCTCATCTATATATATCAACAATATATACATCATATCAAAACCGAATCGGTATGCCACAATCTGTACCTTGGCATACTCAATCCTCTCTCAAAAATAATAAAAACTATGTCTCAATCTGTACAGTGCAATCTAGTAGCTAGCCTCGAGAACCCCTCGAGCTCTCAGCCTCATCTCCTCCCCCGCCCTGAGGTGGATGAGGTGGCCCCATCGTAGTATGAGTGGTACTACGAGTCCTAGTCATGGATCGGGATGAAGTCCTTGATGACCCAATCCTGATCGGATCCATGATGGTAGCCGACAGTGGTAATCTCTCCTCCTCTGGCACCATCTAGTGGTATAGTGTCTAATAAAATGTGATCTGGGCAATAGCCCATGCTAGCTCCCGAGTGCTCGCCCCTCCGCCCCATGCTCTGAGGTGTGCAATCTCATCTCTGAGCTATGTCACCTCAGCTCGATGGCATGCAACCTCCTCTTGTAGGGTCTGCACCTATGCCTGGAGACGGACTATCTTCGCTCGGAGAGTCACTGTCTCACTGCTCTCCCTAGTGTCAACACCCTTGCCCTTATCGGGCGATGGTGGCCTCTCTCTTTGTGGAGAAGGGGGTCTCTCCTCCCTCCTCTCCCGTTGTCATGGCCTCTACTACCCTTGTGGTCTCCTCTACTCTCTCCCTCTGTGACCTTGTGCTGCCTCAATGGCCGCCTGGCACTACCTCCCCATTCGATGCACAACTGCATGGATCAGACCCTGAGCCCTCGTCATCTGAGGAGGGAGAATTCTTGCATGCTAGGCATCATAGCCGTTGGCTACCCTAGCATCGTCCCCATCCACTAGCTGAATGGGGGCATCATCTATGTCCTGACTCCAAAATCGCTGCATATCTGGAGCCCCGCTGATCATAGTGTTATCCCGGACAGTCCGAGAAAACTCGTAATCCTTGAGAGATGGGATCCCCTGTTGTAGACCAAACTATCACAAAACTCGGTCATAGCGGTGGAGCTCCACCTCTCCCCTCTCCATCCTCAGCCAGTAGACTCACCTGATGCGAGCTAGCTCCTGTCCATCCTCGACCCACCTTGGATGATCTCTCCAAGGCCTCTAGGTGATCTGGTCCAGGACAAGGTCATCCAATAGTCTTCGGGACATCGGTAGATCAATCCGCCACTGTGCCCCTCTTCGAAGCCACCAATAGAAAACTCGGGGCCTCTCCCCATCAATCCCTATCAAAGGAAGCCCTACCGGCCTTCACACTGCAATGTGCTCCCAGCACCAAACCTGTAGTAGCGATGTCATAACCAGACATCGGCCGCCCTTGTACACGACCCCGTGTAGGATCCTATATAGTTGGCATAGAACAAAACTACCCCAAGAGAACCTATAACCATGGTCACGCATGTCGTAGATCACATCTGCTAGCACCCATGGTACCCTGCATCCGCTCTGGTGGCATAGCAGAAGTCCACCCACCACTCCGACCAAAACCCGTGTGAGTCTGGATGCCCCGAGCATCTGATGCAGCGCCTCGATGTTCACTCCGCCCTTCTCTAGGGCAAAGCTCGGATCGCCACACAACCGCATCATAGCGTGGCCCTGATTGGCCGTAGGAGTGATCAACCGTCCTTGTATGGGGATCCTCAAAATCCTCCATACATCCTCCAATGTGGGAGTCATCTCCCCTATTGGTAACCGAGAAATAGGAAGAACCCAGATACCACCTCTCTGCCAGGGCTGTCAGTAGCCCCATGTCTGTAGAAACTTGTGGCATCTCTACCACATGCTATAAGTCGGCCTGAGCTAGCTGATCCCGCTCTGCCTATGATAGAGCGGCCAAGTCATCTCTCAACCCACCGTATTTCCATTCTCTGCTCTTTAGTAAACCTCTCTACAACATAAACAACAACACAATAAAAAATCATTAATAAAAACTCAAGTGATTAATAATGCAAGTAAAATCAGTTCAATTTTATACAAATGATGATATCGTCCACTATTGGACGATATCGTCCCAAATTTGAGCAAAATCGTCTTCGATTTTGCAAGCCGAAATCGTCCCTTATTTGATGAAATCGTCCCCCTTTCACCGATTTCGCCCTTCGACGAAATTGGCAAACTTGAGACGATTTCGTCAAAATCGGGATGATTTCATCCCGACGACGTCGACGGCCCAAAAATGGTCACGATGCTCAAAATTTATTTAAAATCAACCTAAAAAGCATGTAAATTCAACTTAAACCATTCTAAACTTAGTTTAGACTCTTACCCGTAGCCCATGCCGAACCTCTGTCGATCTGTGTGCTGTCTCGACCATTTTTGCTTGTAGAGCTCTAAAAACCAGAAAAATGAATAGTAAAAATGAATTAGGGTTTTACCCTATTTTTCTTAATTTTATTCAAAACACAATTAAAAACATTTTAAAATTTTGCTTTTTCGCATTTTTACCTCAAACGTTCGATTTGGGTAAAAACACGGAGGGGGCACCATAGTAAGCTATCGTACGATTCGACCAAGAATCGTCACCTAAAAATGGGAATAATTTTTGCTTTCTCATAGATCGAGAAGAACTCATCTTTAACGCATTTTCTTCGAAAAATTCGCTAAAGAGGGGGCAAAATGTAGCACCCTAAAATTGGCGCAGTAAAACCTTAATAATTACACTTACTCTAGTAAATAATTCAAATTCAAATTTTAACCTCCAAAACCGCTCCCAAACCGCCGCTTAATCCGTTTCCTCGTTTCCCATGCCATTTTTAGAGTTTGTTTTGACCGTTTGACGATATCATCGCCGATCAGACGATATTGCCTCAGATCGGATGATTTCGTCTAGGCTAGGACGTCCAGACGATCTTGTCCCAAAACTAATTTTTCACAATTAGTCTCTGTTCCAACGACGTCTCTAATCCGGGCAAAAGCATGTCTGCATCGTTAGAGACCCTCCCCGTTGGAGATCTCCCAAATAGGGATGATCTCCAACCTCCTAACCTCCCTCCTAAGCCTATTTAATCCTAGGCCCTCCCCTTAGCATCCCCCTGGCTGAATTTCCCTGTGATTTGATATTTGCATGCATTAAAATACCCTAGAGCATCATTTGCAATTTGTTATTTGAAGTTTTCTTGCAGGAACTTCATTGTTTTTCAACCGGAGCAAGCTCAGTTCATCTCAGATGATCTCGTTCAATCTCGGATGATCCCATCATAATTCAAGACGATTTCATCGCATCCAGACGATTTTGACTATAGTCTACATTGGGGGCAATCAGTGCCTAGAGTTTGCATGTTTTCTTACATTTATCTACTATTTTATTCTGAATTTAGTTAGTTTTATCATTATTCCTTGCTATTCTGCATTTTGGAGTTCACCCATCTAGATCAAATGCATAATTAAGTTATAATTGTCATTAAATCAGTATAATGCATTCATGTTTCTGTTTATAATTTTTAGTTTGATATTGTTATTGTCATTTTACACTGTTTCCCTATGTTAGCATTGCTGTATTTTCTATGTTTTGCACCTATTTCTCTGTTTGCAGGTCTTTGACGAATTCGTCTGATGAATTCATCAGATCTCAGACGATCTTGTCAGATCGGAGACGATCTTGTTAAATTCCAGATGATCCTGACTACTTCAAAAATTAGAACCTTCATCAGACATCCGGATCAGGTATGGGTCTTTAATCCATCTTGTTCTTTCTATTTTTCTGTCCAAATATGTTTTTGTCTTCATTTAAATCTGCATTTCATATAGAATAGCTTAGACGCATTTTGGCCAAACCTAGGACTTGGATGATTAAAGCTAAAATGGAACACATCAAACACATTCCCAACCTAGGCATGGAAACTGCCATTCAAACGTTTCCTGGTGAACCCACCATCCGTCGAAAAATCACCATAATACACCTCCCTCGAGAGGCGGGACCTTCGCAAGGCCTCTCAGTCCGAGGTACCATGCCATCCTTTTCCCATCCTCCTTCCGGGCACGGATCCTATAGCCTGAAGGTAGGGATGCAAAAAATTTGGAGCGATACAAGGCCCCCCATCTCAAGCTTTCAATGGGCATGCGAGCAATTTTTTTTTGAAATTTCAATGATGGTTAGGTTAAAGGAGTGGGAACAAGTCCCACTACTAATAAAACATCCAAGGAAAAAATTTCATTCAATCACAAAATGTGAGGACTGGTAACAAAAGATAGGCCGTCAAGCTGACATCATTAGAATTTAGAAGTTGCCATTGAAAATTGTTGATGAAATCTACAAAACTGACATTTAACTTGGATGTCATTACCGAGCATGATGGGTGATGGGAATTCTTGATCAATGCTATTTATGGCCACGGTCATAATCCACAGTACCATGAGGATTCCTTTCTTCATGGTGTATGAAATCCTAATCCATCATCAATGTCTTTGAGGTACATCATCCTTCATCACATCATCAATGCAAATTTTAATGGTCATGCACCCTCATTTACAACTTCAATGTCGAACATTCTTAGAGCTACTCTAAAAAAAAATTAAGCACATTTCCTTGATTGATTGATAAATTTGTGTTCTCCACCATTATCATTGCACTTGAAAAAAATTAGCTTGTCGTAAAAAATTATAATAGGTCGAGTGTGGCACAAAATCTAGAGTTGCAGAGCACGCCAAAAAAAATGGGACTGTAGCCATCACCAAGCAAGTGAAAAAATAGTTGTTCTTAGGTAGGTCACTCACAATAGAAGCTTCTCCCATATAATTCGCAAGGCACCACATGGAACTTCCACCCACGTTGTTGCTAGCTAGATCCCATGGCTGCACCTGCTACCGCTTGCAATGGAATAAAAAGCATCTTAATATTTTCATTGCCAAGGCATTGCGCTCCACATGATGTTACAAATTAGACAAATTGAAATCCTTCATGGAATGAAACAAGTTTTATGTTCAAATCCTAATAGATTGATGCAGGTGGGATCTATGATCGATCCACCACCTCTACTAGAGGAGGTCTACCGTTGATCCTGATAGATGCCTGTAGAATAAGGAAATTCATGATAGTTTTCATCATCGTCACCCTATCTAATTTGTAGCCACTTTATCCAGACCAATAGATCCCACCCATGAAGATTCAAAAAAGAAGCTTCGACCTCCTACAATAATTGCAACCTCTATGCTAAGGCGATTAATAACTTTAAATTCTCTAGATATTAACATTGTCACATTTGGATCAACATTTTGTACATTTCTAGCTAAAATTATTCCACTTATTTTTAGTAGTACTCTATGCCATATTTGAATTGGTAAATTTTTTATCTTAAAATTATTAGAAATATCAACTAGGGAGGGTGTAACTACAACAAACCTCTTCATAGGCCTCATGATGTTCATGGACCCAGCAACACCCAATGACTTGTCTTCGTTGGAAATCGCCTTGCCAACAAAAATCTCGACAATATGATCCATATTCTTATACCATGACCAATGGATAACAATAAAAGCATTGTTTCTCAACCTATATCTCTTGTATTTGTACCACTTATTCAAATTATCGATCTTATTATTAACACTACTCAATACTCTTCACTGACTTTTACCTGTCATAGTTCTCATTGATGATAAGTGCCACCTCCTCCTAATCATGCCCACATAAATTTCCCCTATTCAACTGCACATATTTCTTTGTGTATGCATCCAACGGGTATCTGATCATAGTATCACTCCACTCTTCTTTATCCTTCTTCTAATCTACTCCGCTAGAGGAGATTTTGGTGGATTTACCATGGTAATACGTCCCATAATCGCTCAATTATTCTTGGGAAATTTCCTTATGCTTCCCCTTCATGGGAAAGATCTAGCTGTGAGATGCACCATCACCATCACCATTGGGGATAGGCTGACACATCTCCTGGTGCTCTCATCCTCACCAATTTGGTACTATAGCGATATATAAAGTTGGGTTGGGCAACCCTTCATTTAAAATACCCTTAGGAAGTCTATGCATATCTATGAGAAAGCATCTCCATTTCTCACACTTTGAAAATAGAGAACACACCAACATGTTCTCCAATACATCATGGTGAACAGAGAATACATCCACGTTCAAGCAACAAAACAATTTGTTCTCCATTATTACAAACTGCATCAAAAAGCACAGGAAAAAATATTCCAAAAATATATGACACTAAACCAAAAAACGTGATCTCTCAATGAATCTTCCAAACTAGTGTATCTCATTTTTAATTTCTCCATGGAGAACTTACTTCTATGGATAGATATAAAACACATTTATCCTCCCAAATGAATCACTCTCTAAAAAAAAAAATTGCAGCCATGATTTTTTTCAAAGGTCTAGTTTCTGATCCATTGTATAATGGAGAGCATACTCCCTATTTTGAAAAAAAATGGGGGGGATTTCCATGAGGTAAATCCTCCCTTAAAGCAATAGGGTAGGGAAAACCTGCTATGATACCAAATGTTGGGACTGAAATAGATGATATATATTGATACAATATGATTACAATATATAAGCATGAGGTCTATATGAGAACATTACAAGTATAAAGGACACATGTCATAACATGCACACTCAAAGTACACAATAATATTATAACAAAGTAAAGCTATTTTGCATCAATAGAAGAGATTTCATCCAAGTTCTTGAGAAGGAAAATGGTTACTATGTCTCATTCCAAACTACCGTTGGAAGGCACTTGATTCTCCAAGTTTAATCCCATTGATATAGAAATGTATTAAAAATTTCCTAAGCCATAATATGGTGTATACATTTTTAGAATGATTTATCATCATTTATTTCTAATACATTTATCGAAGTAGTCCATAATATAGAAACTAAGATTGTTGTGGTTGTCAAAATCAAAATTGCTCTTAAAGTATTATTTGGAAACATTGTGAATAAATGAACAAATGATATTATTGGAGTTACCCTTGTATTATTTTGTATGTGTTTTTCTTTAATAACATGTTTGGTGTTGAAACATCATGTTTCTAGTTCATAAATAATGTATTAGTTAAACTTCACTATTTTTTGTCAAATTTAGGTTTATGACTTATATAGTTAAGCGGAAAGATATTTTCTACCAGATAAGTTTCCATATTAAAACTCAATAGATTTAAAAATGTTAAATCTATGTTTTGTCAAATGTATAAGTAAGGGAAGTTGTTGAAATAATTAATAGTTAAAGAAGGAACATGTTCATAGACTAAGTTATGTGTTGTTTAGGTAGTGGTCTCTCTCTCTATATATATATATATATATATAATATAGAGTAATCTAGAACAGAGTTTATTAGACGTTTTTGACTAAATTCAAAGAAAATAGTTAATAGCATCAATATATATACTCAGAACTTATTAATTTATAATTTTAATCCTTTTTCTTCTCATATAGCTAATATATGAATTTTATTCTACCCCAAGGAAAAATAAATATTTAATAGAAAGATGTTTTATGAGATAAATATAGTTAGGAGGAAAATATTTTTAAGAAACTTTTATCCTTTCCTAATTTTCATGTAACTTAATGGGGAAGAGATTTAGCTATGTTTTATTTTATGGGAAGAAAAGTAATGATTAATCTAACCCACCTAAAACCTTACCTAAATCATCACGAAGGATGAATGTGCAAAAACACCCAATACTAAAGATTATAAGTTTGTAACCTTTATGACTCAAGAATGATCGTTTTATGACTGAATAGGTCAGAACAAGTGATCTTGTCAGAACTAGTAATGAGGAACAGTATGGGATGTCTTCTCTAGGTCACTACCTAGGAAGTACAATGATAGGTCCATGCTCTGTTCTAACTATAAGTGGACTAGTATACCCAAGAGAACTAGTCCAACCATGACATTTGGTATGGGATAAATTATTGTGAGTCACGAATAGTCAATGGTACTAAGTATAGAGTTAGAGTAATGATATGGCTCTAGCTAACTCCAAGTAATAGGATAATCAACTAGACTCTAGGCATATGTATTCTAACCTATTGCATACCAAACATAGAATAAGTCAATCGAGCTAGATCGAGGTTCATCATGCTAAGGGATAGGGAGAGTATGCATCCACCCTCTAGGTGTTATGGGCCCTAGAGGATAACCCCAACCATGGATCAACACCCATGCTAGGACAAGAGGATGACAAATAGGAAAGTTGGATCCACAAAAAGGCACTTTCTACAAGATTTGGTGAGTTTCATCCACTTGGGAGACTATCTATAGCGATCTTGGTTTCCAAAAGTTGTATGATATACCTCGTACTTAAAAGTGATCTTGATTTGGGTGAATACTAAACAAGTTACCTTAAACCTTAACCATAGGGTGAGCCTTGTTGTGAGTAAAATTATTCCTATACACTAATGAGCCAGAATAAATGGTACAACTAGGTGAGTAGACTTGGGTTGTTACATATGGTATCAATAAAAAAAATATCCTTATATTTTAGGACTTTGTATGATATTTTATTTTATTAAACTTAAACCAACCAATTAATTTACTTTCTTTACCTACAGGTGTGATGGTGCAATTATTATGAGGTGGATATTTAAGGAACCCATAGGATCTAGGCAGAAAGAGACCACCATAAGACCTCAAACGAGACGATGTACAGGGGTTTGAAAATAAGGTCTCTAAATGTAAATACAAATGAAGCAACTAAATGAGCCTCCATCAAATGAATATAATAGGGAGGATGGAAGTTTGGAAAAGGTAGTTCAACTTTGAAAACCCATATGGAAAAGCAAAAAAAAGGAAATGGTACAATAGAAAGCACACATGGCCCAACAACAAGAGATAATAGTCCCACAAAAAAATCTGATAGAGGACTTAACCAGGGATAGGAAACCTGAAGGTCGACCATGTGCAACCTCAAGAAGTACGCACCACACTTATGCTATTGTTCAGCTTGTGATATTAAAGAATTGAAAGCAATAGATAATATAACACAAAAATGGTGAAATAAATAAAGATCTTTTATTAATAATATCTTTGGAAAATCTTGGTTACATATCGATTCCTCTGAGGGATACCCAATTTTGATACAATAGATTACAAGTGGAACAAATAGTGGTTCATAATAATGATTTCCCCTCGCAAAGAGATTGTGCACTTCTATAGGTCTCCCGATCTCACACATACACTTTTATGAGGACTTAAAGATTCATTCTTCTCGTTCTCTCACCTTGGAGGGATCTTATGCATTGGATGCCCTGAATAAGTCCTGTAGACCTGTAACTTGTGTGCATAGAAATAATAGAACACATCAGTAGTACAGGCCACCTCTTGGGAAGAGGCTTTTGTTAGAAAATATGATAAACAATATGAATAAGCATGATAATAATAAAATGTAAGCATAAACTCAGTGGTAAATGCATAGAAAACTCAGAAATATGGTGTAAATCTGGTAGTGAAATCATATCTATGCTATAACTAATTAATAAATCAAAGTAGTAATAGATCTAAGCTATAAAAAAGGAAAATAATGTTTAATACACTAAGATATGCCTGCATGCCACTATCCGAGATAGCGGTCGTGAAACCAAAATCTTCTCCTCGTGAACCAAGGGTTGTAGCACTATATTCCTTGCTCCAATTGATGTTCAAGGGTCACCTGTTGTGTCTGGTACACTAATGGGTGATGGAGAATAAACAAATCTAAAAGCAGGTGCATAGGCGTAACTCAATCGGATAACGCTTCGCTACTCCTCAAAGGGGGCATGGATTCACTCTCTAAATGGCTAGGGCTTCACTACACAAGACTTGAATATTCATGGATCCTTTTACTTTTCTTGGGAGATTCCATATGTAGACTCTTTTCTATTTCAGATCTAGGTCAAGATCCTAGCTTCCTGAAGAAGCCAAAATACAAATTGCATGCAATTGATCACCTTGGGGGGAAAGCATCAGTCACAAATTGGTATTGAAGGGGTAGTTGGGAGGAACTCTGGGAGTTCCTCACCAAAATATTCCCATAATAAATGTAAGGTCTAGTCATATTGTGTGATTTGGGCCCGTATTCATGACAAGACTATGCATGGTGCTAACTGCTATTACGAGCAGCGACTAGGTGTGGCCACTGTCAACTTCAACGGACAGATGTGGCGGCCACTCTGCTTGAGAGAAACTAATCTTGGATGGACTAGAACTACCCTTTTTAAGTGGTTAGGACCACTACTAGCTCTTGGAGAGGTCCAATATGATTCATATGGTCTCTGAATGTGTCCATATGGATAGTCTCCTTGACATGATGTGTTTTAGGTGTCTATAGATTATCCCTTTTTGGGATGCATTATGGGAAACACAATGTGGAGCAAAAAAATAGACCACCTAGGGTCACATTGTAGGTTGTGTGATGATCATTGATCTGATCAACATTGGATGTCGTAGTCATGAGAAATGGTGTGCATTCTATAATAATTGCTTCCAACAGTGTGGAAGGCTTAAATTTGCAAAATATTACACTCGTTCATTAGAAAATCAGGTATCTTTAGTACTATTATAGATCCAAGAGGAGAGCTACAAACTTAACTGTTGTGTTTTATTTTTTTTCCAGCAAAGGGTAAGCTTATGAAATTCGTTGGTAAAATTTCATAAGATAAATGCAATTTGACATGATCGAGTGATATTTTGTTGATTTTTATTATGATTGTTGATATTATGACTACCCCCTCAAACGACGAGTCGATGAGGTAAGAACAATGAAATAAGTGACAAGTCGCTTGACCAATATGAATAATTTAGACCTTTTTTTTAGAGGTTTGCTTTGTTTATAGGGTAGGTCCCATCCAAGGTGTGGTTCCAATAATTTTAGTAATTTTACATCTCTATCCCATGGATCAGTCCAGCCGTAATGGCCTTATTAGGAAATAAATGTGATAGAAATTCTATTTAAACTTGTGTTGAATCACTAGTTTTGAACAATATTATAGAAGAAATGATATAAATCTTCATTCCATGCGGCAATACGATCATCGTGGCCTTCTTCAGGATTGAAGTGAAACTTCTCAATTCAGCCATAACTAATTTGCCCCAAGTGGGCTTATGGTAGTTTACTCATCTTTCCAAATTGCATGGAGTGCTAGTCACTGCAACCACCAAGTGTGTACAGTAAATAACTAAATACGAGGGTCACTTGAGATTTTTTTTGTTATTTGATTTTTTTGTTAATTTGAATTTTATGATGTTTTTGGATCTTTGATACATTAATGCTAGGAGGTGTGGTTTTAAAGAGAGTTTTTTTGTCTCTCTATTGTGGTGTGTGACATCCTCTTAGCGCCATTGCATGCACATGTGGAATGATATCTTGGAATAAATTTACGTAGTGCTACAATTTATATTATTTTTTATTTTGAATTATGTGATTTTTTTTATTTGTGCTCTGTTTGATTGTTTTTTACCATGAGGTATGCTTAATGGTCCATTTTTAGGTGCCTCACAAAGAGAAATTGAGTGAATTTCTTTTTGTTTCTTAGTCGTTGTCAGGTCCAACAACCCCTAATTATCTCTTTGTAGCCACTGTCAGATCCAATGGCTATAAAGTGTGGGATTCTAATGCTAGAAATGGTTGAGGCACAAATTGAAAATATAAAAGAATTTTAGGATTTTGATTTTTCAATATTCTAGCTATCAATTACACTTTTTTGAGCCCTAAGTTGAGAGGGACTAATTGTGACCCGGGATGTCTTTTCTTAGAGATATATCATTTTGTTGATGGTAATCTATAATATACTTTTGCTCAATTGCTCTAGAGCGAGGTTCCCATGGAACCTCTCGGCGATGGCTCAGGACTTGATTGATAGTGCATAGTCCATCATCATGGCTTGGGGGAGGACACTATTGGTTTAGTGCTACGATGAGCTCTATAGGATCCAGTCATAAGGATGAGATAACATTACTTTAATCCTAATCCTATAGATCTAGGGGTTGGGAGCATATCAGGGTGGACCACCTAGGAGGATTACCCATTGAGATCACTATCATAGCTAATGTTGCTCATTACTACAGATATAGGAGTCCCAAAGAGTGCAAGGAGTGCAAATTCAATGCTTAACAGGATAGATCACCCACTACACATCATTTGGAGGCCCTAACATGATTTCCCCACCTAAGCAAATGTATACAGGTTCACAAATAGGACTAGGCATGATCGATGGGTTATCGACCACAAGGATGGCATCAGGGAGTTCTTCCACTACTATAGGGTGCTCTGATAGTATGGCCTATAGTAGGATGTACCTCTTCAACCAATTTTGTATAGGAAAATTATTGTAGAGAGGGATCTTCCACTACCTCAAGTTACAAAAATTGTAGAGGATGATGATCCTCCAATGATGGATGTTGATACTGCATATGGTGGGGTTATAGAGGCCTATACTCAGTGGTGGGTCACACGTCTATGTGAGGGTGGTGATATATTAGGTCGAGACCAAGATGAGGCTATTGCATGGGAGGATCCCAATGGGCACAGAGTGTGGGTTTGAACAGAGGATTAGGGGCAGGTAGAGCAATAGGTGGCAGAGGAGCAAGATTCTCCTAAGGAGTAGGAGTTAGATCCAAAGGAGCAAGAGTCCCCTCTCTGGGGTCAACTACATCACATAGAGTCTAAGGTTTAGTTAGCTTAGATCTAGATATTTTAGAGGACATATACCATTGTCTAGGCTTTAGGTATAGGTCAGGAGCTTTGATGAGGAGATGATTACTCTCCAAACATAGATAGACTTTGCATAGATCAAGATATATGAGATCACTTCTGATAGGGATGCTATCAAGGGATAGGTTGTTCCAGCTATGCCACCACCTCAAGTACCTAGTGGGCTAGACTAATATGCATATATTAGATGTCTGCATGGACTCTTATCAATGGACTTAGAGTAGTGTACCCTAGACAATGGTTACATCCTTGCACTGGAACATGAATTCAGGATTTATGGAGGTCTTCTACAAGAAATGCCCATAGTATGAGGATCGCATAGGACTGGGTGAAGCACATTAGGGCAGTCATAAGTGCGATCGAGCCATAGTACCAAGACTCAAATAGAGCATACTGCAGGGACTAGCTCTCATCATACTCATAGGGATAGAGTTGAGGGTCAAGACGAGGCTGGAGGTATAGGCGTAGGCTTGATGACTTTACTTGTACTAGCTTTATTTTTAGTGTAAGGTCAGATGACCTACATAGTTGTATCCTATGGGTAGTTTTGTACACTTATGTACTTATTGGATACACACACATACACTCACACACATATATATATATATATATGATATCTACACTTTGAGACTCAGTATGTGCATCTTCGTATTTATCTTTTATGTTTATGTGATGCAGTACTATGATTTTATGTTATATGATGTGATGTATTGATTTAAATGCTCTAGCTATGTTATGGATGGTTGCTTAGATGGTATTATCTAGATGTATAAATGCATTATGGTGATGTATGCATATATGGATGCAATGCTTATTATTAAATGCATGTTTAATTTGATTCTATTGTATGCATCTAACTTATGTTGTTATGATATGGTGAATGCAATATGTGTAATGTGCTTATGTAAATGAACCTAGATGCTTTAATCACTTACAACATAAGGGATGAATATTATATGAGTTAAAAAATCTAATGGGTGACACCACATAATGTATAAAAATCATGAATAAATAATAACTCTTATAATAAGAAGTAATCATTTAAACATCCAAGTGTGATATGAGATGATGGATATGTATGTACTTTCTTTATAAGCTTTTGTAAGTTAAAAAATATACCAAAAATAGTCAGTGGTCGTCTACATGTCATTAATGACATTTATCTGGTATCTATCCTATTTCATGCACATTGTTCAACAAACATGACCTCATAAAGAAATGTTATGATGTGATTGATGATATGATTTATTACTTTTAGAGGATTTTTGAGGTTTTCCATGAGACTCAAAAACCCTAGTTGTTCCATAAAAAGTTGTAAATTGACCATACAAAAATACTAAAGGATAAATTTCTTCTTATGAAGACCTAGATACTCATTATACTGTGTGCAAATGAATATATTATATAAAACATAAGGATACCCCAGTGTTAGGTAGTATTCATGCAGTCCATTGTTGGATTGGGGATCCTCAAATGTTCATCCTTATCCTAAGTTGGATTGAGTTGGATTAGACCACTAGGTGATACAAGATACCTAAAGCTAGCTCTTCCATATGCAAATATTGGTCTATACAAAAGCAAGATGCTAATGTGACAGACATATCATCGTGCATAAGGATCACCTTATGGTTCATCAAATATTAAGAATTCTAGGGATTCAAGTTCAACACTCCCTTATTTTCTTCATATTTATTTGGGATACTTGCTCATACTTAGTGATGAAAATAACTTTTTATTTTGAATTTTTATTTTCTTTTGAGCAAAGGGATTTATGTAGTGATGATAATCACTATTTATTTTATTTTTGAATTTTGCTTTGTTCAGGATTTTTGCTTGTTTTGATTAAAGCAAGGGATTTCTTCGGGTAGGGGGGAAATTTTTCTTTAGCCAATTCTTAGTATTTCCAAACCGATCACACAGGGGGGTGAGCAAGATAAATTTTTTACTTAAGTGTGCTAGTACCACTTCGCATTATTCATATTTCCCTTTTTTCGACTAGGATTTTAGTGTTTGAATTAGTGATGGGATTTTGAAATATACCAGGTGCTATCAAAACCAAACCTCATCTATCAAAATCATATATAACTTTCTACAAAGTTTGATAAAACCACTAGGTATGGTTGAGTGACCAGAAAACACTAGTATATTCCTTATAGCAATAGGAGGGGTTGTGTTGAAAAACATAGTTACACCCATGGATTATGGATGATGATGGATTTTTATGATGCATTATTGAGATACAAACGTGGTGTCATTTGTAAGATTGTGAAATGCAATGGATGCAATGCCTATATGCAATGCAACTACATGAATGCAAATGCAAAATGCAAATGTTTTTGTATTTTTGATGCTTTCAATTGTTTTTGAGTTTTGATTATTCTGAATGTTTTTGAATTTTCTGATTTTAAATTCTTTGTGTTTTTATTTTTTACTTTTGACCAAAGGGCTTATGGTGCCTTTGGGGCTTTTTGTGATGTGACCAAAGGGCTTCAATATGCCTTTGGGGATTTTTGTGATTTGACCAAAGGGCTTTAAGATGCCTTTGGAACCTTTTGTGATTTGACCAAAGGGCTTTAAGATGCCTTTGGAACCTTTTGTGATTTGACCAAAGGGATTTAAGATGTCTTTGGAGCCTTTTGTGATTTTACCAAAGGGATTTAAGATGCCTTTGGAGCCTTTTGTTATTTGACCAAAGGGCTTTAAGATGCCTTTGGGTATTTTGTGAGTTTGACCAAAGGGATTTAATATGCCTTTGGAGCCTTTTGTGATTTGACCAAAGGGGTTTAAGATGTCTTTGGAGTTTTTTTGTGATTTGACCAAAGGGCTTTAAGATGCATTTGGATACTTTTGTGATTTGGCCAAAAGGATTTAAGATGTGTTTGGAGCCTTTTTTTTTATGATTTTCTATTATTTTTGTGATTTTGAAATTTATGAATGTTTTTGATATTTTGTTGGTTTATTTGAATTTTTTTGGTATTTTGTTGTGCTTATATGTGAAACACCCTTATATGAATAATGTTAAGAGGATCTAGCTCCTCAACACCTTCTAGTGATTTTAGGCAATATGCCCGAGGTCCAATATTTTCAAAGATGATGTAGCGACCTATCTAATTGGGTGCAAATTTGTCTTGTAGGTGTAGGGAAAAATTTGAGTTTTGTTGGTTTTCTTTAAGCACAATATCCCCAACCTTAAAGTCTCTCAAGTGGAATTTATTGTTATAAGCTCATGTTAGAAAATATTTGTAAACGTGAATAGGCTCAAGAGCATTGATGCACCATTCATCCTGAAGGGTCAACTGATCCAAGCGAGCTTGTCGTGCAGTGTCGTCATTGATGAACTCTTTCAATGCGACGTGCAATGTTGGAATTTCCAACTCTAAGGGCATAATGGACTTAGTGCCAAATACAAGAAAAAATGGTGTTACCCTAGTGGGCATCAATACACTAGTATTGTAAGCCCATAATGCAAGGGGTAATTACATATGTCAATCCTTATGATTTTATTTCACAGTATTTTTTAATATGGCTAATATGGTATTTTTTGAAGCTTCTACTTACCCTTTTACCTGTAGATATTATGGTGTCACAAAACTATGCTGAATGTTGTATTTGGTCATTAAAGCTCACACATTTTTGTTCTTGAATTATATCCCATTGTCTAAAATTATATTGAAGGGTATCCCAAAATTACAAATGATATTGTGAAGTATGAACTCTGCAATTAGAGGTATGATTGTCAATGTTATGGGAACTACTTCCACCCATTTGGAGTACTCAGTGGCTGTTATGATAAATGTGTGTTAGCCTGAATATGGGGGAGAAATATTTCCGATCAGATCAAAACACCACTAAGAAAATGGCCAAGCCATCTAAATTTGATGTAAGGCCTGAGATGGTAGGTGCATCATATTTGCATGATGTTGATATTTAACACATTTCCTAATATACTCGCAACAATCCTTCTCCATCATGGGCCACTAATAACCCATTCAAAGGATGTGCTTGGTAATGGCCATGCCACTGATTTGGCCATTGCATTTAATGTCACGATCTTATGAAATCATCCAAGTAGATTCTTGGGGCTCTAAGCAATGAAGTAGTATTCCATCATAGCTTCGATGATATAATATGCCTCTTGGTAAGACATATCTTGTCACTTTATATTTGAATGCTCATATTTTTCCATACGACAGTCCTTGTGGGATGATTCCAATTCTTAGGAAATCTTGTAATTGGGATAGCCAATCTTGATAAGCTACAAACTCAATAGATAAGATGACTTGTTTCTCCTATGATTCGATGTGCACAAATACAGATTGAGAAACAACCTTGTAGTGAATGATGATACCATTATTCGTAGGACCCTATGAGATCAAGGACCCCAAGGTGCCTTCTTTAAAAATTATTTGTATTTATATAACTAGTCATAATTTGGTTCTATATGAATCATGTTAACTGATTCTTTGTTATCAAAATCCTCAAACTGCATCATCGAGTTCAAGAGCATTTTCACATGAATGGTAGTGAAATTAGCAGATGGATTCTAAGGGATCAAGGATCCCAAAGATGCCATGGTGTCTGCAAATATGTTTGATGAATGAGGTATTGCCTCGATGTCATACCACTTGAGTTGGGCTAAATAGGTTTCAAAAAACTCCTTGTAAGATTTTAGGATTGGATTCCTACATTGAAATAGTCCCTTGACTTGGTATACTATGAGGAGGGAGTCATCGAAGATATTTAGCCTTTTGATCTTCATAGCGTGGTTGTTTGGGGACCCAAGATTAGGGCCTCATATTCAATGTTGTTATTGGTGTAAGGTAAGTCTATCTTAAATGATAAAGGCATTGGATCACCTTGTGGCATTAAAAAGACAATCCATGCACCACCTCCTTGCTCACAGTTCAAACCATCAAAGAAAAAAGTCATGTCAGCTTCATTTTTAGGTTATTTAGGTTCGGGTGCTTCTGATAATGCAAAGACTACATCATAAGGAAGTTCTATGGTAAGGGGTATACTATTCTAAAGAGGAACCTTAACCAGTTGATCAACTATGACTTGTACCTTGATGGACTTTTTACTTATGAATTCCAAGTCGAATTCTGTCAATAACATGACCCACTTTACAGTACATGTATTATGATATGTCTTTCTCATCATATACTGCAAAGTATTTTGTTTGGAAATTACATACGTCATATGGCTCAACATGTAGTGGCATAATTTCTTGGTTGCAAATTCCACTGGTAAGCATAAATTTTCTATGTATGCATATCCTATATCATAGCTCACCAAGGTGTGGCTGATGTAATATATCACTTGTTCTTTATCTTACACATTCTTTTGAGCCAACATGGTGCCCAAAGAAAAATTGGTAGCATATATATATATAGTAGTAATGGCACGCTTGGCCTTGGTGGAGCTAGTACTAGCGGTGTTTCCAAGTACTTTTTTTTTTTTAGCAAAGGCTTGCTAAAATTATTCATCCCACTAGAATGGGACCCCCTTGTGTAGTAGTCGATTCATGGGTCAAAATTTATCCAATATTTGTGCAATGAATCACTTTATGGATGCTACTTTGCCCTGTAGGCTTTCCAACTCTCTGATGTTAGTGGGCAGGGCCATTTATAGGATAGCCTTTACCTTTTTTGGGTCTACCTTAATACCTCATTTAGAAACAATGAACCCCAAGAGTTTTCCAAAATTTACGCCAAAGACACATTTTTTGGGATTCAACCTGACATTATGCTCAATAAAGTGATCAAAGACCTTTTTGAGGATATCAACATGCTCTCCATGCAAAAATAACTTGGCCAGTAAGTCATCGATGTAGTCTTCTAATATCTTGTGCATGTAGTCATGGAAAATGTATGTCATATCCTGTTGATATGTGGCACCAGCATTTTAATACCAACTGGAATTACTTTGTTGCATAATGTTTCCTATGGAATGGTGAATGTGGTCTTATGCTGGTCTATGTATTTAATCCTAATTTGATTATAAAAAAAAATTGTCCATTAGGGAGAGCATCTCATGATCTATAGTTGTGTCTACAAGAACATCTATGTTTGTTAACGAGAATGAATCCTTGGGTGTTGCCTTATTGAGATCCCTAAAATATGTGCAAATGCGGATTTTTCCATCAGGTTTTCCTATGGGCACCATGTTTGATACCCATTCTATATAGTTGATGGTAACAATAAATACTACATCCAAAAATTTCTACAACTTGTTCTTTATCATCAAAGCAATGTTTGGATGTATCTTTTTGAGATTTTGCTTGATCGGTTTCTTTGCAAGGTCCAGCGAAAGGTTGTGGAAAACCAATTCTGAATCTAGCCTTGGCATATCTTTGTAGGACCAAGCAAATATACTTGGTCTCTCTCTCAATAGAGGAATAATTATGGCCAGTTCTTCTAGAGATAAGCTTTCTCTAAGCTTGACTTTCTTTGGATTGGAAGGGTCATCGTTGATGTCTACTTCAAAAGTCTCCTCTATTTCTATATGTGATCCCTCCTCAATATGTTGAGGAATGGGGATTAAATAGATGCCATTTGCTAGGTTTGAGAGTTCCACTAAATCATGGTCAAAACTAGTGTGATAAACATCATGCATGCAACCTAGTGCAAAATGGAATGGTTGTAGCATCTCTTCATTAGGGAATAAATATTTAGGCTCTAGGGGTGAATCAACATGATCCTAATCGATAGCATCTAAGTTAAGACACAATGGCTTCATAGGATCTACTGGATTGTGAAGTGGAGTGGTCAAATCAATTGAGATCATTTTTATGGGTGGGATGAAATCTCCAAGACCATATGGGTGAAACTCTTCATCAATGGTTTGCTCTCCATAATTATGATGAGGCTCTAGGGGCATAGGTATCTCAGGATATGGTCTATGAATAGACAATATGATGAGATCATTAGGCTACAACAGCTCTCTAAATGTAGGTGGATCAAGGTTGATCATGCAATGAATGGCATCTATATTTATTGGTCTCCCTAAGAAGCGAAGGTCAGGATCTATGGTGGAAAGTAACACTTATATTTCAACAAGAATATTGACTTGTTGTAAAGTGACACTCAAAGTAAGCCCTCTTGGCTTCATTCTCAAAGTCATCATCACTTATAGAGAAACCCTCATTCCTACCCACTAGTATTGGGTGCTAACTTGCCTATTGATGCCTAAGATAGACCATTTTAGTCTCATCTTCATAATCATAATCACTTATAAGGAATCCATTGGAATTTACTATTGGCCCTACGATTTGGCATGCTTATCTTATGAAGGCCATCTCAGTTCAGTCTTCTATCTCATAGACACTCTCATCCAAGATGTATCCACTCTCTGCATGGTCAGACTAGGTGAGGTTTTATAGATATTGAGGCCAATTATGGGACAATATGGTTTCATACTCATCCTCACTTGATACATATTCATATTCCTCTCATTTGTATCCATGGATTGGATCATCCTCACATAGGATGTTTCCTGATGGGGGCACTTCAGGAGAGGAATTAGGGTGATACTCATCGAGTGGTTTGATATTGACCATGGATACCCACCCATCACGTAATTAGTTTTTTCTAGGGGTTAATAGGGATTCCAATAAACATCTTCCCCAAACCCCAAGCTTAGCCTATCTAGGTCTACTACCAAAGAATCATTGTGGCTCTGTATTTGATACCCTAAACCACACCTATCAGTAGGCATTTAGTACTATGGCTTGAATGGAAGCTGGTGCCCTTGCTCATACAGACCTAAGACATAGTTATTCCAATGGCACTACTAAAATTACCTTAGAGTGAATTTAGGATTTGAAAAATAATGAAAATTCATGGTGAATGCTTCATCATCATCCTCTTGAATATCGAAAGTGGTATGGGTATAGTCCAAACCAGCATAGATGAAGTTGATTTGGTTAGGAGGAACCCCTAGTGGAACTACTATCCCTACTAGAAAATTTGGGATACTTGACCATCCCATGTCTTGCGTTGACTCAATAATAGGCATGAAAGTCACATTTTGCACAAGATATTCACCTAACCCTATGTTGGCCAAGTGAACTATCACATGTGGTGCAGATGTTGTTGATGAAGCAAGCGAGGTAGGTTGAGGCACCTCCTCGACTATGTCCTGGGAATCTTCCTCCTCCATGGGATTTAGAATTTCCACAACTACTATAGTTGGAAATTCCTTAGGTGCTTCCTCCACTAGGGGTGTTTTCATATCTTGATTATCTTTTGCTCTAGATGTTGAAGGCCTCTCATAAGCACTAGTAGTCTTAGATGCAAGAGGTGGTTTCGATGTGGATGGGTCACCTTGCACTGATATTCTCTTTTCTTTTGGATGTATGGTCAGGGATAAAGGCATTATGTATAGATGTATTGATGGAAGGACAAATTCTCTTGGTAAGTCAACTTGATGCACATATTTAAATGACTCTTTATCATATGAAACCATATGAAATTATCTCTCATGCACATACTTGATTCATTGGTGCAAAATTGAGGGAACACATGCATGTCTCTTATCCAAGGATACCCTAGAAGTATGTTGTATTGTATTACCCCTTCCAACATGTGATACATCATGGGGATGGTATTTTTTCCTACCTAAATAGGTAGAATGATTGTACCCACTATGGAGAATAGTGCATCATTGAAATACCTTAATGTGTAGGAGGTTAGGACAATGTAGGACCTAGGGATATTCAAGTGCCCTATAGCATTTATTTTTATAATGTTGATCGATGATCCTGTGTTGATTAGAACCCACTTGAAGGGTATGTCATTTATTAATGTGGTGATATGAAATGTGGATCTGCTATGGTAGTAGGTACTACCTTAATTTTGTGATCATAGAAATTTATCATAGGCTCTTGGTACTACTGTACTTGCCCCACAAAATTTTGAATGCATCTGGTTTTTGGGGTTCGAGCTCAATAGATTTCAAAATCTCTATAAAATTCTCCCTATGCCTAGGAGACTTTTGTATGGGCTCATAAATTAACTACTTGGTTGGAGTGATTTGTAGGTTTTATTCTAGTCTACTCTAGACAGTTACCACAAGTCATGTTGGTGGACCTGGAGGATTTTTTTGCACCTATCTCTACGGAGGTACAATCAAGATATGAATAGGAGCTACTAGAGGCTCTGGTTGACCATATAATTGATTCCTAGTTACCATGTTGACTATCTCAAGCATTCTAATGCATCCATGAGTGGGTAGTTCAAATAACATTTGGTTGACTTGGGTGCCTTGATATCAAAGGGCCTCATGATTTGGCAATGGGTTCTTGAATATACCCATGTCTCTATTATCAAGTGCTAATGGGTTGTCAACTTTTAGCTCACCCTTCTCAATCATGTTTTACACAACATTCTTGAATCCAATACATGTTTTGATGTCATGCCCCTGTATTCTATGATATGGGTAGTAGTGATCTTTCCTATATCCCCTGGGCTTGGGATAATTAGGTTCAATAATTTGTTCATCAAGAAATATAATTATATATACCTCCCTCAACTAATTAAATATCGATTGCATTAATTCAAATAGAGGTATGAAATAGTGAGGTGGTTGACGTTACTTTTTTTGACCCTAGTTGTTCTTTGCATCGTAATTGGTTGGTATGGGATGAACCTAATAGTTCTATGGTTGCTATCCATTGCTTCCCTTTGGCATGCTTAAAAAGACCTAGTTAACTTGATCATGCTTGGCCTGATTCTATTGATTATTGTTACAGTTGGCATTATTCCACTCCTTGTTTTGAAGCTTGAGATCTCCTTCATCAAAATTTATGTCCTCTATAATCTTAGCTTAAGCTAAGGCTTATTTGAATGATGCATACTGCTATAGTTACAATAGCAATGATATGTGTTTGGTGTAGCTCTTTGTGAGCATTAAGGTGAGCTTTTTAGTAGGAAAAGAGAATGGTAGCTTCACCATTATATTCTTCCATATATTCCCATAGTCCATAATTGGCTCATCGTCATATTACTTTAAGTTGGCCAGATCAAATAGGTTCACCTTATTATTAACACTGAAGGAGAAGCATTCAAGGAAAGCATTCACTAGTTGCTCAAAGTTGTTGATTCTATGCTTGGGTAGTTGTTTGAACCATTGAGTTATTGCACTTGATAACATCATGATGAATTTTCTTAGCATTAGGGCATCATTCTACTCAAGGTGGAAGTACGAATTCATGAAATTTGTGATGTTTTCTTATGCATCTTGCTCTCCTTTAAACTTGTTTAGCCAAGGCATCTCAAAGTGCCTAGGCTATGCTGGACTCGACACTGAGGGGCACAGATCTTGGTTGTGTATTTTTCTCAAAGTCAGCATTTGCCCAATAGTGTCGTGCTTCTCGAGAGATTTTACTCTATTGGCCAGTATTTGGTATACCTTAAAGGAAATACTATCATGTTCCTAAATATTTACTCATGGTGGTAAGGGAGGTAAGCCTATGTTTTCTTAATCTGGGTGTTTGTATTCATCCCTTGTGACCACGAATGGAGGTTCAAGATATATCTATTCTTGGTATTCCATCCCTGCCTATTCCTCATTAACTTGTGTCTATTTAGGATCCAAGTGTTGTTAATATTATGATCTATGGTGAGTGTGCTCATATATTTTTTTTGTGCGTCTCTCATGCTAATAATCGATACATCTATCATGTTGGTATTCCTCACCACCTATATGTAAGTAAGCCTAAGTCATCCTGTTAGCTTACTCTTCGTGCTCAGCCCTTTCTTCTCACAAGTGTTTTTCATGTACGTGCAGACACATTTTTCTTTGTTCTTCTTGCTCGAGAGATTCCACATTATATTTATCAATGTACATCACTACTTCTAATCTATGTATATAGTTGAATCGACCTGGTATTGGTTTTTTATGCCTCTCTATCTTTGTGAAATCATTTCTGGTGGATAGACCTCTTGAAGAGGCTCCTACTATGTTCTTTCCCTTTTCTACCATGGTGACTAGCTCAATGTACTATGATATATGTTGTGTACCCCCACTTTGAAGCTTCCTTTGGTTCATTAGTGTATCTAGTAGTTATGCTACGTGAACTTATTTACAAATAATGTGTGGTAGCAATGCTTCTTGGAGCTGGTCTCGAGGAAACTTGATCCACCTCATCAAGATATCTAGTTCTCCATGGCTGATCCCATGGAGTCCCATTAGCACCAATGAGCTCATAATCTAAGGGTATCCTCTCATCTACTAGGAGGCTATAGGATATCCTGGGTCTATGACTCAACCTAGCCCTAATGTCTTATCTCTTAGTGGGCTGATCTATCCTAAGTGTATCATGTGAAGTTTAGGGTATTGTATCCCCTGCATGCCTATGTGATGATGGAGGCCTTGATGAATCCTCATATATGTGTGATGATGGAGGCCTTGAGGTCTCTACATGTCTATGTACTTATGGAGATTTTGAGGCCTCTACATGTATGTGCGATGAGGGTGGCCTTGTAGCTTCCTCATGTCTGTGTGATGAGGAAGGCCTTCCAGCCTCCTCATGTCTATGTGATTATGAAGGCCTTGAGGCCCCCTCATGTATTTATGATGATGAATGCCTTGAGGCCTTCGCATGTCTGCCATGAAAGGAACTAGGATATGGCTCTCTCACTGGAGTATCTCAAGTTTTCACCTCGGTGTTGGACCGAGGGTGGTTGCTCCATGTGTATACCATAATGAACTATGAATTATCTTCTTATGTCAATTTCAAACCATACAAGAAAATCAAGCAAATATTTATCTCATTTAAGGATTAATGTGTGTTCCCTAAGTTCTTTTGTGTATTTTGATACATTGTATATAAAGACCTTGTGTCACATATTTTGCATTTTTTTGGATGATATTCTTGTGTTCAAATGGATTTCACATGTACACTCATAGCTTGAAAACATGGTGATGAAATCTAGGCCACCTAATCCAACCTATAATGTGTGGTAATGAATTCCACATACGGCTAGGGAGCATAGGTCCTCCCGATCCTCACCTAATTCACCCACAGTCAATGATATACCTCTCTAAAAAGAGATATGTGTAAATTTTCCATAGGTTATGATGGATCTTGGAGCCGATATTGGTTGATAATAATGGGTACATGGGATTTGAGATAGCGGATGGAGATGAAAGCCACCTCACTAATATCTACCAAGGGTTGGTCATGACATCCAACTCACTAGAATTAAAGTGATACATGGTTTGTGGGGTTATTTTTAGATTTTTAAAATGGAAAGAAATGCAGCAAAGAGCACTCATGAATATTTCCCTACATGCCTAAAAAGAATGTTTGATTTCAGAAAATGCATCTCTAACTGATCTAAATGACTTTGATGCAATTTATACTTTATGATGTAATGGCCTCTAGTTGGGCCACATGCAAGCAAGCTTAAACACACAAAATCCTAGCATGTTGGAGACTAGGGCAGACCTTGGAAATAGAGGTCCACTATTCCTAGCAACACCTAGAGAAAATCTAAAAAAAACTCTAAGAAACATAAAATGCATTTTATTTTTCTATATTTTCTTATATTTCCTTAATAAAAATACAATTTAAGTTACTATATTCTAAAAAAAAATGCAAACATAGATATATTGAAAATCATAGAATGCTACCAACCTCAAATCCTTGTCTGATGATGAAAAGGCTACCTTCTATTGTACTTTTTCTTCTAGCCACTATCAACCAGAGCGGATGATGCTAGCTACTTATTGTAGGAGTGACTAATCTCTGTTGGTCATTGTCAACTAGAGTTATCAAGCCTACACACAAAAAAATGCCTAAAATATTAGTAAAATAGTTAAAACCAAAAACCTGGTGGGAGTCCCATCATGATCACCGTATGTGAAACCCTGAGAAGTGTGCACCACACTTATGCTATTATTTAGCTTGTGATATTATTATATGAAATTAAAGAACTGAAAGTAATAGATAATATAACATGTAAATGGTAAAAAAAATAAAGATATTTTATTAATAATATCTTTGGAAAATCTTGGTTACATATTGGTCCCTCTGAGGGATACCAATTTTGATACAATAGATTACAATAAAAAAAAATAATGGTGCAGAAGAATGATATCCCCTCACAAAGGGATGGTGCTCTTCCATAGGCCTCTCGATCTCACACACAAACTTGTATGAGGACTTACAAATGCCTCCTTCTCCTTCTCTCTAATTAGAGGGATCTTACACAGTGGATACCCTAAATCAGTCCTATAGACCTATAACCTGCATGCATAGAAACAACATAACACAATCATTACTACATGCTACCTCTTTGAAAGAGGCTCTTGTTAGCAGATCTGATAAACAAGATGAATAAGCACGATAATATTAAAATGTAAGCATAAACTCAATGGTAAATGCATAGAAAAATAAAAAATACGATGTAAATATGGTAATAAAATCAAATATATGATAGAACTAATTAAAAAATCAAAGCAGTAATGGATCTAAGCTAGAAAAAAGGAAAATGATGTTTAATACCCTAAGATATGCCTATGGGCCAGTTTCTAAGACAACAGTCATAAAATAAATCTCTTCTCCTCATGAACTAGGGGTTGTAGCACTATCTTCCTTTATCTGATTGGTGTTTAAGGGTCACCTATTGTGTCTGGTACATAGATGGGTGATGGAGAATAAATGGATTTGAAATTAGGTGCATAGATGTAACTCAATAAAAAAACACTTTGTTGTTCCTCAAAGGGGATGTGGATTCACTCTTTGAATTTCTAGGTCTTCGCTGCACAAGACTTGAATATTCGTGGATCATTTTGCTTTGCTTGGGAGAGTCCATATGTAGAATCTTCTCTATTTTAGATCTAGGTCAAGATCCTAGAATATTGGAGAAGCCAAAATCCAAATTGCATGCAACTAACCATCCCAGGGGGAAAGCAACAATCACAAATTATTATTGAAGGGGTAGTTGGGAGAAACTTTGGGAGTTCTTCACCAAAATATGCCCACAAGCAATGCAAGGTATAGTTAGATTATGTGATCTAGACCCATATTCATGGTCATATTGTGCATGGTGCTACCCACTATTCAAAGCAGCGGCTAGGTGTGGGCGTTGTCAGTTCCAACGGCCAGATGTGATGACCGCTCTTATTGAGAGCGACTAAACCACTATTTTTGAGAGGTTATGACCACTGCTATCTCTTGGAGAGATCCAATATGATTCATATGGTCTTTTAATATGTCCATATGGGTAGTCTACTAAACATGATGTGTTTTAGGTGTATATAGACCAGAGGAAGCACTTATTGAGTCTACAGGAAATAGTAGGGCCCAAATGGGAGTTGAGTTGGCCAAAAATTTTAAAAATATTATGATTTTGAAGTTTGATGGTAGTGATGATGGAGATACAATAGAAAATTGGCTGAATAATGTCAAATCATATTTTTCCATGACATCCTTGTCATTTGAGTCCAAAAATACATGGGTTATCCTGCATTTGGTAGGAGCAGCTTTAGACTAGTGGAAAACCTATAATAAGGTAAAGGGTATTAAAATTCTAGACCTCAAGTGCGAAGACTTTATGAAAGAATTTCAAAAATGGTTTTTGAATAAGCAATACTATATAAAAAATTGTTGAGTTTTTGACCCTACAGTAGGAGACAATGACTATCTAAGCATATAATCAAAAGTTCATCCAACTACTGAAGTATACATCCCAGTATGAAAAAAATTACGAAATTAGGGTTCAAAAGTTCATTCTAGGACTCCAACCTAATATTAGAACTGTGGTCAATTTTCTTTACCTTGAATATCTTCCAAAAAAAATTGATTTTTTCCATCAAGAAGAAGCAAATCATGAAGCCAAAAGGGCATATTTCAACTATCAAAAGTTATCTAAAAAATATAAGGATGAACTTAGAAAGTAAAAAAGTATAGAATTCATGAAATGGAAAAGAGAAAAAAACAAAAGGACTAAATGAGGGGATCAAACTAAGTTGGTGAACAAAAATTGAAATAATTTTCAAGGCAAGAAGATCATAAGGGATGGTAAATGATATCCAAGATGAAACAAACAAATACCATAATATCAAGATAAGGCTAAGGAGGTTGTACCAAATACATGAATAATAGATCCCCTCCAACTGGTTTCTATGTTTGCAAAGACCCCCACTTTGCAAAAAAGTACCTTGAGAGAGCGGATCGCAAGAAGGCATAAGAGGATACTACCCATTGAATCTTTGCAGCAACAAGTAGTCCTATACTGGATGGGAAATTTACTCCTTTTCTATTGAATGGTAAAATTTATGATAGAAAAATTCATATTTTAATTGATAGTAGAGCTACAGATAGTTTCATTTCCACTAGTTTAGTGAGGGACATACCGAAAAGGCTTGGATTATTTGCTAACGATTGAAAGGTAGATTATGGGTTAGGGAAGACCTACTTAGTTAATCAATATTTATTTGATCCTCACATTACCTTTCCCCAAGGTAGAACTAGTTCGCACTTGTATGTGTTTCCATTGTATGCCTTTGACATCATTCTTGGTGAATATTGGTTGGAAGCCCATAAAACTCTTCTAAATTTTGAAGATAGATGAATAGAGTTCATAGATGAGTCTAATAAAAGAATTATAATGCAATATGATCATGGTTCTACTAGACCACACCTATTGTCAACTATGCAATTGAAGAAATAAATAAGGAAGAGAAGAATTATTTTTATAGTTAATATGAACAAGAAGGAAAAAACAAAAATTGACTTAGATCTCTTCCAAAAGTATCCTATTTTGAGTGAATTTAAGGATGTGTTTTTAGAGGACCTACCAAGGTAAACCTAGATAGGAGCATGATTATGGGGTAAACCTGTATTGGAATTGGAAACCCATATTTGATTATGATGGAGACCCTCCAACCACTTGTAGTAGCATTGAAAGGGGCTTATGCCAAATGTGATTATGATGAAGGCCCTCCAAAGGCCCTTTTTATCTTTGTTCTTTCTTAGGTCTTCCTCTCTTTTTTTCATTCCCAGCAATACTTTCCTCTTAATAAATATCTTCAATATTCTCACACTAACTCATAGTAATACTTATCATCTTTAGGTTTACCTTGTTCTAAAGGATCTAAAGTACAAGGAATAACCTCAAAAGCACAATCTTATTTATGTTTCCCTAGAAATACTAAAGTGCAAGGATGCTATTCTATAGCAATTACCTTCTTATTATGCCCTAAAACCCCTAAATTATTATGGGTTTCCTCCAACCTAATTTCTATATTATTCCACTCTTGAAACCTTAAAGTGCAAGCAAGAACATCTTCATCACTTTCACTTTTGTCTTTGTTTTGGGTTTTATCTCCGCATCTTCTTTTGCATATTTATTTCCTTATGAACTTTCCAAATGATAGTGTAGATAGGGTTTATTTACCTCTTCTTTTGGAGTGGGATATCCTTGGTCTGATATACCATCTAATATTGTATTATTTCCTTGCTTTGTCTTGAAGTTAATCTCATGGCTAGAATTTTTTATCTCTTTCTTCAGAGTTTTACTTTGCAAACTCTAACCATATGTCCAATATCAAAATATTTATGGCAATGAAATACAATATTGTTGTAATATACTTGTTGATCCCATTCTCGTTATTTAGATTTAATCTTAATGGATTGTGGAAAAGGTTTTGAAATATCCATAACAACACATATTCGAGTATATATAGCATGATTTCGCTCCTTCCTTAATGGATTTACCTAGGGTATTTCTAATATTATTCAAAACATTATTATTTATAAGCTAATATGAAAGTCCATAATGCCTAATGCACACTGCAAGCTTCTTAAAAACAATTGCCTCAATAGAAAAAATATCATTACATGGTCTCAAATAAAGTGGATCTCTTAACCTAAACCATGGGCCACCAACAATTATTTTATCCCTAATTTATGAAGTGGAAAATATGATGAGGAAAAAATATTTAGGAAGAAAAGTCATAGAATAATTTGAATTTAATCCCCACTTCCACTTGATCCAATTTTGAATCTCCAAAAACCCTAGCCATGATCTATGGAACTTACATATTAACCCTCTACTTTTAAGAACCATTATATCATGCTCAATAATTTGATCCTTGATACTTACTTCTAGTGTAACATCTACTACATGCATCAAACTTGTCATGTATTTCTTCTTCTACTTATCTCTAACATGGGCCTCTATACTTCCAACTAGAGCATTTTGATTTATAATTAAGGCATACTAACTTCCCATTAGGACATTCAAATATGACTTTCCTTTCGTAATAACTATTGGGGATCGCTCTTGGCTTGCACTCCCTCTTGGTATACACTCCCTCTCTGCTTGCACTCTCTCTTGCCTCACAATTGATCCTAGCGTACCCTCCCTCCTAGATAACAATTTCCCGTCTCTTATTTTTCTCGGCATTCTTCACTTATAAACTAATTTTTAACAATTTGGATACAATTGAATCATCTTCTAATTTTTAACAATATTTACTTCTAAAATAATTGGATACAAAATTTATTTAAAATATAATAAATTCATATTTTAAAATTTAATAAAAAAAATATCTTTATCTTCTAAAAAGACTGTAAAATATTTTCTATTGATAACTATGCAAGACTTTTATTAAATGATGATGATGAAGTGGTAAAATCATAATCTATTTGATCTTATTTTTTGATCCTCTTCTTACCCTACAAATAGGTATCCATCCTCCTATCTATTACAATCCCAATAGCATTCATAATATAGATTCACATTATCCCCTTCCTAATACCATCGATCATCTCTTACCTTATGTATAGGTCTTCTTGGACAACTCACTCATAATCACAACAATAGCCACAACATGAATCCATTTTATTCCCTACATAAGAATGAAAAAATATACTTAACTTGAGCCATCTAGACATAAACATTCTTAGTCTAAATAATTACATAGAACATAAAGTACATTTAGTTCTAGATATAATTTTTTAGAATAACTAGATATCAATGATCCTCATTACCTCATAGACTAATTTGCTCATAAAATAATAACCATATCCCTTCCTTTTTTCATCCATATAATGAATATGACAATATATTCAATTTTATTTATATTTGAGCATTATGATGTATAATTGAAATTCCTTAACACTATAGATTATTGACTTTGGATAAAAGCTATAGAATACACTTTGATGATAAAAGTAGGATTTACAAAGAATATATTGGTAACAATGTTTTTATATGATAAATTCTTAAGACACCAAGATGATATTGATGCAAAACTATTGTGTACAAACTAGTGTGAATTGCATTTAATTAAAATTCCTAATAAAAACAAAGCTTGGATAAATAAGGATATTATAGAGGAATTTAGCATTGGATTTAACTTAGAAGTAATGATATATTGCATTGGATATTTTCAAGCATAATAAACATAATGTTCAAGTAATTATTAAATAAACTCTAAAATGATTTATTTATTTAGATTTGTAACTCTTAATTTTTTAATTATATTTCACATATATTTATATTTTATTTAATTTCAAGGCTTAAATTATACGTTTTATGTAAAAAACTCCAATGTAATAATTGCCATCAAATGAAAACTGTAACTAAAAATTGGATTTGGGTCTTGGAACTTACACTGTGATCAATGAAAACAAATTGATAGAAAGAACAATTAAGATATGCATTTCATAAAAGAAGTGGGTTATCTTTCAAGGTTCCAAAAAGGATCAAAAATGTCTATTAGTTTGATGAGGATGAGTAAGACTGTAAAATGTGTAAGTGATGATTTTTTCCTTCATAAAGTTATAATAAAAATTTATTTATGTCATAAAAAGTTATAACAATTTTATTAATGTACAAAGAATGCCATCTATGAAAAGATAAAAAAAGGTAAAAATTTATAGATAGAGAACTTGGATACAATAGTTTCGGTATAGTATTGTTGGAATTTTTTCCACCATGTCAAATTAAAAATTTGATGAAATTTTTTTGAATAGTTTTTTTATTGTAAAAGCAGTAAATACAGTAAATTAATATTGTAATGTTTTGAGAAGTAAAATATGTTGTAGTTCATTGTTGTGTATTAACATTATTTTGTTTTCATGAGTCTCATGCCTGGAAATAATGGGTGTTACAAGGAAAAATGGTTTTTATTTCTAAAAGGGAGAGTGGAAAATTGTATATAAACTCTGTTGAAATTGCCCAAAAAAATCAATAGAAAATGTGCATATAAACTAAGGGTAAAGTAGAAATAACATCATTTTCACCCCAAGTGAAGGGCGAAAACCCTTGTCGCCCTTCCTCAGGATGAAGATCTATTTGTTTTTTCTTTTAAAGCATGGCTACCAAGCAAAGAAAAGAGCAAAAATGTGTTCGTCCCGAAAGTGGGGCAAAAAACCCATTCGCCCCACTTTGGGGTGAACCTAAATTTAAAAAGAATAAAAAAAATGTTATGTAAAATATGACTCTCGCCCCAAGTGAAGGGTGAAAATCCCTTTTGCCCCTCCTTGGGGCAAAAAAACATCTAAAAGAAAGGTCCGTGGTGGGCCCGAAGTTAAATTTTGAAGGTAATGAATGGAGTACTTTCACCCCAAATATGAGGTCAAAACATTTCTCATCCCGCCTTGAGGTAAAAATTATAAGGAATGAATGAAAATTTTCCAAGTCAATATGTGGAAAAGTCAATTGGACTTTCACCCTAGGTTGTAGGCCCAAAAGGGCCACATCCTTAGAAAACATTGAAAATATTATCTAAGGTATGAAGTTTAAATTCTGCACAATTTTCAATGCATTTTGGAGCAGAACCACAATAAGGGTTTTCTAATCTACCAAAAACTTAGTGTATTTTCCACTTGGATAAATTTCCACACAATTCATAATGTATTTGGTAGCGAACTGGCGACGTGTTTCGATTCCACAAAATTTTTGGGTGAAGATGATGTCAGCACAAGGAGAAGTTTGGAATAGCAATTGATTATTTGTTTTGATATCCACCGAGTGGCTAAGTGCCGAAGAACCTAATTCTAGTGAGCTTATAGAGTATTTTGTTCCAAAATAGTGACAAAGAGGTGGAAATTTATGGAAGAAGTGCGGATTGGTGACAAAGAAGCATTTTGAACAGACTTCTTTTTGGATTGGAGACAAGGATGCATTTTACACTAACTCTAGTGCAAAATAGAGGAACATATATTTTACAATATTGCAAGTGTGTATTGGAGATGAGGAAAGATTTAAAAAGTCTTTCTATTTATAGAACTAGTCATAGTTTGGTTCTATATGAATCATGTTAACTAATTCTTTGTTATCAAAATCCTCAAACTGCATCACCAAGTGCGAGAGCATTTTCACATGAATGGTAGTGAAATCAGTAGATGGATTTTGAGGGATCAAGGATCCCAAATATGCCATGGTGTCTGCAAATCTATTTGATAAACGAGGGATTGCCTTGATGTCATACCACTCGAGTTGGGCTAAATAGGTGTCAAAAGCTTCTTGTAAGCTTTCAAGATTGGATCCCTGAATTGAAATAGCCCCTTGACTTGGTTGACTATGAGGAGGGAGTCATCAAAAATATTTAGCCTTTTGATCTTCATAGCGATGGCTATTTGGAGACCAAATATTAGGGCCTCGTATTTGGTGTTGTTATTGGTGCAAGGGAAGTCTAGCCTAAATTACAAAGGCATTGGAGAACCTTGTGGCATGAAAAATACAATCCATGCACCACCTCCTTGCTCACACTTAGAACCATCAAAGAACAAAGTCATGTTAGCTTCATTTTTAGGTTATTCAAGTTCAGGTGCTTCTGATAATGCAAATACTACATCATTAGGAATTTCTATGGTGAGGGGTCTACTATTATAAAGAGGCACCTTAGCCAGCTGATCAACTATGACTTGTCCCTTGATGAACTTTTGGTTTATGAATTCTAAGAAAAATTCTGTCAATAACATGATCCACTTTACAGTACGCATTTTATGATATGTCTTTCTCATCATATATTGCAAAGTATTTTGCATGTATATTACATACGTCGTATGGATCAACATGTAGTGGCACAATTTCTTGGTTGCAAAGACCACTAGTAAGCACAAATTTTCTATGTATGCATATCCTATATCATAGCTCACCAAGGTGCGACTGATGTAATATATCACTTGTTCTTTATCTTACATATTCTTTTGAGCCAAAATGGTGCCCAAATCAAAATTGGTAGTAGATATATATAGCATGAATGGCACGTTTGGCCTTGGTGGAGCTAGGACTAGAAGTGTTTCCAAATACTTTTTAATTTCAGCAAAGGCTTGCTGACATTATTCATCCCACTAGAATGAGACCCTCTTGTCTAGCAGTCGATTCATGGGTCAACATTTGTCCAATAGTTGTGCAATTAATCACTTTATGGATGCTACTTTGCCCTTTAGGCTTCTCAACTCTTTTATATTAGTGGGCGGGGCCATTTCTAGGATAGCCTGTACCTTTTTTGAGTCTACCTTGATGCCTCATTTAGAAAATATGAACCCCAAGAGTTTTCCAGAAGTTACACCAAAGATGACTTTTTGGGATTCACCCTGACATTATGCTCAATAAGGTGATCGAAGACCTTTTTGAGGATCTCAGCATGCTCTCCACATAGCAATGACTTAGCCAGTAAATCATTGATATAGTCTTCTAAGATCTTGTGCATGTAGTCATAGAAAATGCATGTCATAGCCCGTTGATATGTGGCACCAGCATTTTTAAGACCAATTGGCATTACTTTATTGAATAATGTTCCCCATGGAGTGGTGAATTTGGTATTATGCTGGTATATGGGTTTAATCCTAATATGATTATAACCAAAAAAATTGTCCATTAGGGAGAACATCTCATGACCTACAGTTGTGTCTACAAGAGCATCTATGTTTGGTAACAAGAATGAATCCTTGGGTGTTGCCTTATTGAGATCCCTAAAATATGTGCAAATGCAAATACTTCCATAAGGTTTTCCTATGGGCACCATGTTTGATACCCATTCTATTTAGTTTATGATAACAATAAATACTACATCCAACAGTTTCTACAACTCATTTTTTACCATCAAAGCGACAGTTGGATGTATCTTTTTGAGATTTTGCTTGATCAGTTTCTTTGTGGGGTCCAACGAAAGGTTTTGGACAACCAATTTTGGATCTAGCCCTGGCATATATTTGTATGTCCAAGCAAATATACTTGTTCTCTCTCTCAATAGAGGAATAATGATGTCCAATTCTTCTAGAGATAAGCTTTCTCTGAGCTTGAATTTATTTGTATTGGAAGGGTCATCACTAATGTCCACTTCAAAAGTCTCCTCTATTGCCATATGTGATCCCTCATCAAGTCAATGAGGAATGGGGATTAAATAGATGTCATTTGCTAGGTTTAAATGTTACACTAAATCATGGTCAAATCAAGTGTGATAGACATCATGAATGCATCTTGGTGCAAAATGGAATGGTTGTAGCATCTATTCATTAGGGAAAAATCTTCAGGATCTAGGGGTTAATCAACATGATCCCAATTGATTGCATCTAAGTTAAGACACAATGGCTTCATAGGATCTACTGGGTTGTGAAGTGGAGCAGTCAAATCATTGGAGATCATGTGGATGGATGGGATGAAATCTCCAGGACCACATGGGTGTAACTCTTCATCAATGGTTTTATCTCCATACATACGATGAGGCTCTAGGGGTATAGGTATCTGAGGATATTTTCTATGGATAGAAAATATGATGGGATCATTAGGCTATAATAGCTCTTTAAATTTAGGTTGATTAGGGTTGACCATGCAATGAATGACATCTAGATTTACTGGTCTCCCTAAGAAGTGAAGGTCAGAATCTATGGTGTAAAGTAACGCTTCTATTTCAACAATCAGATTGACTTGTTGTAAAGTGACACTCAAAGTAAGCCCTCTCAGCTTCATTCTCAAAGTCATCATTACTTATAGAGAAACATTCATTCCTTACCATTGGTATTGGGTGCTAAATTGCCTATTGATACCTAAGATAGGCCATTTCAGTCTCATATTCATAATATTTGTCACTTATGAGGAATCCATTGGAATTTACTATTTTCCCTACAATTTGGCATACTTATATTATGAATCCCATCTTAGTTGAGTCTTTTATATCATAGAAACTCTCATCCAAGATGTATCCTCTCTCTACATGGCCAAACTAGGTGAGGTTTTGTAGATATTGAGGCCCATGATGGGCCAAGCTAGTTTCATATTCATCCTCACTTCAAAAATATTCATATTCCTCTCATTCATATCCATGGATTGGCTCATCCTACCATAGTATATTTCCTAATGGGGGCACTTTAGGAGAGGAATTAGGGTGATACTCATTGAGTGGTTTGATATTGACCAAGGACACCCATCCGTCACCCAAGTAGTTTCTACTAGGGGGTTGATAGGGATTCCAATCAACATCTTCCCCATATACCAAGCTTAGCCTATCTAGGTCTACTACCAAAGAATCATTGTGGCTTTGTATTTGATCCCCTAAACCGCACCTATCAGTAGGCATTTGGTAATATAGCTTGAATGGATGTTGGTGCTCTTGCTCATTCATACCTAAGCCATAGCCATACCAATGGCAATACTCAAAGTACCTTAGAGTGAACTCAGGATTTGACAAGTAATGAACATTCATGGTGAATGGTTCATCCTCATACTGTTCAATATCAAAAGTAGCATGGGCATAGTCCATACCAGCATAGATGAAGTTGGTTTGGTTAGGAGGAACTCCTAGTGGAACTACTATCCCTACTGGTAAATTTGGGATACTTGACCATCCCATGTCTTGCGTTGACTCAATAATAGGTGTGAAAAACATGTTATGTGCAATATATTCACCTAACCCTATGTTGTCCAAGTGAAATTTCACCTATGGTGCATATGTTGTTGTTGATGAAGCAAGCAAGGTAGGTTGAAGTACCTCCTTGGCTAAGTCCTGGGAATATTCCTCCTCCATAGGATTTGGAATTTCCATAGCTACTATATTTGGAATATCCTTAGGTACTTCCTCTACTAGGGGTGCTTTCAGCTTTTGATTATATTTTGCTCTAGATGTTGAAGGCCTCTCAGAAGCACCAGTAGTCTTAGATGCAGGAGGTGGTGTCGATGTGGATGGGTCACCTTGCACTGATTTGCTCTTGTCTTTTGGCTGTATGGTCGGGGATAAAGGTATTATGTATAGATGTGTTTACGGAAGGACAAAGTCTCTCAATAAGTCAACTTGATGCACATATTTAAATGAGTCTTCATCATATGAAACCACATGAACTTATCTCTCATGCACATACTTGATGCATTGTACAAAATTGAGGGAATGCATGCATGTCCCTTATCCAAGGATACCCTAGAAGGATGTTGTATTGTATTGCACCTTCCAACATGTGTTACATCATGGGGATGGTTTTTTTTCCTACCTAAATAGGTAAAATGATTGTACCCATGGTGGAGCACAGTGTATGATTGAAAGCCCTTAACATGTAGGAGGTCGGGACAATGTTGGACCTAGGGATATTCAAGTGCCCTATAGCCTTTGTTGTGATAATGTTGACCTATGATCCTGTGTTGATTAGAAACCACTTGAATGGTATGTCATTGATTAATATGATGATATGAAATATGGGTCTACTATGGTAGTAGGTACTACCTTAATTTTGTGATCATAGAAATGGATCACAGGCCCTTGATACTGCTGCACTTACCCCACAAAATATGTGAACACATCTGGGTTCTGGGGTTGGAGATCAATCGATATCAAAATCTCCATCAAAGTCTCCCTATGCCTAGGAGACTGTTGTATGGGCTCAAAAATTAACAACTTGGTTGGAGTCATTTATAGGTTTTATTCCAGTCTACTCTAGATAGTTACCACAGGTCACGTTGGTGGTTCTGGAGGATTATTTTGAACCTGTCACTGTCGAGGTGTAGTTGGGATATGAGTAGTAGCCACTAGAGGCTATGGGTGACCATATCATCGATTCCTAGTTATCATGTTGACTATCTCAACCATTTTGATGCATCCATGAGTGGGCAGTTCAATTCAGATTTGGTTGACTTGGGTGCCTTGATATCTATGGGCCTCATGATTTGGTAATGGGTTCCTGAATATACCCATGTCTCTATTATTAGGTGCTAATGGGTTGTCAAATTTTAGCTCACCCTTCTCAATCATGTTTTACACAATATTATTGAATCCAATACATGTTTCTATGTCATGCCCCTGTATTCTATGATATGGGTAGTAGTGATCTTCCCTATATCACTTGGGCTTGGGATGATTAGGATCAAGAATTTGTGCATAAATAAATCTAATACTCTATGTCTTGCTCAACTGATTAAATATTAATTGCATCAATTTAGATAGAGGTGTGAAATAGTGAGGTGGTTGAAATTCCTTGTTTTGATCCTAATTGTTCTTTAGGTCGTAATTGGCCGGTATGGGATGAACATAATAGTTATGTGGTTGCTAGTCATTGCCTCCCTTTGGCATGCTTAAAATTACCTAGTTGACTTGATCAGGCTTGGCCTAATTCTATTGATTCTTATTATAGTTGGCATTATTCCACTCCTTGTTCTAAAGCTTGAGATATGTTGCAATAGTTGCAATAGCAATGAGATGTGTTTGGTGTAGCTCTTTGCAAACATTTAGGTGATCTCTTTAGTAGGAACAAATAATGGTAGCTTCACCATTACATTCCTCCATATATTCCCATAGTTCATAATTGGCTCATCATCATATTACTTTAAGTTGGACAAATTGGATAGTTTCACCTTCTTCTTGACACTGAAGGAGAAGTGTTCAAGTAAAGCATTCACCAGTTACTGAAATCTAATGATGCTATGCTTGGGTAGTTTGTTGAACCATTGAGTTATTGTGCTCAATAACATCATGATGAACGTTCTTAGAATTAGGTCATCATTATGCTCAATCTGGAAGCATGCATTCTTGAAATTCATAGCGTGTTCTTGTGCATCTTCCTCTCCTTCAAACTTGTCTAGCCTAGGCATATCAAAGTACCTAGGGTATGTTGGAATCAAACTAAGGGGCATAAAGGTTGGTTGTGTATTTTTCTTAAATCTAGCTTTTTCCCAACCATGTCCTACTTCTAAAGAGATTTGACTCTCTTAACTAGTATTTGATATGCCTTCAAGGAAATAATCTCATGTTCCTGAAGGTTTACTCATGGTGGTAAGGGAGGTAAGCCTATGTTTTCTTAAGTTGGGCGTCTGTATTAATCCCCTATGACCATGGATGGAGTTTCAATATATGTCTATTATTGGTCTTCCATCCTTGAATATTCCTCATTAATTTGTGTCTATTTAGGATCCATGTTTTGTTAATATTGTGAGCTACGGTGAGTGTGCTCATCTCTTTTTTTGGTGCATCTCTCATGCTAAGAATCAGTACATCTATCATGTTGGTATTCCTCACCACCTATATGTAAGTCAACCCAAGCCAGTCTATTAGCTTACTCTTCATGCTCGGCCATTTCTTCTCTCAAGTGTTGCTCATGTAGGTGTAGGCGCATTTTCCTTCGTTCTTCTTGCTCGAGAGTTCCCATATTCTCTTGCTCAATGCACATCACTTATTATAATCTATGTATGCAGTCAGACTGACTTGGTACTAAATTTTTATGCCTCTCTATCTCTATGCAAGGAGTTCTTATTGATATACCTCTCAGAGATGCTCCTACTATGTTCTTGTCCTTGTCTACCATGGTGACTTTCTCAATGTACTATGATCTATGGTGTGTACCCCCATGGTCAGAAGTAGTGTATGTGTTGTAGGGCCACTTTGAAGCTTCCCTTGGTTCATTGGTGTGCCTAGTAGTTATGCTACATGAACTTATTGAAGAATAATGTATGGTAGCAATGATTATTAGAGTTGGTCTCAAGGGAACTTGATCCACCTCATCAAGATATCTAGTTCTCCATGGCTGATCCCATGGAGTCCCATTAGCACTAATGAGATTATAATCTAGGGGTATCCTCCCATATGTTAGGAGGCTATAGTCTTGAAGCCCCTGCATGCCTATGTTATTATGGAGGCCTTGATGCCTCCTCATATTTTTGTGATTATGGAGGCCTTGAGGCCTCTGCATGTCTATGTACTTATGGAGGCTTTGAGGTATTTGCATGTCTGTGTGATGAGGGTGGCCTTGCAGCCTCCTCATGTCTATGTGATGAGGGAGGCCTTCCAGCCTCCTCATGTCTATGTGATGATGAAGACCTTGAGGCCCCCTCATGTATTTATAATGATGAAGGCCTTGAGGCCTTCACATGTCTACCATGAAAGGAACTAGGATATGGCTCTTTCACTAGGGTTTCTCAAGGAGTCCCCCAAGCATTGATTTGCTTCCCCTAAGAGTTGTTAAACTTCATCTAGTGATACTATAGGTGGGTGGTTCAACTCCACTGTGATGGTGAAAGTGTAAAAAATTAGTTTTCACCTTAGTTTTGGACTGAGGGTGGTTGCTCCATGTGTAAACCATAATGAACTATGAATTATCTTCTTATGTCAATTTCAAACCATACAAGTAAAGCAAATAAATGTTTATCTCATTCAAGGATTAATGTACGTTCCTTAAGCCATTTTGTGTGTTTTGATGCATTGTATATAAATAAGAACTTGTGTCACATGTTTTGCATTTTTTTGGATGGTATTCTTGTGTTCAAATGGATTTCACATGTACACTCACAGCTTGAAAACCTGGTGATGAAATCTAGGCCACCTAATCCAACCTATAATGTATGGTAATGAAGTCCACACATGGTCAGGGAGCACAGGTTCTCTTGGTTCTCCTCCAGTTCACCCATAATCAGTGATATACCTCTCTAAAGAGAGATATGTACAATTTTTCCATGGGTTATGACGGATCTTGGAACCCAGTTAACCAATAATAATGGGTACATGGTATTTGAGATAATGGATGGATATGAAAGCCACCTCACTAATGTCTACCAATGGTTGGTCATGACCTCCAACTCACTAGCATTAAAGTGATACGTGGTGTGTGGGGTTATTTTTAGATTTTTAAAATGGAAAGCAATGCAGCAAAGAGCACTCATGAATATTTCCCTACATGCCTAAAAAGAATGTTTGATTTCATAAAATGCATCTCTAACTGATCTAAATGAATTTGATGCAATTTATAATTTATGATGTAATGGCATCTATTTGGGCCACATGCAAGCAAGCTTAATCACACAAAATCCTAGCACGTTGGGGACTAGGGTAGACCTTGAAAATAGAGGCCCACTATTCCTAGCAGCACTTAGAGGAAATCTAAAAAAAAAAAACTCTAAGAAGCATCAAATGCATTTTATTTTTTCATATATTATTATATTTCCTTAATAAAAATATGATTTAAGTTGTATTCTAAAAAAAAAAATTCAAACATAAACAAATTGAAAATCAGAGAATGTTACCAATCTCAAATCCTTGTCTGATGATGAAAAGGCTACCTTCTATTGTAATTTTTCTTCTGGCCACTGTAAACTAGAGTGGCTCATGTTGGATACTAACTATAGGAGTGGCTAATCTCTATTGGTCACTATAAACCAGAGAGACCAAACCTACAAAAAAAAAATACCTAAAATATTAGTAAAACAGTTGAAACCAAAAACCTGGTGGGAGTCCCATCATGATCACCATATGTGAAATCCTAAGAAGTGTGCACCACACTTATGCTACTATTTAGTTTGTGATATTATTATATAAAATTAAAGAACTGAAAGCAATAGATAATATAACATGGAAATGGTGAAACAAATAAAGATATTTTATTAATAATCTCTTTGGAAAATCTTGGTTACATATTGGTCCCTCTGAGGGATACCAATTTTGATACAATAGATTACAAGAAGAGCAAATAATGGTGGAGAAGAATGATATCCACTCACAAAGGGGTAGTGCGCTTTCGTAGGCCTCTCAATCTCATACATGAACTTGTATGAGGGCTTACATATGCCTCCTTCTCCTTCTCTCTACTTGGAGGGATCTTACGCATTGGATACCCTAAATCAATCCTATAGACCTGTAACCTACATGCATAGAAACAACATAACACAATCAGTACTACAGGATGCCTCTTCAAAAGAGGCTCTTGTTAGAAGATCTGATAAACAAGATGAATAAGCATGATAATATTAAAATGCAAGCATAAGCTCAACATTAAATGCATAGAAAACTCATAAATACGATGTAAATATGGTAATGAAATCATATCTATGCTAGAACTAATTAAAAAATCAAAGCAGTAATGGATCTAAGCTAGAACAAAGGAAAATGGTGTTTAATACCCTAATATATGCCTGCAGGCCAGTGTCTGAGATAGCAATTACAAAATAAAGTTATTCTCCTTGTGAACTAGGGGTTGTAGAACTATCTTCCTTTCTCTAATTGGTGTTCAAGAGTCACCTATTGTGTCTGGTACACTTATGGGTGATGGAGAATAAATGGATCTAAAAGTAGGTGCATAGATGTAACTCAATAAAAAAACACTTTGTTGTTCCTCAAAGGGGATGTGGACTCACTCTTTGAATGGCCAGGGTTTTGCTACATAAAACTTGAATATTTGTGGATCTGTTTGCTTTTCTTTGGAGAGTCCATATGTAGGATATTCTCTATTTTAGATCTAGGTTAGGATCCTGGAATCCTGGAGAAGCCAAAATCCAAATTGCATGCAACTGACTGTCCTAGGGGGAAAGCATCAATCACAAATTGGTATTGAAGGGGTAGTTGGGAGGAACTTTGGGAGTTCCTCACCAAAATATGCCCACAATCAATGCAAGGTGTAGTTATATTATGTGATCTAGGTCTGTATTCATGGCCATACTATGCATGGTGCTACCTAGTATTTAGAGCAGGGACTAGGTGTGGTTGTTGTTAGTTTCAAAGGCCAGATGTGGTGGCAGCTTTTTTTGAGATCGACTAAGCCACTCTTTTTGAGTGGTTAGGAAAACTTCTAGCTCTTGGATAGATCCAATATGGTTCATATGGTCTCCGAATGTGTCCATATGGGTAGTCTCCTAAACATGATGTGTGTTAGGTGTCTACATACCAGAGGAAGCACTTATTGGGTTTGCAAAAAATAGTAGGGCCTGAATTGGAGTTGAGTTGGCCAAATTTTTTAAAAATATTGTGATTTTGAAGTTTGATGGTAGCGATGATGGAGACACAACAAAAAATTGGATGAATAAGGTCAAATCATATTTTTCCATGACATCCTTGTCATTTGAGTCTAAAAATACATGGGTTATCTTGCATTTGGTAGGAGCAACTTTAGACTAGTGTAAAAACTATAATAAGGTAAAGGGTATTGAAGTTGCACACCTCAAGTGTGAAGACTTTGTGAAAGAATTTCAAAAATGCTTTTTGACTAAGCAATACAATATAAAAAAACTTGTTGAGTTTTCGACCCTATATTAGGAGACAATGACTATCTGAGCATATCATCAAAACTTCATCCAACTACTGAAGTATACATTCCAGTATGATAAAAATGAGGAAATGAGGTTTCAAAAGTTTATTTTGGGACTCCACCCTAAGATTAGAATTGTGGTCAATTTGCTTAACCTTGAAGATCTTCCAAAAATATTTTATTTTTCCCATCAAGAAGAACCAAATCATGAAGCTAAAAAGGCATATTTCAACTATCAAAATTTATCTAAAAAAGATAAGAATGAACTTAGAAAGTAAAAAAGTGTAGAATTCATGAAATAGAAAAGAGAACCAAAAAAAAAGGACTAAAGGAGGGGATCAAGCTAATTTGGTGAACAAAAATTGAAATAATTTTCAAGGCAAGAAGATCATAAGGGATGGTAAATTATATCCAATATGAAACAAAAAAATACCATAATATCAAGATAAGGCTAAGGAGGTTGTACCAAAGACATGAATAATAGAGCCCCTCCAACTGGTTGCTATGTTTGCAAATACCCCCACTTTGCAAAAAAGTATCTTGAGAGAGCGGATCACAAGAAGGCATAAGAGGATACTACCCATTGAATCTTTGCAACAAAAAGTAGTCCTATACTGGATGGGAAATTTACTCCTTTTCTATTGAATGGTAAAATTTATGATAGAAAAATTCATATTTTAATTGATAGTAGAGCTACAGATAGTTTCATTTCCACTAGTTTAGTGAGGGACATACCCAAAAGGCCTGGATTATTTACTAACGATTGAAAGGTAGAGTATGGGTTAGGGAAGACCTACTTAGTTAACCAATATTTATTTGACCCTCACATTACCTTTCCCCAAGGCAGAACTAGTTGGCACTTGTATGTGTTTCCATTGTATGCCTTTGACATCATTCTTGGTGAAGATTGGTTGAAATCCCATAACGCTCTTATAAATTTTTAATATAGATAGATAGATTTCATATATGAGTCTAATCAAAGAATTAGAATACAATATGATCATGGTTCTATTAGACCACACCTATTGTTAGCTATGCAAGTGAAGAAAGCAATAAGGAAGAGAGGAATTATTTTTATAGTTAAGATGAACAAGAAGGAAGAAACCAAAATTGACTTAGATCTCTACCAAAAGTATTCTATGTTGAGTGAATTTAAGGATGTGTTTTTAGAGGACCTACCAGGGTAAACCTAGATAGGAGCATGATTACGGGGTAAACCTGTATTGGAATTGAAAACCCATATTTTATTATGATGGAGACCCTCCAACCACTTGTAGTAGCATTGAAAAGGGCTTATGCCAACTGTGATTACGATGAAGGCCCTCCAAAGGCCCTTTTTCTCTTTGTTTTTTCTTAGGTCTTCCTCTTTTCATTTCGAGGAATACTTTCCTCTTCATAAATCTCTTCAATCTTCTCACACTGACTCATAGTAAGACTTATCATCTTTAGGTTTACCTTGTTCTAAAGGATCTAAAGTACAAGGAATAACCTCAAAAGCACAATCTTCTTTATGTTTCCCTAGAAATACTAAAGTGCAAGGATGCTATTATATAGAAATTACCTTATTATTATGCCTTAAAAACCCTAAATTTTTATGGGTTTCCTCCAACCTAATTTCTATATTATTCTGCTCTTGAAACCTTAAAGTGCAAGGGAGAACATCTTCATCACTTTCACTTTTGTCTTTGTTTTGGGTTTTATCTCTACATCTTCTTTTGCATATTTAGTTCCTTCTAAAATTTACAAATGATAGTGTAGATAAGGTTTAATTACCTCTTATTTTGGAGTGGGATATCCTTGGTCTGATCTAGATTCTATTATTGTATTATTTCCTTGCTTCGTCTTGAAGTTAATCTCATGGCTAGAATTTTTTATGTCTTTCTTCATAGCTTTTACTTTGCAAACTCTAACCATATGTCCAATATCAAAAAAATTATGGCAATGAAATACAATATTGTTGTAATCTACTTGTTGGTCCCATTATCTTTATTTAGATTTAATATTAATGGATTGTGGAAAAGGTTTTGAAATATCCATAGCAACACATATTCGAGTATATATAGCATGATTTCGCTCCTTCCTTGATGAATTTCCCTAGGGTATTTCTAATATTATTTAAAACATTGTTATTTATAAGCTAATATGGAAGTACAAAATACCTAACCCACACTACAAGCTTCTTAAAAAATTTGCCTTAGTAGAAAAAATTTCATTACTTGTTGGAACAAAATCTGCCTTTGGTTAATAGTGTTGCACCTTAGACTTTGCCAACATTGAATAGACAGATCTTGCTTGAGATCATATGTCTAGTCTCCAGAGAAGGTTGGTTCCTTTGAGTTTTTTAGAGAAAAGGGGAACAAGAGATAAGGGAAATATAGCCTAAGCTAGAACTTTTATATGGTGCAGATTAGACAACAACAAAGACAAATTTACTTATATCCAAAGCATTTAAAACACATTTCCATGCAAAAATTATATAATTCCATATATGATTTAAGATATTTCATTTAACATGCATACATATTAGATTATTATTCCAAAAATATGATTTATATATTGCGAAATTTTAGATATAAGAATAGACTCAATTTACAATTCAATATTGTCAGCAGAAATAAAGAACATTAATACATACACTTGCACGATATGAACCAGAAGCCAATGGGAGATGTGATTTTATTGCTTGTATTCGAAGTACGTACATTCAGTCTTGTAAACATCCAAGAGCCAACCTTTTTTCATGGTCGACTCACTCCTATTTATACCCTAAAAAGAGTATCTTCTACTACGTACATTTAATTTCTTCAATCAATTACAAGTAATTGTCTGCAGTTTCTAATAATATACAATGGATTTCTCGTAGATTGGATAGGTTTCCTTCTGGATTATTTTATATGAGCATATTATTCTACAATCATCCAGTGGACCTGCCAGGTTATAATCAATAGACCATTCTTCAGAAATCAACACCTGATGTCAATGCATGTCCCTAGTTGCCAAAAATATATTCTATTCCTTTACAGCTGGTGTGTCGCGAAATCATGACATTATTTCCTTGCTTTGCTCTTTTGCCACCTCCACCATGAAAATGAGACATGTCACAAAATCATGACATTCTTTCCTTGTTTTTTCTTCTGCCGCTTCCAGCCATGAAAATGAGACATGTCGCGAAATCATGACATTCTTTCCTTGCTTTGCTTTTCTACCGCTTCCAGTCGTGAAAATGAGACATGTCACGAAATCATGACATTCATATCTTGCTTTGCTTTTCTTCTGCTTCCAGCCGTGAAAATGAGACATGTCACAAAATTGTGACATTCTTTCCTTGCTTTGCTTTTCTGTCGCTTCTAGCCATGAAAATGAGACATGTCGCAAAATCGCGATATTTGTCTCTTGCTTGCTCTTCTGTCACTTCCAGCCGTGAAAATGCAACATGTCACGATATCATGACACTTTTTCCATTTTGGCCATGACAAAGCAACATGTCACGATATCGTGACACTTTTTCTCCTTTGGTCGCGACAATGCAACATGTCGTGATATCGCGACACTTTTTCTCTTTTGGCCGTGACAAAGCAACATGTCATGATATCACGACACTTTTTCCCTTTTGGCCGTGACAAAGCAACATGTCGCGATATCGTGACACTTTTTCCCTTTTGGCTGTGATAATGCAACATGTCGCGATATCGCGACACTTTTACCCTTTTGGCTGTGACAATGCAACATGTCACGATATCTTGACACTTTTTCTCCATTGCTCTTTCTCTTTGCTTTGAACCGTGAAAATGCAACATGTCGTGATATCGTGACACTTTTTCCTCCTTGCTCCTTCTCTTTTCTTTGGACCACAAAAATGCAACATGTCGCGATATCGTGACACTTTTTCCTCCTTGCTCCTTCTCTTTGCTTTGGACCATGAAAATGCAACATGTCGTGATATCGTGACACTTTTTCCCCATTGCTCTTTCTCTTCGCTTTGAACCGCGAAAATGCAACATGTCACGATATCACGACACTTTTTCCTCCTTGCTCTTTTTCTTTGCTTCGGACCATGAAAATGCAACATGTCATGATATCGCGACACTTTTTCCTCCTTGCGGTGTTTTGCTTTTTCTTTGATCTTTAGCATATGGGCCACTTTGGTCTTCTTGGAAAATATGCAAAAAGGTGCATCAACTGTTTTTCTGTAGTTAGTCACTTTTTGACTAAAATTCTTGGTGCCTTTCGGGGGAATTTTTGCTTGCAAAAATAGAGACCAAGCCTTTATCCATTGGGAAACGGAGTCACCAGCATAGTTGCGAAAAGTAAAATTTCAAGTGGAAAAACAAGGATAAAAGAAAAAGAATGCACTTTGGAATATAGGTGATATTTACCTTATTAGAACCTTTCTTTTACCGCTCAAGGACTTAACCTTTGTCTGAAGAACATAAAAAATTCAATTCTAGGAGTTGGTCCCAGCTTTGGCTGCTGGATGCTGCCCCTAATGTTTAGATCTTCTGATTCTGTCCATGGCTGCAATTATCTCTTGATAAGTTTTGTACACTTGATTCTTATTAGGCTGTAAAAAGGAAAATATTTACAAAACTCCAAACTTATAATATACTGTACATATAATTGTGATCTGTAGCTTTTACTGGAAATACAATTTCATGTGAAAAGCATTCACCATGATGTGTAGAACCCATCCATATTGATCTTCATTTCTCACCCAAACTTGATTGTAACTAGAGAATGCGTCTGACAGAGAAAACCTTTTTGGTGCAAAAGTATGAAGGATTAGGTCAATTTGGGGTAAAGGATAGTGATCCTTTAAAAAGGCTCTGCTCAAATTTTTGAAATCGACGCATAGTCGTATTTCTTCATTTTTCTTGAGGACTGGAACTAAATTTGCCACCCAGGTAGAGTGCTTGATTGGGTATATTATCTTAGCCTACAGGAGTTTTAACAACTCCTATTTCATTAAGGCTTCAATTTTAGGATTCACAGGCCTCTGCCTCTGCCTAAAATGTTTAGCTCCTTCCTCTAGTTCGATGGTATGTTGAATGACCTCTTTCCTGTACACTTTCAGATCACTATAAGTCCAAGCTATTATATCTGGATATTCTCTACATAACTATTTTATTTGTTCTAGTTCTACCACTGTACAATTGGTCCCTACTTTGATCATTTTGCCCGGTTCTAGTTCTATTTCCTTATACCGATGTTCATCTACCTTGATATTTCGACCTACAACTCTGTCGCTATTGTCGAAAAGACTCTCCAGGGTGATCAGTATCTTGGGGATATGATTGGTTTTCAATTGAATAAGGCTCTCTTCGTCCTCTTCTTGTAACGCTCTATATATAGAGCAATTCATCTCATGAATCATAAAATCTAGGATCTATTCATCGTTCTCAAATACCTGCAAAAAAATGTCCTTGTCAGGCGTAGAAGGCCTGTATATAAGTCTAACTGTTTTAGACTTCTGAATAACATTGCTGAATGGGCAAAAATTTGATCCTACTGATGCTAACAGGTTTGCATGTGTGTTCTTTTCTATGGAAATGGATTTCATGTTTAGTGCTTCAAAATTTTCCAATAGATCCAACACTTTGTTTTTGTAATCCCTTAGGTAATGTTGCTTACAAATGCATTTGCCAGTAACCTATTTAATGATAAGCTTTGAATCTCCATAGATCAACAACTGTTTTGCACCCAGTTTTTTAGCTTTCCTGAGTCCCAAACACAAGGCTTCGTATTCAGCTGCATTATTGGTGCAAATCCATGTCAACCTATATGAAAATACTTTTTCTTTTCCAGTAGGCGAAATTAGAACGATTCTAGCTCCTGCTCCATTTTTGCACCTTGACCCATCAAAGTACAATTTCCATAACTGGTTGGCCGAATCATCTATTTTAGGGATAGCAATAGGGAGATTTTTTGGTTTCTCAATGGAATAGCTTCCCATTTATGTCTCTATCATAACATTGAAGTATTTCATTGAAAATTGATCCTCAAATTGGAGTTCCTCCAGGGTTTCTTCCATTAAATCAATGTTTTCCAATTCTTCAGACATCATTTTGATGGTAGTTGTTTCCTCCAGTATTTCTACGTGGAAAGTAGATGGTTTTTCATTGTAGATCTTGACTCTTTTACCTTTGAAAGGTACCTCCAAATGAGAATAATCTAGAGACAGATAACCTCCTAGTTTGGTTGTGAAATCTCTGGATAAACACATACCGAAATATGGTTCTAAGTCTACAACGACTACTTCTTGTATGACGACTGCTTCTGGAATTCTATGGAGTTGAATAGGGATATCTTTGATCACCCCAATATTTTTTACTGAAGTACCATCTAATTGCAACACACCATGATGACTTCGAGTATATTCCATCACCATTATGTCACATACGGCTTTCAACATCACCATAGTTGTGGCCCCTGAATCAATCATGCAATTGTGAACTATCCACCCCTCCATTTGCAAAGATAAATAGAATGGGGGCGGTCTATTTTTTCTAGAGGTTGGCACCACATTTTCTTGTACGACAATTGAGAAGGAGGCATCATTTTTTAAATTTAGGGACTCTTGGAGGAGGTCAATCTGACCAAGAATTTGTAGTGCATCATACATGCTTATCTTGGAAGGAGTCCTCTTCATTTCTTTTGCAATGTTGAACGAAAGGGTTGCAGCTAGGGATACCTCAATACTCTTTTCCCTTCCACTAGTAGATGCGTTGTATTTGTCTCTATAGACCTGCGTGGATTCTATTATTTGCCTTTTTGTTAATGAAGGAAATCTGAGTCTTTCCTTCGCTTGCTCTTGAGCCTCGCTCCCTTTTCTAGGGGGAAATTCTTTTCTTGGTGTAGTCACAGAAGTCTGAGGAGGGTCAGAATGCCATTTCTCATTAGACTAGTTTTTTTGTGGAGTCACCCTAGGGGCAGGAGGAAAACCTAGTGGTTGGAGTTCCTTAGGGTCGGCTTGCAATGACTTTTTTCCCGACCTTGTCAGGACTGAGACTTGTTCCATGGATGGCATTGCAAAATTGTGGTGGACTTCTCTGATTATGTTCACCTGTCCCTTGCCGGTTTCTTTGACTCTCTCATTGATAACCACTTGCACATGATGTTGATGAATCATGCATGAATCCTCTCCATGACGATCATTGCAAGTGGTACACCAGTAGTCAGAATTAGTAGGTTCTCCATTATCTCCTATCTCATTTGCATACACCACATTTTTTCTCTCTTGTACCCTTCCACTTGTCGAAGCAACTTCCTTCTATATTTGTGGAAATATTATTTCTTGGATATTCCATTCTGCCTCTCTTTTTCATGGATGCCATTTCATTTGACAATATCTTCATTGTATCAATTATGGTTGTGTATTGATCATTGGGGGGAGTTGATGCAAGGGGTGTGTCTAGTAATGCAAGGAATGTAGGAGGTGTGGCTATGGTTGGGAGGGCCTGTATTGATGGGAGAATAGACAGTTTATAAATTGATGCTTGGGAAAGCTCTGGTACAATTGGCAATAGACTTTTTTATGGATATATTTTTGTAGCAATGAGATCAGCTTCGCCCTTTGCTACCTCTAGATAGATCCCAAGAAAAGTGGTTACACGGGATTGCCTTATTATCATACTGAGATTTAAATAAAAAGCCCTTAAGTAATAGCATACAACTTGTTCTTCCATGGGTTTTAGGCCCTGTGGTACTCTACCACAAGTTCTGGTAAATCTGATATTGAAATCTTGGATTTCTTCTTGTGGATGCCTCTCAATGACAGTGAATTGATTCAACAATGTGAAAGGATCCGTATGTATATTAAATTCATCGACCAAATGGTCAACAAGTACTGCCTAAGAAGTAATAGATCCAATAGGAAGTGCTCTGTACCAATAGAGCATCTTTCCTTTCAAAGATATAATCAACAATCCGACCATTACATCTTCCTGAGTGATGTTGTAAATAGATTCTAGCGATGATACATCTAAACAGTGCTCATGTGCTATTTTGCCTATTTTGTCAAAGGTCGGTAATGCTTTTAGTGTAGCTTGTAGAATTTGGTGGCGTGTTCCCAAGTTCAAAGGGCTAGTTTGATTCCACACAAGATGCGCTGGGGTAGGGGTGGCTACCATGATTGCTAAAGGAGTTACAACCGCTATGGGATTGCTTGCAGATGCTCCTACAATGGGTGTTAAAGAGGTGCTAATGGTGTCGGGAAGATTTGATCATGCGGCTAGCACGAGGTGTGCTTTTAGGCTTCTGAGATGTAGTTCAAAGAACTCGATAGGTTCTTTAGAGTTTCTAGCTCGGTATCTGGTTATCATATGGCTATATAACCAGAAGGTTTTTATACAAGGTCTTTATTTTATGGTCTAAATTGCAACGGAGTCGCCAGGTGGTTTTTTTTTAGATTTAAAAAAAAAGGCTCTTAATGTAAAACACCAAAACTTATACAATACTGTGGGAATGCTGGTCCCACCGAGCATGCCAAAAAATTTTGGAACAAAATTTGCCTTTGGCTAATAGTGTTGCGCCTTAGACTTTTCCAACATTGAATAGACAGATCTTGCTTGCGATCATCTGTCTAGTCTCTAGATAAGGCTGGTTCCTTTGAGTTTTTTTAGAGAAAAGGGGAACAAGAGATAAGGGAAATATAGCCTAAGCTAGAAATTTTATATGGTGTAGATTAGACAACAACAAAGACAGATTTACTTACTTCTATCCAAAGCATTTAAAACACATTTCCATGCAGAAATTATATAATTCCAGATATGATTTATGATATTTCATTTAACATGCATATATATTAGATTCTTATTCCAACAATATGATTTATGTATTGCAAAAGTTTAGATATAAGAATAGACTCAATTTACAATTCAATATTGTAAGCAAAAATAAAGAACATTAATACATACACTTGCACGATATGAACCAGAAGCCAATGGGAGATGTGATTTTATTGCTTGTATTCGAAGTACATACATTCAGTCTTGTAAAATTCCAAGAGCCGACTTGTTACACACCAAACCTAGCCATCGGCTAGGTATTCCAAGAGTAAACATTTCATATATATATTAGATAGATTATTTAAAATTAAATCATCTTTCATTATTATTCTTTCACTGCGTATTTCACACAATTGCCTTCATGACGGGGACGTGCCCTCCCTGAGTGGCGAACTATATCCAATTTGATTTATTTTATTTATTGCTACGGTTTCATATTACTTCATTATATTGCAATTGAGGAATTGATTAGAATTAAAAATAAACGAACGAGTTTTATCGTTTCAAGTGGTATCAGATTCGGGCAACGAAATTAGACGGCCTGGCAATTACAGCAACTTCGCAAACCTGCATTCGGTTGGCGATAAAACTTCCATGCGCTCCAACACTTGGTAGGTCAAGAAAATCATCCGGTATAAACATAGCAGTAGGCGGTACAACACCTTGCAGTAGTCGATTCGCATCCTATCAGCCGTAAACCATGCACAAATTCAACTTCGAAACCGCAGTTGCGGGTCTTCCGAATCACTCACATCCTTCGTGTCTGGGAGAGCGAGGCGTAAGGCAAGCAGGCATCTCAGAAAATTCATAGCTAACGGTGACAGGCGGCAAGACAGAAGCCTTACAGCAGAAGAAAACAGCCAGCGCGAGACCATCCAATCACGTCGTTGGAAAAGAATTAATTCGCGTCCATCCTAAGGTACTTTAATAAAATTAGGGTTGGACGTCATTCAAGTTTTTATTTTTTTTAGTTTTGCACAAATATCCCACACGAGCTGTGTGGAGTCCATCGGTGGGTTTATTAGCAAGGAGCCGCATAGGAATAGTTGTGACCTTGGTCACACGAAGCTATTTCTCGCGTACGTAACTCCGCTTAGTTTCCCGAGTCTTATCGTGTTGTCGAGTGTCGGGCATGCTTAGGTGTCAAATCGTTGTCGTGTTAATCCATTGTTTTGAGTCTAGTGTTGCATCTCTATCGCGTTTATGCTAACGTTCTATCACGTTCTAGTGTCTTGTAATCCACATCGCGTCGTGCGTCATCCTTTCGATTCGGGTGTCATTTGGCCAAAGCAGTGTCAAGATAATAAAGCAGTTCGAGTCAGTTGTCCTTCGCGTGTCTGGAGGGTTGTTTCCGCGTGTCTTGTGGGTCGTTCCCACGTCTCATCCGTTAGTCTGTCGTGTCAGTTTGTGTCCTGTCATATCAGTTTGTGTCCTATCGTGTCAGTCGGTGTCTAGTCATTGCCAATTCATTTCAAGTGAGTTACTATTCAAATTCAAAGGCAGTCAACGGGTAGCACTACATTAAATTCTACAACGTCAAGGGGGTAGCACCACATTAAATTCCGCGTCGCAGTTGGCACGACAGTTGAAGCGGAAAACAAACAATTTTTTTTTGGCACAAGTTCATCAAATTATTGCCAAAATTGAAGCCAAAATTTGTTAAACAAGATTTTGAAAGTGCATGAACAAACAGTGGACCAAAGGACCTGACGGTCGACTATCAAGCTCGGAGACCCCCAATAAGAATGCAAGAAGACCTCATCGAAGCCAAGGTACAAAAAATTCTCCTTCTCCTTTCAAAATTGGTAGTTATAATCCACATCATCCACTGGTAGACCCTATGGCTACTAACCCTCCTCCAACTCACGAAAACATCACACAAGGAGACTCAAGTAACTCGGCCATTACCGCGGATGAAACTCTTCGACTCTTACTAGATGGTATGCACGAAATTAGTATCAACCTAAAAAACCTAGCGAGCGCACAAAACTGACTTAATCCCAATACTAATCCCCAAAATCACTCCCATGCACAAAGGAATGAAGAAAATGACGACCAGGATGACGATTGGGAGCAGCGAAGAGGCAATCCGGATAATTCTAGGGATCGCTATCTTAGACAGCGGTATAACCAAGATCAGGAAAGGGATATGGGTTATCACCAACCGAGAGGCCCTAATAATTTTCCACGCATTGATATGCCCACTTTTGAGGGTCATGATCCTCGTGGTTGGATAGCCAAAATGGAAGGCATTCTCGACTTATACCAAATTAAGGATTTTGATAAAGTCCCTTTGCTTGCATCAAAATTAGGCACTGAGGCCTACCAATGGTTCGTATGGCTTAAGCGAGAGCAAGGAGCTACTATTAACTGGAAAAAATTCACTACCTATTTTTTAGAAAGATTTGATGAAGGAGCTACATCGTCATACACAGTAAGACTGTTATCTCTTAAACAAGAAGGATCGGTTAGCGAGTTCATTTCGGAATTCACCAGTTTACTACCATATACATTAGACCTCAGTCCCGACACAGTGGTAGGAGCTTTTTGCAATGGATTGAAAGAAAATATTAGGGTGGAGGTGGACATTCAAAATCCAACCGCGTTGAACGATTGTATAAGAATAGCCAAGCTGGCTGAGAAGAGAATTCAGTTGTATGCACGGCGTGAAACTTATAGTCGTCCTTCATATCACAACAATTCCTTTCATAGAAATGATCAACCATCAAGATACTTTTGCTATAAATGTCGCACTCATCATCCCAGGGAACAAGCATGTGCCCAAAAACAAAACTTTCATATTGAATGCGATCAATATGAAGGAGAAGAGGAAGAAACTTACCACCAAGAAGAACCTATGCAAGAAGAACTACCAAGTACTTTAGAAGAGAAGGAAGAGGATACAATGGCGATCTCCGTGCATGCCCTTATGGGGTTAACCGCCCACCATACCATCAAGGTACCAGGATTTCTCCGCCAGAAAAAGGTGAATGTGCTAATTGATTCCGATAGTACCCACAATTTTATTGACATCAAAACAGCAAAAGCTTTGAATTTATTCATTAACTCTTCCAACAAAGACAAATTCCAGGTTCTAGTGGCCAACGGGGTGAACGCGCAATGTGTGGGTCGAACATCTCAAGTATCCATAAAAATGGGAACTTATACCTGGTTTGGATCCCTTTTCGTCATGAATTTAGGGAACTCTGATGTCATTTTGGGAGTTGAATGGTTGGAAACATTAGACACGGTTAGCTTCAATTTCAAAAAATTATTTGTGGAATGGAAGGAAAACGGATGAGTCATTCGCTTACAAGGCATCACTACTCCTCCATCGCAAATGGTGAGCTCTCATAGTATGGAGAAGATGTTAAAAAAGGGTGGATATGGATTTATAGCTCAAATTAATTGTTTGGAAAAACAATCTCGAGCAACTTCGGATATTACTGCTCCAGATTTACGAGACATCATAACAAATTACGAAGAGGTTTTCCAAGAACCTAAAGGATTACCACCTAAATGATCTCATGACCATGCCATCCATTTGATTCCAGGGAGTGTCCCACCTAACAATCGTCCTTACCGCTATCCTCAACCACAAAAGACAGAAATTGAATAGATCGTTCAGGATCTATTAGATCATGGAGTCATTTGTCACAACACTAGCCCTTATTCCTCACCTGTAGTTCTGGCTCGACGAAAAGATAATTCTTGGCGTATGTGTCCCGATTTTCGTTCTCTCAATAAACTCACTATCAAGGACAAATTTCCTATCCCTGTCATAGATGACCTACTAGATGAGTTGCATGGTGCAAAATTTTTTACAAAATTAGACCTTCGCTCAGGATTTCACCAAATCCGTGTCAGAGAAGAAGATATTCCCAAAACTACTTTTCGTACTCATGAAGGTCATTATGAATTTTTGGTCATGCCTTTTGGTCTCACCAATGCACCATCCACATTCCAAAGTCTCATGAACCAAGTGTTTCGTCCACTCCTCCGTAAGTTTGTGTTAGTTTTTTTTGATGACATTCTCATATATAGCAAAACATGGAAGGACCATTTACATCATGTGGATAAAGCCCTTCACATTTTACACAGAGAAAAGTTATTTGTCAAACGTTCCAAATGTTCATTTGGTGTCCAAGAAGTCGAGTATCTTGGTCATATAGTTTCACACGAGGGCGTCAAAGTCGACCCCAATAAGATTAAGGCAATTCAAGAATGGCCTTTACCTAAAACCATCAAGAAACTTCGTGGTTTTTTGGGTCTCACGGGCTACTATCGCAAGTTTGTACAAAATTATGGTAAGATTGCAGCACCTCTCATGGCCCTCACAAAAAAGGATGCTTTTCGTTGGTCGAAAGAGGCTACTCAAGCCTTCGAAGCTCTTAAGGAGGCCATGTGTACAACTCCAGTTTTAGCAACTCCCAATTTTCACAAACCATTTATTATCGAATGTGATGCGTCAGGAACAGGAATTGGGGCTATATTAATACAAGAAGGTCATCCATTGGCATTTGAAAGTAAATAGCTCTCTGAGAAAAATTTGGGGAGATCAACATACGAAAAAGAAATGTTGGCTATTCTTCACACAGTAGAAAAATGGAGACACTACCTAATCAATAGCCGCTTCATTATAAAAATAGATCATAGTAGTCTCAAACATTTTCTTGAGCAAAGGTTTTCATATCCGAAACAAAATAAGTGGTTAACCAAACTATTGGGCTATGATTTTGTTATCGAATACAAGAAAGGGAAGGAAAATGTAGCCGCCGATGCGCTTGTCCAGGAAATATGAAGACGAAGTAGTCATTAACGCTATTTTAGGTCCTTGCTCCCAATGGGTGAATCAATTACAAGATGAATGGTTGTCCAATAGCGAAACTGCTCAGATACTTCAAGAATTATCTATAGGGTCCTCTAAACACCCTTTGTTCTCTTATGAAGATAAAATCCTCCGGAAGAAGAACCACATTTACATTCCACACAATTCAGAACTCAAATCGAAGATCCTCGATGAATCGCACGCTTCTCCATCAATGGGACATTCAGGATTTTTGAAAACATATTTAAGGGTCAAACAATCATTTTGTTGGAAAGGATTAAAAGCAGAAGTCAAACAATGGGTAGTAGAATGCGAAGTTTGCCAACGCAATAAAGGAGAAACAGTCAAATCACCAGGGTTGTTACAACCATTACCCATCCCTGAACGATAGTGGGAACATATATCCATGGATTTTATTGAAGGTCTTCCAAAGTCAGAAGGCAGGACAGTAATCTTCGTAGTCGTAGACCGGTTATCCAAATACGCTCACTTTCAGGCTTTACAACATCCATTTTCTGCAAGCAAGGTGGCAAAGGTATTTATGGATTCAATTTTCAAATTACATGGTATGCCAAAAAATATTGTAAGTGATAGAGACCCCATCTTCACTAGTAACTTTTGGCGGGAATTATTTCGACTTAGTGGTACCAAATTGAACATGTCCTCAACCTACCATCCACGAGACGGATGGTCAAACAAAAGTAGTTAACAAATGTTTGGGTACGTACTTAAGATGTTTCGCTCAAGATAAACAATACCAATGGAGCCAGTGGTTAGCATTGGAAGAATGGTGGTACAACACTTCTTACCATTACTCAATTAAGATGTCTCCATTTGAAGCATTGTATGGCACCAAGCCTCCAACCGTCATAGATTACGTACAAGGATCATCCAAAGTAGCCAAAGTGGATGATTGGTTCCAACAAAGGCAGTCTACACTCACCATCCTCAAAGAGAATTTAGTCCAAGCACAAAATCGTATGAAACAACAACAAGACTTGCACCGATCAGAGAGAACTTTTAATATAGGTGATTGGGTTTTCCTAAGGTTGCAACCTTACAAACAATCATCGTTAAGGATAAAATCCAGCCAAAAGTTGGCTCCACGATTCTATGGTCCTTACAAAATTATGCGCCGCATTGGAGAAGTAGCCTATCAGTTAGAGCTACCTACATCATCACGAATACACCTAGTATTTCATGTTTCATGTCTCAAAAAAGTAATTGGTCAAAAAGTGTGAAGTCAATCAGAATTACCAGTGCTCGATGAGGAAGGACGCATACATCTCCAACCTGAAGATATACTACAACACAGAATACGAAGATTGAGATCACGTCAGATTCAAGAATTTCTCATCAAATGGCAAGATTTACCAGAGGAGGATGCCACATGGGAACCTGAAAGTATTTTCCAGACATTTCCAGCTTTGAGGACAAAGCTTTCCGAGGAGGGGAGTCATGTTACACACCAAACCTAGCCGTCGGCTAGGTATTCCAAGAGTAAACATTTCATATATATATTAGATAGATTATTTAAAATTAAATCATCTTTCATTATTATTCTTTCACTGCGTATTTCACACAATTGCCTTCATGGCGGGGACGTGCCCTCCCTGAGTGGCGAACTATATCCAATTTGATTTATTTTATTTATTGCTACGGTTTCGTATTACTTCATTATATTGCAATTGAGGAATTGATTAAAATTAAAAATAAACAAACGAGTTTTATCGTTTCATGACATTTTTTCATGGTCGAATCACTCCTATTTATACCCTAAAAAGAGTATCTTCTACTACGTACATTTAATTTCTTCAATCAATTACAAGTAATTGTCTATAGTTTCTAATAATATACAATGGATTTCTCGCATATTGGATAGGTTTCCTTATGGCTTATTTTAGATGAGCCTATTATTCTGCAATCATCCATCAGACCTGCCAGGTTATAATCAATAGACCATTCTTCAGAAATCAGCACTCGATGTCAGTGCATGTCCCCAGTTGCCAAAAATATACTCTATTCCTTTACAGCTGGCGTGTCACAAAATCGTGACATTCTTTCCTTGCTTTGCTCTTTTGCCACCTCCAGCCATGAAAATGAGACATGTCACGAAATCGTGATATTCTTTCCTTGTTTTGTTCTTCTACTGCTTCCAACCGTGAAAATGATACATGTCACGAAATCGTGACATTCGTCTCTTGCTTTGCTTTTTTGCCACTTCCAGCCATGAAAATGAGACATGTCACGAAATCGTGACATTCTTTCCTTTCTTTGCTTTTCTGCCACTTCCTACCATGAAAATGAGACATGTCGCGAAATCATGACATTTGTCTCTTGCTTGCTCTTCTGTTGCTTCCAGCTGTGAAAATGCAACATGTCACAATATCGTGACACTTTTTCCCTTTTGGCCGTGACAAAGCAACATGTCGCGATATCACAAAACTTTTTCTCCTTTGGCCGTGACAATGCAACATGTCACGATATCGTGAAACTTTTTCTCTTTTGGTCGTGACAAAGCAACATGTCGTGATATCGTGACACTTTTTCCCTTTTGGCCATGACAAAGCAACATGTCGCGATATCATGACACTTTTTCCCTTTTGGCCACGACAATGCAACATGTCACGATATCGTGACACTTTTTCCCTTTTGGCTGCGATAATGCAACATGTCACGATATCACAACACTTTTTCCCTTTTTGCCGTGACAATGCAACATGTCGCGATATCGTGACACTTTTTCCTCCTTGCTATTTCTCTTTGCTTTTGCTCACGAAAATGCAACATGTCGCGATATCGTGACACTTTTGCCCCGTTGATCTTTCTCTTCGCTTTGAATCGTGAAAATGCAACATGTCACGATATCGCGACACTTTTTCCTCCTTGCTCCTTCTCTTTTCTTTGGACCGCAAAAATGCAACATGTCGCGATATCGTGACACTTTTTCCTCCTTGCTTCTTCTCTTTGCTTTGGACCATGAAAATGCAACATGTCACGATATCGTGACACTTTTTCCCCATTGCTCTTTCTCTTCGCTTTGAACCGCAAAAATGCAACATGTCACGATATCATGACACTTTTTCCTCCTTGCTCTTTCTCTTTGCTTCGAACAGCAAAAATGCAACATGTCGTGATATTGTGACACTTTTTCCTCCTTGTAGTATTTTGCTTTTTCTTTGATCTTTAGCATATGGGCCACTTTGGTCTTCTTGGAAAATATGCAAAAAGGTGCATCAACTATTTTTTTGTAGTTAGTCACTTTTTGGCTAAAAATTACATGGTCTCAAATAAAGTGGATCTCTTCCCCTAAACAATGAGCCACCAACAATTATTTTGTCCCTAATTTATGAAATGGAACAGATGATGAGGAAAAAATATTTAGGAAGAAAATTCATAGAATAATTTGGATTTAATCCCCACTTCCACTTGATCCAATTTTGAAACTCTGAAAACCCTAGCCATGATCTATGGAACTTACATATTAACCCTCTACTTTTAAGAACCATTATATCATGGTCCATAATTTGATCCTCGATACTTACTTCTCGTGTAACATCTGCTACCTGGATCAAACTTGTCATGTATTTCTTCTTCTACTTATCTCCAACATGGGCCTCCATACTTCCAACTAGAGCATTTTGATTTCTAACTAAGGCATACTAACTTCCTGTTAGGGCTTTCAAATATGACTTTCATTTTGTAATAACTAATGGGGCTCGCTCTTGACTTGCACTCCCTCTTGGTCTACACTTCCTCTCTTATTGCACTCTCTCTTGCCTCACACTCGATCCTAGCGTGTCCTCCCTCCTAGATCACAATTGCCCATGTCTCTTATTTTTCTCGGTGTTCTTAACTTATAAACAAATTTTTAACAGTTTGGATACAATTGAATCATCTTCTAATTTTTAACAATATTTACTTCTAAACTAATTGGATACAAAATTTATTTAAAATATAATAAATTCATATTTTGAAATTTAATAAAAAAAGTATCTTTCTCTTCTAAAAAGACTGTAAAATATTTTCTATTGAGAACTATGCAAGACTTTTATTAAACGATGATGATGAAGTGGTAAAATCATAATCTATTTTATCTTATTTTTTGATCCTCTTCTTACCCTACAAATAGGTATCCATCCTCCTATCTCTTACAATCCCAATAGAATTTACAATATATATTCACATTATCCCCTCCCTAATACCATCGATCATCTCTTCCCTTATGTATAGGTATTCTTGGACAACTCACTCATAATGAGAACAATAGCCACAACATGAATCCATTTTATTCCCTACTTAACAATGACAAAAATATACTTAACTTGAGTCATCTAGACATAAACATTCTTAGTCTAAAGAATTACATAGAACATAAAGTACATTTAGTTCTAGATATAAAATTTTAGAATAACTAGATATCAATGATCCTCATTACCTCATAGACTAATTTACTCATAAAATAATAACCATATCCCTTCCTTTTTTCACCCATATAATGAATATGACAATATATTTAATTTTATTTATATTTGAGCATTATGATGTACAATTGAAATTCCTTAACACTATAGATTATTGACTTTGGATAAAAGCTATATAATACACTTTGATGATAAAAGTAGGATTTACAAAGCATATATTGGTAACCATGTTTTATTATGATAAATTTCTAAGACACCAAGATGATATTAATGCAAAAAAAATGTGTACAAACTACTGTGAATTGTATTTCATTAAAATTCCTAATAAAAAAAAAACTTGGATAAATAAGGATATTATAGAGGAATTTAGCATTGGATTTAACTTAGAAGTAATGATATATTGCATTGGATATTTTCAAGCATAATAAACATAATGTTCAAGTAATTATTAAATAAACTCTAAAATGATTTATTTATTTATATTTGTAACTCTTAACTTTTTAATTATATTTCACATATATTTATATTTTATTTTATTTCAAGGATTAAATTATACGTGGCATTTAAAAAAATCCTATGTAATGATTTCCATCAAAATAAAACTGTAACTAAAAATTGGATTTGGGTCTTGGAACTTACACAGTGATCAATGAAAACAAATTGATAGAAATAACAATCAAGATATGCATTTCATAAAAGAAGTGGGTTATCTTTCAAGGTTCCAAAAAGGATCAAAAGTGTCTCTTAGTTTGATGAGGATGAGTAAGACTGTAAAATGTGTAAGTGATGATTTTTTCCTTCATAAAGTTATAATCAAAATTTATTTGTGTCATAAAAAGTTATAGTAATTTTATTAATGTACAAAGAATGCCATCTATGAAAAGATAAATAAAAAGGTAAAAATTTATAGATAGAGAAATTGGATACAATAGTTTCGGTATAGTATTGTTGGTAGTTTTGACACTATGCCACATTAAAATTTTGATGAAATTTTTTTGAAGAGTTTTTTTATTGTAAAAGCGGTAAATATAGTGAATTAATAGTGTAATGTTTTGAGAAGTAAAATGTGTTGTAGTTCATTGTTGTGTATTAACCTTATTTTGTTTTCATGAATCTCATGCCTGGAAATAATGGGTGTTACAAGGAAAAAAGGTTTTTATTTCTAAAATGGAGAGTGGAAAATTATATATAAACTCAGTTGAAATCGCCTAGAAACATCAATATAAAATGTGCCTACAAACTAAGGGTAAAGTAGACATAACATCCTTTTCACCCTAAGTGAAGGGTGAAAACCCTTGTCGCCCTTCCTCAGGATGAAGATGTCTTTATTTTTTTCTTTTAAATCATGGTTACCAAGCAAAGAAAAAAGCAAAAATGCATTTGTCCTGAATGTGGGGTGAAAAAACCATTCGCCCCACTTTGGGGTGAACGTAAATATAAAAAGAAGAAAAAGATGTTAAATATGGAAAATATGACTTTCGCCCCAAGTGAAGGGTGAAAATCCCTTTTGCCCCTCCTTGGGAAAAAAAAACATCTAAAAGAAAGGTTCATGGTGGGATCAAAGTTAAGTTTTGAAGGTAATGAAATGGAGTATGTTCACCCCAAATATTAGGTGAAAACATTGCTCATCCCTCATTGAGGTAAACCTTATAAGAAGTGAATGACAATTTTCCAAGTCAGTATGTGGAAAATTCAATAGGACTTTCACCCCAGGTTGTAGGCCCAAAAGGGCCACATCCTTAGAAAACATTGAAAATATTATCTAAGGTATGAAGTTTAGATTTTGCATAATTTTTAATGCATTTTGGAGCAGATCCGCAACAAGGGGTTTTCTAATCTGCCAAAAACTTAGTGTATTTTCCACTTGGAGAAATTTCCACACAATTCATAATGTATTTGGTAGAGGACTGGTGACACGTTCCAATTCCACAAAAGTCTTGGACGAAGATGACGTCAACACAAGGAGAAGTGTGGAATAAAAATTGGTTATTTTTTTTTAATATCCGTCGAGTGGCTAAGTGTCGAAGAGCCTAATTTTGGTGAGCTTATAGAGTATTTTGTTCCAAAATGGTGACAAAGATGTGGAAAGTTATGGAAGAAGTGTGAATTGGTGACAAAGAAGCATTTTGAATAGAATTCTTTCTGAATTGGAGACAAGGATGCACTTTACACTAACTCTAGTGCAAAATAGAGGAAAATATATTTTACACTATTGCAAGTGCAGATTGGAGATGAGGCAAGATTTACACTTGCCCAAGTTTGGATTCCCAATTTCGCAAAAGTTTTTAGCAAATATGATATCAATAGCGTTTGTAATGCAAATTTTTGGTTGCTTCAAATTTCTAAGAAGAAAGGGGAATGTTGAACGGATTTCATCCCACTTAATTTTTAGTGTATTTTATGTTGGATTGGCATTTCACAGATTCAAAGATAAAAAGGGTGATATCATCAACTTAAATAAGTAGAATGGTGCTTTGGTCTTTCCCTGCAATTGTATAGAATATGTTCTAGATCAATCATAGCCATGTGATGGAAAATATCAACGATCAATATTTTGTTGACGATTTTGAAGTATTTAAAGGCTTTTTCTCACCGGATTCAAACACAGTTAGTTTGGAGACTGGAAGCCAAAGTTTCGAAGGGTTTCAAAAAATAAGAACTAGAGGTAGTTGCATATTGACAACGATGTGAGTGCTTCCAAGAAAATTTCATGAAGCAGATGCAGTCTCTAATAGCCTAAAATCCAACTAACGTCAACCAACTAGTGAGTTGTAGAAGATTTGAGTTGTCATGGTGGTCTACTTGAAGTGGATTTCCCGAAGGCCGAACCAGTAAGAAAGTGTTAACAAGAACTTCCTACTGAGCTGTTTAAAAGTAAATCTTTGTCATGTTCCTTATTATTATTTAATTTTAAAACTATAAATAGAGGACAAACCCTCATTTTTTAGGGTTGGCTCTAGTGTGTTTTCCTACATTGTTATAAATTTTCCTATGAGCTAATGAAAGGATAATTACATTGATCTTCACTTTAAATTTGTATCTTAATTATCTTGTATCAGAGGTTCAAAATATGGAGTTGCATTTCTGTCAATATTCGAATGATTAGTTTTTTCCAGTTTATTGGATTACTAACTGCTAGGGTAATCAAAATCTACTTCTGATTAGATCTATATTGGTAGAGAGTGCATTTATATAAAATATGAGTGTTGATTAATTATATTATTTGGATTATCATTGTTTAGATATTGAAATTATTGTTTTCAATATTTCTCAGTTGTGCTTATATCTCATAAACTATTTGAAAGTACTCATTACTTTAGATCAACATTATCTCAAATCAAATGACATAGTGACATTGCTATTAGCCTATCTATCCACTGTTGTTCACATTTTCTAACCCTAATATCTTTATTAACCTTAATATCCAAAACCCTAAGTGAGCATAATTGTGTCAACACCATGTTTAAGTTGACAAGGAACCAGCCTACTCTGGAGGTTGGATTTGAAACCCTATTTTGATCCATCCAATGTTGAGTGTTGATTTGTAGCTATCGAGTGCATGCCTGGACAAAAATTAAGAAGATAGACAACTGTAGTATTGAGTAAAACTTGATGCAATTCAGTGCCCAACATTATTTGGTATGCTCGATGGGACCAGTTCACAAGGAGCACAAAAAATCCATCATATGAGTTATATTTTATCTCTACCCAAAGGAATCAAGATTTGGTGAATTATATTGACCTTGTTAAGCATAGAATAGAATATTCACATGATGACTCCCTGGTATTTAAACCTAGAAAAGCATTTGTAGAAACCTAAATCATGTCATGCTTAGGGGACACACTCATAAGATCATAAGACATAATTTTGGACTTTCCAAGCATCAACAGTGGTTCTCACCATTCATTTGGGGCCTTTTCAAGCCATCCAAGCTTGGCCGCTCAATCCAAGAGCAACAAGATTCTAGTCGCTCAAGCCTAGAGCATCCAGACCTTAGCCACTATAGACAATAGTGACCAGATCATAGCCACTGCAAATGATAGTGGCTAAGCCATAAGAAGAGGTTTACCAACAAACAGGCCTAATCTTAGGTGAAAGTGGTAGTATGCATGCAATAAAGGTGAGTGGGTGTGATGTTGCATTCCTTTTCATGACCAGTTCACATAGGAGACTTTAGTTTGTATTTAGACTTAAGTTAACTAACCTTCAAGCATAAAAAAAGGACAAAAGATTCTCATGCTAACGAACATTTCACATAGAAGACTCAAGTGGACAGTTATATTTTAGTTAACTAGCCTTCAAATATAGACAATAGACAATGGATTCTCATGCTAACTTGCACTACGCATGATAAATTCATTTCTAGGGCTTGGACATAGAACTAGGGTTTCACACTATAAAAGGTGCAAGCCTAAGAGCACCAAAAGAGACACATGATTGATATATGACATATAGAGACCCGAATCACATACAAGAGATCATTTTAGAGAGATAGTTCTCTTTGGGATCACGTGTGTGATGGATATTTTCCAAATCAAGGGGCATAACACCTACTTTATTCAACATCAGACCATAGTATTTGACCCATACCTTTGGGGCAAGGAGAGAAAGGTTTTCTTTAGCGGCCGCTGTCTTGGACAGTGGCCCGCAGGCTTAGCTTAAATAAACATAGCATATTTTATCTTGTTTTATTATATCATTAGCTTAGATTTACTTGATTCCATGGTATCATTTTATCATATTTCTGTTACATTATTTGATTACTAACAACCTTATCCGTGGAGGAAATCTTGAACAACTAAACATGTATTGTTGTTTTAATTGCATACAGGTCCACAGGTTCACGAGACATAATCCATGATATACGAGAGCAAGAGGATCCATACAGGAGACATACCTATAGAAGGAGGCATCTGTAAGTCCTCAAAAAATTTTGTGTGCAGAACCGAGAAGCATTTCAGAGTGCACCACCCTTTTGCAAAAGGGGACATCTCTTCATCCACTTGTAAATCATTGTATCAAGATGGGTATCCCTAAGAGGGACCAACATGTAACTAGGGTTCAATATTAATTAAATATCCATTCTTTGCCATTTCTATGTTATATGTTTTCTCATAATATTTTAGCTTCATTTTTGGTATAGTAATAACATTACAAGTAGAGTTAAGAGTGGCGTGTGCGCCCTACGCTCACTACAGATGGTGATCATGGTGGGATGACCGCTAATTTTTTTTTTTTCCAAAAAAATAACTTAATTTTATGTGTAGGTATAATTACTCTAAGCTACAATAGCCATAAACTAGTCACTATGATATACAACAGCTAGAAACTAGCTGCTTTGAGCTACAACAACCAAGAACCAGTCGCTCTGGTCAACAGCGACTAGGACTGGAGTGCAGTAGAGGTCAAAACATTGACTCTCTGAGTGGGATCAAAGGTTGGTATATCTTTTCTGATATTTTATAGCTTTATGTCTGCTTTTGTGTGTTCAAAATAGAGAACTTAAAGCACATTTGTGTTTGGAAATTGAAAGAATAAAGAAGAAATAATTAAGCATTTCACATATATTAGATCTTCTTTTATATTTTCCACTAGGTGTTGCTAGGAACAACGGCTTATGCCTAAAAATTTTACCCTAGAATCCAACATTTTAGATATTGTATGTTGTTTGCTTGATTTGAGGCCCTGCTAGAGGCCATAGTTTCACGAGATACAGTGCGCTCATACAAATTATAGTAGTTCATGCATATTTCTGAATATTGAAATGTATTTTTGCACTTAGGAATATAGGAAAGACTCATTACTGCTATATGATGCACTTTATGATACGCAAGCTTAAAATGAACACCACACATGCACATCTCATTTAAACATTGGAGAGTTGGATTTCATCACCAACCTTCAATTTAGTCCAGTGATGTTGGAATTCATCTCCTTCCACTGGTTTGCCCCCTAGAGCTTCCTAGAAATAGATTGGGAAACTTACTTATAGTGACACTAAGTTACTTGTGTTCAAATTGTCTCCCACTATTGGAACAATCATTGGTTCAGAGTGGAGGAGCTAGGTGAACCCCCCATTGGGTCTTCAACGGTGTACCCTAGCTTCTTTTGAGAAAATAATGTTTGGACTGAGTGTACTTGATTTTCACTATGGATGAGTCTTCTCACTCTTAATCCAAGAACAAGAGCAAATAAATCAAGAGAAAAACACATCAAAACACATCAAACAGTTTGGGACACACTCAAAATGGTAATCAAGATAAAAATTTATTTGGAATTGTGTGGTCATTCCTAAATAACAAACTCAAAAGATCAAGTCATAAAACAACATGGTCAAAACAATAAGTAAACACCCTCGGTCTTATGCTGAGGGAGAGATATAAGTAATTCTTACCCATAGGCAAAGTCATAGTAATGTTGAACGACCTACTCGTAAGATCGTGAGACATAGCTCCAGGAGCCTAAGGCGGATCTCCTCGAGAAACCCCAAGGAAGGAACCACATCATGGAACAAATTCACATAAACAAAAAGAGGCTTCATAGCCATCCTCATCAAGGAGACATGAGGAGACCTCAAAGGCCTCCTCTAAACACATAGAAAAATCTCAAAGACATGAGGAAACTTCAAAGGCTTCCTCCTCACATAGACATAGAGAAGGTTCTAAGACTCATTCTTCACATAGGAATGATGAGACTGCCTCGTCTCCATCCACATGGAGAAAACATGTCACCACCAATCCCTCTTCATCAAGAAGGCAAACAAGAATTACAACACCTCAAGACTCACAAGAAACATATGAAATAGGTATGTCCACTAAAGGGCAGGAAACTAGAGCTACATCTAGTCATGGGAATCATATAGAAGAAACCCTTCACACAAAAGGAAATATTCCCATAGACTATGACCTCATAGGAGTAAATGGCACCCCATGGGACTGGCCATGGAGAACGAGATAGCTAGACAGGTTGGATCGATTTCCTACTTAACCAACTCAAAGAACTATAGCTATTGAGAACTCTATATCTGTAAGCTCATGAACTGTGACTTCTAAACATACCTCCTAGTATGGGGGTATATCAGAGTCACACCATATAATACACATGGAGTCTAATCATAGGGATATTCAATAGTACATTGAACAAGTCACATTAACTATCAAGAGTACAGATGTAGCAAAAACCCCCTCGAGAAATCTACGAGTCAATCCTACAAGAACAGAACAGAGTTAGATAAACATGAGTCTTCTACAACAACACAAACTAACCAAATGAGGCGGTTAGAAAATGCATTACACAAAGAGTGAGAGTTAGTGGAAGCTCTCAAACAAGAGAAACAAAGATAAAGACTCTTGCGCCAACATGAGCAACGGTTAAGAGAGAAATATGAGCAGCTAGCTCTTAACAATTTATAAATAAATGGTGGTGACCACCAAATAAAAAGACACGCTAACTCACCTAAGTAAAGGCACACTAGACAAGAAATTCCATAATGAAACCCCCCATAAAATCATGAACAAAATCCAACTAATGGGCGGAGGTAAAACATAACAAATCAATATCACAATCCTGATTCCCCTCGTAGGAGGGAGGAAAATGGAATAAATAAAATGAATAGAGAGTTACCTCCATTGCCAATGCGAATAGGCTTGCATGAAGAGGAAATATGTGCATCAAAGGCATTTCAAGAGCTTGCTAAAAATATGAAAACCTTTGAGAAACAAGAGGTAGCTGGGAACTCACCAACATTGAGCAAGATACACAATCAATCATTGTACCCATCAATCCCTAGCCCTCCATATCCCAAGCACTTTGAGATGCTTAGGTTAGAAAATTTTAAAGGTGAAGAGGATGCACAAGAGCATGTCACCAATTTTATCAATGCTTGTTTTCATCTTGAAGACAATGAAATTTTTAGGTGCTGCCACTCAATGGTTCAACCAACTACCTAAGCATAGCATAACCAAATTTTAACAACTAGTAAATGCATTCTTGAAGTGTTTATCCTTTGGTTCTAAGAATAAGGTGAACATTTTAGACCTGGAAAACCTAAAATAGTATGATGATGAGCCAGTAATGGATTATGGGAATAGGTGGAGAAAAATTATGGCAAAATTATCATTCTTCGTTCCCAAAGAAGAGATCATTCATATGTTTACCAAAATTTGTTATAAAAATATCTCCCTCTTGCCACAACTCCAAAAATATCCTTTGTTCAAGGAAACTTTGGCACATGCCAAGCTCATCTAAGAGAAAATTAGATGAGGGAACCATTAAGCTCCAAAACAAAAAGGAGTGGAACAAGAATGGTAAGAATGACAAGTACAAATAGAAGCAGGGCAACCCTGCTCTAGTCAATCAAGTTGTATTGGCTACACCCAAGGATGGGGGTGCACAACAACCACATAACTATCAAGCACATCCCCCACCAGCAAACTACAAACAAAAGAAAAATCAAGGAAGAAATCGAGAACACAAGCCGCATTGTTATTTCATGTCTCTGATAGAATCAATGCAATCAATATTTAATTAGTTGATCAAGGCCAGGAGGATTAGATTTCTTGATATACCTCTTATATATCCCCACCATCCTAATCCAAAAGGATATATGGAAGATCAATTTTGACCTTATTACAGGATACCAGGGCATGACATTGAGGCTTACGTCGAGTTTAAGCATCAAGTGCAAAACATTATTGAGGCAGGAGAACTCAAAGTTGACAACCCACTGGCTCATGATAATAGATACATGGGCATATACATAAAATCATTGCCCAATCATGAAGCCCCTCAAGAGCAAGGGGTCCAAGTCAATTAGGTTCGAGCTGACATGCCTATCCATGGATGCATTGGGATGGTTGAGATTGTTAACATAGCAACAAGGACTAAGTGGTATAGTCAACCACAACCACCTACAACTCCCATGAACATCCCAGTCACTCCTAGGTAAAGGCAAGACAACCTTCTAGGTCCACCAACGCGACCTATGGCAACTATTTGGAGTAGATTGGAGAAAAATCTACAGATGAATCCAACTAAGTTATCCATCTATGAGCTCATACAAAAATCCCCAAAGCATAGGGAGACTCTAATGGAGATTTTAAGAACAATTGAGATTCAACCACAATATGCGAATGCATTCACTCACTTTGTGAGACAAGTGCAAGAATACTAGGAACCTGTAATCCAATTTTATGATCATGAGATTAAGACAATTTCTTCTACCTTACCAAACCCTTCGCTAAACATTGTAGCAACTATTAATGAATTACCTTTCAAGAGGGTTTTGGTCGATACAGGTTCATCGATAAACATCATCACAACAACTACAATAGAGTACCTCAAGATACCCAAGACCAATATCATTCCAGGAACTTACACATTGAGAGCTTTTAATGATGCTTTATGAAATACTATGGGAACAATAGTCCCACCCATAAATGTGGGGTCCAAGACCATCCTCATGATGTGTCATGTCTTGGAAGGCGATATGCAATACAACATCCTCTTAGGGTGCCCTTGGATAAGGGCCATGAAGTGTGTGCCTTCGATCTTGCACCAGTGTGTCAAGTATGTGCACGAAAGCAAAGTCTATGTGGTTCTGGCTGATGAAGAACATTTTAAATATGTTAATCAGGTGGATATTCTAGGATAATTCATGATCCCTTCTACTCACCTATAGATGGCACCTTCATCCCCAACCACACAAATTGATAACAAAGACAAAGGGGTAAAAAAAGAACTAGGCACATCAACACCTCCTGGTGCACTCAAGATAATCAATGCTTCTAAAGTACCATCAATGTCAAAATCAAAAAATAATCAGAATCTAAAGGCCCCCTTAGTTAAGGAAGAAAGGACCAAATAAATGCCAACTGTAGCCATTTTTGAAATGCCAAGTCCTATGGAAGAGGAAGATCCTCAAGATCAATATGAAGATAGTGATTATCACCTTGCTTGGCTAGTATCATCCGTGGGGTCATCCACATCGTATGCATCAATACACTTGGCAAGTACAGGCATAGGGAAATACCTTGTGTAGAACATTACCTTTACACCTATCATTGAGTCTGCACAGGACATAGGGATACCTAAATACTTAAGGTTGCCAGTAGGAATAGTGGTTCCATTAGGAATCCCTCCCAACCAAACCAATTTTATATATGCCGGCCTAGAATGTGCTCAAAAGTCTTCATATATAGAAGGATATGGTGACAAATTATTCACAGTCAATGTTCATTACCTCTCTAATCTTGAGTTTTCTCTAAGGTACTTTGAGCATTGCCATTGGCATGGCTATGGCCTTGGAATATATGAGCAGGGGTGCAGGAGGCCTTATGAGCCACTATATCAGCTTCCTTCCGATAGATTTGGCTTGGGCTATTATAGCGGAGGTCGATATGACTCACTTGCAGTGGCATTGGAAATATTAAGCATAGGGTTGGGAGAAGAAATTGATTTCATTCCTTATCACCCATTGAGAATAGAAATTTTGAGAAATAGACAAGTGGCCATGATAAACATACCGCCTCTAAAAACTTATCATCTAAACACCTTAATTGATTCCACCCCAACAGGGTACAACTCGTGGGATGATAAAAATGGATATGATGCAAGTGATGATGAGGCACAACTTGGCCTAGACTATTAAGGGCCTCGCTATTTACAAAGGTTCATATGGTCTATCCATGATGAGAATGAATATATATCAGATGAAACTAACTATGAATCAGAAGATTTAAGAAAAAGAGCTTACTTAGAATTTAGCCATCAACCCCTAAATTTGGGGCAAGAGACAAATGCAAATGGGTTCTTCATAAGTGATGAAGAATATGAAGATGAAAAAGATTTGGCCTACTTGGGACCAAGACATGAGCCCCTTTTTGTAGGGCTGCATACCAATTCTAATGGTTTCTAGATAAGTGATGATGACTTTGAGGATGAGACCAAGATGGATTATATTGGACCTCACCACTTGTGGTAAGTCAACGAGCTAGTAGAGAGAGAGGTAGCACTTCATACCATAGACCCTCAAATCTAATTTTTGGGAGACCTATTGACCTAGCTGTCATTCATCAAATGGTTAATCCCCATCTACCTACATTCAGAGAGTAGTTACAACCCAATGATCCTATTGTCCACCCTACATATGGGCCAAATCTAGAAATTCCCATTCCTCTAGAACCTCATCGTGAGTATGGAAGAGAAACCCCTAAGACAATATTGCACCCATGTGATCTTGGAGATTTCATCCCATTTATCAACATGATCTCCATCGATTTGACCACTCCACTTCATAATCCAGTAGATCCTACTAAATCATTGCATCTTGATATAGAGGCTATTGATTGGGATCGTGCTAATTCACCCATAGAGCCATAAGACCTCTTCCCCAATGAAGAGATGTTATAGCCATTCCATATTACATCAGGTTGTGCGTATGACATCTTCCATATTGGTTTAGAACCTGAGTCAATAGGTCCTATGAATCCTATTGATGACATTCATTTGATACCCACACCTCATTAGCTAGAGGATGGGTCACATATGGCTATAGACGTAACTTTCAAGGTGGACATAAGTAATGATCCTACCCAACCAAGAAAAGTAAATTTTGGAGAAAGTTTATCTCCATAAGAACAAGCCATCTTGATTCCTCTCCTCAAGGAGAGGCCAAATATTTTTTCTTGGACTTACAAAGACATGCCAGGGATAGATCCAAAGTTAGTCATTCACAACATTTCATTGGATCCCATGAAGAAGCCAGTAAAGCAAAAACTGAGAAAAATGCATCCAACCATCACTTTGATGGTAAAGAATAAATTGCAAAAACTATTGGATGCAGTATTCATAGTTCCTATCGACTACCCTGAGTGGGTGTCAAACATGGTACCCATAGGGAAACCTGATGGAAGAGTCCGTATCTGCATGGATTTCAGAGATTTGAATAGGGCAACACAAAATAATTCATTCCTATTGCCAAACATATATTCTCTTGGAGATGCAACCGCAGGTCATGAAATACTCTCCCTAATGGATGGGTTTTCTAGATACAACCAAATTTGGATTAATCCCGAAGATCAACATAAAACTACTTTCATTACTCCATGGGGAACATTCTATTACAAAGTGATGTTATTTGGTCTCAAAAATGTTGGTGCCACATATCAGTGGGCCATGACATACATATTCCATGACTATATGCATAAGATATTGGAATATTACATGCATGACTTACTAGCCAAGTCCCTATTGCGGCAAGAGCATGCCAAAGTTCTTATACAAGTCTTTGATCACCTTATAGAACACAATGTTTGATTGAATCCTAAGAAATGTGTATTCAACGTAACTTCTGGAAAACTTTTAGGATTCATTGTATCCAAGAGAGGCATCGAAGTTCAACCTGCAAGGGTAAAGGCTATACTGGAAATGGCCACCCCTACCAACATTAGGGAGTTGAGTAGCCTAAAAGGCAATATAAAATCCATAAAAATATTCATCATGCAATTATTATACAAATGTAGACCTATGAATAAGTTGCTACGCAAGGAATTCCCCTTTCATTGGGACGAAGAATGCCATAAAGCCTTTGTAGAGATCAAGACTTATTTGGCAACACCGCCAGTATTGGCTCTACCAAGGCCAAACATACCATTTTTACTATATATATCAGCTATTGATTTCACACTGGGCACCATGTTAGCCCAAAAGAATGCACAATACAAAGAGAAAGTCATATATTACATTAGTCGCACCTTGGTGAGATATGAGCTAGGATATGCGTATGTCTAAAAATTATGTTTAGCAGTGGTCTTTGCAACTTGAAAGTTATGACACTACATGTTGAGCCATACGACCTATGTCATATCAAAACAAAACCCTTTGTAGTACATGATGAGTAAGACATATCACAATACACATACCACAAAGTGGATCATGCTATTGATAGAATTTGATCTAGAGTTCATAAGCCAAAAGTCCATCAAGGGACAAGTCATAGCAGATCAATTAGTAGAGGTGTTTCTTCAAGATAACAAGCATCTCACCATAGAGTTGTCTGATGATGTGGTATTTGCATTATCAGATGCACAAGAGCTCAAAGAACCTAAGAAAGAAAAAGACATGTCATTGTTCTTTGATGGTTCAAAGTGTGAACAAGGAGTCGGAGCAGGGATTGTCTTTATCACACCACAGGGTGCTCCATTACCCTTATCATTCAAACTAGACTTCCCATGCACAAACAAAAATACATAATATGAAGCATTGATCTTGGGACTCCAAACAGCCGTAGCGATGGGCATTAAAAGATTAAATATATTTGGTGACTCCTTGCTCATAGTAAACCAGGTCAAAGGGCTCTTCCAATGTAGGTGCCCACCCCTGAAGACTTACAAGGAACTTGTTGACAATTACTTAGCTCGGTTGGAATGGTATGACGTTGAGGCAATACCTCATATGTCGAATATATTTGCAGACACTATGGCCTCTTTGGGATCCTTAATACCTCAAAATATATCTATTTATTTTACAACCATTCATGTGAAAGTGCTTTCACACTCAGCAATACGTCGTAAAGCTTTTGACAATCAAGAATCAGTCAACATGATCAACATCAAACCAAATTAGGATTGGTCCTTCATAGCCAAAATTTTCTTGCAAATAGCACCTTGGGGGTCATTGATCTCCCAATGATGCATAGAGTGTGTTGCGACCATATACCATAGAGTTGTTCCTCAATCCGTGTTCACTACCTCGAAAATGCAGGAAGAGCAAGTTGTCTATTCTATAGAGGCTGTGGCCTATCAGGATTGGATTTCCCAACTACGGGACTTCCTAAAGCTCAAAATAATACCTCAAGGTTTGTCGCATACTAAAAGGTAAACATTTAAATAGAGATCAACAAGATACATTTTGCTAGGATAAATCCTCTACAGATGAGGATATGATGGAGTATTGATCCGTTGTCTTGAGCCCCAGGAAATAGCTTGGGTAGTTTCACAAGCTCATGACAAAACATGTGGAGGACATTTTAGTGGCATGACCATCGTTAAGCGCATCTTGAGAATGGGTTACTATTGGCCCATAATGGAAAATGATTGTTTCTAGTATGTCAAGAAATGTAGTAAGTGTCAGCATCATGCAAATCTAACACACTTACCATTGCAAGCTTTGTAGCCCATCTAGGCAGTATGGCCATTCTCGCAATGGGGAATAGACTTGATTGGGAAGATCTCACCCCATCCTCATGCTGACATACATTTATCATAATGTCCACATAATACTTCACTAAATGGGTAGAGGTGATCCCTTTAACATTAACAACTAGACCAAGGATTGCAGAGTTTATACTCCATAATATCATAAGTCATTTTGGGATCCCTTCTAAGATAATATCGGATAATGGACCATATTTTAAGAACAAAAATGTGCATGATTTAATGAACAAATATCATATTTAGCATAGTTTTTCAATGCCTTATTATCTGCAAGAAAACGAGCAAGCATAAGCCTCAAACAAAACAATAGTCTCCATTTTGAGGAAGACATTGTAATAAAATCATAAGGATTGGCACATGCAATTGCCTCTTGCACTATGGGCATACATGACTAGTATACGGACACCCACTAGGGTAACACCATTTTCACTAGTATATGGCACTGAAGCCATCATGCCTCTAGAGTTGGAAATCACGACTCTACGCATAATACTAAAAGACTTCATAGATGATGAAGTTGTGCTACAAGGCCGCCTTGATCAATTGATGCTTCTTGATGAATGTCGAGTCAATGCTTTAGAGCATCTCCATTTTTACCAATATTGCCTTGCATGAGCTTACAATAGTAAAGTCTACCTAAGGGAATTCAAGGTTGGAGATCTAGTGCTCAAAGAAAACTAGTAGAATTCAAATCTACCACCGCATCTGCGAGATAAGTTCATGATAAACTGGATAGGTCCATACATGATTTCATAGAGATTTGGACCTGGAGCATATCACCTTATATCATTATATGGTGTTGAAGAGCCTGAACCTCTCAATATCATTCACTTAAAGGCATTTTACACATAAAAACACAAAAAAAATCAAATATATCAAAAACACAAAAACATTCAAATATCAAAAAATCAAAAACATTTAAATATATCAAAAACACAAAACATTCAAATATGTCAAAAACAAAAAAAATCAAACATGTCAAAAACAAAAACAAATCATAAAAAAAAAAAATTTCAAATATGTCAAAAATAAAAACAAATCATAAAAACATTAAATTCAAAAGTTCAAATCAAAGGCTCCAAGAGTAACTTCACTTGGTCAAAAATCAAATCAAAGGCTTCAAGGGTAATCCAAACTACTTGGTCAAAACCAAAATCAAAAAGGCTCCAAGGGTAGTTCACACCGCTTGGTAAAACATCAATTCAAAAAGGCTCCAAGGGTAATTCACGCCGCTTGGTCAAAAATAAAATAAAAAAATCTCCAAGGTTAATTCAAAAGAGCTTGGTCAAAATCAATAACAAAAGCCCCAAAGGCATAATAAGCCCTTTGGTCAAATTAATCAAAAATACAAAAACAACATAAAATCAAAAATACAAAAACAATTGCACTTCACATTTTGCATCCACATGATTGCATTGTATTTTCACATACATTACATGATATGTCATGCGAGTCTTAAAAGTGATACCATAGTTTGTCGTACAAGTCATTCATATCCATACCTCCATCAACATGTGTGTAATTGTGTTTTTCAACACAACCATTATTTGTTGCTATACATAATATACTAAGGTTTTTTGGTTAGTCAACCAAATCTAGTAATCTTATCAAATTTTGAGGAAAACAACTTTGATTAGTAGAAAAAAAGGCCTACATGTGATAAAGCCTTGGATATTCAATATCCCATCACTAATTGAAACACTAAAATCCTAGTTGGTACAAGGAAAATATGAAAGCTGCAAAGCGGTCTAGGTTACCTTAAGAGAAAAGGATTATCCTTGTTTATCCCCCTATGCAACCAGTTTAAAGGTGTTGAGAATTGGAAAAAGGACAAGCTTTACCCTATCAAAATCCCTTTCTTAAATCAAAATAAGAAAAATACCAAAGAAAAAGTACAAATTCAAAAGGCCAAGCATACAGTCCAGATTTCAAAAGCAAAAATACAATACAATCATATATTCAAAATACAAAAAAATCAAGCTCAAGATAAAATAAAAAATAAACAGTGGTTTTCATCACTAAGAATGAGCAAAATAAACAGTGATTATCATCACTACAAAAAAATCCCCGCTCAAAAGAAAAAAATCAATAAAAAATAAACAATGATTTTCATCACTACATATGAGCAAAATCCAAAGCCAAAAAGAAGCCAAAAATAAGGGAATAAATCTTGAATCCTTGGAATTCTCAGCATTGTACAAAAATAGAAGGAGAAATCCTTATGCATGATGATATATCTATTACAATTGCTTCATGCATTTGTGTAGACCAATGTTTGAATGTGGATGAGCTAGCTTAGGTAACCAAATATTGCCTAGTAGTATAGTCCAACTAAGTACAACATAAGGATGAGAAGAACACTTAAGGATCCCTCATATTAGCAATGGGTTGAAAGAATCTCGCCTGACATCGAAGGAAATGCTTGAGTTCTACCTCAAAATATACAATCACATGCACACATAGAGATCATGAAAAACTAGGTCCATGGTAAAATCCTTACTTTTCAAAAGTCTAAGTGGTAAGTAGACAGCTTTTGATAGGGGAACTAGAGTGTTTGAATCTCTAAAAATCCCCAATTTTTTTTTACATAGCAACAAATCATTAAATCATTCACACCATCACTTTCTTTATAAGATTCTATAAATTAGGGGGTATCAACATAGTAGGACAGATTTCGCATATATATTAGAAATAGTATATAGACGACCACTAACTACTTTATATCTTTTAATTTACATAAACTTATTAAGAAGATACATTACACACCATTTTTTTTTTGCAGGACTGCCCAAACTGCCGAACTCGTTTTGGCCATATCTCACTCATCCGGACTCGAGTTGAGCTAAAATTTTGAGGGTAGATGCCTAAAAAACCCTAGAACGTCTCCACCAATTTTCATATCATTTGGAGCAACACAGATCCTAGCGCATCCCTATGTGTGAACGAGATATTTGGCAAGCGGCTATGCGAGGGTTTCATCCGGGTTGAGTGCAAGCAGCTCCAGAGGTTGGTTTTTAGGGCCTTCGGGCCCTAGCGGCCAATATTTTTGTGGTTTATGCTCAATATTTTAGCAGGAAATGTTGCAGGGGATCCAAGATGGGTTAGAAATTTATCTTTCAATAGATCATACTGTGAACTTGAGTGACAACGACTTCCAATTTGCTGCACAAAGGAAAAGTGAAAACCATACCTTTCCACGACGTCTAGGGCAAGGATTAAAGAGATCACGAAACAAGTTTCAAGTAGTTGATCAAAAAATGGCTCATATCTCAAGTGAATCTGGTGCTAAGGTGCACCCACAAAATAATTCTACTGTGAAAACCCCTGTCAAGGGTAAGAATTTTGAAGACTCGAGTCCCAAAAATGAATTTTAGGGATGCCCTTCATGGTGGACAGCCTCAGCCCAATGCTAATATCAATCTTAGGGCTTCCCATAAACCTCTAAGAATGCCTAAGATTGATCCCAGGAAAATGGAGTCAGGATGTCTTAAAGCGGTGATGGAACTCCTATTGTTAAGCTTGATATGGGTAACATTCAGACCAGCATTGAAGATTTGGAAAAAAGAGGACTAATTTGTCGGTTCGTGGGTTTTCAGTCCGAGTCTATCTGCTTTCAAAGTCTGGGCTGCAAAAATCTAGAAAACTAAAGGTGAGTTACAAATCTCTATTTATCCAAATGGTTATTTTCTTGTTTTATTTGCTAATAATGAAGATAGAGAGAAAACTTTTCAAGGGGGTCCTTGGTTTTTGGAAGGGCAGGGCTTTTCATGAAGCCCTGGCATACTAAATTTAAAGCCGAAGAAGAGATGCCTTCTATAGCTCCCGTGTGGGTTAGACTCTTTGGCCTCCCTATTGAATTTTGGAATCCTACTATTTTTTCTTCAATTGGAAACTCTTTAGGAACTTTTATGATGACTTTTGATTGTACTCAAAATTTTGAACATATTATTTATGCTCGAATTTGTGTTTTAATGGATTTTGACAAACCCCTACCTAAAAATATCACATTACAATTTGGGGAAGACACTTGGGAGCAAGTAGTGGACTATGAGAACATTCCTTTTCATTGTAGAATTTGCCATGAATATGGTCATTTGGCCAGTGCTTGCCCAAATAAAATTCCTGATCAAAAGAAAGAAGATATAAACTCATCGGGTTTCCAAATACCTAAGAAGAAGAACACTCAGAAAAAACCGGTTATGAAGGATCAATCAAAGTCATCTGCTAATATGTTTGAAATCCTTTCCACAAATGATGTCCCAAGTGAGGAAGAGGAAATAATGGAAACTGAAATCTTAGAAACACAATTTAAATATGAAGGGAAGAACTCGAAGACAAACCAACAAATCAAAGGTTTTCAACAAAAAAAAAAGGAGAAAATTTACACAAGAAAAACAATCTTTCAAATGTCAAAACTTCAAATAATGCAGGTCCCAATATAGACTCCGTTGAACCATCTAGTAAAATTTTGGTCGTGTACGAGCATTCTTCAAGGTTAGAAGCCATCTCAGATTCAATTGGAATAAGTCAAGAAACAGGGAAAAAAATTTGAAGATGGATTCTAATCAAAAAGCAGGTCGCAAGACCAATCAATATCATATGGTAAAAGAAGGTGAAAAGCTTGTAGAGGAAGGTAAGATTAATGCCCTTCCCAACTTTTTTAGCCCTGGTATTAATGAAGATCATCACTTGGAATATTAGAGGACTCAAAGGGAGTCTTTCAAAACAAAATGAAATTAGAAGAATGATTCGGATAAATCATCCACATCTTGTTTTCCTTCAAGAAACAAAGATGTCAATGGAGGATATGGACTCAATTGCCGAGTAAAATTTGGCCAGCTGGAAAAGTGGTTTCCCTCGGTTCCCAAGGGACTTCGGGTGGCATTGCTTGTCTTTGGGACCCAAAAGAGGTAGTTATTCACCATATGGTTGGCAGTTGGGGTTTGTTGGCTATAGCTATTCAAAGTAGACATTCCAACCAGATTATGCTCTGCATTACTATTTATGCTCCGACTTCTTTGGAGGAAAAAAGAAGACAGTGGAAGGATATTACTCATATTATCTCTCATTTTCCTAAAGCTTGGATCTTGATCGGAGGAGATTTCAATACCATCCTCTCTCTGGATGAGAAAATGGGGGGAAATAGAAATTTGGACAAAAGCACTGAACTCATGAGCGAATATATTGCAAACCTCCATCTTGTGGATATCCAACTGAGATAATGGCCTTATGACTTGGTCTAACAGAAGGCAAGGCTTAGCTTGTATAATGGAGAGATTGGATAGGTTTTTGCTCTCTGAAAATTTCTTAATCCATGGTCACATTCCTAAAGTGAAGACTCTTAATAATGTTGGTTCGGATCATTGGCCGGTCATGGTGGAAATGTGGAAAACCAATGTGAGTTTCTCTCCTTTTCGTTTTCAATTAATGTGGCTTAGAGACATTTCCTTCAGACCTCATGTGCAACAATGGTGGAAGGAAGGTAAACCTAGGCATGGGACTAAGATGTTCTATTTTGCCAAAATACTGCAATACATTAAATCCAAAATCAAGACTTGGAGCTGGAAAGAGTTTGGGGATGTTCATAAAAAAAACATGAAGTTATTGCTCATATTGAAAATTTGAATAAGAAAATCCGTTTAGATGGCCTCACGAGAGAAGAGAAGTGCGAGATGAAATTAAACTCACAACTCGGTTAGAGGAATGGGAAAAAAGAGAAGAAATCTTATGGAAGCAAAAATCTAGAATTCAATGGCTCAAAGAAGGAGATCGAAACACAAATTTCTTCCACAAATATCTTCTAGCTCGAAGATCTCACAACTTTATTTCTTCCTTAAAATCAGATTCTGGAGATGTTGTTTATACTTGGGATGGCATGAACTCTATTGTTGTTGATTACTTTTCCAATATTTTTGTTGCTACTCCTCTTGACTCAACTTCACAACAAAATGTTCTTCAAGCAATCCCTTCTCTTATCACTTCTGAGGAGAACTCTATTTTGACTACTCTTGTTACTATCAATGAGCTTCAACAAGTAGTTTTTAAAATGCAAAAAGGGAAAACCCCAGGTCCTGATGGTTTTCCCATTGAGTTCTACCAAGAGTTCTGGGATATCCTTCATGTTGATTTATTAGAGGTGGTGGAAGAAGCCAGGAAAGCCAAAGAAATTTTTGAAGGTTATCAATAAAACTTATATTACTCTTGTTCCAAAAGCTCAAGAGGTTGATCATATCTCAGCTTTTAGACCTATTGCTTTATGTAATGTTCTTCTCAAAATCATTACTAAAATCATGGCAGAAAGGTTGAAGCCTCTTTTGCATAAGATTATTTCCCCAGAGCAAGGGGGTTATGTGGAAGGACGTCAAATAGTAGATGAGATAGTTCTTGCTCAGGAAGCCATCCATTCCATGGATATGCAAAATTCTCCTTCCATGTTCATTCGGTTAGACTTATCCAAAGCTTATGACAGAGTGGATTGGCACTTCCTTATCAAAGTTTTGAGGCAATTTGGTTTCTCTAAGGATTGGATGGATTGGATTATGGGATGTATCTCTTCAGTTTCCTACTTAGTTCTTATCAATGGCAGGCCTTCTCGGTCATTCCCGGCTTCCAGAGGTATTAGGCAAGGTGACCCGCTATCCCCTTATTTATTCATCATTCTTGTTGAATGCTTGGGTAGGACTATAACCAAAAAGAGGGAAAACAAAACCCTTGAGGGAGTTACCATTGCTCATGGAGCTAGACCTATCTCTCATATTCAATTTGTGGATGACTCTACTCTTTTAGGTAAAGCTACAGTTAAGGAAGCTTCTAATATTAAGCAAATCATTAGCTATTTTTCTAAGGCTACTTGGGCAGTTGATCAATGAAGACAAATCTAAAGTTATTTTCTTTCATTTCTCTACTAGACGAGGAATCCATGGTCTTGGATAAATTAAGATATAAGAAGACCTCTCTTCCAATCACTTATTTAGGTATTCCCATAAATATTCAAAGGCAGAAAAATAAATATTGGAATTGGTTGTTGGACAAAGTCAAGAAGAAAATTGGAAAGTGGACCAACAAGTGGCTTTCTTCTGGGGGTAGAATCACCTTGGTAAAATCAGTCCTTCAAGCTATTCCTATTTATGTTTCTTCCATTTTGAATATCCCAAAGGCTGTTCTTCGAGAATTGGATCAAATCAGTCATCGTTTCCTTTGGAGTGGTACTAAGGAGAAAAGAAAATGGGCCTTGGTGAAATGGGATACTTTATGTCTTCCTAAGAGTGAAGGGGGGTTAGGATTCTGGTCTTCTATTAATAACAACAAAGCTTTAGCTGCTAAATTATATTGGAGGATGTTGCATAACCCCAATGCTCTTTGGGCCAATAATCTTCGTGCTAAATATGCTGAGAACAAAAGTCCTGAAGACCTTGTTCGCTATCAACTTCCTACCAAAGGTTCTCCCATTTTAGCAGTTCTTAAGACTGGTGAGGATTTGATAAAGAAAAAATTATTTTGGATCATTCATAATGGTCAACAGGCAAATTTTTGGATAGATTCTTGGGATGGTCACAAGCCTTTGATAACTCAGTTTCCCGATTGGAGGCCTTGGATGGAGGAGCTTCACCGAGCTAATTGGATAAAGGTGGCTAATTACTATCGGTACCATATTGGTAATTCAAAGGTTGGTAGATATTGGATCCCTATTGAGGACTGGCCTATTCAAATCCCAGAAAGGCAAAGACAAGATATCCAAGGCATCCTTCATATGAGATCCCTCTCTTGGTCCCATGAAAAATATTGTTTTGGATGGAACAACACTACTAAGGGTGAGTATTCAGTTGCTCAAGGTTATTTGACCTTATGCCATAATAATCCCAACCATTCTTCTAACATATTTTCTTGATTGTGGGCTCAAAAGCTCTGGCCTAAGGTGAGGTTCTTTAATTGGCTTTTATTGCATCGTAGGGTGCTTACTGGTGAGCAACTTATGAAGCGTGGTTTTCATGGCCCTTTTAGATGTGAAATGTGTGAAGAGAATGTAGAAAATATCAACCATATTTTTATTGAGTGTACTTTAGCCTCTGAGCTATGGAGGAGAATGGCCACTTTACTTGGCTTACAGTGGTCCAATTTTTTTACTTTTGAACAACTTTGGAGGGATTGGCCTAATCAAGAGGGTGTTGATCATTTTATTAGGCAGTTAGTTTGGATGGGTTCTACCATTCTTCTTTGGAATATTTGGAATGAAAGGAACAACCAAATTTTTAATCAAGATAGGAAGGATATTCACTATATTTGGCAAAAGACCATAGCCAACTTAGTTGAATCAGTCCATCAACTCCTTAATCACCCCCAAAACTCCCACCAAAGATGGGATCAAGTGATGCAAATATTGAAGATTAAATCTTCTAAGGGCAACCAACTTAAAGGGAATGTGAGTATTAGTAAGATGGATAGGACTAGAAATTGGCAACCTCCTCCTAAGGATTTTGGAAAAGTCAATACTGATGGAGCCTCTAGAGGGAACCCTGGAAAAGCCGAGTGTGGGAGGAATTGGTAGACTTTCAGATGGCTCCCTGGTTTTTACTTTTGTTGAGAATTTGGGTATTCTTTCCAATAACCTTGTTGAGGGGTATGGTATCCTCAGAGGCCTTCAGGAGGCTACTAAGGTTGGATGGGAAAAGGTGTTAGTTGAGTCTGACTCTCAACTTATGATTAATCTCTTGAAGACTCCTTCTAAGAATCATAAGGTGGATTGGAGAATAAAAAGAATTATTGAGAAGATTCAATTAATCCAGGATGGGATTTTTGAAAGTTGATTACAATCATGTGGTCGAGAGATCAAAACAAGAGTGTTGATGCTTTAGCTAATTGGGCTTTGGACAAAGGTGATCTTACTTGTTATGGCCACCCTCCTATATGGTGGGCTTCTCAAATTAGGGAAGCTCTTCTTTCTATCATTTCTTTGGATGGCTCCAGTTCTGAAGGTACCTAGTTTCTTCTTGCTTTTTTTTTTGCTTCTCTTTGGTTCATTCAGTTTTTTTTAGTTCCCTAGCTCATTCTATTCTTTATTTTGTTTCCTCTGTTGATTCTTGCCTTAATAGTCTTCTGGTCTAGATAGGTCATTGTTATGTTCAATTTTTTTTTCTTTTTTTTTTTTTTGTTTTTTTTTTTGAGTTTTTTAAGGTGGGTGGGTTCTTTTGTTTTGTTTTGTTTTTGTGTTCTTTGTGTTGTTTTTTGTTGTTCATGTGTTTTTGTTGTTTTGTTTTTTTTTATGTTTTTTGTTATTGTTCTTGTGTTTTTTTCGTTCTTGTTCTTGGGTTTCTCTTTGTTTGTGTTATTTCGTGTTTTTATGTGTGAGTGTTTTCTATGTTTTTTGTTTTTGTTTATTGTCTGTTGTTGGTTGTTTTTTATTTTTATTTTTATTTTATTTTTTTTAGGTTTTGGTTGTGTTTATTTTTCATGTTTTTTTTGGGTTATGTCTTTGTAGTGTTCTGTTGTTTTTGTCTTGTTTGTGTTTTGTTATGTGGTTCTTGTGTTTTTCTATGTGGTTTGTGTTGTGGTTTCTTTTATCTTATTGTGCGTGTTTGGTTGTGCTTTTGTTTTTGACACACTCAAGGAGCATGTTTTTTATTTTATTTTATTATTTTTGTTGTTATTTACTTATTTTTAAATTGGTTTTGTGTGTTTGTTTGCTCCTTGAGTATGTCAAAGGTGGTAGGCCAGGTCCGAGTCTTGGGCATTTTTGGCGGAATGGATACCCCTGCCTCCTTGGGTCTTACCCGAAAGTGGCATCCCTTTTGGGATGTTTTCCACAAATAAAAAAAAAACATTACACACCATTACATCTCATATATGAATACTTAATCAATTCTTATGATAGAAGTGATTATTTAAATTCATGATTATTTTTAAACTTTCTGTGGTATCACCCATTAATATTGTCAATGTCATATGCATTCCATATTTTTTTAATGATTAGAGCATACATGTTCATTTATATAATTCCATCACATAAGTTAGGTGCATTAAATTAAAGCAAAGATTAAACATGCACTTAACAATAAAATTTGCATCCACAAAAACAAGTCATTAATCATCCATAAACCACATCATAAAACATATAGGCAATATCCATTTGCATACCATAAATTCATCATTCATCATCAAAATACATTGCATCATATCATCAAATCATATAAGAATCTACACATCCATCTAAGCATCTTCAAATATCATTTACCATATAGCATATTCATAAAATCATCATAATACCATCATCACATCATATCATAAAATAAAATAATAACAAAAACATAAAGCAATAAACGATACACATAATGAGTCACAAAAGGCAAATTTATCATAAAAATATTTGTGTCAAGTCCAATGGATATACAAAAATGCCCACGGGCTATAGTCATGTAGGTTAGTCAACCTCAAAAATGGATCAAGAACCAAGTAGAACATCAATATAGTGTCGGGCCTGAGCCCCCTGCATAACCTCCTCTAGTGCCACCTCCCCCTATGGTGGTGTCGCGATTCGAGTGATGTGAATCTGTAGGTCTCTTTGTTCGAGTCTGGTTCTACTAGCTAGGGCAGGTGGAAGACTACCCTAAGGTAGAGTGCCCACTGACCTACGAACCACATGCATCTACTGGATCCATAGGGACAATCTTGTGCCTTCTGAGTTGCATTTGAAATAGGGTAATATGATCCTTAAGACCCTGGATCTGAACCTCATGCTCATCCAATAAGAAATGAAGTCATCCCACCTCTTCCCTTGAGCCTACTATTGGAACCTCCTGTGTTGTAGAAGCAAGAACAAAAAACTACATCCTGACATCACCAACCTTGATAGTAGTCTGTAGAGCCTATATCTTTATTGTGAGCTGCTCTATCGTAGCATCTCACCGCTACACTTGGATCTTAGTAGCCTGGAGCTCAAAATCAACCTTATGAAACTATGCTCTTAGAGGGGAGTCTCTCTCCTCGATCTCTAAATCCTCCTCCTCATCAAGAACATCAGGATCCTCTACTACCACTTGCTCTACCAGCTGGCCCCATACCTCGGTCCTAGCTCAAACTCTACGTCCTATCGGATCTACGCCATCAACCCTGCCATCATCCTCATGCCCTAGACTATCGATGCTATGCCATATTTGATCACCCCACCACTGAGAATAGGCCTCTATAACTCCCCCAGCCACTATAGGGTCTACGTATGGGGCATCCTCCTCATCTACAAGCTTTGTGACCTATCGTGGAGGTAGGTCCCTCTCTATTGTGAGGTGCCTATACAAGAATGGTACCAAGGGCACATATTGCTGCAATCCATACTAAAAAAGAACCCAAGAGTAGAATAAATACTCCCGGATGGAAATATTATGGCCAACGAGCCATCGCTCGCATCGTGTCCTAGTAGTAAAACTAGCTGGATCATCCCAAATTAGACACTCATAGTATTACCACCACACGACATCTCCGACCAATAGTCTAGTAAAAGCATCAGTGTAGTGGGACAACTCCCCTATAATAGTGCAACTCTTACCCTCCTCATGCTCTTGAGTCCATCTGGCAATAACACTATGTATAGATGTAATCTCAACTGGGAGCCCCTTAGGGTGATCTACCTTAATGTTCTCCCATCCCCAAACTTGTAAGAGCAAACTACAAGTAATGCTGACACATCCTCGTCGATGGATGTCATACAACTCATTGTAGCACTAAGCCAATAGCGATCTACCCCATGCATAGATGATAGGCTCCTCGCTATCTAGTAGGTCCTGCACCATCGCTAGGAGGTTCTAAGGAAACCTCAAACTTGAGTAGTCCAGGATAAGAACGTTGTTGATCACCATTAGCAACACAACATGCCTTGCTATGAAAACACGAGCATCATACCAAGTCTTGATAGATACTCCCTCGGACCCAGTCTACCGGAGAGCCTATGTAGAACATGCCCTAAAAACCCTATCATAGACGACCACCTGATCATTAGTTTCTGAAAAAACAATGGGCACCCCATCGAATGGGATCCAAAATATCTTGTACACGTCCTTCGACGTGATAGTCATCTCATCGGGTGGAAGGGGGAAGGTGTTGGTCTGTGGGTCTCAACGGTGAGCTAAAGCTATAAGATAATCTTGGTCAGCCATAATGTGATGCAACCTGATAACATACTATAGCCCACGGGCCTTAAACCACTCCAAATAAGTGTCATCAAATCTAGGAAGCAAGTATAGCAGGAGCTTCAGGTCCCGTTCCCGAGTATTTAGGATATAAAAAAAGCAAAAATAAAATAAAATATAACTACAATGCATCTAAGGCATAATTCACAATAAACATGAAAATGGTGCTAAATAGTATGAGTTACTCTAAATCTAAGCAAGAGAAGCATAAATTGCACCTAAGCAAAGCAAAAAATCATAAAATCAATACATAAAATGCAAAAAAAAGGCTCAAGATTTAGTCGTTGTCACCTACAGTTGCTGAAACCTGGCCCTTGGAGGCAGCAGCGACCAAGGCCCAATGGTCAAATTTTTGATCATTGGAATTCAATATTGGCTGCTCTGAGTGATAGTGGCTCAAATCTGGCCGCTTTGAGCAACAGTGGACAAGGGGTGGCATGACAAACCTATGAACCCTTGGCTAGAAAATCAAAATAAAATTACAATTGACAAAATAACTTAAGCAAAGCAACAAAAGGGAGGGAAAGCAAACAGATTGGAAAACAAATCCCCTAACCAAGCATTGAAACTAATCTAAGTTTGAGAATGCCCAAAATGGTGGCAACAGGTGAATAATGGAAAATTTTCAAAAACCCTAGGCTAAAGCCACTGACAGATTATAAATTTTGGGACCAACCCACTATGGCAAAAAGGAACCTAAGCCTAATTACATAGTTTTTTCATTTCCAGCAGGTTTAGTCATGTTCATTTTGCTCATTTCTTAATGAAGTTCAATTTTACTTAAGCAAATAAAAGAGAGCTAGGGTTTTGAATAGAAATACCTAAGAAGCTTTGGATCCTCCAGTAGCTAATGTCTCACCTCGTGCAGCCATGTATTCAGCACCATCAAGTTTTGAAGTTACAACCGTCGCGGTTGCACTAGAGCTCTAAAAATAGAATCTTCAATAGTAAAAATAACAAGTCAAAACCCTATAATTTTAATTTTTATATTTCCTTAATTATGCCTTGGTCGCTTCTAAAGTCAATGGCTCAAGCTTCTTGGCCGCTTAAGGTGACAACAGCCACAAGAAGGAAATTAGATGTTGTTGGACCTGACAATGGCCAAGCCTGTAGGTCAAAATTAAGTAGTTCTTTCAATGAGGTAATAACAAAAACAACAAATAATCACACTTTTATGGTTTAGGATCATCCAAATGTTCAAAAAAAAAAAAAAAATAGTTAAAATCATAATCTCAAGCAGGCCTCGTATCTAGTTACCTACTCTATCCACTCGATGATTGCAGTTATTTACACTCCATGTATTTTGGTGAGATGAGTAGGCAACCATAAGGCCACTTGGGGCAAAAACAACTCATTTTAGAATTATGATATATCACCCTTCAAACCCGAAGAAGATCAAGATGGTCAGACTGCTCCATGGGTGTGAAGGGGTTATTCTAATTTCCCTATGACATCAAAAATATTAAGTCAAAGTGATACAATCTAAACATAAATAGAATCATTCATCCTAACTCCCTAAGAAGGCTATTGAGAGCATGACCACTCCTTAGGATAGGGATGGATGATTATCATAAGCAATTGAAATCACACTTGGATGTGGGATTGCCCATTAAAAGCAAAAAATGCTAGAAATGAACCAGATTAGTCATATTGGTCAAGCGACTTGTCACTTCATTCATTGTCATTTCTTCACCAATCCATTGTGTGAGGAGATAGTTCAAAACCTCAACTTAATCATAATCAAAATTAATAAAAGATCACTTGATCATAGCAAAATCATGTTTTTCCTTTGAATCATTGCATACAACAATCACAAATTTCCCTTGTTTGCTGGGAATGTAAGCAGACATGACATCTTCAATTGTAGCTCTCCTACCAGTCAAAATTATTGTAGTAGTTGAAGCTACCCGATTGAGTTTGAGGAACGAGAGAAATTTAACATGCAAAAGCCACTGGGCTAAGTCCTCTGAACATTGAGGCAATGATTCAAGGGATGCACACCATCTTGCATGATTGGGCCATATGACATTGATCAGACCATTGATCACCATACACCCTACAAATGGATCAGTATACATTTTTTCCCAGCGTTGTGTTTTCCACACAATGCATCACAAAAATGGGTATCTGTAGACACCTAAATCATGTTATGCTTAGGGGAGCTACTTACATAGACACACTCATAAGATCATAAGACATAATATTTGAATTTCCAAGCACCAACAGTGGTTCTCACCACTCATTTGGGGCCTTTTCAAGCCATCCAATCTTGGTTGCTCAAGCCAAGAGCAACCAGATTCTAGTCGCACAATCCTAGAATGGCCAGACCTTAGCCGCCAGAGGATAGTGGCCAGATCATAGCCACTATAGATGACAGGGAATAAGCCATAATAACTGGTTTCCCAACAAATAGACCCAATATCGGGTAGAAGTGGTAGTCTACATGCAATAAAGGTGAGCGGGAGTGACTTTGCATTCCTTTTCATGACCAGTTCACATAGGAGACTTTAGTTTTCATTTAGACTTAAGTTAACTGACCTTCGAGCATAAACAAAGGACAAAATCTTCTCATGCTAACGAACAGTTCACATAGAAGACTCAAGTGGGTAGTTATATTTCAGTTAACTAGCCTTCAAATATAGATAATAGGAAAGGGCTTCTCATGCTAACTTGTACTATGCATGAGAAATTTATTTCTACGGCTTGGACATAGAACTAGGGTTTCACACTATAAAAGGTGCAAGCCTAAGAGCACCAAAAGAGACACATGATCGATATATGACATATAGAGACTCGAATCACATACAAGAGATCATTTTAGAGAGAGATTTCTATTTGGGATCACGTGTGCAATAGATATTTGACAAATCAAGGGGCATAATAGCTACTTTATTCAAAATTAGACCATAGTCTTTGACCCATACCTTTGGGGCAAGGAAAGTAAGGTTTTATTTAACGGCCACTATCTTTGACAGTGGCCCACATGCTTAGCTTAAATATACATAACATATTTTATCTTGTTTTCTTATATCATTAGCTTAGATTTACTTGATTCCATGGTATCATTTTATTATATTTTTGTTACAGTCTCTAATTACTAACAACCTTATCCGTGGAGGCAATCTTAGACAGCTAAACGTCTATTATTATTTTAATTACATACAGGGCCACAGGTTCATGAGACATAATCCATGACATAGGAGAGCAAGAGGATCCATATGAGAGACATACCTAGAGAAGGAGACATCTGTAAGCCCTTAGAAATTTCTGTGTGCATAACCGAGAAGAATTTCAGAGTGCACCACCCTTTTGTGAAAGGGGACATCTCTTCATCCACTTGTAAATCATTGTATCAAGATGGGTATCCCTAAGAGGGATTGACATGTAACTAGGGTTCAATATTATTGAAATATCCATTCTTTTTCATTTCCATGTTATATGTTTTCTCATAATATTTTAGCTTCATTTTTGGTATAGTAATAACATCGCAAGTATAGTTAAGAGTAGCGCGTGCGCCTCAGGATCACTACAACATCATCCCTGTAGACCAATGTCCTTTCATTTATACCAGATATTTCAAAAGGAATAACCCCAAATCCTATTTCTATTATGAGCTACCTTATAGAGGGTCTACTGTTATTAGAATTTTGAATCAATATTTCCTCTCAGAAGAAGAGCTTCCTGAGGAGAATCTTGTAGTTAATACAACAACCCCTCTTGTAAGACATACACCTAGAAATATGGTAGGTAATGCAACCCAAAATCAAGGGAATTTTATCCCTAATCAACCATTACAGAAATACCCTAGCTGGAACATAGCTGGTCCCCTTAGGTTAGCCCATATGAATACCATTCACCATACTATGTTCAAAGCTATTACCACTTATGATGGATATGAGAAGACAACATATGAACACTATCAAGATATTTTGAACCTACCAGCAATCCACAACATAAAAGAGGATGATATTATTGTAAGAATTCTAGCCCTATCCTTCAGAGGAAATATTTTGCATTTGTTTAGAACTCTAGAAGATAACACCATCACTTCATGGTAAGCATTGGTTCAACATTTTGTGGAAAAATTTAATGAATCTATTGATCCTTTCTTCTTGCTTAACCAGTTTACATCCATGTAGAAATATCAGCAAGAGATTGTCTCAAATTTCAATTTGAGGTTTAACAAATCATTGAAAATAATTCCCCCTACATCTAGACCAGCTACATGCTTGGACTATATGTATTATATCAGAGCTCTTGGATAAAATCTAGGCTTGAAAACCCAACAATATAGGGTAGACACTTTTCCATAAGTTTATAATATAGCAGTTCATGTAGAGAACATCTTAATTAATATGGGGAGGTTACCTCCCAAAGTTGTGCTACCTTACGGTTCAAAAACCACTAATGGCCAAAGCCAATCTACAAACTCATATTACATGGATCCCCTTTCCTTATCATCCCTATATTTGTAAATGAATCCCATCCCTCAATCGAAAGCATCGTATGCTATAGTTACTTTCCCTCCCCTTCCTTATCAATCATCTCAAGAGTTTTTTTCTATTCTTGATATGCAAAATACTCTGAAAATTTTGATTAACAGAATGAATTCAATGGAAAAGAGATATCAATAAAGGTCACAACTAAGGAGATTTCCATATGTGAACAAAAATCAGAGACTTGGTCCTAGTAACAGTATTGGGTTCAAAGTAAATGCAGCATATGAAGATCCAAAGTGTTCTTCAGAGATAAGTTTGGTTAATGTCTAGTGTTTGGTATGTAATGACCCTCATGATTCATAGTCTTGTGTCATGTACTAACATAATGTTTAGAAAGCTCTAGATCAAGCTGAGATGAATCAAAAGTGAAGAGTAAATATGTTATGGTAGCCTAACCAAATCATGGTTGGAAAAGAGCTGGATGAGGATTTCCCAATTGTTGTTATGACAAGGTCTGGAAAGAAAAACTTGCAAGTAGATCCCCAAAATATGGGACAATTCCAAGTTCCTTCTCAAAAAAGAAATGACCCACTTCCCCAAAGCATTGATACTTTTAATATTCCCCAGGCCAAAGGGAAAGAGAATACAAATAGTATCCCCAAGATATTTGAGAGATAAACTTAAGGATACCGAATAAAGTCTAAATATGAGGCTCAAGAAAGGCTTAGATTCCCCTCTATTACCAAAAGATAAATAATATAAGCCACTCAGTAGTATAAAAGAAAATATGGTGAGCTAGAAATAAGGCCTGAAAGACCTACCCTGGCTAAGTATGAGTATAATATTGTTGAAGAGATGAAAAATATTCCATCAAAAGTGAGTTTATATGATACTCTTTTCATTCTTGGCTAGATAGACCTACTTAAGGCTTCTATCAACAAGTACCCACAAGATAAGCAGGCCACCACAATCCTTAGTGTGCCTTCAGAGATGAAAGAAATGTCCCATGTAGTTTTGAAGAATAAATTCTCTCCTTTCTACATCTCTCTAAGGATGGAAGACTGGATAGTCCGAAATTGTATGATCGATTCAGGGGCCTCAACTACAATCATGCCTATGGCCATATGTGAAGATATGGGTATGGAGTATACCCGATATTGTCCTGGAGTATTAGAATTGAATGGGACACCTGTTAATACAATGTCAATCATAAAGGATGTTTTAATGAGGCTATATAGACCCTGTGAGGTGGCAATAGTACAAGAAATAGTAGTGGTTGACCTAGATCCCTACTTTAGTTTATGCCTCTCAAGGGAGTTCACTGTAAAATTAGTTGGATGCATGTACATGGATTATTCTAGCATGATCATTCCATTAAAATGGAAGAGGATAAGTATAACACCTAAAAATCCAGTGCCCTATCATATTGAAAATATAGGGAGGACATTTTCAACCTTACTCCTCTTAAGTATTTTGATCTAGTTGAATATTTTGAGGAGTTGAATATTGAGGACGAGTTGCCCTTCAGAGAAGATTACAGTTAGTTTGGAACTGTTATGGGGACATATAGTATTTTAGCTAAATTAAATAAGAATATCCTTGCTATATCCAATAAGTATCTAAGATAAAATGAAACATGGATCATGCACTTTTATGGTGCTAAATATAGAAATGGTGCAGGAGCTAGTGTGGTACTACAGTCCCAATCAGAGGGGACAAAGAGTTTTTCCTACAAACTAACATGGTCATGCACAAAGAATGTTGTAGAATATGAGGCCCTGTACCTCAAAATGATATAGGTATAAATCAAGGGCACTAAGATTCTAAACATATATTATGAATCTAATTTGATCCTCCATTAGGTGAGAAAGAGGTGCAGTAGTAAGCACCATTATCTAAAACCATACAAAAATAGGGTACAACATTTGATGGAATTCTTTGATGCCCTAAATATAAATTTTGTTCCCATATAAAATAATACTCTTGCATAATCCTTAGTAACTAAGGGATATAACTTCAACCCTTTTGCAAAATTTGGAAGAAAGAAAGCCAAGGGAATCAAAATGATTTTCAGACCTGCAGTACTAGATAAGCAAATGTTTTGGCATATTTTTGAAAGTGATGAGCATATAATTGACTTTCTGGTAAGAGAAGCATGTCTCTACATTGTACAAGAAGAAAATATAGAATAAATTAATCAAAAAGATGTTATTCAATTGAGAAAAAATCATATCCCTAGAGGGTTGGTCACCCTAGAAAGCTTGTTTAACAATGAGGATAGAAAAATGATCAGAGCCATGAAAGTCAATGAAATAATTTATAAAGAAGTTGAAGTCGGTACTAAAAAGAATCTCAATGTTGGAGTGCGATGTTCACCAGAGGATGTAGAAGATATCAAAGGCTTATGACTAAAATAACAATACATTGTGGCTTGGTCATATGAAGACCTCAAGGTATATGAAAAAAGGATTATCCAACATACTATTGAACTAGAGCCTGATGCGAAGCCTTTTAGGCAGAATCAAAGGCTAGTAAACCCAAGTATCAAAGCAGTTATGAGAGAGGATATATTAAATTTTTTGAAGGCTAAGATCATATATCCAGTAAAACATTCAATCTAGGAATCCAACTTGGTACCGGTGAGAAAAAAGAATGCTGATATTCGTTTGTGTGTATATTTCATAAATCTTACCAAGCATCTCTTAAGGATCACTATCCCCTCCCATAGGTGGATCAGATATTACATATGGTGGTAGGGGTATAAATATTCTCATTGTTAGATGACTTCTCTGGATACAATAAGATTTAGGTGAAATATGAAGATCGATATAAAATAACATTCACCACAAAATGAGGCACATTTGCCTACTAGAGAATACCTTTTGGGTTGTCCAAGGTAGGAGCCACATTTCAAAGAGCCATGGATTATACCTTTGGGGAACTTATCAATAAATTCATTCTGATCTATTTGGATGATATGATTGTGTTTTCCCATGTTAAGCACAACCGCCTAGCACACCTTGAGCATTTTTTTCAAAATTGTAGAGAATTTGGTATTTCACTCAATCCTAAGAAATCATTCTTTGCAGTCCATGAAGGAAAAATACTAGGTCATGTGGTATCAAAAGAAGGTATGGCCATAGATCCATATAGAATCAAGTCCATTCTTGCTCTCCAATTTCCTGCAAACAAGAAGGCCTTACAGTACTTTTTGAGTCAAATAAATTTTGTCAAGAAATTTATTTATAACTTTGCATAAAATGTGAGGCCCATATCTGAGTTACTCAAGAAGAATTCCAAGTTTAAATGGATTGAAGTTAGAAAATAATCTTTTGAGATAATAAAGCAATCCATTGCAACAACCCCAGTATTGGTAAACCCATATTTCAGTAAATATTTTATCCTTTATGCTTATGGATCTGAAGAGAGGTATGCCTCAGTGGTCACTCAAAAATATGACCAAGGTGAGGAACATCCTATATTATTTTGGAACCAAAAAATCCATGACTACCGGGTCAAGTATAACTTTATTGAAAGACAATTATTTTTTGTAATGAAGTAACTAAAGAAATTTAGGTAGTACTTGGTTCAGAGTAAAACCTTGGTATGTGTTGTTCATCCAAATGTAAGAAGCTTTATTATTCAAGGTGAACTGGGAGATAAAAGGGCTGATTGGATTACTAAGATCCAAGAATATTATGTAGAAATACATCCCACCAAGTTGGTGAGAGGCAGAGCCCTATTCCAAGGTCTAAAAAAGGTAGAAAAATTAGCATAAGTGATGGTTTTCTAGACAACAGAAGAGGATCGGGTTGAACGAGTAAATCCAAAATACTCTGATTGGGTTGATAAGATGATCAAATAATTTGAAACTAGAGTATGCCCTCTCAAACTTAATGCATCCAAAAGAAGAAGATACATGCTATAGGTTTTGAAATATGTATTACTACTAGAAGGCATCTAAAAAAGAAACTTGGATGGAGTCCTCCTGAAATGCTTGAAAGAGGATCAACAATAGAGGGTAATTGAAGAGTTTCATGGAGGGCCATCTGAAGGACATTTCTCAGGCAGGGTCACAACTTTGAAAATCGTAAAAGTAGGCTATTACTAACCCACTATATTTGTTGATACTTTCAAAATCACTAGAGCTTGTGACAAGTTCCAGAGACATGTAGGGAGAACAAGGATTGCATCATTTTCCCTTTAGGATAATACAGGTAAAAGAACCAGTTTAGCAATGGGGGTTAGATTTCATAGGTGTCATAAATCTAAATTCTTTAGCTGAGCACAAGTATATTCTAACTGCCATAGAATACCTCACCATATGGGTACAAGCTATCCCTACCAAGAAATTAGATCAATAAGTAGTGATCAATTTTATGGAAAGTCTTATTTCAAGGTTTGGATAACTAAAAGCCTTGGTGAATGAAAATGGGCCAGCTTTCATAGGAGCCAAGTATATTGAATTTTCTAGCAAGTATGGCATTACCATTAAAAATACTTCAAATTATTACCCTTAAGGGAATGGACTTGCAGAGTCCACCAACAAAAATCTATTAAGGATTTTGAGGAGATCACTAGAAGGAAATAAAAGAACTTGGTACCTAATGTTGGAACAATATCTATAGGTAGACAAGATTACTATCAAGAAGTACATCAATACTTCCCCTTATGCTCTGGTATATGGTAAGGAGGCAATGTTGCCTATCCATTTAGAAATCCTAGCACTCAAACTGATAAAGTCAGAAGAAGAATTAGAGTAAAATATAGTGGATACAAGGTTAACACACCTACTGCAGTTGGAAGAGAGCAGATATTAGGCATATGAAAACTTTCAAAAGAATTCTATGGAAATTAAGGCATGATTTGATAAAAAAGAAAGATTTAAAAAATTCCAAGTTGGAGATTCAGTCCTAAGGTGGAATTTCAAAAGAGCAAAACTAGGTCACCATCAGAAGTTTGAATCCTTCTGGGAAGGATCTTTCAAGATCATAGAGGTCAAGGAGACAAATGTTTTCCAACTTGAATATCTAGAAGGAAACACACAACCAATTCCAGTTAATGGTTTTCATATCAAACTCTACTTTGATTGAAATATAAGCTCATTGTAATATATGTATATATATTCTATCATATCCCCTTTATTTTTGCACTTTGTATCAAGTTTCGTTTTAAAAAGTATGTTGTGCAAAATGTATAAAAAAAAGAGAAAATAAAGAGAAAATTTGGTAAAATTTTTCTAAGTGTTCCCACAGGATGTAGTAGCTCCTATTCTGCACTCAAATACTCTATAAGTGCAAAGTGGAATATTGTCAGACTCCAATCTGCATGTAAAAGAATCATCACACTAGCGGAGAAAATATCGGACTCCAATCCGCACCTAAATGAGCTACATTTTTGTGGAATGTGATATGTGCTATTTATTCGTACCCAAATGAACCATGACACCAACGAAGTAAAGAGTGGGTTCCAATCCATCAGTTTTCTAGAATTATAAGGCACAGAATGAGGAAAGGTCTAATATACTACAATTTAAATTTAAGTGTTGTAGAAAAGGTGTCGCTAAAACACTATTTTCTTTTAAATCTACATTTTATCGGGGAAGTATTTCCACATCTTATCACTTAAATATGGGTAAAAGGTCTGCAATAAATTCTAAATTTTCATGTGCCTAAAAGAGAGGACATAGTGATGCCACAAGGGTAAAGCATGTTTGAATTTTGACCAATCAAAATTTAGAATGCCACCTGTAAGCCACCAAAAGGGACATAATGCTAGTTGAGAAGTGTGCCAATGGACAGGTCACACAGTAACTACATTAATGGTGAAAGATGTGCACGCAAAATTAATTGGAAGAATAAAGCACATATTCATGTTCATTTGACAAGAGCAGTTTTTGTTAAGTGGATGAGAGAAGAATGTTAGCAAAAGAATTACCTATAATTTCAACATGGAAAATCTAAGACATTGCAAATGAAGATGGCTCTGAAGAAGGTGCTTATAGAGGTGGAGAAAATAGGAGTAGAGCTATATGGTCATGTGGACCAAACCAAATGGTTGAAAGATATGGTGATGACTAAAGTCATAATGACCTTCTTGAGAAGTAATTTCAAGTTTAGATATTTTGAGGGGTGACCAAATCAGCCTCAAGGTACCATTACCATAAAATCCTTCCTATTCTCCTATATTTGTGATTTTGTTCATAAATGCTCTTAATTGATTTATGAGATAATTAAATATTATGATCCTAATGAAAGAGTGATGAAAATTCTTGATGGTAAAACACTATTAAATATTACCAAAGAGCTCTACGTTAACTTATTTGACGTAGGGGTAACCTCACCCTCGATGAAGAACATGTGCTTATACTGATAGGGGGGTGAACAATATACAATAAAACTTTTTGCTTTTTAATCCAAATAATAGCATCAACATTACTAAAGTAGTAAACATCACAAAAAGCATCACACACATGAGAGACATTATTTTTATGTGGTTCACCCAAATATGGCTACCTCCATGGAGAAAATATTTCTTATAATTTTTTCTCAAATAAATTCTCTTGGGAATCATTTCTTTAAAATATTTATGGACCTTTGTCCAAAGGAGATGTTGATCCCCTAACTCAATTTTGTGGATCTCTATCCATAGGAGAACTCATTCTCCTCTGCTCTGGCTGGTGATCCTCTATAAGACTACTGCCTCCACTGCACTAGCTTGTGGATCTCTCTCCACTAAAGACTCTTATACCCACTCAAAAGACCTATCCTCACTGCCCTGTCTGATGGATCTCTATCCAGTGGAGACTATTGTCCTCTCTACTCTATCACCTCCAAAGCTCTATACTAAAATCTGTTCTAAAATTCCACAAAGAACTTGCTCAAATCTGCTCAACAAATCCACTCAGAACCTGCTCAAATCTACTCAACAAGTTCACTCAGAACCTGCTCAAATCTACTCAATAAGTTCACTCAAAACTTGCTCAAATTTTCCCAACAAGTCCACATAGAACTTGTCCAGATATGCTCAACAAGTCCACATAGAACTTCTCCAAATATTCTCAACAAGTCAACATAGAACTTGTCCAAAAACTCATAGAAACATAAAGATAATTGTTAGAGATCCAATATGTTTCAACTCAATTCTGATTCACTTTCTCAACTCAAATCATAATATAGCATAGTTTGTTTTATGGAACTTGAAAAATCACTTCACACATCCACTTGACTAGGCTCAATCAATTCTACTCAACCAATAATTAAATAAAAAACTTATTTTTCACAAACCCTAGTCCAAGCATATAACCACCAACTCAAAATATTTCCAAAAATGCTCAACAACAAATCTCACATAATAATGATACTCATGTTATCTTCAAAACCTAGTTCAAGTTCTTTGTACAACAACTCACTTCAACAACAATGCACATAATAATGATACTAATGATCTTTGCAAAAATCTAACTCAAGTTCTTCACACAACCAATGGCTTCAACAACAATGCTTATCAAATAAGGTTTTAACAACAAATATTTATTCCAGAAAACATTGAAGCATTAACTCAACAAATTCAATAGGAAACCCTAATCAAGTCCTTTTCACTCCAAAATTATTTTCTAGAAAACCAATCAATCAACTCAACTTATGGAAGAATGTGCTCATACCATTTTATTGAAGATGAAGGGATATCATAAATCTGTCACAATCACAAACACTTCTATGCCAAGATCAAAGAGGTTATAAGATAAATCTTTCTTACATTATAAATACTCAATTACACCTTATCACTCAAACTTTCAAAAACAATCATCAATATACATAAAATATTTATCCAATAACACCTTATAAACTCCCAACTAAAATAAAATTAACATCCACCAAAAATAACTCAAACCTCTTTGATTTAAATTAATGGCAAGAGAAACTTTGATAAAAATCAAATCTACCTCTTTGATTTAAATTAATGGTAAAAGAAACTTTGATAAAAATCAAATCTACTTTGTTTATAATTCCAATTATATAAATCACTCATCAATAACACAACTTCTAATTTACCCTTAATACTCCACAATAATAAAAATCAATTGTCAAATGAACAACCTTTCAAAAACCCTTATTACTCCAAAATAATATAAATCAAAATAATCAACTTTTCACAAACTCTTATAACTCCATAAAAAAAACTTAGGCAAGTAAAGATTTTAACTATCAAAAAAATTATCTTTGTCAATGGTGGGTTTTGAACCCTCAATCTCTACCTCCACGAGCTCTCTAACCGTGGCTCTGACCAATGTGTGTGCTAGACGCACGATTAAGATCTTAGATGCTCTTCCTCCTCTTTGTCCTCGATTGGCATGCAAAACAAGGCATGCGCAAAGGATTTCCCTTGGCGCTCAAGACACACACCACTCCACGCAAATTGATCATGGGCTTCTCAACTGCCAACACCTTCACAAAACATGCATTTCCAATGGACCACCATGTCATTTATATTTCAATCAATATGCTCTTTCCCTTATATCTTTTAACCTAGCACTAAAGACAAGAAAAATTTTTGTCTTCTTCCTCAACAAATAAGAATTGCATGAAAACATTTCACTATATCACATGTAAAAATAAATGTCAAGGGGTAAGTTTTGAATGCCTCCTTGGCATTAATATATACATGAAATCCCTTTGTTTCTTAGACTTCGGTACTTCCACTTATTTTATGATGTCGGCGCTCCCACCTTCATAATTTATAAATTATTTAAATTCTAAGGAATTTAAATTTTATAAATTATATTTATAAAATTTAGCTTTAAAAATATTAAAGCCTTCCTTGGATTTAAACTTAAACCTTTAACTTCTAAATTATTCTTCCACCGTGGGTTTACTATAAAACATCATAAAATATTATTTTGCCAACTTTTTCTTCAATTCTTCGCATTGTTCCTGGTGTTGCTTATGGTGTGCTCCATGGTATTAATGACGACTTTTCACCTTGACATCAATGACAACTAACCAAGCTTAAAATGTCCAACAATCTCCCCATTTTTCATTGATGGCAACCCAATTTCATTTTATTAAAAACTTCACCTTTCCTTTGTTCTGCTCCCCCTGGGACATTGCTCCCCCTGGCTCAATGCTCTCTCAAATATCAAATCTCTCCCCTTTACTCAAATATCTCCCCCTTTGACATCAATGGCAAAGGGTTACCTTTAGGGCTCGGGGCTAAGAATGAGCCTCTTAGATTAGCCCCTCCCCCACCTTCTTTTGAGGTGGTTAATTCTAGGGTGGGAGTCTCACTTCCAATTTTCCTCAAAGATACTCAAAAGTTTCCTTTGAAAGTGGCTTAGTGAAAATATATGCTATATATTCCTTTGTAATGAAGAACACAAGCTTATACTGAGAGGGGGGGTGAATAGTATAAGACCTCTTTTTAATTTTTTCTTTATACTTCAAAATAGTAAAGCAATATACCCAAAGCAATATCAAAGCAATGCACAATATCATCCACAAAGTGACACCAATTTTAACATGGTTCACCTAGAATGGTTGGGTTACGTCCACAAAACTTTTCTCTAAAATTTATCTCAAAGTTCTTTGGGAATCTTTCCCAATTACAATGTTTATGAGCCTCAACCCAAAGGAGATACCTTCCCCCAATCAAAATTTATGATCCTCCGCTCAAAGGAGATACCTTCCCCCAATCAAAATTTATGAGCCTCTGCTCAAAGGAGATACCTTCCCTCTCGCTCTGGAAATGATACCTCAGAAGATCAACTGCCTCTACCTCTTGCCAGCACATGGAACTCCTTTCCATCGAAGACCTCCTGTCCTCAATGCTTAGCCTAAGAGACCTCTTCCTTCTATGATCACGTCCACAACAGCTCAGCAACCTATACCAAACATAGTCAGTCAGTCTAGTACAAGTCTTCCTCTGTCTGTCAGATCTATCCAACTCTTGAACAAATCAATCCTCTGCATACAAGCCTTCTCAAAGACTTCCCAAATGTCCTCAAGTTCTTCTCATAGAACCAATGCACCTCTGTCCTCAAGTTCTCTGATATAACTATCAAACTCAGCTCACAAGTCCTCTGCTAGGACCTGTCCAAATATGCTCACAAGTCCCCATCGAAACCTATCCAAAAACTACTCACAAGTCCCCACCGAAACCTATCCAAAACTGCTCACAAGTTCCCACTAGAACCTGTCCAAAAACTGCTCACAAGTCCCCACTAGAACCTGTCCAAAAACTCAACAAGCTCACCAAGAAAAACTTTCTTAGTAGGAAATCACAAAGTGAATTGTTAGATACCCAATGTGATTTGTCAAACTCATAGAAGCATAAAGAGAATTGTTAGAGACTCAACATGTTCTATACTCAAATCCCAATCTCAAAACTCAACTCAATTCAACTCAGCTCAATCTCAATCTCAAATCTAAAAACTCAACTCAATATCTGAAATGGATAGGATAGAATGTTTTCTTTCAAGAACATGAAACCCCAACAATTGCCAACTATGCAAAGAATCACATAACAATGATACTCATGTTCTTTTCACCATCAATTAGGGTTTCAACAACAATGCTCATCAAACAAGGTTTAGTCAACCAACACCATTCAACTCAACATCAACCTTGAAGCATTCAACCAATCATCACAAGAAAAGGAAACAAGTAGAAATCCTTTTCCCTCCAAAGATATTTGAACAAAAAAACCACCAACACAATATCACCAAATGTAAAGAATAACTTGCTCAAATCAACTCAATGGAGTAAGCCCAATATCATGAATCAAGTAAAGAAATAACTTGATCAAACAACCTCTATGGAAGCAACTCAACCATCAAACTCAAAACATCCAACCAAGGGTTCCACCAACTCAATGCAAGTAGCAAGACTCACAAACATAAACCCTAGTGCACAATGCTTCCACTACCTCAAACCAGAATTATGCATTCACAAAAACTCTCATCAAGGATAACAATGCATAAGAAGTCTTCAAAAAACCAAAAAATAGGATTTACACCCAACCAAAGGAAACCTAGTTGAAAACCTTTTCACTCCAACCTTATTTCAGAAAACATACACCAATCATACTCATAAGGAAAATGTGCCCATACCTTTTTGGAGTAGAAGAAAATTGATCCTTAAAGCTGTCACCACACACAACCCTCAAACTTCCAACCAAGTTAGGGTTAGAACCAAGATAAATGAGCATATATAAAAACTTTCCTTAATACACCTTTTAGCTTCTGTTCTTTAAAAACAACCACCAAAGAAGCCAAAAACACAACAACCAAAACTTACACCTTATATCTCCATTTTTAAATTTAGCATAGCAAAAGACTAATCTCAAAAATGCAACTAAAGAAATATCCCCTTATTTCTCCTATGTCTTTTAAACAATGCTAAACAATGCCAAAAATCATATCAAAAAAATAATCACACCTTATATTGGCTGCCCTTGAAGAATCCAAAATTTGTGGCATAAAACACGTTTTAATAAAAACGTGACTAATCCATGCATAGCTCCCTTCGCGAGGATCGAAATGCAGACCTCCGCATACGCAAGGCCCAAACGTAGCCTTTGTGCCACTAGCCCACAAGGGGCTTATGAAATCCAAGACAGACTTCCTTCCACATAAACGGTCAAGCTTTCCGAAAGCTTTTCAAACCACGAGCTCTTCTCTTTCGTAGCGTAAACAGAACATTCGATCATAGCCAAACCAATTAATTGCCTTCCATTTTCCAAGTAGGTTTAACCTTAGGAACCTTCTCATATTTATAGTCCATACGTGGACTTTAGAATACGTCGGCTGCAAAGAAAAGTAATTTCAAATTTAATCGAAATTTGCTTTCTAAAGGGTTTAAAAACCCTTAAAGTATTTTTAATAAATTAAAAATAATTTCTCCCTTAATTAATTAAATAATTAATTAATTAAAACCTTGAAGGGTTTTAAATAATAATTAAATAAATAATAAAGAGAAACTCCATTGGTTTTAATAAAAACCATTGCCAATGGAATCTCTTCGGATTCTCTTAAAAATATTCTCTTGGAATCTTCCACCTTTGAAGCCAACACATCCTCTTAACATTAATGCCATTTCCTTTTGACATCAATGACAACTCATAGACAAGAAGCTAGGATCTCAAACCCAAAATTGCCAACAATCTCCCCCTTTGTCATTGATGGCAAACCATGCTTCTCAACAACACAGAAACTCAACATAAACAGCTCCCCTTGTCTTGAGGCTCTCCCCCTTACTCATATCTCTCCCCCTTTGTCATCAATGGTAAAGGGTCAAATTTGGGGCTTGGGACTAAGAATGAGCCTCTTAGCTTAGTCCCTCCCCCACCTCCTGTTGAGGTGTTTAATTTCGGGGTGGGAGTAAAACTCCCAACAGGCACTGATCATCACCAGTGTCTATAGCTACCTTACCATGTCTTCTCTTGTTCTCCTTGTCCATATTCCTATTACTATTCCTGTTACTGTTATTATTATCATTCTTGTTCTTATCCATGCCTTGATCCTTGGACCTGTTCATACCACTGTTCCTGTTCCTGTACCTTGGAAGTTCAGCTCTACATTGTCTAGTTGTGTGACCTTCATTGTTGCACTTATAACAAGTAACAATGTTATTTCTTTTAGGCATACCTGTTCTTTGAATCCACCTGTTCTGACTAACCCTGTTCTTGTTATTAGCCTTGCAAAAAATTGCCTTATGCCCAAACTATTTACAAGAGTAGCAATACCCTTGAAAGAAATTACCACCTCTAAAACTGTCATTTACCTTCCTTACTTAAGTCATGCAATGTGAAGCCATGTGACCAAACCTGTGACAAGAAAAACATCTGCCATTAAACTTTCCTGTAAATGACCTTCTAGGTCCTGTAAAATTTCTCCCCTTTTTCTATTTCCTATTTTCTATTTTTGTGCATCTATCACTCAAGGACTTTTTATATGAAATACTCTCCTCATCAGAACTCTCTTCTTTTTGGAATCTCTTACTAGATTTCCCAACCTGTTCCTTGTGTTTCTTACCAAAACCAAGACCTATTTTATCTGTTGCCCTTCTTTGATCTTTGATGATGGACTTTACCTTTTTGGAGCTATCTTGAAACCTGTAAAGCTTATCCTTGTACTCTTTAGTTTCCTCTTTCAAAGAAGCCATTTTCTATTCTAACTCACTATACTCAAGAACCTTAGAGTCTAACTCATCCTTGAGTTCTTGTGTCTTAGCTATAGAGAAGTCAAGACTTTCTATAAGATCATCTCTCTCCATACAAAATTCATCTAACTTATCCTTGAGTCTAGCATTCTTCTTTCTTTCCTTTTCCAAAAAACTAAGAGCACTAATAAGTTCACTTTCAAGATCCTTTATTTGATTTCCTTTTGAATCATCAAAGCCTTTTTTCAGATTTCTTATCACTAGAGGTGCTACCCTTTTCAAAAACCATACATGCATCTTCCTTATAGTTTTTTGAAGCATCCTCATACATACTAGAAACCAAATCATTATTTGTGCAATCATCCTCAAGGTGACCAAAATTTCCACATCTAAGACATTTCATGATAATGAATCTATGTTTCGGTTCTTCCTCTTTTTTTCGATATGAACAACATCTCATTTTCATTATCACTTGAAGAAATTTCACTATCACTACTAGAACACTTACTTGCTTTGTCTAGGTAGAAACTATTCTTGTGCTTGTGAGAATACCTCTTTCCTTGATTGTTGTGCTCATCTTTGTTTTTCCTGTGATGCTTGTGCTTTTCAGAATCCTGTTTATCTTCATCACTTTCATTCTTGGGAATAGTACAGTCAGTAGCATAATGACCAAAATTTCCACAATTGAAACATCTTATATTTTTCATACTTTTGTGCTTTCTAAAGAACTTGCATTTCTTGCTATAATATGCCTCTTCATCACTAGAAGAGTCATCACTATATTGAAGTTGTTTACCCTTGGATTCCTTGGTAGCCTTGAAAGCTATATATTTCTTGACATCAACCTTCACTTGAGTTCTCAACTCAAATGCTACAAGTATACTATGGAGCTCATCATTTTTCAACTTATCCAAATATTTAGCTTCCTCAATAGCAAAAATATTTTCACTAAATCTATTAGGAAGAGATCTTAAAATCTTATCACAAACATCATTTTCAACAAGCTCAAGACCTAAGTCTTTCATGGAGTTAACAACCTCATCCATACGAAGCATGTAGTCACTAATATTTTCATCATCATTCATCTTGAGTTGTTCAAACATACCTTTGAAGTGTCTCAACTTGGCCTTTCTGACATTTGTATCACCTATGTGAACCACCTTCAACTGATTCCACATTTCACTAGCTATATTGTAGTGAATCACTTTGGTGAGATCTGCTTTCTGTAAGCCTTTCAGGATTGCATTCATTGCTTTTGAATTGCTATGATGTAGGAGACTTTCTTATTTAGTATTAGGACCATGTTCAGGAATAGTGTACTCATCTTCAATCACTTCCCATACCTCATTACCAAGTGCCATTAGATGAACCTTCATCCTTGCACTCCAAAGACCAAAATCTGACCCATCAAGAATAGGTGTTGCATTGCCACTTGAATAATCCATTGTGTTATTTACTAGATTTTCCTTCAAGCTGTTAAACTTTCCGAAGGCACCTGCTCTAATACCAATTGAAGAACACAAGCTTATACTGAGAGGGGGGTGAACAGTATAAGACCTATTTTTACTTTTTCCTTTATACTTCAAAATAGTAAAGCAATATACCCAAAGCAATATCAAAGCAATGCACAATATCATCCACAAAGTGACACCAATTTTAACATGGTTCACCTAGAATGGCTGGGCTACATCCACAAAACTTTTCTCTAAAAGTTATCTCAAAGTTCTTTGGGAATCCTTCCCAATTACAATGTTTATGAGCCTTGGCCCAAAGGAGATACCTTCCCCCAATCAGAATTTATGAGCCTCTACTCAAAGGAGATACCTTCCCCCAATAAAAATTTATGAGCCTCTGCTCAAAGGAGATACCTTCCCCTCTGCTCTGGAAATGATCCCTCAAAAGATCAACTACCTCTACCTCTTTCCAGCACATGGAACTCCTTTCCACCGAAGACCTCCTATCCATAATGCTTAGCCTAAGAGACCTCTGCCTTCTATGATCATGTCCAGAGCAGCTCAACAACCTATACCAAACACAGTCAGTAGGTCTAGTACAAGTCTTCCTTTGTCTGTCAGATCTGTCCAACTCTTGAACAAATCAATCCTTTGCATACAAGCCTTCTCAAAGACTTTCCAACTATCCTTAGGTTCTTCTCATAGAACCAATGCACCTCTATCCTCAAGTTATCTGATAGAACTATCAAACTCATCTCACAAGTCCTCTGCTAGGACCTGTCCAAATCTGCTCACAAGTCCCCATCGGAACCTATCCAAAAATTGCTCACAAGTCCCCATCGAAACCTGTCCAAAACTGCTCACAATTTCCAACTGGAACCTGTCCAAAAATTGCTCACAAGTCCCCACTGGAACCTGTCCAAAAACTCAGCAAGCTCACCAAGAAAAAATTTCTTAGTAGGAAATCACAAAGTGAATTGTTAAAGACCCAATGTGATTTGTCAAACTCATAGAAGCATAAAGAGAATTGTTAGAGACTCAATATGTTCTATACTCAAATCCCAATCTCAAAACTCAACTCAAATCAATTCAGCTCAATATCAATCTCAAATCTGAAAACTCAACTCAATATATGAAATGGATAGGATAGAATGTTTTCTTTCAAGAATATGAAACACCAACAATTGCCAACTATGCAAAGAATCACATAACAATGATACTCATGTTCTTTTCACCATCAATTAGGGTTTCAACAACAATGCTTATCAAACAAGGTTTAGTCAACCAACACCATTCAACTCAACATCAACCTTGAAGCATTCAACCAATCATCACAAGAAAAGGAAACAAGTAGAAATCCTTTTCCCTCCAAAGATATTTGAACAAAACAACCACCAACATAATATCACCAAATGTAAAGAATAACTTGCTCAAATCAACTCAATGGAGTAAGCCCAATATCATGAATAAAGTAAAGCAATAACTTGATCAAACAACCTCTATGGAAGCAACTCAAACATCAAACTCAAAACATCCAACCAAGGGTTCCACCAACTCAATGCAAGTAGCAAGACTCACAAACATAAACCCTAGTGCACAATGCTTCCACTACCTCAAACCAGAATTATGCATTCACCAAAACTCTCATCAAGGATAACAATGAATAAGAAGTCTTCAACAAACCATAAAATAGGATTTACACCCAACCAAAGGAAACCTAGTTGAAAACCTTTTCACTCCAACCTTATTTCAGAAAACATACACCAATCATACTCAAAAGGAAAATGTGCCCATACCTTTTTGGAGTAGAAGAAAATTGATCCTTAAAGCTGTCACCACACACAACCCTCAAACTTCCAACCAAGTTAGGGTTAGAACCAAGATAAATGAGCATATATAAAAACTTTCCTTAATACACCTTTTAGCTTCTCTTCTTTAAAAACAACCACCAAAGAATCCAAAAACACAACCAAAACTTACACCTTATATCTCCATTTTTAAATTTAGCATAGCAAAAGACTAATCTCAAAAATACAACTAAAGAAATATCCCCTTATTTCTCCTATGTCTTTTAAACAATGCTAAACAATGCCAAAAATCATATCAAGAAAATAATCACACATTATATTGGCTGCCCTTGAAGAATATGAAATTTGCGGCACAAAACACGTTTTAATAAAAACGTGACTAATCCATGCACTGCTCCCTCTATGGGGATCGAAATGTAGACCTCCGCCTATGCAAGGCCCAAACGTAGCCTTCACTGCCACTAGCCCACAAGGGTCTTATGAAGTCCAAGACGGATTTCCTTCCACATAAACGGTCAAGCTTTCCGAAAGATTTTCAAACCACGAGCTCTTCTCTTTCGCAGCATAAACAGAACATTTGATCACAGCCAAACCAATTAATTGCCTTCCATTTTCCAAGTAGGTTTAACCTTAGGAACCTTCTCATATTTATAGTCCATATGTGGACTTTAGAACACGTCGGCTGCAAAGAAAATTAATTTCAAATTTAATCAAAATTTACTTTCTAAAGGGTTTAAAAACCCTTAAAGTATTTTTAATAAATTAAAAATAATTTCTCCCTTAATTAATTAAATAATTAATTAATTAAAACCTTGAAGGGTTTTAAATAATAATTAAATAAATAATAAAGAAAACCTCCATTGGTTTTAATAAAAACCATTGCCAATGGAATCTCTTCGGATTCTCTTAAAAATATTCTCTTGGAATCTTCCACCTTTGAAGCCAACACATCCTCTTAAGATTAATGTCATTTCCTTTTGACATCAATGACAACTCATAGACAAGAAGCTAGGATCTCAAACCCAAAATTGCCAACATGTAATGACATATTCCAATTTGAAATGTTTATTTGTCACCTATTATCTCATAAAATGGTAATTAATAAGAATGTGCTTTGTCTTGGAGTGCATTACTAGATTTTTTGAGATACTTATGGCACTAGTATTATCACATTGTATAGGTATTGGATGATCATGCTTTACCTTAAAGTCTTGTAGAATTCTCTTCATCCATAACATCTGTGTATAACTAGCTACTACTGCAATGTATTATGCTTCTATTGTAGATAAAGATATTGAAACCTGCTTCTTGCTTAACCAAGAGACTAGACATTCTCCAAGAAATAATGCTCCTCCAATTGTGTTTTTTTTGTCATCAATGATAACTACCCAATATGCATCTGTATATGCTATTAGTGTGAAACTATCACTTTTGGGATACCAAAGCCCAAAATCCATAGTCCCTTTTAGATACCTGAAAATTATTTTTACTATTGCCACATGTGTTTCCTTAGATGCTGCCTGAAATATTACCACTAATCCCACTGACTATACTATGTTTGGTGTCATAGTTGTAACATATAATAAGTTGCTAATCATAGATATAAATAATCTCTGATATGCCTCTAACGATTCATCATCCTTACTCAACTTGCACCATGTGACCATGGGAGTACTTACCAATTTACAATATTCTAACCTGAATTTATTTAAAATTTCCTTTATATACTTGGCTTGTGAGAGAAACACTCCCCTTTCTGATTGTGAAATATGAAGTCCAAGAAATAAGGACAATTCACCAAGCATAGACATATCAAATTTATTTTGCATGTTCTTAGAAAATTCCTTACACATATTATCATTGTTTCCCACAAAAATTATGTCATCAACATAAAAAACCACTATTAAAAGATCACTCCCTTCATTTTTGATATATAAATTACTATCTGCTATTACTTTTCTGAGCACCTATTCCTGAATATACTTATCCAATATTGAGGACCATGCTCTAGGAGCCTGGTTTAAACCATACAACACCTTTTTCAATATACATACCTGATCTGGTTTATATGCTAGTATGAATCCCTCTAGTTGTTCAATATAAACCTCTTCTTCTAGAACCCCATTTATAAATGCTGAATTGACATCCATATGATATACCTTGAAGTTATTGAAACTTGAGAATGCTAAAAACATCCTTATAACTTCAAGTCGTGCAATTGGAGCAAAAGTCTCATCAAAATCAATTCCTTCTACCTATGCATAACCTTTACATACTAACCTTGCTTTATTTCTGACCACTTATCTGTCTTCATTTAATTTATTTTTGAATACCCATTTTGTTCCAATCACATTTTTGTCCTTTGGTCATGGAAAAAGTTCCCAATTTTTTCTCTTATCTATATGATCCAATTCCTCATTCATTGCATTAATCCAAAATTCATCCTCAATTGCCTGAGTGAAGTCTTTTGGCTCAATCTTAGATTGCAAAGAAAAATTTGCTTGTTGAGATGGTTTTATTATTCTTCTCCTTGTCTGGATTTCCTCTGGATTCTTAGTGATCTGCTCTTTTGGATGATGTTTTTGTACATACCTGGATGGAGTTTTGGGAATAATTTTGTGTTTCGTCTTCTTCTTTATCTAATTCCTCACAAAATTATTCTTAACAACATTCATCTTCTTGATACACAATTTTCTAAACTATTTCTCTTGAATCTATCTTCTCATCAATTATTACATTTATACTTTCCACCATAGTGCATGTTATTTTTTTGAAGCATCTGTAGGCCTTACTCCTTGTGAAATAACCAAGAAAAATTCCTCAACACATCTTGGATCAAAATTGCCTAAGTTTTGGTCTTCCCATATTATGTAACATTTGATTCCAAACATTTTGAAGGTTTTTACTGTGGCAGGTCTTCCTTTCCAAAGCTCATATGGATTCTTGTGATGATTTAACTTCATTTGAGCCATAGTGATTATGTATACTGTTGTGTTTATAGATTCTCTCCAAAAACCATCTGATAACTTAGATTCATTCAACATAGCTCTAGCCATGTTTTCAACAGTCACGTTTTTCATTTTAACTACCCCATTTTGTTGAGGAGTTCTTGCTGCTGAGTACTCTCTCTTGATTCTATGTTGTTCACAAAACTATAAAAATTCATTTGAAGTAAATTCTCCTCCTCTATTAGATCTCAGACACTTAATCCTTTTTCTAGTTTCATTTTCAACCAATTCTTTGAATTCTTTGAATTTTTCAAAGGCCTCTGACTTCTCTTTTAGGAAGGCTACCCAAACCATTCTAGAATAATCATATATAAATAACATAACATAGCTCTCACCCTGAATACTTTGTGTTATGGTGGGACCACACAAATTAGTATGTATTAGGCTCAATGGCTCATGTGACACATATACTTTTGACTTAAAGGTTGTCCTAGTTTGCTTTCCATGTTGACAAGGTGCAAAATGTATATTTTTAGGTCTTCTTATTTTGGGTAAATCTCTGACTACTTGTTTATTGCTTATATTGACTATGTTTTAAAAATTCAAGTGACCCAATATTCTATGCCATAACCAAATATCATATTCCTGTGATAGAAAGCACCTTTACCCTTTGATCTCATTGAGCATGTATAAGTTGTTTTGGGTTCTTCTTGCATTGGCAATGATTTTTCCAATTTCTGATATTCTTATCTCACATCTATCTAGATTGAAAGTAACCATGTATCCTTGATTACAAAGTTGAATTATACTCAACAGATTGTGTTTTAACCCTTTAACATACAAAACATTCTTTTTTTTTTGTTTTTCCATTGTCTAAACTTAGAGTTCCTCTTCCACCAATCCGTGTTGATCCATTATCACCAAAACTTACTGAACCTCTATTTGTTTCTTTCAGTACAATGAATTTGTCTTTATCTCTTGTCATGTGACTAGAGCAATAAATATCAATATACCATTGTTCTTCTTTATCCTGATCATGAAGGTTTGTTTGCACTAACATTGATCTAGCCTTAACATTTTTCCTTTCATATTTCCTAGTTGTTGAAATTTTTGTTCTAGACTCAGGAAGTATAATTTTACACCATCTAGCCTTGTGCCCAAAATTATTGCATTTGTAACATATAATATCATCATCCATGAGAGGTGCAAAGGAATTGAAATATCTATTGTATATTGCATGATGAATACAGTGTATATCTCTATGACCATATTTATTGCAAGAAAAATAATGACCATGGAAGAAATTATGTGACCTATTTTGATGTCTTAGAATTTGTGGAGAAGTCATATTCCTTTTGTGATTAAATATTATCCATGGTTCTCCTTTGCTTTCTTACTTTTCTAATATCATTTTATCGCTTATACTTGTTTGAGGTTTTTGCTTTCTGAAGACTTGATTCATCTTTCTATTTCTCATATTTTGTATCTTGTAGTACCTTGGTCATTTAAAATTTATTCCTTAGGTGAACAATTTTTGCTTCCAATATTTCACATTCTATTTCCATGGCTCCTAATATATCTATCATGTCTTTCTCAATATTCTTTCCTTCTTCCACCCTAATCTTGGGATATGTGATATTTTGTATAAGTTCCATTCTTGCTTCTTCATATTCTTGAACTTGTTCCTTCAAGCTTGAATTTTTCTCTCTAAGTCTTTCCAATTTTTTGAGAGTACCAAAGAATTCTTCTTTTATGTCAAACATAATCTCTTTTTCATTTTTTGGAGTTATGTGTGCTACTGATGGATCCTCTTCCAAGTTAGTATTTTCACGGAGAGACCCGCTCTCATACCAATTGAAGAACATGTGCTTATACTAAGAGGGGGGGTGAACAATATACAATAAAACTTTTTGATTTTTAATCCAAATAATAGAATTAGCATTAATAAAGTAGTAAACATCACAAAAAAATTCACACATATGAGAGACATGATTTTTACGTGGTTCACCCAAATATGGCTACCTCCATGGAGAAAATATTTCTTATAATTTTTTCTCAAATAAATTCTCTTAGGAATACTTTCCGTACAATGTTTATGGATCTTTTTCCAAAAGAGATGTTGATCCCCTAACTCAATTTCGTGGATCTCTATCCATAGGAGAACTCCTTATCCTTTAATATGGCTAGTGATCCTCTAGAAGACATATCCTCACTACGTTGGCTAATGGATCTTTATCCACTGGATACTATTGTCTTCTCTACTCTGTCACCTCCAAAGTTCTACACTAAACTCTGCTCCACAAGTCTACACAAAACTTGCTCAAATCTGCTCAACAAGTCCACTTAGAACCTGCTCAAATCTTCTCAAAAAGTTCACTCAGAACCTGCTCAAATCTACTCAACAAGTTCACTCAGAACCTTCTCAAATCTGCCCAACAAGTCCACACAGAACTTGTCCAAATATGCTCAACAAGTCCACACAGAACTTTTCCAAATATACTCAACAAGTCCACACAGAACTTATCCAAAAACTCATAGAAACATAAATATAATTGTTAGAGAATCAATATGTTTCAAATCAATGCTCATTCACTTTCTCAACTCAAATCAGAATATAGAATATTTTGTTTTATGGAACTTGAACAATCACTTCATACATCCACTTGACTAGGCTCAATCAACTCTACTCAACCAATCACTCAATGAAAAATTTATTTCTCACAAACCCTAGTCCAAGCATATAACCACCAACTCAAAATATTTTCAACAATTCTCAACAACAAATATCACATAACAATGATACTCATGTTCTCTTCAAACCCTAGTTCAAGTTATTTGTACAACAACTCACTTCAACAAAAATGCACATAACAATGATACTCATGATATTTGCAAAACTCTAACTCAAGTTCTTCACACAACCAATTGCTTAAACAACAATGCTTATCAAATAAGGTTTTAACAACAACTCTTTATTCCAAAAAACCTTGAAGCATTAACTCAACAAACTCAATAGGAAACCCTAATCAAGTCCTTTTCACTCCAAACTTATTTTCTAGAAAACCAATCAATCAACTCAACTTATGGAAGAATGTGCTCATACATTTTTATTGAAGATGAAGGAACCTCATAAATCTTTCACAATCACAAACACGTCTATGCAAAGCTCAAAGAGGTTAGAAGATAAATGTTTCTCACAATATAATGTAAATACTCAATTACACCTTATCACTCCAACTTTCAAAAACAACCATCAATATACATAAAATATTTATCCAATAATACCTTCCTTGGAATTTAAATAATTTATAAATTGTATTTATAAACTTTAGCTTTAAAAATATTAAAGCCTTCCTTAGGTTTAAACTTAAACCTTTAAATTGTAATTTATTCTTCCATCGTGGGTTTACCATAAACCCTCATAAAAAATTATTTTGCCAAATTTTTCTTCAACTTTTCGTATTTTTCTTGGTGTTGTTGATGGTGTGCTCAATGGTATTAATGAAAAATTTTCACCTTGACATCAATGACAACTATTTGAGTTCAAAATGTCCAACACTCAGAACCCAAACAATTTAACATAGCAAAACAAGCTTAGGGTTTATGCTTCGTTAATGGCTTCAGAAGAACAAAAATATTTAGAAGGATGGAACCCAAATTTAGAAGAATAAAAAAGGATCAGGAAATGCCTGAGGTCCCAATTCCTATCAATAAATTTTCTAACCTATATCTCTATTCTATTTATATCATGTATGGAAGGTTTGGACTCTAACATGATGGTGGATGATTGGTAAATAGCTACCACATATTGCATATCCAACATGAAGATGTATGAGGAAGGCACGATTGAAAAGGGTATTATAGTTATCTATTTTGATTGGCTAGCATTCCTTACCTAGAGGATGCATGAAAAATTAGTGAGAATGAAAAGAAGCTTTGATGCACCTAGATTTAGGTATTGCTCAAGTCTAATATAGATGTTCTTCACTACCATAAGAGACAAGATGCCCTGGATTCTGGTTAAATACAAGAACGATCACGCAGATCCCATTCTCATTTATTATTAGACTTATCATTTGACAAGCACTGAGTCTATGTATAGATTCAATTTGGAATTAGTAGAAGCCACAATGAAAATAATGTATGGGTTTTACCCTAGGATACCACTATTGGCTGAGAAAATATTAAGAATAGAGGGTGCAAAGGAAGGAGACCGGTATCTCCTAACTAAGGGCACAGTCATTAGGCTGTATGACTTCCAAGGCAAGTATTTTATGCTACCTCACTTTTTCACTAAAAGGCTATTTACCTTAGAATATATGAGATAAGTAGAATCTATTGATTTGAACTATGGTTCTCAGAGGAAGAGGAAATATGTGTTGACCTACCAGAATGTTAGTGATATAACTATTACAAAGAAGCGGCAGGGTGAACAAATTGACCAATACCTATATAGGATGGGTCTATTCTATATTCCTTAGCATTGGATTTATGATCCAGATGACATATTCCATAAAATAAAAATTGACTTAAATGGGAAAAATGCCTATAAATTTGAAAATAAGTCTAGGCCCCATTTTTACCAAGGTAGAAAAAACAAAAAAATTGATCTTTTGGAATGGAATGTTGATAAAATGGATCAACTTACCCCATAGTTGGACTTTTATGAGCAAATTATGGATTTTGAACCAGAAAAAAATGTAAAACATCAGTTGAAAGAGTCTTCAATTAAGGATATTGAGAGAAAAATAGAAAAGGAAGAAGACTCTCAATCTCAAGATCCTGATGATGAGAAGCTAGAGCATAAAGGAAAATGGAATGAGGCCAAAATATCAAATTGGTGGAGGATGAGAGTCAAGACTGGTAAAACAAAGTCCAAGTTTGGGACTAAAATGGATGTTGTATTTTCTAAATTATATGACAATAATATTCAAACTTGGAGGTCCAAATACACAAGGAATATAGTGATCATATATGGTAATTCATAATTTGGGCTTGAATATCCATCCCCAAAAGAAGAAGAAGAGGATTATGATACTCCATTAAAGGCTACTGAAGTATTGAAGCCTTTTCAACCTTCAATCAAGCAGATATAATAATTTTTGAAAGGAGTTATGTTGATAAGTAAAATGCATTATTCTGAGGAGAGGACTATCAACACACCGGTTATAGAATCAATAAATATGCCTAAACGCCTAGCCCTAGGTGCTCATACTATATAAACAAATGTTAACTGGAAGGAAAAAGATGAGAGATTCAAGTTTACACCTCTAAATTTCACTACCACAATGATAGTAGAGATAAATCTCATTTTTGAGCATGTATTATTAGAGGAAATAGTATATGAAGGACTGTCTAAGAATTACATGGAAGATGAAAAAGCTACCTATCAAGTTTTTCAAAGAAATACCAAAAGGACCTCAAAAAGAGTTGAGAAGGAGATATCAAAGAAACAAAGGCTGGATAAAGAGGATGTAATTGAGAAAATAATTATTTCAGCTGCTAAAGAATTGATACAACAAGAATAACAGTAGATCATAAAGACAACTCCAAAAACCCTACTTCAGTAGGCAAAGGTATGGTCTCTAACCCCTCTTCTCCTCTTCCTCCTCTAGAGTCCCCAAGGAAATCTCCTTCCCTTTCGAAATAAGAGGTTGTAATGAAGGTATCTTCCCCATACCATAGTTCACCTCCTATTTCATCAGTCTCTATTGAGGTGCAAGATAATCCATCTCCCCCAAGGTCATAACAATTTTCTTCTTTGAAACCTCAAGTCCTTGTTTCATTATCTGAGGTTTTAATTTTATCATCCAAAGTTCCAATCTCATCAGCTGAGTTTTCACTCTCATCATACCCCATAGTTTTAACTTCACCATTACCACTACCATATTATAAGAAAATAACTATTTCTAGTTCACCTCCCCACCCATATCTTAGTATTCCTTCATTATCCTTAGGTTTACCAATTACAAAAATAGTAGTGGTCATAGATTCCATTGTGGTCATAGAGTCTACTATAAAAAATTTTGGATAGTTAGCATCAAAAGTTATTTCTACTCTTTCATTACTTGTGTCTTCTTCTCCTCTTGTTACAAGTTACCCCACCTAGGTAATTATTTATAAGGAGTAGGGCGCTACATAGAAAATCAATGATTTCTGGGTAGAAATACTATATAAGCCTTCTAATAGGATGGCTACCAGGAGAAGAAGCGTGATTTTTGATCCAATTTCAAGGCAAAGAACTTCTAGGATCATGGTTCACCTTGTAAGAAATCTTGAAACTGAGATGACAATTCAAGATTATCATATTGAAGAGCATATTTAAGATATTGAGAAGCTGCCCGAAGAAGATGAATTGGTAGTATCCAGAGCCCACTTGGATACTTTTTACGTGAAGAAGGATATATTTAAAGAAAAGGTGGGCAAGCTAGAATTTGTTTTTGAAAAACTTCAAAAAACTATTAGCAATAAAAAATAAGGGGAGAAAGCTTTGAAAAAGGAAGCTAAGAGCTGGTAGGAAAAGTTTCAAGAAGCCAATAAGCTCAAGGAGTAGCTAACAGAGCATAAAAAGTTGAATGAAGAGCAGGCTAAAGAAATTTAAAGTTTGAAGCAACAACTTCAGATTGAGAGAGCTAAATCTTTTGGTTTTTTTAAATATGGATTAAAGTAATTAAGAAAATAACTGCTCTCTAAAGTCCAGGAAAAATGCTTAGGGCTTCAACTTATTATCGACTACCTATATGATGCCAAATGCTTACTCTAGAGCATTTAGAAGTATTTGGATAACATCACTGGAGAACTACAGCCTATGGTAATTCTGGCAAAGCAAATTTATAGGTTGGTGGATAGTAGACTCAGTGATTTTTCCAAGCCAATCCCTAATAAATAATGGAACATTGCTAGAGTTGTTGCTAGGATTGTAATAAAGAAACACAAAGAACTTCAGAAGGCTTGGTTGTTGTATGATAAAATTGAAGGGATAATCAAGGATGTAGTGGATGTGAACAAGGAAATGATACAAATTGGTTTTAGAGGTTTGTGGATGGAAGATCACAACTTGCTATCAGTCGAAGAGATTAAGAAAAGTACTGGAGAGACCTTATGGGATGAATATGAGATTGAATCTTTAGAAGAGCCATTGGACCAAGAGAAAGCTTCACAAATGCTCATTGTTTCACCATATTGAGAGACCTCATGGAAGATCTGATAAACATAGGTAATGCTACTGATTATCAAGATATTAGTGAAATCTAGTATATTTACAAGTAGCTAAGAGAGACATCCAATATCTCAGATGTAACCTAGAAATAGGCCTTACAAAATTTGTAGTTAATGGTGCAATTATTTGGTGATGATGCTAGAGAGAAAAATCAAGAGCAATATTCTCCTGAAGAAGTTGAGGCAGAAGCTGAAGAAGAAGCTGAAAAAGAGGCTTAGTAGGAAGAAGAGCCAGACCAAACCACTATAGACCCTGAAGGGGCACAAACTTAGCCATTTTTATTTTGTACATATATAGTCATAAGTTTTGTATTTTTGCTTGATTAATTTTAAATCTGACATGGTCATAAAGAAACAATAAAAGCATGAGTCCAAAGAGACAAAAAAACAATAGTTTTGTGTGAAGGCATTTTTATCATGAATTGTAAAAAGGGCTTTATAAGGAGAACAGGGTTGTGTTTCTTTTTGCTAGAACAGTGAGGCAGTTTTGTTGGAATGGCACAAACATTAATGCTTATGGTATATTATCCATGTGAACCATTTCCTCTAGTATGTATGAAGCATGGTCTCGATATGAACATTTATCCTCGAAGATAACCATAATATTTTTAGAGGGTAGTGTTCATATGGATGTTATTATTTAAAGCATTTTGGAAGAGAAGCATTTTGGAAGAGAAGCATTTTTTATTCCTGATACCCAATGGATAAAACTTTGAGTTCAATGCCTTTGCGAGCAAATCCACCTGGGAGGTGCCAGAATGTAGGCCCCAAAAGGCCACATCCTTAAAAAACATTGAAAATATTATCTAAAGTATGAAGTTTAGATTTTGCACAATTTCAGTGCATTTTGGAGTGGATCCACAACAGGGGTTATCTAATCTGCCAAACACTTAGTGTATTTTCCACTTGGATAAATTATGCACAATTCATAATGTATTTGGCAGCGAACTTGCGACGCATTCCGATTCCACAAAATTTTTGGGCGAAGATGATGTCAACACAAGGAGAAGTGTGGAATAGTAATTGCTTATATATCCTCCAAGTGGCTAAGTGTCGAAGAGGCTAATTCCGGTGAGCTTATAGAGTATTTTGTTTCGAAATGGTGATGAAGAGGTGAAAATTTACGAAAGAAGTGTGGATTGGTGACAAAGAAGCATTTTGAATAGACTTCTTTCTAGATTGGAGACAAGGATGCATTTTACACTAACTCTAGTGTGGAATAGAGGAAAAGCTATTTTACACTATGGCAAGTGCGGATTGGAGATGAGGGAATATTTACACTTGCCCAAGTGTGGATTCTTGATTCCACAAATTTTTTTAGCAAAGATGATGTTAGCAGCTTTTGTAATGTAGATTTTTGGTTGCTTCAAAGTTCCAAGAAGAAAAAGGAAGGTTGATGAGGGGATTTCATCTCGCTTAATTCTTAGTGTACTTTATTTTGGATTAGTGTTTCGTAGATTCAAAGATAAAAATGGTGACATCATAAACTTAAAGAAGCGAAATGGTGCTTTGGTATTTCCCCACCATTGTACAAAATATGTTCCAAATCATAGCCATGCAATGGGGAAGATCAATGATCAAGATTTTGCTGATGATTTTGAAGTATTTAAAGGTTTTTTTTGTCGGATTCAAACATAGTTTGGATACTGGAAGCCAAAGTTTTGGAGGGTTTCAATAAATAAGAACCAGAAGAAGTTATAGATCGACGGTGATGTGAGATTATGAAAAAATTTCATGGAGCATATGCAACCTCTAAAAACATGAAATCCAACTGACGTCAACCAATTAGCGAGTTGCAAAAGCTCTAAGATATCATGGCGGTCTACTTGCAGTGGATTTCATGAAGGCCAGACCAGTAAGAAAGTACCAGCAAGAACTCCCTACTGAGCTGTTGAAAAGAAAATCTTTGTAATGTTCCTTATTATTCTTTAATTTTCAAACTATAAATAAAGGTCAAACCCTCATTTTTTGAGGTTAGATCGAGTGTGTTTGTCTGCACTGTTGTAAATTTTATTATGATCTAATGAAAGGAGCATTACATTGATATTCACCTCAAATTTGTATCTTCATTATCTCGTATCGGAGGTTCAAAATCTAGAGTTGCATTTTTGTCAATATTTGAATGGTTAGTTTTTACTAGTTTATTGGATTACTAACTACTAGGGTAATTTAAATATACTTTTGATTAGATCTATATTTGTAGAGAGTGCATTTCTATAAAATATGATTGTTTATTAATTCTATTATTTGGATTATCATTTTTTAGATATTGAAATTATTGTCTTCAATATTTCTCTATTGTGCTTTAATATATGAAGGTTAATTTGATTTGAGATAATGTTGATCTGAAGTAATGAGTACTTTGAGATAGTTTATGGTAGATTTTTGCCATAGTGAAATTGTTGTTAGCCTATCCATCCATAGTTGTTCACATTTTATAACACTAATACCTTTCTTAACCTTAATCTCCAAAACCCTAAGTGAGCATAATTGTGTCAAAATCCTATTCAAGTTGACAAGGAACCAACCTACTCTGGAGGTTGGATTTGAAAACTTGTTTTGGTCCATCCAATGTTGAGTTCTGAGTTGTAGCTACCAGGTGCATGCTTGGACAGAAAGTAGGAAGATAGACAACCATAATATTGAGTAAAACTTGATGCAATTCAGTGCCCAACACAAGTGAAGGGTGAAAGTCTCATTAGCCCCTCCCTAAGGTGAAAGCATGAAATAAAGTAATTCATAAGTGTTGCATGGGTAACACAAAGGGGTTACTCATAAATATGAAGCGATGACATTTTTCATCTCTAATTTGTGTGAACATCAATCAAAGACAATAAGGTGCCAAGTTACAGCATTGAAAGGTCAAGGCTCTTTCTCCCCAAAATAGGGGAAAAACTCCTGTTTGCCCCTCCCAGGGGCCAAAGCATATGAAGAAAGAACATATTGCGGTCCCTACATTGGTGTATGTCGAAAAAGAGTTTTTAAATGGATTTCATCCCAAGTGAGGGCAAAAGTCTCATTCACCTCTCCTTGGGGTGAACATATATTATGAAGGCAAAATATTCTCTAAAATAAGGATCCAACAATACTTTCACCCCAGGTGAGGGGTGAAACTTCCATTCGCTCCTCTCTAGGATGAAACTATATGAAAGATATTTCCAGGCATTGAAGGTGAAAATAAAATGATAGAAGAATTGCACAATTTTATTTAAAAGAGATTGAAAAGGATATATTTGTTTCTTCCTTAGGCAAAATTATATAGAATGATGTAAATCATGGCTCAAAGGCATCGAGTGAGTGAAATTATAATTTTTTTTGTTTTGTAGACGTTGTCCCCATCTGAAAGTATGAATAAGAAGGAAGTGAAGAAATTTAAATAGAGCACTTTTTTCCATATTCATATGTTGCTCTATTTTTGGTGAAATTGATTTCAAGCAGCAAATAAGTCTCATCAAGGACACTTGGATCAGACAAATTATGAGAATTTAATGATTGAGGTGAAGAGTGACTACATTTGCTAATTTCATGCTGAAAGGGTGTAGGATTAAATATCAGGGGATTATTTTCACGAGTTCCAAGACATTCTCTATTACTTCACCTCTTTTAAAAAATAATATGCAGGTTTGGTAAACTTTCTAGACAAGGGTAAATTTCCAAGGAATAATGAAGGTACCAATTCAATGACCATATTTGCAGTTGTCTGTGCACTGACACCCAAATTTTTTGATTTCCTAGGAGTTTTCCCTTAAAACCTGGATTGTCATTACAAAAGGAATATTTTTGAGGATTTTTGAGGAGAAAATTCCTTTTTCTAGTTCCTGATCTAGGGATATTTTGTCTTTTGTGTATTAAATTAACAAAGGTGAAAAACTCTATAAATACTAGATATTTTCAATGTAATAGGAAGGATAGACATTGCAAAAAAATACTTCAAGTTTTTTACGTAAATAGAAGGAACTTGGATTCTAATTCTGCAAATGATTTCTATGTGTGATTTATTTCTACTTTAATAATTTCTATTTTATATCCATGTCTATTACTTGCTAAGTTTAAATTCCGCATCTAGATTTGAACACTGCTAGTGAGGAAGGGAATACTGGAATGCAACTTTGGAAGTTATCTCCATAAAATAGTAAGTGGATTATTTTCTTCTTTTTGTTCTATGCTGCTATAACACTTGATTTGAATTCCTACAAGTAGTCTATCTCCAATCCTACATCTTATGGCCTGTGGCTATATTTCCCATTTATTTTCATTATTTCCATTTCTTTCCTACAACTCTAAACTTAAAACTGGTGTAGGATTAGTAAGGGAGCCAACCCTCTCTAGATATTGGCCCAAAGGACATTTATTTCCTTCAACCTTTCAATGTTGGTCATGTCTAGGGTGCACAAATGTAAGATTTGTATTTTAGGCAGATATTTGACCAACAATTTTTGGCATGCTCTATGGGATATTAGAGGGTTCCACTTTTAATAGTATTGAGGTTTGATCTTCTCCTTCGTGTTGTATGATTAGAAAATTTGGTGATGGTTATACCTAGAAGCCTCCAAACGTGAAGTTAGTGAAATATGTTCTTCATGATCACAAGATCACAGGCCAAAAATCCTAAAAATCTCTTTGAGTTCTTTGAGCTTGACACCTAAAAATTAGGAGAACAACCTAAACTAGTCACACCAATTCCAACATCACCCGCGATATCTTCACAGATAGCTGGTGTATTTTATGTCCCTTCAAGTCTATCTAGTATTGCTACTAGTGTTCCTCCACTACAAAAAAATCCTAAATTAATATGGCTTAGAATCCACCACCACAACAACCACCTAGGTAGTTCCAGGTATATAATAGCTCAGGATCTTTGAATCTACAAGCACAAAATCCAATTCCTTAAGAAGCATTGAAGTCTTTTCGTACCTATGATGGTACAGGTAATACTACCTATGAGCATATCCAAGATGTGGCTTCTTTGGCGATAATACACAATATTCTAGATGAAGATATTATGGTGATATTGCTTGTGTTATCACTTAGAGGGAATTTGTTGTATTTATCGATCCTTGCCACCTGCTACTATCACCACATGGGACCAGTTGGCAAAATTTTTTATTAAGAACTTTCATGAGCAAGCCGACCCTTTTTCTTTGTTGCATAAATTAACAAATATCCAAAGACATCCATAGGAGGAAATAGTGTATTTTAACATTAGGTTTGCTCAAAGTTGGAAAAGAGTTCCTGATGGTCTTCAAATCACTCATGAGCAAGCCATGTTTTACTATCTTCGAGCGTTCAATTCTGACATTGGTATGGCCATCTGATAGACTAATATAAATATGTTTCCAGATTTATACATACAAGCACAAAAGGCCAAGGTAAATATGATTGCCATAGATAATCTACCTCCAAAGGTAACAATACCCATTCTTCCTAATCTTCCACAACATCTATACTCTAGTGCATTTTCACAGCCTATGCCTTCTATGTATCCCATTCCTTCATGGAGTTTGAGTTCACCATAAATCACTCTGGTTCCAGTTCCACAACTCCCTACTCCAAATATTCCATAATTTCCCATACCGGTTGTTTTACAATCGCCAACCTTAGTTCCATTCCCAACATTTCTTGCTCCACCAACATCTCTACCTTTGCCAACACCTCCTATGCCCTCAAATCCTGATTCCTACATGAAATTATTATAGGAGATACAATCACTCAATTAAACAATGAGGAAAATGTCAAATGAAATTACATCCATTAAGAAGAAGCAAGCTGAAGCTAACTTTTGGTCAAGAAGATTTCCAACACTACCGATTACCAAACAACAACCAACTACTAACGAAGGTCCTAAAAAAAATACAATTGTGTTGGCAAACGAAGAAGCTAGTACATAGGAGTGGGCATATTGGTGTTCTACTTGTAATTATCCTCATGGTTAAGATACATATATGGTTAATTTGAACTATGTACACAAATTAGCAGAGATCTCCACTAGTGTACTAATCAATATGATAACAAAAGATCATAATTTTATGGTCCTTTTCTTGAAGAAAGTTTCAGCTCTTACGAGGGTTGGAAAGAAGCTGGTAACTATTGATCTAGCAAAAATGGAGTCCTTGAAAGTCCCTAATAAAAAAAATATACAAGATCAAAATATACAACCACAAGCAAAAGCATCTAGCACAACAACTAAAAAATAGGATTCTATCTTGTTGAAGGATCTATTGCCCACATGAGCTCAAGAGAAGTTATAGGCAAAGGTATCAACTTCATAGCCTGCCACCACTCAAGTACAAATTGAGGCAAAAGAACAAGATAAAGAGCACATCAAGTAACCATCATTGACCAAAAAACAAAGGGTAGAAGCTACTCAACAATACCAAAATAAATATGAACTAGATAGTGAAGAAAAAGGTTTCAGTAATTATGATTATAACATTGTTTAGGTAATGAAGAAAATTCTTGCAAAGGTGAGTTTGTATGATGTGTTGCAGTTACCTGGATAAGTTGACCTACTATAGGAGTCTCTCAAGTTTGTGAAATATAAAAAGAAAAGTTCCACCCAGATACTGTTAGCATAGACACAAATAGCTTCTACCACTGGTAAGAATACACCACCTCCATTCTACCTTTCTCTCATATTGGAAGGGTAGATCATGCATAATTATATGATCAACTCTAGTGCTGCGACTACTGTCATGCCAAAGGTAGTATGTAAGGTCATGGGGATGGAGTACATGAGGATTAGTCTAGGTGTCTTATAGTTGGATGGGACCCTAGTCAACATGGTAGGTGTGATTAAAGATATTCCCATTGTTATTTATAGCATACCATAGATCACCAGCATTCAATAAGTGGTGGAAGTCGATCTAGAACCATACTTCAACATGTTCCTTTCAAGGGAATTTACAACAAATATAGGAGGATATATTTCCTTGGATTATTCACATTTGGATATTCCTTTTAAGAAGAGAAGAATCTAAATTTATAATAAAATTCCCTCCACTTTTCACATAGAAAGACTTGAAGAAGAAGAAAAACCCACTAGCATAGTTAACATGATGACAAGGAAAGTGCAAGAAGTGGACTTGATGGAGGAATATCTTGATGTACTCCATATAGAATATGAGTTCTTATTGATGTATTTTGATGCAATGGTAGAAACAGATATCAGTTGTTACACTATAACCAAACCTAAATATATTGAAGCAGAACCTTCTAACTCCTACGACCAGGTCTTCAATCAATTATGGAAGTTATATTTCAATGGTGCAAGATGAAAGAATGGCACATGAGACATAATTGTTCTTGTTTCTCCTTTGGGGTTATATAAAATCTATTCATATAGGTTAACTTGGAGTTGCATGAATAATACCACTAAATAGGAAGCATTACGTATTGGTCTAAATAAAGAGAAAAATTTGGGAATCAAATAGTTGTAGATTTTTGGATATTTTGAGCTTATCATCAATCAAACTACAAAAAAATGTATGGCAAAGTAACACTATTTGAAGGCCTACCATGACAAGGTATGGAATTTGTTTGAGTCTTTTACAACACTAAATATTCAAGAAATTTTGTGAGAATAGAATAAGCATGCAGACATCTTGGCTTCCCTTGGTGCGAATTTCTCTCTCGTAAAGAAAGTGGTCAGGATATCAAATACCATGAAGGTAATTTATAGACCTTGTATCCCTGATAAAAAAATCTATTGGTAGGTATTTGATAGTGATGAAAAATAGTTAATTTATTAATTAAGGAAGCTGCTACCACAAAAGAAAAAATACTGGCTGAGGAATAAATAAAAGGAATGATATATTTGAAAAATAACCACATTCCTAGGGGACTAATTTTTATTTAAAGTTTGTTCGATCAAAACGATAGAGAAGAGAAACACAAGATCAAGGTGAATGCAAAGGAGTATAAGGAAATGTAGTTGAAGCCTAATAAAGTCATCAAATTTGGAACAAACTTTACACCAGAGGAGCTCAAGGACATTAAGAATACGTGCTACAAATATATTGACATTATTGCTTGGAGCTATCATGACCTAAAAGGATATGAAAAAAACATAATCCAGTACACCATTGAATTGCAAGAAGGGGTGAAACCTTTTCAAAAAAAACAATGACCTATCAATCCAAAGATTGAAGTGCTTATGAAAGCAGAGCTGCTAAAAATGCTCGAGGAAAAAATAATTTATCATATAAAAAACTCAACATGGGTGGTGAATCTGGTTCCTGTTCAAAATAAAAATGGAGATATTCACCTGTGCATGGACTTTTAGAATCTAAACCAAACATATTTGAAATATTACTATCCCTTACTGTAGATTGATCAAAATTTTCACGTAGTCACTGGAGCACAGAGATTTTCATTACTGGATGGTTTATTTGGCTATAACCAAATCTGGGTGAAAGATGAAGACCAGCACAAAATGAAATTTACTACAAAGTGGGGCACATTAACCTATCATAGAATACCTTTTGGTCTTTCCAATGCTGGCGCCACATTTTAGAGAGCTATGGATATCATTTTTGTGAGTTGTTGAATCAAATTATTGTAATTTACCTTGATGACATGATTATTTTCTCACATCACAAGGAAGACCATATCTCTCATTTGAGACAAGTGTTAAAAAAGTGCCAGGGGTTTAGAATTTCCATCAACCCGAAGAAATCCATTTTTCTTGTCAAAGAGGGAAAACTCTTGGGACATGTGATTTCATAAGAAGTATTGGTGATTGATCCTATGAGAGCTAAGGCTCTCTTAAAATTTCCATTTCTAGTCAATAAGAAGGACCTACAGTCATTCTTTGGCCATATCAACTTTATTCAAAAATTCATTGCTGACTTTTATCAAGTAGTAAAGCCAATTACTGAACTCCTGAAGAAAAATACAAATTTCAAGTGGAAAGAAAAGAGGAGAAAAGCATTCCAGGAGATCAAGAAGTGAATTACTCAAACGCCAGTGCTAATTAATCTAGATTATTCAAAGGATTTTATCCTTTACGCGGAAGGTGAGTAGGAAAGTTATGTTGCTATCTTCATGCAAAAGCGGGATGACGGGGATGAACAACCAATCACTTTTCTCAGCTAGGTCATTTCACCATACTAGGAAAAGTACAAATTTATCGACAAGTATGTGTACATAGTTATGAAATACCTAAAGAAATTTTGGAAATTTATCTCACAGAGTAAGACAATCATCTATGTTATTCATCCAGACATCAAGAATTTCATTAGTCAAGGAGATATGGGTGATAAAATAGCAGTCTGGGTTTCAAAGATTCAAGAATATAATATGGAGATTCGATCGACTAAGTTGGTTCTCGATCAGTAATTATACCAAGAATTGGCTAAAAGTGCAACTTTTAGATCACTAGCTCCATTACAAGATGAGGTTATCAACGAGAGTAATCTTGCCAATAAAATTACAAGTGATCATGATTAGATAGAGGATCTTGTTGAGTTATTCACATCTAGAAAGTGTCCATCACATCTTGATGCCTCACAAAGGTGAATATTTAGGTTGTAGGTGCTCAGGTACATCCTATTACCAAGTGGGTTATTCCACAAAAATATAGATGAAGTACTCCTCATATGTGTGAAAGATTAAAAAAAATAGAATATCTCTGGATTGTTTGGTGGAAATTATGTAGGAAGGTCTATGGAATTGAAGATCATCCAATATGGCTATTTCTAGCCTACCATCTTCATTGATACACACAAGGTGAGTCAAATTTGTGATAATTGTCAGATATATGTTGGTAGGAGTCAAAAGGCATCCTTACCTCTACATCCAATTCAGGTAGAAGCTCCATTTTAATAATGGGGTTTAGACTTCATTGGAGTCATTGATTCTCATTCCTTTGCCAAGCATAAATATATCTTGATAGTGATCGATTAATTTATTTGATGGGAAGAAGTCATCCCAACTAGGAAAGCTAACAAGGCTATAGTCATATCCTTCCTTGAAGGAATGATTACACATTTTGATGTACCAGAAACAATTTTAATAGATAACGGGACTCCATTAATTGGGGTAAATATCATTGAATTTGCAAGCAGGTATGGGATTTACCTAAATACTTCTTCTAATTATTATCCATAGGGAAACGATATGGCAGAATCCACAAACAAGAATTTGCTTCAGATCTTGAAGAGGATTCTTGGAAGCAACAAAAGGATTTGGCATCTATTTTTAAATCAAGCTCTGTGGGCAGATCACATATTAGTTAAGAAGTATATTAAAGATTCTCCTTACTCCCTGGTGTATGGGAAGGAAGCATTTTTACCCACTCACATCCAGGTACCAGTTATCCATATCTTGTAATTGTTTAGAGATGAATATGACGAATCTGATTCTATGGGTGCAAGGTTGGCTCAACTTTTGAAGTTATAAGAGGAGAGATTAAAAGTATTTATGGCTTTCATCGAACATTCTAGAATGAGGTAGAAGTGGTTCGACAAGAATATGTAAGAGCAAAAATTTTATGTTGGAGATCCTATGCTTAAATGGAACGAGAACAAAGCTAAACCTGGAAAGCACCACAAGTTTGACACAATATGGGAGGGTCCATTTCAAGTCTTAGGGGTAAATTCAGAAAATGCATATCATCTCCAAGACATGGATGGTTGGGATCTTCCAATTTTAGTTAACGACCTTCATATGAACGGTCATTTTTAGTTATGTGATCAGAGACGCAAGTATGTAAATATGTACAAATTTGATTTTTTACAAGTATTTGTGTTGCTTTATAAAAATATATCTGATTTAAAAAAAATTGTTTCTTCTTTCTAAAAATCAATATCACCCCAAAACAGTTTTTCAAGGACACATTATGAGTTTCAGGAAGAATTAATTATTTTATTATAAGATTTTTAGCACGTGTTTGAGAGCTTTGAGGCTAAAAATAATTTATTGTCAAAATCAAAGGAGTATAGGAGAGAAGGAGATATAAAATTTGCATGAAGTCTTGGGGCAAAAATAAATTTAAAAGAAAACGTTCAAAAGCACAAGGTGACAGTATAGTAATATTTGAAAGTGCAAGTGAAATGCCTTAGTTGAAAAACCATAGAACAAAATATAAATACCCGTGGGGCTTAATTTCAAAATCGTAGAGTGTAGGAACTAGAAGCGATTTCACCCCAAGGAAGGGGTAAAAGTCCCATTCATCTCTCTCTAGGGCACACACATTTTAAATAAGGGAAAATGATATGAAAAGCACCAAGGCCTGTGTTGAAAATTCAAAAGGGCTTTCACCTCAAGTGAGGGGTGAAACTCCCTTTTACCCCTCGTTGAGGTGACAACACGTATCTGAAAGCAAATCATGGGCCTTGCACGTGAACAAAGTCAAGGATGATCACCTCAAAGGTGGGGCAAAGCTTTGCACACCTATCTTCGGGGTGAACACAATTTCAAATACGCGTAGTGATAGTCAAAATTGATAATGGTCAACAACACTTTCACCCCATGTGAGGGGTGAAACTCATGTTCGCCTCTCATAGGGGCAAAACAACATGAAAATATTTTAAAAAACATGGGGGCACATTCTAACATTTTAGGTAGTTGTGTACAAAGTGTTTCAATGAAATTAAGGTTGGAGCAAATGCAAAAGCAAGGATTTCAATGTATAACTCCAAGATTAACAATTTTTTTTGGAAAAAGCAGGATTAATTGATTTTTCTCTCTTTTCTATATTTGGGAAAAAATAAAAGCAAAAAAAGTTTTAAAAGAAGGGTTTAAGGCATGAAATTTGATCAAACAGGGGGAAGGCACTTTCGGAGCATAAGAGAAAAGGGAGAAGCACTCTCTTATGACAATTTCACCCATCAACACATGAATTTTTAAAAAACAAAACACTCGTGGACATTGAAACATGTTTTCAAAGCGGTTAGTTGAAAACGTGCACCCGGATTTGCTTTGGGAGACATTTTGGCATTCTTGAGAACCAAGATCTCACAATGTCAAAGTGAGAGTGCTCATTGGACCTCATGTGGTGAGTTTTTTTTTTGATGTGGCCGTTAGGGACCCAAAGTGTTCTTTTTGAAGATTAATATAGTAGAAGCACAATTTTCAAGAAATATATTCTTGCAAAGGGAGAATAATAACCATTAAAAGCATTTGTAATAGTGTTAGTCGAGTGGAATAAGGTACACAACTTCCAAATTCACCAATAAAAAATGCTAAATTTGCTTTGGTGGTTGGGAGCTCCATATAAAAATTAAGTACAGGTAACCCCGCTCAAAGATTAAAATTTTAAATTTTTGTTGATGTATTTTCGAGTTTTGTTTGTAGAAGTTGTAGAGCGCTCTCAGGGTTACCAGAATTTACATGATGGGCAAGAAAAGTGTAGAAATAAAAGATGTTGTAGAACCCAAGTAGTAAAAAAAAAAAGCAAAAGGTGAAAAAAAATCCAAGAATTCCCAAAGAAAAGAGAATGTCGATTTGGACCTGTACTCTGACACCATGGTAGAAGTTGGGGATTGCATCATAACTAACAATTGTATGGTCAAACTAAGCCAAAATATGGAATTCACCATTAGATAGGGGTTGACACCAGAGATCCCTTTAACTATGTTGTATTATGTTGTATTAGGCGCAGTTATTTTGGTACCTGTGTACACTTGTACATGCTTACCCGGAGTTGGTGAAGATGATTGCTAGATTTTATAACTTGGAGAGCAGGAATGTTCAAAAGGTGAATGGTGAAGTTATATTTTATATTTATTCCAACACAGTGAGGGAAGCATTTGATTATGGGTTGAAACCTCCCTCTAACATGATCTCCAAGAAATTGCACCTCAATTAACAAGAGGAGAAATATGTGTCCATATTGACAATGCACCAATTTATGGAGATGTAGTTAATTCGAGAGCCACAGCTAGGGCAGCTACAAAATATACCAAAGCCACTTTTATATTTTAAGAGGCCAAATATATTCTCAATGTTGGCATGGATTTTTGTTCTCTTTGCAGATTCCATAGTTCCCAAGTGGCCGGTGGTACTTACGCAGTGCATATCAAAAGTAGAGTTTTACGCTCTGAGGATGATGAGGGTAGGCATGAACCCAATTTATTTTGGCTGGGATGATTTTATATATCGAAATATGCACATTTAGTTGGAAAATATGAATTGGGAGAGGAAAATTTGTTCAAGCACACATCATTCCTTGTCTAGTTGTTGCATGTAATGATAGAAGCAGTTGTTATGACAGAAAAGGGTGATATCTTCTTGTTGAATCAAGGTGTAGTTGTGTAGATGTTTGGATTTATGGGAAATACATTATTGCTTCTATATTTCACCATAAATCATGTTTTCATAATGGAGGTGGTGCAACAGAATGATTATGTAAATAATGTTTATGGAGCAAAGGGCGGTGAGAGTACAACATGCACGATGCCTTTCAGATTCAGCAGTATAGAGGTGAGCCAAGTTGGTCATAAAATATTGCTTATAGAGACTCTCTAAGACCTAGGTCAGGTGGAACTACCTTAAATATGGAGGTATGACCTGTTGGGTCATTTTTTGAAAATAATTAAGGCCAAGCAGTTTCATTGTTGCCCACTGTCTGACATTCAACAAAATCATAACAACCCTAGGGGCATGATTTGGAGTGGCATGTTGAAGCCATGATTTCACTTCTAACATGGAATAATTTTTATGAGCAGGAGGCTGAATATAATCCTATAGTGCATAGAGAGCATATTCCTCCACCAATATTATTTATCTAGTTGAAATATTAGCTGCCTACGTGGTCTAAGGAAAAAATCATAAACTGGTGGATTATGAGGGTCCACCACGAAAAAATTACATCAGCCTATGGGTTGAATATGGATGAAGCACTTAATAAGGTATATGATGAATTTTTCAACATATATCAACCTATCACTTTCTCCAAGGTTGTAACTTGAAGTTTTTAAAAATCTAACAACGAAGAAAGCATGGTTCAAGAAGAGCACTCGATAGCTAAAGAAGCAACACATGAGGAAGAAGAACAATAGTTTGTGTTTAAAAGAAGATCTCAGTGGGCAAATAAAAGTGTAGAATAGACATTTTATTTCCCTAAGTCTACAAATTGTAGAAGAACAGATGATATTTCTTCATTCACTATTGTAGTTTCCATGATTGCAGTTGCTGCATCTGTAATAAATTCTCCTTTTTCAATATCAGTTGTTTATATTAACATTTTCCAAGAACCTCCATTTTTGCACGAGCAGTAGTTGGACTAGAAAATAGATATCATAGATCTCAACGTATAGGTGTACAAGCAACAAGTGCAAGAGGAACGTATTTCAAAACCTCCTCCATCACTAGTTCTCAAGGTGCCTTCGTTCAAAGGTACATATCTTTTGCCCTCTTGTTACACTCATGAGCAAGTAGTGGCTATCACTTCATTTCCTTGAGTTCCTATATCTTTTTCCCACTTATTTGGCAAGCCTTCTATTTCTATTTCTCTCTCTATCTCTCTCCCACAAGTCATTAATGCTCCTTATTATTTTCCCTTCTCCTCAGCATCCCTCTATTTTAGTTCATTTGCATTGAGTCTGAATCAATTTTGCATCCTTCACCTTCCATTATTGTCACTACTTCCACTACAGCTGTAAGTACACAAGCTCCTCCCCAAGTGAGAATAATTTTAGGCAATCCTGGCACTTCGATTCATTCTACTATTTTGGTTCCCCCTATGATTTCCACTTCCTCTTCTTCCTTCAAGCCAGAACATTCACAGGATTTGTTCTATTTCACCCTATTTTTGGAGATGCAAGCACTTCCCGATATCGAGGTGATGCCCAAACAACCAATTGTAGAAAATATTATTTGAGCTCATCTGAGTTCATCGTAGTGGTTGAAGAGTCATAGGAGAAATGAGGTACTTGCTCTAGCTAAACCACTTAAGAAATTTGCCTTCGATCCAGTTGCTATGGAGGCTCACACTACCAAGATGATTCCCCTAGTCTAAAAACCATAAGAAGAAATGATGCCAAGCGATTATGCTTATGAAATCATGATAGAGGACCTAACAAAAATTGATCCTACTAAGAAAATGGGGAACATCCAAGTTGATATGAGCTCAATTTATTTGCATGACGAGCACTACAAGCAAATATTTTATGATGCTGAGGCAAATATTTCCTAACTTGAAGAAGGTTTGGCAGAAATTAGAGCGCAATAGGTGAATATAAAAAAGGAAATAGAAAAGTGGTGTCAGCAGGCAATGGCTCACTAGAAGACAAAGGACATGGTAGAGCAACAGGTGTAGGCAATGAAGATGCAACTCGATTCCATACAAAACCAACTAGTAGAGAAGGCTATGTAGGCTACAGGCTTCATCCAAAATATGATTAAGGAGGCCCACATTTTATTGGCTCAAAGTTATGAGAAAATGGCAACAAAAGTAGTCCTAGTCTTGTAGTATCTCTATGAGGCTCGAATTTAGATTCAATTGAGTGAGAAAGTGATAGAATATGTATAAAATTTCTTGGAGCCTCATTTGGAGTTGGAAGTAAAGGTCCAGGATCTTGCTCAGTATAATATGTATATTCTTTTGATTAGTGACATGTATCATTCCTGGTCTTGTACTAAGATTATGCTACACAGTTATTTTCATAGGTTGGACCTAGTCATAGAAGGGAGAAAGTTACTTAATGTAATTGAACGAGAGCATTCTATTTCATTGGTTCATTTTGATGCTCTCACTGACATGGAATCCCTAGGTTTTACAAATGAATGGGGTGAGCTACTACCGAAGAGCAAGACAATTGGTTGGGTGGAGCCAATTACGGAAGAACAAGTGTTGTCACTCATGAAAAGGTTCACTCACATGGAGTCATCCTTGTTTGAGTTAGCTTAGATATCTAAGCACATTAGCTTAGAGGATATCTAGAATTTTTGGTACATCTATGAATCGCTTAGTGTCCCTTTCTTATTTACCACAAATACTTGGGCTAAAGTAGTAATAGTTTATGAAATCACATGTGAAATTTTACAGGAACAATAGGAACAAGACATAGTAGAACATGCCACATCAAAACAGGTCATAGTAGAGCAGGCATCAGCTAAGCAAGCACAGGGGAAGACATCCAAACTAGAAGCATTGGCCAAGGCAACCCATAAGGCAGATCACTGAGAGCATAATAGATAAATACCTGGGATTGCTTGCATCCATACGAGCTGGATACCTTGAGAGCCATTGGAAATATTGGCAATTTTAACACCATACCACATTAAAAGTTTGATGAGATTGTGTTGAATAGTTTTTTATTGTAAAAGCGGAAAATACAGTGAATTAATATTGTAGTATTTTGAGCAGTAAAATGTGTTGTAGTTCATTGTTGTGTGTTAACCTTCTTTTATTTTCATGGGTCTCATGCCTAGAAATAATGGGTGTTACAAGTAAAAATGGTTTTGATTTCTAAAAAAGGGAGAGTGGAAAATTGTATATAAACTCAGTTGGAATCACCCATAAACATCAATAGAAAATGTGCCTAAAGACTAAGGGTAAAGTAGACATAATAGCCTTTTCACCCAAAGTGAAGGGTGAAAACCCTTGTTGCATTTCCTCGGGGTGAAGATGTCCTTATTTTTTTAAAAGCATGATTGCCAAGTAAATAAAAGAGCAAAAATGCATTCGTCCCACTTTGGGGTGAACATAAATTTAAAAAGGAGGAAAATATGTTAAGTTTGGAAAATATGACTTTCACCCCAAGTGAGGGGTGAAAATCCCTTTCACCCCTCCTTGGGGTGAAAACACATATAAATAAAATGTTCATGGTGGACCCAAAGTTAAGTTTCAAAGGCAAAAAAATTGAGTTAGTTCACCCAAATATGGGGCAAAAACACTTCTCGCCTTGCCTTGAGGTGAACCTTATAAGGAATGAGTGACAAGTTGCCAATTCAGCATGTGGAAACTTCCATTGGACTTTCACACTAGGTGAGGGTAGAAAGTACCCTTCACTCCTACCTGAGGTGAAAGCATGACATCAAGGAATTTAGAAGTGTTGCTTGGGTCCCATGAAGGAGTTACTCACAAATATGAAGCGATGATGTTTTTTGTCTCCACTTCGGGTGAACATCAATCAAAGGCAGCAAGGCACCAAGTTATAGCATTGAAAGGTCAAGGCTATTTCACCCCAAGAGAGGGGTGAAACTCCAGTTCATCCCTCCCTAGGGTAAAAGCATATGGAGAAAGAGCATGTTGCGGGCCACACATTGGCATATGTCAAACAATGAGTTTTTAAATGGATTTCACCCCAAGTGAGGGGCAAAAGTCTCATTCTCCTCTCCTTGGGACAAATATATATTTTGAAGGTAAAAAAATTTCTAAAAGGAGCCAATAGCGCTTTCACCCTAGGTGAGGGGTAAAACTATCATTCACCTCTCTCTAAGGTGAAACTATATGAAAGACATTTCGAGATGTTAAAGGTGAAAAAAAAATGATAGAAGAATTGCAAAATGTGATTTAATAGTGATTGAAAAGGATATCTTTGTTTCTCCCTTGGGAGAAATTATATGGAATGATGTAAAGCATGGCTCAAAGGCATCGGTTGAGAGGAATTATAAAAATTGTTATTTTGTGGATGCTCTCCCCATACGAAACCATGAATAAAAAGGAAGTGAAGAAATTTAAATAGAGTGCTTTCACCCATCGTCATTTGTTGCTTTGTTTTGGGAGAAATTGATTTCAACTATCAAAGAAGACTCATCAAGGGTGCTTGGATAAGAAAAATACTGAGAATTTAATGATTGAGGTGAAGAGTGACTACATTTTTTGATTTCATGCTGAAAAGGTGCAGGATTAAAGACCACAATATTATTTTCATGTGTTCCAAGACATTCCCTATTTACTTTACCTCTTTTAAAAAATAAGGTGTAGGTTTGGTAGACTTTTTGTACAAGGGCAAATTTCCAAGTAACAATGGAGGTACCAATTCAATGACCATATTTGCAATTTCATATGCATCGATGCCCAAATTTGTTGATTTCCCATGAGTTTTCCCTAAAATTTGGATCGCCGCTACAAAAGGAAGATTTTCGAGGATTTTTCAAGGAGAAAATTCCTCTTCCTAGTTCCTAATCTAGGGATATTTTATCTTTTGTGTATTAAATGAACAAAGGCGAAAACCTCTATAAATACTAGAAATTTTCAATGTAATAAGGATAGACACTCTGCAAAAAAATGCTTCAAGTTTTTTGCATAAATAGAAGGAACCTGGCTTTTGATTCTGCAAATGATATCTATGTGTGATTTTTTCTACTTTAATAATTTATGTTTTATGTTCATGTCTTTTATATGCTAAGTTTAAATTTTGCATCTGGATTTGAACACTGTTGGTGAGGGAGTGAGTACTGGAATGCAACTTTAGAAGTTATCTCTATGAAATCGTAAGTGGATTATTCACCTTCTTTCTATTCTATGTTGCTATAACACTTGATTTGAATTCCTACTGCTAGTCTATCCCCAATCCTACATCTTATGGCCTGTGGCTATATTTCCCATTTCTTTCCTGCAACTCTAAACTTAAAACTGGTGTATGATTAGTAAGAAAACTAACCCTCTCTAGATATTAGCCCGAAGGACATTTCTTTCCTTCGGCCTTTCAATGTTGGTCGTGTCTAGGGTGCACAAATGTAAGATTTGTATTTTAGGTAGATATTTTACCAACAAGTATTTGAAAAAAAAACTTTTCATATGGTATATTTTTTAATATTGAATTAATTGAGATTATATAGGTACATAGTAATATTTATTTTTTATTTTTATTTATAAAATACATCTAATTTATTTATTATGATTAGAGAAAATAATTGAATCTAGAATTAGCTATGGAGATAATAATATTTTAAATAATGAAGATAATGACAAGGATTAATTTGATAAAATGGAGGATTTTATATATACATTACATAACAAGGTTGAGAAGAGATATAATATATTTTAATAGAACAAATAAGAGGAGGTTTAAGGTTATGATGAATAAATAGATGATAAGTTCGAAAAACATAAGGATAATGATGATGTCAGATCAATCTTATATGAGAAATCATATAAGAGAAATCAAGGTGGTAATTGTGATGGAAATCATGGTCTAATATGACCATGATTACTATGGCATTCATGGTGGAGAGAGTGATGACATTGATAATAACTTGACTAGTTGTTACAACACAAGTGATCAATGATGATAAAATTGCCAAGATTTTTTGCTAATGTTTTTATTTATATAAGATTTTGATAGAAATTATTTCTTGATTGAGATTTTTTTATTGCATTGTTTTCCTTTCAATTTATACTCTTTTGCTTAATATTCTCTAATAAATCATACACATAAAGTAAGTCTTGAAAATTTAAATCTTATATATTTTTTTGTTATATGTAAATGATAAAATCTATTTATTAATTATTGTAAATTAGTAAAGTTGTATTTATGTTACACATTCACAAGGGAACAAAAAACCATGAGGTTAAGTGTTAAGGGGACTTGAACCTTTGATCTATTCACAAAGAACATTGTGATTCCATTCTACCAATACTTCATAGTCTATTGTAAATATTTTTATAATAAAATTAATGATGATATCCATGTACAATATGATTAATTTATATATGAGTAACATTTAGTAATCAATCATATCTAAAAAGGGATAGGTTGGTTGGTAGTGGTTGAGTGCTTGGCGGTAGGTTATCTTTGTAGGATAGACTATCCTATTTGATTCCCTAAAGGGTAAGTTTCCCATTGACTTTGTCCTTAGCCAACCAGGGATTATAGAGGTTCCTACGCACCAAAAATAAATAAAATAATCAATCATCAAATGGAATTAGCTCAATCAATTAATTATATTTCTCAACTTTATGGAGACGAAGCTCAATTATTACCAAGTGATACATGCATAATTAACAAATTGTTATAGTATTAGTATAGTGGTCTTGATATAGATGAGGCTTAATTCAATCTCATATAGCTCTCTCTCTATATTTATATAAATAAAAATTATTAATTATAATTAAGTTTATATAAATTAAAATTATTAATTATAATTAAGTTGACATCTACCATAAATTTGAACTATTATTAATTAATATAATTAATAAGCTTATAACATTTTAATTGTTTTTATAGTTTATATTTTTTGATACATAGGAGAGTTGGTTACATCCACACTATTTTTATTAACTACTTTCAAACCACAGATGCTACTCCCAACAAGCCTATACCACCTCATTTTTGATGACCTGACATGAGGGGAATCACCGATCATTTGAGATTTATACTGTCATTGTCAGTTTGGCTTGCACTCAGAGGATTCAAATCAAACTATTACCTTTACAGATTATATTTTAGTTTGGAGTGCACATATTAAGTGTGCATAAAATGTTACATGATTTCATTTAATTGGTTGTTAAGGATATAAATAATATTAATTAATTAAAATTAATTATATTTTTAATTATTATACTTTAATATTGTTAGATAGGCCTATGAAAGAATGTTTGAAAAGTTGTTTCTATTTGTCAAGTTTATCTCTGTACTCTTGGTTGTGGGCCTCTAGTTTTTCCCATCAAGTAGTATGATTAATGGAAATATTAGGTAATATTTTAGGTAGCTTGAATCCTCATCAGTGGTATCACAACACCTAGTCTCTCTAAAAATATTGCCTAGTCTCTCTAGGTACTTTTTTTTCAGGCACCATGTTACCTATTCTCTCTAGAAGAGGTATATGAATGACCTAAGAATATCTCTGTCGAAATATTGTTAATCAAGGTTGCCATGTTGGAAGAAAAAGTAGCTAAAGAAAATCTTGATACTTGTGGTACTGAAGAAAAATTTGAAAGACATTATGACGAATATCACGAAGATATTCTTGATAAAATAGAAATTGAAGACAAAGAATTTGTTTCTTTGGTTGTTTTTTGAAAAAGAATTTAATTTTTTTTATATTAAAACAAAAATCATTTATAAGTTGGGATGGGACTCCTTCTAGCCTTAGCCGATAAGGACACTTATTTACAATAGTAAAAGAAGATCTGCATTGGAGCCAAATATCCTAAACCTTATTTCTACAAGGGTTGTCCAAATTAGCTAAACACTGAATTTGCTCACCAACGTACCTAATAATATCATCCTCAATAGCCATGTAATTGTGCTACTAAACCCCTACCTCCTTCTTAGTAGCCATATTAGCTAGTAAGTCTACCACTTTTTTAGATCTCTACTCACATAAACTGGAATCACATCATCTAATTCCATCCACAATTCCTTAATTTGGGTGACAAGAATCCTCAACCTCCATGTCTTCAAAGAAAAGTTCCTCATGCAATCCAAAGCTCCTATCAATATTTGAGAATATGATTCTAGGATTATCCTCTTGTAACCTTGTCTAGGCTTCTAATTTGTTTTTCATGGCCCTTCCTAGGATTTTCAATTCCCAATAGAGCATTGTCCCAACACCATTCTTGCAGACCACTACAATTCCAACTCTACATGAATTATCTTTTGCAACTCCATCAATATTAATTTTAATCCAACCTTCTGGGGGTGGTTTCCAAATAGCTCTATCCTTCCCCTCTTGCACATTAGCTTCCTTCTTCATCATCCCTATATCAGCCCAATTTTCCTCTTTAGCATACACTAATGACCTACCAAATGTCATCCAAGGATGAAAAGGTTTCTCTAAAAAAAATTCATTTCTCTCCAAACACACTTGTGACCAAATGAAGTTTAATCCAAGATTCCAACCGATACAAAGAGCTTTAGATTTAAATCTACCCCTATTTTATCTTTCCCAAATACTAATCTAATTCAAATCACCATTGGCTCAAATTTTATAATATAAAAACCATTGTTACTATATCTGGCATGTAAATGGACACTCAAATATCAAGTGGTCAGATGTTTCCTCACTCTTGTAGCATAAAACACATTGAGATGGACCAACGATTCCCCTACGTCTCAGATTATCAAAAGTAAGAATTCCATTGTGCATGAACTGCTAGGCAAAGAAATTTACTTTTGGCCAACCCTTGGACTACCAAATATTTCTCTAATTCTCAACCTGATATGCATGAGGAGGAGGTTCTAGAAGGATATTATCATATCCATCCTTCATTGTGTAGACTCCAAGGCTCCCATAGCCCCAAGCTAACTCATCCTCATCTCTACCCATGAAATATATTTTTGCCAAGATTTTAGTCATGATGGGTGTCAATTATAGAGGGATTGGAATTGCCACTCATCCAACTTCTTAAACTGCTTATACTTATAATCCCCCAACTGACTAGTGTTGAAATTACTTTCAATCTAGATCTAGCCCCTACTTTCCAAGGTTGTTTTTATTGGTTGCAATTCGAAGAATTCAACAATGATAGGTGGGTATTAATCCCATGGATTTTTCTAAAATCATGCCTTCTCCCCTCTCCCCACTTTCCAAAATAATCTATGTTTCACTACTTGAGATCCTAACTTTAGAGCCTGCCACAACAAGGACCCATTACCATCCAAAGGGAAAAAAATCACCTCATTCGCGTTCGCCTTTCCCAAATATTTAGTAGTTAAAACTAAACTGAATAAAGAAGTTGGTTGGAAAATCCACCTCTGGTAAAACTTTCTAGCCAAAGCTTTATTATTTAACTATGTTTTCCTCAATTCCAAACCTCCCATTACCTTGGGCGGGATTTATTTCTTTCAATCTACTTCGGTCCATTTCCTCTCTCCTTTTACTCCTCCCCATACAAATTTTCTAGCCATCTCGTCTAACTCTTTCCATATGGTATGTGAGGTAGTAAGAATAGAAAATTTATAAATTGACATAGTTTGAATGACTGACTGCAAAACAAAGTTAATCTACCCTCATAGCTTAACCATTTGTAAAACCAATGATTAATTTTTTTTTTATTATATACAATTCAAAATATTCCTCCACATATTTATTTTAAGTTTTTTTAAATGCAAAGGAACCCCAAAAATACTACTGAAAGAAAAGTCCTCGTAAATTCCAAGATCTCTAAAATCCTGTCTTGAAACCTTCCATCAAAAAAAAAAAAAACACTTTGAATTTTTTATCTGACCTGGCTTGGTTGGTTGGTTTTTTTTGGTTGTTATGGCTGTTATTGTGGATGCTACACCACCAACACCGCCATGGTCAATTTGGCTAGTGGGAACAACCTCAGCTCTATATGACCTTCCTTGTTAGTAGGAAGAAATGGGATATGCAGCTTGTTTTCCCTGTTGCCACTCTGGCATCCACAGTCAATGCAGCTGCTCTAGTTTTTGGTGACTGTGATAAACCCACTGTGTTTGCAAAAATACATCCAGTAGTTGTTTCCGCCAGCCGTGCCACCTTTTCATAGGCACCTTCCTTCCTTGTAGCTTCGACTGGCCTACTTATCGCCAGCACGGACACTCCAAATCACGAAAAAGTTTCATCGGTGATCATCTCCACTGTTGTGTTTTCAATGAGCCCACCGACATCAGTTTTTGACACTTCTTTAGGGATTCTTCCTACCCAGTTTTGTGGTGCAACGGCATCATTTTCCGATACCACAAGCCTGCTTTTTTTATTGCGGTCTTCATCTAATGCCACCTGTGTTGATTCTTCATCCGTGGAAGTTTTTCCTTTGTCACCCCTTGTCTGTTGTTGTTACTGCTCACATGATTTTTCCTCTCGGCCATGTGTAGCTTCCGAAAGTACTCTCATAACATTTTTTATTTTTCATTTGAAAAAGAAATCTGCCTGCACGTATCTAATTTTTAGAGCATTATTTCCCGTAGTTGGCACCCATGTCACAATACTCACCATTTTTTTTTTTTCTGCCATGCTTTCTCCTATCTCTGCACAATACCCACCACCATTTTTATTTTGTTTCTGCCATGCTTTCTCCTCTGCACAATACTCACCATTACTTTTTATTTATTTATTTATTTTTGTTTCTGCTGCGCTTTCTCCTATGCACAATACTCACCATTACTTTTTAGATACATAGGAGAGTTGTTATAGTAATTAACATGTTTAGAGTTTAAATCACAAGCCCTAAACACTTCTTATCTAAAGACGTCATTTTAAACCTGGCAATATTATGGACATGTTTCATTCTGTTGGTCCCCTTCCCTTGACTGCCATACCTTCCAATGCCACCTAGTATTTTGAAATGTCAACGTAACTTGTCCGCGCATGGTTGTAAAAAACAAAAAAAATTAACATACTATCTTGGACAGAACATTCTTGAATACCTTTGTAACAAAGGAATTAATATTCTTCTTTCTCCTCTTTTGATCCTCGAGGAGATTTTGTTTTTCGCCAACAAAGATGCCATCATGCGAAAAGTATAGGTGCATTTATAGCAGTAGGAAAGATCTTTTCGACTCCGATTTAGTAATCATTAATTTTAGGTTTTGTGAATATCTATTTCAGTTATTGAAGCGATAGAGTTTGAGTTATTCATCTTTCAGTTTTGATGTTTTTTAAAGTTGTTTTTTCAGTTCAATGTTTTTATGGTTGGAAGGAGTATTGAGATATAAATAATATTAATTAAGTTTAATGTTTAATTAATTAATAAAAATTAATTACTTTTTAATTATTAAGTTTTAATATTGTCCAATAAATTCATGAAAGAAGGTTAAACCTTATCCTAAAATTTGTTAGGTTTTTATAAAGTTGTTTTTGTTTGGTTTATTTGCTAGTCCTACTATGAAGAATGTTAAACCTTATCCTAAAATTTGTTAGGTTTTTATAAAGTTGTTTTTGTTTGGTTTATTTGCTAGTCCTACTATGAAGTTTATCTACACTCTTGGATTTGGGCCTCTACTTTTTGCCCATCAAACAAATTTATAATGTTTATAAATATTGTTTGATTAATAGAAATATGATAAGTTTTTATTCGAGCTTGATCCTCATCATTGGTGTTATATGGGTGTCTTTAAACATTTATTTGATGCTACTATGGTATTACATTAACACACAATTTTGACATTATTCTAGATCAAAAGTTTATAAATATGCCATTAATATGACACTATTCCATCATATGAAAATTACATAGGAATTATTTTAGAAACATAACTTAAAAAAAATAGCAATTGTTCTAGAAACATAACTTAAAAAAAAAATGGATGGATTTGCATGCTAAACACATATTGCACAGTAATGTTACATGTGGCATGACAATTATGAAAGGTAGTAGTGTATCATTGACATTCATAAAATTATAAAGCATAACATTCCTAAACTTTCAATTTAAACCTCTTCATTGTTAAAATTTGTTATGATAATGCAAAAATTTTAAACTAAATTTATTTTTATTATTAGAAGCTTAGTTATCAAGAATTTTTTTATGTGTTTTCAATCTTAAATTTGAAAGAAAAAAAATTGGGCAAAGCACGTCGGAAGAAGAAAATGCATGCCTGTAATATTTTTGCATGTGTTTTTCTCTTTATATTTTATTTTTTCCTCTTTATATTTTATTTTTAGAAACATTAACAACATAAAAAAAAACCTACATTTGCATGCAGGTTATTGTTTTTATATGAATTTTCTCATATTTTTGAGTTATATATATTAACTAGAAAATATAATTAAATATGATATTTTTTACATTTAATGTTAATGTTTGTGTTGTAGGTGAGTTGGAGAGGAGAGGGAAATCCTCCAAGAGAGGTCCCATGTTCAAATATCCACCCTACCAAAAAGCTGAATTGGGTATCCAAAATCCAATTGATAATGTTGGTGCGGGCAGGGTTGGGTGTGACTCCCAGGTGACTTTAACAGTGTAGAATGTTTGATGGCTCCACAAGGGGTTTTTCGCTTAAAAAAAATTAATGTTTGATCCATTTAAGTAAAAAGTTTTATATTAAAAATGTAAAAGTGTAGAATGTATAAATATATTTTTGATACATTTAAGTAAAATTTTTATATTAAAAATGTAGAACCCCCTGTTCGTGGTCTCTCAGACCAAGGCGGTCCCACAAAGGGTTTTCCGCTTTTAAAAAAAAAAAAAATTATGTTTCTAAATATATTTTTGATAATATATGTTTAATCCATTTAAGTAAAAAGTTTTATATTAAAAATGTAAAAGTGTAGAATGTATAAATATATTTTTGATACATTTAAGTAAAAGTTTTATATTAAAAATGTACAATGCAGGTTTACATTCTTTTAATACATTTAAATAAAATTTTATATTTAAATGTTGAAAGTAAAATTAAATAACATTTTTTTTATAGAAAAAAATATTTAAAATGACACCATTAAAATCTACTATAGAAGCTTGGAAATATATGATAAGGGAATTATTAATGTTTGTTTCAAGTCTTTGTTTGAGTTTTTTGGTTACTAATTTATTTACATAATATTTTACTAATTTATTTACATAACATTCAAAGGATATATGTGCATTTATAATATATCAAATTTTATGTCGAATTTTATTCCAAATTTTTAAACATGTCGAATTTCTTTTGAAATTATAGAGTACGAACTTGAATAAGATTAGAAGCATGCTTTTAATAGATAATTATTAATATTTTATTTTTATTTTACTAATTTTTATTATCATTTTTTATAATTCAAAGTTATGTTAAAATAAATTGTCAACTTTTTTTTAATGCTTATATGTCTAAAATTTTACACTTTTCATTATCAAACCATTATTGATCTCATCAATCAATACTTTAAAATATTAGTGTAACCAAAAACATATTTTTAAAATATAATTCATAGGATTTAATTTTTATTTTACTCATTTTTTGTTGGGGATCGAAAACAATCCTTACACTCTAAGCATCATGATCTCCCATAATACAATTTTTATTAGGTGTGTCCAATGCCCATGCCATGCTTGGAGTACCAATTTGGGAAGTATAGGGAGCATAGGGAATGGATCGTTCATATGACCTCTATGATTTTACCAAGGCTAGGTCCTTGTTTGAATGTAATATTTGATGCTTCACTAAGTTCCTAAGTTATCCTAACTAGCATGGTCTTTGCCAAGAAAAATGGTTAGGAAGGAAGCAAGTGAATAAAAATAAATTTATCAATTATAATTAGGCTAAGCTAAAGGTGGAAATGCACCAAAGGTCTAAAAACTCTTTGTACCTATTGGTCACGAATCTTCCATGAGGAAAGGATTTTGTCGTTATTGCGCCCTGGACCCGTGAACGAACATTGAAAGGCCGAAAGGAAGGGATGCCTTCCGTGCCAATCTCCGAAGAAGGCCGGCTCCTTGTGGGGGTTAGTAAGATGAGAGTGCATGAAAGAGATAAAAATGCAGAAAGGACTTACAAATGAGAGTGGAGTTGGGTGGGGGGAACTAACAGTATAGTAACACACCAATCACCACTACTTATTGCATTATAAGTACAAAGCATAGCCCAAAACTACAAAGTCTAGTATACTTTCTGTATAGAGCGGTGTACGCACAGCTACAATGGTCCCCTAGCAAACATTCTCCCTACAAGGAGAACTAACAGCATGGCAATGCATCAATCACCACTACGTACGATAACTCAAACATAAAGCAACCAAGAGATGTCAGATCCAGATATATGTGTTATGCAAAGAATTTATACGCACAACTACAATGGTCCCCTAGCAAAAATTCTCCCTACAAGGAGAACTAACAACACGACAATGCATCAATCACCACTATGGACAACAACATAACACACAACTGACGGAACTGCTACCACATCTATTCTATGTATCCTCTAATCTATGAAGTTCAAAAGTACTTGGCCACCAAATGCCAAAATGAATCAATAGGCCATGACACAAGCAATGCTTTAGGCACCTAATCACCAAATGTTGAAACGAATCAACGAGTCGTGACACAGGAAAACGTAAAGCAAAAATATAAAGGAGAGGCAACATAAAAAATAAAAGTAGCAGAACATAACTAGGCATATAATTTATATTTATAAGCAAAAGCACGGTTACAATGGTTCCCTAACATACATTCCCCTTCCACCACTTTATAATGAAAATGTGGTTGGTATTTATAGCCCAAAGTTCCCCCCATTACATTAATGGGCACAAAGTCCCAGTCAAACATTAGCTAACAAAAGTAGCCATGAAATTGTTGATGCTGACTTCTATTGGGCTAGACTGTACTCTCAGGATGGTCTCCCTAAAGGTTGAACAACTACATGGCAGCGCGTTGGGTAGAACTTTATATTGAAAAGAATGCGAGTAGCTAAGGCAGGTGGAAACTCATGTCAGCATTAAATGAGGCAACTAGCATAGGTAGTGCAGCCCATGCTCGTCCTTTTGCTTGGCATGTCTTGGCTCAGATCCCGAAGCTGGACACTTGTTGGATGATGTTGTTTGACATGTGTCTGATTTGAAAGGTAGTTTATCCAACTTCTCTCGAGATAGGAGCGTCATTGGGTTGCGTAGGCAAAAAATAGCGCAGTCGAGAAGGTCTTCATGCCTTAGTCAAATTCTGAGTTTGTTTCCCTACTACGCACCTATCAAAGGGTGCACTCTGACTTCGTTGTGAATTCAGACTGCGCATAAGTGAAAGCTAATTTTTGTCGCCATACGGACTTTGCCTTGGAAAGGGGGAGCAGTTCAGGCTTCGCGCGAAGTACGAACTTCGCACCATCACTTAGTCATTTTTCCTACCAGCCTGCTAGCCTACCACAAGGTGCACCCAGAAAGAAGGGCGAAGTCGGACTTCATACCAAAACTAGGCGAAGTATGAACTTCGCACCAAAACTGGGTGAAGTACAAACTTCGCACCAAAACTAGGCGAAGTCAGATCGAATTCGCACAAAAAACTAGGTTTCCTGGTTTTGCTTCCCGGGGCCATAACTTTTAATCTGCTAACCCGATCGCCTATTATAATATATCATAAAAAAGCTAGCGAGAAGATCTACAATAATAAAATATCCAAGGCTCATTTCGTCCATTTTATCAGCCTTGTTTATGGCCTGTGAAAACTTGAACACCTTATCATGCACTTTGCACTCTTGTTGTGCTCCAACTGGAGGGCACACTCTGACTTCGCTACGAAGTCGGATTGCGCCCTAACACTTAGCCATTTTTTAGGACAACTGCTGTCATTTTGAGATTTGACTGAGGGGCTCAAGAGAAAGAGGGAAGAATGAGAATGTAGGAAAGAGAGAGAAATGAGGAGAAGAGGAAGGGGAAAGAGAGGAAGAGGGAGAGGGAAGAGCAGCTCTCTTACAAAAATTGAAAACATTGCACCCCGTGCAAAATGTGACAACAAGTACCATGGTGGGTTGATAACACATGCATTGTAAATAACTACACACAAAGAATATGATCTCCTTAGTCACAAAGTAAGTAAAACACCCACATATGAACAACGATAGAAAAAAATAGTCATAGTTTCTCATACATATATAAATGTTAGATTACATGCATGCCAAAGAAAGAGGTTCAAAAACTGATCATCTAAAATAATATAAGGCTCAATCTAGGTTGTGATAAATAGAAAATTAAAGAAAAATTCATATGGAGATAGATACTAGGCATGGGTATGGTTAGATTTCGATACTTTACAATGGAGAAGAAAGATGTGTTTATAAGAAGAAATAGGGAAAATATCCCTCCAAAACTTGTGTAGAAATTCAAAATTGCTCGAGCTAGTCGACATCAACAATGAATGATCCCTAAGGCCTTGGGGATCTATAGCCATAAATGTTGTTGGTAATTTGGCATGATGGAACTCTCATAATGTGATTGAGCTACTTTATGCTCGAAATCCTCATGAATATATATTTTGGATCATCTATCATCAATGCCTTGGATTTGGTGTTTTCCCTCATTTTGTTTGTCGTATTTTTGTTTTAAATGCTCAAACTATCACTTATGAACTACATACAACTGTGATGGGTTTCCAAGATAGAACTGAGTCATCATCCCTTCCCTCATGTACAGTCATTGTGGGTTGGTCCAATGGTTCTAGTGGTAACTAGAACTTGGCTTCTTTTGCACCCTTAATAGATCCCTTTGGTGAATATCTTCTTCAATGCACTCCTTAGATGTTGCAATTCTCATATTTATCATTATTGGGGGATATTCCCTTCATCAGAGGTCCATCCCTTGCTATTTCAATGGTACCTTAATGAAAATTGATAATATCAAATTTTTGGCTTAGGTGGACATGCCTCTAGTTGTTCTTCTCATCTTGTGCTCTCTTTTTCTATCCTACCATAGTTTTTGAGGTGGAACTCAAGGGGGATAAGAAAGCTCAAAGTACAAAAAAGTCTTTATCACTTGAAATCTCCAAGATGCTAGGATTTTGGTAATTTTTTGAGCTTCAAGCTCCTCTTGATGGAGGGGAGGCATTCATGGTTGCCTTCTCCCTTAGTTACCTTAATTTTCCCCACTTTCTTCCTCCATGTAATTGATGATGACTTGCAACCTCACCAAGGAAATACAAAAACCACAAGACATAGATGGGAGCCCATGCAAGTGATATTTCCTATCCAAAGATAAGACACGTCCATAAGCTTTGGATGGGATGAGGTTTTGCCATAAGTGAGGTTCCATTAGCAATGACCAAAAAGGATCTAGGACTCTAGTTTATGGCAAAACGCTCCTTAGCTACCTTCACAAACAATTGATAAAAAATTATTATTTAACTCTAGCAAGTCATCTAAGGTCTATGGCATGGGGATTTTTATGTTCAACATTAGTTGACAATGGGTTTTCCCCCCTGGTTGAACCTTGGATGGTATTTTTGCTTCAGCTACTATGTGAGTAGAAGAAGCATTGGGTCCCTTCATTTTAGCTTTAGTTTGGCACTCTAATCAAAATTGCCCTTTGTGGTAGGATTTTCTCAATGTGGTGAATTTTCACTACAACTTTGGCAACTCATAAGGGAACTCCTACTAGCAAGAGTCAAGAAACCAAAATAAAAGGTCCTTATACATTGGGTATAGATTTCAATGGTACATTGGGTATAGATTTCAATGGAGCAAAATCTTAGGGCTTTTGCAATAGGAATGGGTGTGTAGGAAGGATCTTGTTGGAGGTAAATCTGCTTAGGACTTTACGAAGACTAAAATGAGGTTGTGCCACATTTTATAGGTCTTGTCACTTGGTATGGATCTTGAGGTTCACTCCCCTTTTTTATTATCTACTAATAAAATGTGGATACAAGAGGACTCTTCCCCTCATGCCTAGGTAGTGAGCAAAATCATCGAATTCCATATTATTTTATGCTTGAATATGATAATTTTTTGTTCTTTCAATCTGAACAATCTTCACTGCTAATCCTAAGAGGGATGGTATACATGCCTTAATCCCATAAAATTTATCCTTCAAGTGTGTGTGGTATCAATCATTCTACTATGAAGTTTGAATTTACTTATGTCCTAAAAAAACTATATATATGCTTAATAATAATAATTATTTGATATATTTTTTAATACATACAAGGGTCTAGAGTGTTGATGGTTTGGCCTTTATATTAGGTACCTACCCCATATTAGTGTAGTCAAAGGTCACCAGAACTTGCATCCCAAACTTCTATAACTCAATGCTTCCTTTTGTGGGTTGAGGGTATTTTGTTCTTGACTTTGGTAAAATCTTCTTCCTTAAATGGATTTTATGTGGGTAGCCATTTCTTGAATTTATATTGGGTTGCATTTTAGAGGTTGGTCCAAGTCTCAATAACTATTCACAAGAAATTTTGTGCTTGCCTAGTTCTTTGGTATCCTCTTGGATTTGGGTCCATAAACCTAGGAATATAGTCTTCAAGTGGTACCAAGAGGTTGACAAGCATGCTAAGGCCTTTATTTTATCTCCTTCTTCATTTTTGGTCTACCATTAGGCTATTTCTAATGCATCCCCAATATTTTTTTTTAAGGTAGAGGTAATGAGTGTGAGATCAATTAGGCAACTTTGGATTGGTCTACCCCAACACATTAGGGTTAGGTAGAAAGAATTTAATTTGATTTATGTGGGAAGATATACCTCATCCTTCTATTGCTCTACCTTGGTCTCCTTCAATTCCTCATTTGGTAGGGATTTTGGTTGTATCCAAGGCCTAGGTCCTTCTAACCCTAGCTTGGAAACTTCCATGAGGACCTAGGTGTTAATATCAAGGTCTATGAGAGGAATCAATGGCTATAGCTCCAAAATGGTAGTGGTGGTGGATGCCATTTTTGGTCTAGTTATCTCATTTTCCAAGATACTTTTTATGGCTTTGAATTTATTTTCCCTCTTAGAGTCCAATTGGCTTTGATATCTATTGACCAGTGCCCCATTGATCTGGTCATTTATTGTAAATACCCAATTTTCTCCCCATGTGACTAGGACTTGATCTAAGGAAATAATTTATAAGGAGTAAATGGCATGGTAATAGGTGAGTTTGCATTGGTTCAGTGGTGTGGGCATTTATTTCATTCGTATCCCTACTAAAGATAAAAAACATTGCTAGGTTTGATAATTGGGATAAACCTATAGATTCAATTGATGGTTCATAACCATATACCCTTGAGGAGGGTGATCTCATGGCTAAAAATAAGAGAATCCTAAAATATCCTCCTATATTTGCAAAATGAGCAGTTCCTTTGAAAGCATCTACACTTTCCTCCTCATCTCACCCATTTTAGTTTTAAGTAGGGAAATTGATACCAGATGGAATGGGAAGGAGGGAAAACCAAATTTATGGAGAATGAAAAGTCGAAAGTGATAGGTTTCTAAGTGGGTGGTGATTGGTATATGGGTTGGGAGGTAAATATATTGGGGGTATTAGAGGTAGCCTACCTATCTGTATGACGCTGTTTTCTACTTGGACAACTATGTGATAGGTTTTTGGGAAAAAATTCCTCTCAATCTTAAGCATCACAATAAACTATGAATTAAAATACTTAAGATAAAAAATGAGTGTCATACTTGGGGGGTCTAATATCATTCAAAATTCTATAATAGGATTTTTGGAGTTGGGTATTGAATTTATCCATTATATCCATGGGAGATCATATGATACTCATCAAGTGTTCTAGTAGCGAATATCCATATATCATTTTCCTAAACCTAACTGCTATCTAGGTGGCCAGTTAGTCCTAAAATCCAATTAAATATGTGGGAAGATACATGTACCACTCTTGTGCTTTACCTTTGAAAGATACCACCAAAATACTTAATGCCATATTTTGTGCAACCACATTGTGCACCATATAATGAGTTACCATATGATGTAATTGTTTCAATGCATTGATTGCACTTTCTTTAAAGAATTTGGGAAAGGAATTTAGAGCTATAGTAGGAATCAAATCTCATGTGTTGGGTGGAATAAGGAAAACTAGGGGACCTCATTCATTTCATGCTAGGATTCTCTATGGGTTTAGCTTGACAACCATATCTTGGTTGGTTTTGGGATGATAGATAAGGGATGCGGTATTGGTGTTGCTTTGACAAGCTGATAAATAGAGATTTCCACAAATATATCTATCTAGAAATTTTTATGTGGTAGATTTTGAGGTTGTTTTCTAATAGAGCCACTATATTTGAATAGTTCATTAACTAAGAAAGTTGTTAGGTGAATGATTTTGTTGCTTCAATAAGCATATGACTATGGCCTTCACCAAAACCTTAGATTTCTATTTTGAGTTAGTTCCACCAAGATTTCTAGAAGAACTATTAGGGATAAAAACTAGATCTTGGTTTTATTGCTTATTTATTTGAATTGATTAAGTGATATTTTGTCGATGAAAGTAATCTCACTAGTAACATGTAAACATAATTATTGCTCCATAATTATTCCCATACCTTTTAAAGAGAAAAAAAATGAGGAAATTTGTTGCAGGAAAAGGGATTATGGGGTATTTGAAAAAAGAGGGAGATAATCATCTAGTTTTGGGGAAGTGCTGAAAAAAATTGCTTGCTTGGCCAATACATGTCTTTGGTAGATGGCTTGTTTTAAAAATTCTTCAAACATCATTTTTAGGTTTGGTTTTTGTTGTGGGTCATAATATCTTAGTGGCTGCTTAAAATGTTATGATTGTGCATTTTTGTAGAGTAAGAAAGGAGGTTGTTCTTAAAATTTGCATGTATGTTGAATTTGCTTGTGTTGAAAGAATTAATCTTGATTGAATTGTGTGACACTTTTAATTGCTGAGTAGTTAAAAAAAATGGTAAATCATTTAGATGATGATAAATAGTTCGACATGCATTTTAAGAAATGTGTATGTAGGAAATATCTTCTATGTGATGTTATGTTATATTATATGAAATAAGACCATGGCTTCCTCCTATTCCTTAAGAAATTTTGGGGGTATGACAATGTGATCACCAAGGACTTCGCCTCCACCTGGGTTAACGGCCAAGTTTTAGTCAAAGGAATGAAATTCGTTGTCTTTGCAGACCTTTTAGTGGAGATCACCGAGCTTACTAATTATGGATTCAAGATCCTCAGAGATAATCATTCCATTCAATATTAATTGAAGCATTTCGTGGATAGGGGGAAGAAATTGATTAGAGATGATAAAGGAGGCATAATTCGTGAGAAGTTGGAAGATATTTGGCGCAGAGCTTTGATTCCAGTGATGCAATACATCACTATCAACAAAGTGGATGAACCTTTGAGGAGCTTTCACCTAGCTTTCCTCAATGTTCTAAGAGATGTTAAAGAGGTTAACGTCCCTGAATATCTTTGATGCTCTGTGGAAGTCTCAATCAAAAATTACCAGAAGAAGGTTTCTTCTCACATCAAGCACCAAGGGTTGTTCTTGGTAATTTATGACCATATGTTGCAGAAAATTACCACCAAGGTGGATTTGAATATGATCTTGTGCATTGAGGAGGACTAGTCAATTGTTGACGTTGCGATGAACAACCACACCTCCACCAACCGCATAAGCACCCGGAGAGAGACAAGGAAAAGAAAGAGCCTTGAGTATCTCATCATTGTATCCATGTTGAATATGAATCGGTCTCTCCCGGATGCAAGAGCGATGCCCAGAGCCAAACACAAACCCTATTAAATTCCCATAGAGATGTTGGAAAATAGTTTACAGAATCAGTCGAAGGCCTTAACCTGAATCGAGCATGCAATCTATGTATCTAAGGCCATCACTGCTAGCAAATCTAAGACATAGAAGGTCATCCTCCCTGACAAAAAGAACAGTGTGGATGGGCCTTGTCTGGAGTAAGTTTGTGTTCCTGGTTGTAAGTTCTTTTGTCCTACTTGGTTTTTGATGGACTCTTGATAGTAGTTTTTTCCTTTGTCTTTTGCGTTGCCACTATTCTAGTGTAAGTTGTACCTTCCCCTTTGTTTGGTTGCTTTTTTAGCATTATTTAGGGTAGTTCTTGGGATGGTTTCTTAGCTGCCTGACTGGGTGTCTTCTCTTTTCGCTATTCCAATTTCTAAGTCTTTTGTTGTACAAAGTTCACGGACCCTTTCAAAACCCTTTCTACCAATAAAAAAATATTAGATGCAAGAAGTCATTGAATTACATTATAATTCCAGATAATGTCTATGAAGTAATGTCATGTTGAATTGTTTTATACCCATGAAAGCATTCATTGTGAGAAAATAAATATGATTGTATAGGTATACCTGGGCAGCAATACATCTAAGTAAAATATGTTTGTATAATAGAAGTAAATTAATAATAATAATAAAAATGAGTGAAGAAAAAAGGAAACAATTATGTGGAAATGTGCTTTACTTGTTTGTAATGTGCTTGAGCTTATTGTATGCAATGTTAATCTACATGTAAAAGATTATCTATTAGGCATGCATAGATTATAAGAGCCTTTATAATCCCATGTTGAACAAAAAATTGAGCGATGAATATGGAAAGTGGAATAGAGTAGGTATTTGGAAAGATGCTGTGAGCTCTAGGATGTCTACCTTTAGTAAGGAATTAAACAAGTAGTTGTTGTGGAATAGAGTAGGTATTTGGAAAGATGCTGTGAGCTCTAGGATGTCTACATTCAGTAAGGAATTAAACAAAATTTTGTTGTGAACAACCATGCATGACTGTTTAACATCTGCAGCCAGCCTTGTTGAAAGCATGAGATTCCGAAAATAAAAGGAAAAACTATAACCATGCAATGTAAAACAAAATATAGCGCTTAAGTCCTAAAATGTGAAGTGCATTAAACGAAAGAGGCAAATTGAAATGAGATACAAGAATTTAGAGAAATCACAGCCCTTTTATTTAACTCTTTAACCTCGGTTACAAAGATGCCTCCTCCCTTTTTAGGGGTTAGGAGCGTTAAATAGATTTTGGTTACAATTGTGACTTAGTCTTCCTCCTTCCGCATGCCCACATTTGAAATGGGCGGGCCAAAGTGTTGCCGCCGCTTGCGTTGATGGATCTTCGATTCTTGCTGCTTCTCCTGCGTTCAAAGAAACAACAAAAGAGTTAGTAGCACCTGCTGCAAATAGGAAAAGTTTGTTCCTTGAAATTAATGAAAGATGTATGCCTAAGACTGACTAAAATGATGCATGAAATGATCCTAAATGACTTGCAAATCTGACAGAGGTCAAAAGACATTACCAGAGGGCCACTGCCATTGAAACAGTCGGCCAATCTACTTTCAACTAGAATTCGTCCCTGGTCAGGACGAATTCTGTTGTTATTCGTCCTCGGGTGGGACGAATTCGACTGTGTTAGGACGTCGAGTTGATGCCACTCAAATGTCACACCTCGGGATCTCCAAAACACCTGCAAACAAAGGGGTTAAGTAATTGGGGCCATTTTGGGATGACCCAGATGGTCGGATTCTCCCAATTTGACCTCCATCATCGAGAATTTTGATGTTGTTACCTGCAAGTTAGTGGGACAACAAAGGCGACAAAAGCGACAAGCATATGATGAAATCTGATCAAAATATTATGGAATTGAATACATGAACTATCTAGACAGCATAGAATGTAATGTAAGATGAATAAATGATTAGAAAGCAAATTAGAATGAAACTAACAAAAAGGTGTGGGGTGCCCAAGTGGGCCGCCCACCGTTGGAACTTGATTTCGGCACCAATCCACTAGGGATGGGCCCAAAATCTCTTAGGATGGGGTGTCGACAAATTGGTGGATTAAGGTGGTCAAATGTTGGGTTTGGGTTCGGATCCACGCTTCCAAAAGCCACCCAATAACCTCTCTTGCGAAAGAGATTAAGGATGTGAGAAGGTGAATCGAAAAAGGGTGCAATAGGGTGTTCAATTTGGCAGCACTTCGTTGCTTGAAAATGCCTCCAACTTGTCTTCTTTTGGGTGGGAAAGTCCACCATTTTATAGACCCATGGGGTCTCTTTGGAGGGGCATGCAGGGATGCCATGTGGCGGCCATGCCTTCCCAAGAGGGAGGAGACTCCTCCCTGACTTGGGCTTCCATGATTGCCTTTGTGACAGTCCTCTAACCGCCAACCTACCCACCTACACGCGCATGCACGACAGGAGGCAATAATTGACTGTCCTCGGCTGCCACTTGGCGGCATTCTTCTTTTTTCCCGTTAAACCTGGAATTCGTCCTGACCAAAGACGAATTTAGAATTCGTCCCTAGGTGAGACGAATCCCAGTTAGTATTCGTCCCTGGGTGAGACGAATACTGAGCAAAGTGCCTGAATGTGCCAAATTGCCTTTTGACCTTACAAAATTGCTATAAAAGTGGTTAGGACCATTGTTTAACCTCTGAGGGCTGCCCTAGGGGCTGTGTGTGTCAAAGCGATCAGTGTTTGCAGTCACATAATCGGATTGGTGTTGTTTTGGTGTCTACAGATGCCCCTTTTTGGGATGCGCTGTGCATGGCACAACGTCGAGCAAAAATAGATAACCAAAGCACTAATGATTAGGGTTTCTTGGTAACCTAACCAACTTTTGATGCCCCAAGCATGGAAAGGGCATGCATTCTTGAATCCTTGCTTCTGACGAGCTAAGGAATTTGATTTCAAGTATTAACCTATTTTGGTGAGGTGTGACTTGAGCTTGGACATTGATCAGTCATGATTAGGCAAAGGGCGCAACCTTTTGTCCACAGGGGAACCTTGTGTTCATGCTTCACGAAATGCCAAGTGTTTGATCAATTTGTGATAATTGCTTGTTTATTGCCCCAAGCAGGAGCGTAATTGTCTTTGTCAATGATTCTTTGAATGCATGTCATTTTCTTTGATTGGGTGTGTGCTTGTTGATTGGTGACTAAGTGTGACTACCCCCTCAAGCGACGAATCGATGAGGGAATGACCTTCATGAGAAAAGCGACGAGTCGCTTGACCCAAGATGACTTGTGCAAGGGTGCCTTTAGATGGTTTATCGTTAAGCATGTGCAATTTTTCCAACATTTAGACCTGTTTTTGGTGGGTGTTAACCCTTTTTGCGACGCTGTTTGGAGCTAAAATTGGCAAAAATTCGTCTTCCCATGGAGCGGTCCGGCTAAGATAGCCTTCTTAGGGAGTAGGATAATGACAATTTGTGACCCCAACATCTATTTTGTATGCCCGGGATGTCAAGTGCAACAACACTCACATCGGGCAAGTTTATTGTCTGTTTTTAGTGCATTTTTGTTCAATTTTTAATGTTTTTTGAATTTTTGGCCTGAATTCGTCCCAGGGTGGGACGAATTCCAGCTTTAGAATTCGTCCCTGGGTGGGACGAGTGCTAACCAGAGCGCTCATCCCAGTAAAGGATGAATTCCAGCTCAAAAGCCTATTTAAGGGCCAAAACTTGAGTTTGGGCTCATTTGCATCTGATTTTTCTTGCGATTTGGAGCTCTGGGGAGGAGGAGGTAAATTCTGCGAAGCGAAGCGCTGCTGAGATTTTCCCTGCCATCATGAGTACACAAATTGTGTACCCACTGCTTTCACTGAGGCACGAGGGGCGTTGACTGAGGCTGACTAGGAGTGGCTTGATGCCCTTGGGCTCAAGCAGGTGGCTCGACTGGAGCCTGTGGTCGCGGATCAGGCCTATTTGATGGCCCTGATCAAACTTTGGGATCCACGGACCAACACCTTCCATCTCCCGATAGGGGAGATGACTGTGACTCTGGAGGATATCTATCGGCTTCTTCGGATTTTGATAGATGGACTACCCATCAGGACATCGTCGCGTGATCAGCGGACGGCTGTACTGATGAGATGCTTCGGGCATGGGGAGCGGTTGGGCGTAGAGAGCCCAGTGGAGACGGTCGAGGTGGACTGCCAAGTTGGCGGGATTTTGGTTGGATGGTGGCAGGAGAGGGGGGTGTTGGGAGTGAGGCACGCATTCCTTATGGGCCTCATTTCCAACATGCTATTACTTGACTCGTCAGGCACGAGGTTCCCATGGAACCTGCTGGATTTGGTGTGGCAGTTGGTAGAGTGCCCGATAGAGGCACCGCTGATCCTGAGATGGGGACAGACACTATTGGCATAGCTCTACGGGGAGCTGTATGGGGTCCGCTATCGGCAGTGGAAGGGGATCAGCTATAGTTATCTATTGCAGTGCTAGGGTTGGCAGCACATAGCAGTTGAGAGGCCAACCGGGTTACCATGGATGACTCGGGCGGCGATGGAGGATAAGGAGATAGGGTATGCAGTTTTGTGGCGGTGGTCCGGAGAGCAGGGGCAGAGTCGGTGGTGGGCAGGTGTCGTAGGGCACTATGTCGATGCCTTCTCTCGGCTCACTCTAGGGGAGGTGGTTTGGCACCCTTATCGGGACTGTCCATCCTGGCCGGAGGCTGGAGAGTGGCTCCGATGGGTACATAGGGAGCGGTGGTTGATTGGGCGACACGGGACCGAGCATGAGTTCTTCTCATATAGCCGGGTTACACGACAGTTTGGGGTGCGCCAGGGGTTGCCTGGTGAGCCCATGGTCTATCGACATCGGGGAGATGAGAGGACTCTAGACCGACCGGTCATCGCGCCACTGGGCGAGGATTCAGATGCGGTGATCGACGTCCCGGATGTGGATGACGTCGGGACTACCACTGAGTATGACTCGTGGTGGGTACTACGACGATGGAGAGGAGAGGGGCCACTGGGAGGCGCGGAGGCGGCAGCGGAGGGTGCTGAGGCACCAGGGGATGATTGGGGAGCTCCGTTGGAGGATGCGGACATGGTGGAGGTGGGGGATGAGGATGTAGATTTGGGGGCTCCGGATCAGCCGGAGATGCAGGACATGGCGGAGCAGTGGGAGCCAGAGTAGGCTCGCTGTTTCGAAGAGTCCCATGCCTCGGGAAGGTGCTAGAGGAGATGGAGTCCAGGGTACGCGCTGAGAATGCACGATTGGTAGAGCTACTATGGATGCGAGATCAGGAGTTGGGGGATGCGCTGTGGGAGAGGGATCTCCTACGGGCTCAGCTAGCAGAGCGGGATAGGGTTTTGGCATAGCATGATGATGCAGTAGCTTACTACCATCGACGGGAGGCAGAGTGGTGTCGACACCGGCTAGATTTGGAGAGGGAGGTCATCCACCTTGGTGGGCGGCTACCTGAGCCGTCGGGAGGTGGATCTTCATGTCGAACGAGGGACAGTGGTACTGAGCAGTCAGCATCATCTCATCGCAGGCGATTGGATGAGGGAGGCGATAGTAGGCATGATGTGGGGGCTAGCAGTAGCCATCCTGAGGGGTCCCATAGGACCCACACCACGGGGGTAGTTCCCGTCGCACCGATCCTGCGTGATCATGGTGGTCGATGCCTTAGGCTGGGTGGTTTTTGTTATATGATTGCGGGGTCAGAGGACCAATTTTGTAGCCGGCATTTTTTTTGATGATATATATATACCTTTTTTATTGTGGTTATGCATATGTGATGATTTGATATTATGCATTATGGTTGATGAATATGGATGTATGCATGTTTATTTATTTTGATGGATGCATATGTTATGATGAATGCAAATGTTTTTGATTTATATGTGATATGCAAAATGAAATGGATGGATGGAATTTGTGATGGTTGGTTATGGCACCATAGACTGTTTAGGACTCTGTTTATTTCATTTTTAGGCGATTGTTGTGGTAAATGACTTTGTATGTATACATGTGATTTTTTGTTTTGATGGTATTGTAAGGATGAAAAGTAGCGCAGCTTGGTTTAGAAATGTAGCTAAGGTTTTCCGAGACTCGGACGGTTTTAACTCACTAGCCATGACTCGTACTTTATCTTACAAGACTTTTGAACAAGGTATGAATCGGACTCGTTTTTGACCAAGTTATTTCACATCCCTGTGTGTGCAATTGAGTTCATTTATGTGGTATTTGTCGGGATACCGCCAGTGCCGAGATGGGCTTTCAACCGAACCTCGTATCGAGGATCACCTAATTAGCTCCACTAACTCCTTTATTGTATTTAGTCGGATTAATCTGCTGTGCTATCTAGGATACCATAAGCTAGCTCATCCACATGCAAACATTGATCTGTACACAAGTTAATGTGATAGATATATCGTCATGCGAGAAGTTTACCGCCAGTGACCGATAGGCTATCAACCAAACCGGTACTGAGGCTTGCCTCATGACCCGTTAGAATGCTGAGAGTTCCAGGGATTCAAGTTCGACTCCCTTCTTTTCTTCAATTGTATTGGGATACTTGCTCCTTTGTAGTGATAAAATCACTATTTATTTTTGTTTTATTTGTTTTTCTTTTTGAGCAAGGGATTGGGGATATGGAGTGACGATAATCACTATTGTTTGTGCCTTTTGATGTGTGCACTGTAGGATGTCAAATTTTGGTGTTTTGACTTTTTGCAAATTTTTGATGTTTTGCAACTATTGAGAACTTGGGATTCTTAGGGAATTGGGTAGGGAGGATGCTTGTCCTTTTGCCAACTCTCAGCATTCTTGGGGTCATTCGCATAGGGGGATGAGCAAGATAACCGTTTCGCTTATGGTGACCTGGATTACTGTGCAGGTTTCATCTTTCGTTCACACAACTTAGGAATTTTTATGTGTTTTAATTTGTGTTGGGATGCTACGTAACAAGGCGTATTTCAAGTATGACTCTACCTTTGTAAAATCTTTCTGACTTGGTACAATACATGGCTAGAAAGCAAAATTATGACTGAAAGACGAAAACTCTTGATACATTAGAAGACCACTGACTCTTAGTGTGGTAAAAAGCGGTAAATGGCATTTTTTTGCTATTTTGTAAAATGGAAAAGTGTGGAACAAGATGGACTAGCAGGGCAATTACAGCCTATGGTGCCTTTGACCTGTACGACCACAAATATGCAATGTATGGATGTAATGCTTAATGCAACTATATATTTTTGTATTTTTGATGGATTGATTTTTGTGAATATGAAGATGAGATGCGAGAAGAGCTCTCTATTGATGAATTTGAGCATGCCTAGAAATGAGATGCAAATTTTTGTTTTTTTGATGATTTTTGAATTTTGAATTTTCTTATTTTTGACCAAGCGATTGTGGGAATCCTTGGAGCATTTTTGGGATTGACCAAGTGATTATAGGAATCCTTGGAGCATTTTTGGGATTGACCAAGCGATTTTATTGAGATCCTTGGAGCATTTTTGGGATTGACCAAGCGATTTTAGGAATCCTTGGAGCATTTTTGGGATTGACCAAGCGATTTTAGGAATCCTTGGAGCATTTTTGGGATTGACCAAGCGATTTTAGGAATCCTTGGAGCATTTTGGGATTGACCAAGCGATTTTAGGGATCCTTGGAGCATTTTGGGATTGACCAAGCGATTTTAGGATCCTTGGAGCATTTTGGGATTGACCAAGTGATTTTAGGGATCCTTGGAGCATTTTGGGATTGACAAGATTTTAGGGATTTTGGTGTTTTTGGGATTGACCAAGAGATTTAGGAATCCTTGGAGCATTTTTGGGATTGACCAAGCGATTTTAGGAATCCTTGGAGCATTTTGGGATTGACCAAGCGATTTTAGAATCCTTGGAGCATTTTGGGATTGACCAAGAGATTTAGAATCCTTGGAGCATTTTTGGGATTTGGCTCTCTTAGATATGAAATGGGCGCAGATGACTGATGTTCAAGGGTTCTGTTTCCTTGATTCCGTCAAGAGAAGCTAGCCGGTATGTCTCGGGTCCTATTTTGCTATCAATGACATATGGACCTAACCAATTTGCCATGAACTTGTCCCTTAGGTGGGACGGCAAACTAGAATTCTGTTGGTTTTCCTTCAAAACCAAATCACCAACCCGAAAGTCCCTCAGGTGAACTTTCATGTTGTAAGCTTTCTTAAGTCGCTCTTGATAAATACGTAAATGCTCGAGAGCATTAACGCGTCATTCGTCAAGCAACGTAAGCTGGTCTAACTGGGCCTGCCACGCAGAGTCATCATCGATGAACTCCTGCATTGATATGCGTAGGGAAGGAATCTCCAACTCTAGAGGCATGACTGCCTCGGAGCCATACACGAGCGAAAATGGAGTGGCCCCAGTGGGTGTCCGAATGCTAGTGCGATAGGCCCATAGGGCAAGTGGGATTTGAATGTGCCAATCCTTATGACTGTCTGCGACGGTCTTTTTGAGGATGGCAACTAGCATTTTGTTTGACGCCTCTGCTTGCCCATTCGCCTGCGGATAATAGGGTGTCAAAAAACTATGCTGAATTTTGTACTTTGTGGTCAAAGCACGCACGTCTTTGTTCTTGAATGGCGTCCCATTATCCGAGACTATTTTGGATGGAATACCAAAATGACATATGATGTTATGCAAAATGAACTCCACAATGCGGGGTCCTGTCATAGAGGTAAGGGGAACTGCTTCCACCCACTTGGTAAAATACTCTGTGGCCGTTATGATAAACGTGTGATGGCCCCGACGATGCAGGGGAGATCTTTCCAATTAGATCGAAGCCCCACTACGAAAATGGCCAAGCAGACTGGACTGTCTGCAAGGCCCGGGAAGGTACGTGCATCAAATTGGCATGATGTTGACACTTCACGCACTTCTTGACATATGCGCAACAATCTCGCTCTAAAGATGGCCAATAATAGCCCATGCGAAGAATGCGCTTTGCGATGGCCATACCACTAAAGTGGCCACCACATGTACCATCGTGCGCTTGGGCGATCGCCCAAGTGGACTCTTGCTGGTCCAAGCAACGAAGGAGGATTCCTTCATAGCTGCGACGATACAAAATGTCTCCTATCAAGACATACTTAGCCGCTTTCTCTTGAGTGCTCGTTTTGCGGCATGCGTCAATCCAAGCGGGAGATTACCTAACTTGAGGTAGTCTCTAATGGGTAAATACCAGTCCTGTTGATCAGAAACCTCGACAGTATGAACAACCAATCCCTCTTGAAGTTCATCCCTAGCAAACGCTGAATGGGATAGAACCTGTAAGAATAGCATTGTGTTGCTATTAATGGGAGTAGGGGAGAACAAGGACCCCCAGTTGGCACGTTTCAGATGATCTTGGATTCGAGAGAACTTATCCGAGGATGGTTCAATCTGGATCATGTGGATTCCTGGCGTCAAGTCTGAGCTTGCACGCTCCATCACGGATTGCGATAAGGTTTTGACTTGAATGGTTGTCATATCACCGGAAAGGTCTTGCGGGATTAGTGACCCCAAGGAGGCCATTGTGTCCGCAAAATGATTCGATGATCGAGGGAGTGCCTCGATGTCATACCACTCAAGTTTTGCCAGGAATTTGTCCACAAGGGCTTTATAAGCCTACAGAACTGGGCATTTGCATTGATATACCCCTTTGACTTGATTGACTATTAACAGCGAATCACCAAAGATGTTCAGTCATTTGATGTTCATGGCGATTGTTGTCTGAAGACCTATGAGCAAGGCTTCATACTCTACATTATTGTTGGTGCATGGGAAGTTTAATTTAAATGACAGGGGCATTGGAGCGCCCTGCGGTGTGAAGAATACTATTCCCATGCCACCACCTTGCTCACATTTAGAACCATCGAAGAATAGGGTTATGTCGACCTGTGACTCAGGCTCATCAGAATCTGGCGATTCTGAGACATGGAAGACCCCATCATCGGGTAGTTCTATGACTAGAGGCTGATCGTCTTCAAGAGGAGCCTCCGCTAGTTGATCGGCTATGACTTGTCCTTTGATAGATTTTTGTCCAATAAACTCTATGTCAAATTTTGTCAACAACATGATCCATTTCGCCGTGCGACTACTATGATAAGTACGACTCATCATGTATCGCAATGGATTCTCCTTAGACACAACATACGTAGTGTTGCTCAAGCATGTAGTGGCGTAGCTTTTTGGTAGCAAACACCACTGCCAAGCAGAGTTTCTCAATGTATGCATAGTTAAGTTCATAACTGACCAGGGTGCGGCTAAGATAGTAAGTAGCCTATTCTTTGTGAAGTTCATTCTTCTGGGCTAGCATGGCACCCAGTGCCACCTCGCTAGGCTGAGATGTATAAGTAGAACGGCACTCCTGGTCTAGGTGGTGCCAATACCGGCGGCGAAGCCAAGTATTGTTTGATTTCATCAAAGGCTGACTGGCACTCGTCATCCCAGTGAAATGTAACCCCCTTGTGCAATAATTTGTTCATGGGTCGGCACTTGTTAGATAGCTATGCTATAAAGTGTTTAATCGACGCGACCTTTCCCTGCAGACTTCTGAGCTGCTTAATGGTAGTTGGGGGAACCATTTCAAGGATTGCCTTGACTTTCTTTGGGTCCACCTCGATACCTCGCTTTGAGACTATGAAACCCAAGAGTTTTCTAGATGTGACGCCAAATATGCACTTCTTGGGATTTAGTCTAACTTTATGCTCCATGAGGCGATCGAGGATCTTGCTTAAGTCATCGATATGATTTGAGCGCAAAAGAGACTTGGCTAACAAATCATCCATGTAATCTTCCAAAGTTTTATGCATGTAGTCATGGAAGATGTACGTCATGGCACGTTGGTAGGTGGCGCCAGCATTTTTAAGGCCAAAAGGCATGACCTTATAACAAAATGTCCCCCAAGGCGTTGTGAACGCCATTTTTAGTTGGTCTTCAGGATTGATACGAATCTGATTGTATCCTGAGAAACCATCCATGAGGGAGAGCATTTCGTGACCTGCTGTAGCGTCTACCAATGCGTCGATGCTCGGCAAGGGGAAATCATCCTTAGGACTCGCTTTGTTTAGATCTCAAAAATTAGTGCATATGCGAATCCTCCCATCGGGATTTTTGACGGGCACCATGTTGGACAGCCATGGCGGATAATCCACGTAGATGACAAACTATGCATCCAACAACTTTTGCAATTCGTCTTTGACCATCAAGGCCACTGTTGGGTGCATCTTACGTAGTTTTTGCTTTACGGGCTTGATTTTCGGATCAAGCGTTAAATTATGCGTGACTAGCTATGGGTCTAGTCCCGGCATGTCCCTGTATGACCATGCAAAAACCTCCTTCTTCTCTTTGAGAAGGGCAATGTAGTCGGCTTGCTCTTCGGGGGAAAGACTTACCCCCAGCTTGAGAATCTATGGATTCATTGGATCTATGTCGATATCTACGTCAGTCGTCTCCTCGACTGACATGTGGGATCCGTCCTCCAACTGATGTGGAGTCGGGATCAAATGGATATCATTAGCTGAATTTAAATCTGCGTTGGGAACCTCGGGTTCCTCTTCAGCCTAAAAAATATCTCGAGTTGTCCCCGGGGTAAAATGAGGCATCTTACCGAAAGGCCGATACTCGATGGTGAGAGAGGTGAATTGACGCGATCCCAGTCGATGGCATCTGTGTCTAGATGCAATGACCATGCTGGATCGGCCGGATTGCGGATGGGTGCGGTCAAATCAATGGAGATCATGTGGATGGAATGAATTTGGTCTCCATTACCGTGGGTATGATAACTCGAACATTCTGGATGCTCCCTATACTCTGGATCTGGCTCTAGGGGAATGGGCACGAACGGATCGGCCCTATGTGCTAATAGGAGGATAGGGTCTTCCCTCGACATTGATGTCATTATAGGGTCTCGGGGTGGACGGTGCTCATCGTAAATTTGGAGCCATGGATCCAACACTTGGTCCCACCCCATTGGGTCTACATACCACTCATGCCCTGGCAGTATGCCCATCTATGCAAATAATTCATCAATCCCTAAGGGACGTCGTTGTTGCACTTGTTGCCTTTGTTGCATCTGTCGCATGTGGTTGAGATAGGCCATCTCAGTCTCATCTTCCGAATCACTGTCGAAGATCCAAAAATGTTCATTTTCTTCCACAACTACTTGTGACATTAAGGGTTCACCTTGTTCCAGCAAATTAATCTGGTCCCATTGCGGTTGTTCCACACTTGGTGGAGGGACCTGATTCTCTTGACACAACTCTGGCTCGACTGGAACCTCTAAAGGGAATAGTTTCAAAAAGATCTCTGGACACCGTTTATGTTCTCCTTGGGAGTTAGTGTCCGAACTTTCACCTCTCTCTAGCAAAGGAGAGGGATTATTGATGTTACCAAGGGTGTTTGTTGACCATGGGAGGTAATCTCCCAATGTATATTCTGTATTTGGGTTGGCATAAGGATCTGATGCCAATCCACCCTTGTTGCCTATTCCTAGGCCTTGCATGTTTTCCACCAAGATGTCTAAGGGCAGGGGGTGGTTGAACCCTACTCCCGACTTATCATATGGCATTTGGTATCTTGGCTGGCAAAGGACACGCACCCCTTGCTCATACCTACCTAGCCCGTATCCATGCCAATTGCATTGGCCGAGATATCTCAGAGCGAAGTCCGGGTTTGATAGATAATTGACATTTTTAGCAAAAGGCTCTTCGTCCTCGTCCTTTTGCTTGCATGGTTCAACACCATGATCAAGGCCCCCATACACAAAATTAGTCTGGTTTGGTGGGTAACCTAAAGGAACAACTGTCCCTATGGGAAGGCGAGGTCTCCCCATGTCCTGCACGGATTCTAGCGTGGGCGTTGCCACAACATTCTGCACTAGATACTCCCCCAGGCCCGTACTGGCCATTTCAACAGTAATTGTTGATGCTTGGGAGGGAGGGAACGGGAGGCCTTCCTGAGTCCATTCCATGTTTGGTGGGTTAGGAGTCTCAGCTTCCGTTGTGCTAGGTATTTCTTCTGTTGAGACAGTTGATATCGTTGGCAACGCCTCTTCTAGGGGCTGAGCCTCTTCCAAGATCTGTTTTCCTTTGTCCTTCTATTTAGCCATGACAGGTGGCATTGGTAGTGAAGGAGCAGATGATGAAGATTCACCTGGCTGGGATTTTGATGGTTTAGTCACCAGTGGTGCCCACGGTATTGGACCCTGTCTAGATGGATTTAACTAGAAATCCAAATGCGTTGAAGGGAGGGTCGATTGAGGCATTAATTGCATCGCATTGCAATATTTGAAGGGTTCTAAGTCCATCGGGACTACATGTACTTCTCCTTCAAATGCATACTTTAGACACTGGTGAGCGATCGAAGGGACACACTTCATGTCCCTGATCCATGGCCGCCCTAGCAATATGTTATATGCCATCTCGCCTTCCAAAACATGGCACAATGTAGGTATCATCTTTTGTCCTACCTGGACGGGCAGAACAATTGTGCCGACTATCGAGCATATCGCATCGTTGAATGCTCGTAGTGTGTATGTGGAAGCCGTGATATGAGAGGCTGGCAACTTCAGATGTTTTAATGCTGTGGTAGTAATGATGTTACTGGACGAGCCAGTATCTACCAACACTCTCTTGTACGGGATCCCGTTGACCCAGCGCGATAACGTGCAGGGGTGGATCTGCCATGTCATTCGATATTGTTTTAACTTCATCCTCTCTGAAGGTAATGACCGGCTCCGTACATCGTTTCACATGTCCCACGAAGTTATTGAAAGAATTCGCTTCGTGAGGCTATAACTCGATGGCTTTCAAAATTTCCATGAGAGCTTCTCTATGGGGTGTTGACTATTGTATAAGCTCATAAATGGAAAGCCTAGCCGATGTGGTCCACAAAATCTGCGTGAGTTTGGTCCGTATCGTGACCTCGGGTCTAGGCGGAGGCAACTGCACAGGGCGTTGTTGAGGTTGCGACGTTGTTGGAACTTCTCTTGTGGCTGCCTCGGGGGCAACTCCTAGGTACTTTTTGTTCCTGGTCACTATGCTGATCATTCCCACAAATCCTTGCATGGGAAGATTCTGTCGCACCTCATTGACTTGAAGAGGTTTTGCCTATGCCTCGTGGGCAGGCAAAGGGTCCTTGAATACCCCCATCTATTGATTATTTGGTGCTATGGGGTTGTCCACTGCCAATGTTTTATTATCGATCAAATCTTGTATTAATCCCTTGAATTTCCAACATCCATTCAGGTCATGTCCCCTTCGCCTATGGAACCTACAATATAATTCCTCTCTGTATCCCTTAGGCTTGGGAGCGTTAGGATCTATGGTTTGGATTTTTGGAAGGGTGACTAAATTTTCCGCTGACAAGCGGTCAAATAGGGAGTCCCTAGACTCCGTATAAGGGGTGAATTGTCGCCTAGGGCGACGCTGCTGATTTTGCTCCTATTTTTTATTTTCTCTTTCATAATTAGGAGGCACTCGCCTGATAATTAGCCTTTTGGGGCTGTATTTCTTGCACAAGCTTGGGGACATTTATCGCAACTTGATTAACCGTAGCGGGTTGTGATTGCGTAGTCCCGGTCTTAGTGTTTTTGTTCCACTCTTTCTTTTTAGGCTTGGCGATTTTGCCTTCCCCTATTTTGATCTCTTCTATAACTCTGGCTTGCGCCAAAGCTTCTTCTAGGCTGGCGTATTGCTGCAGCTACAATAGCCCAGAGATCGATTTCAAGCAACTCCATGCAAACATTTGTGTGAGGTCAGACATAGGGGGAAGGTAGGGTAGCTTAGAAAGCAAAGCCCTCCATCGATTCCCGTATGCCACCATTGTCTCTTCCTCATATTGCCTGAGGCTGGCCAGATCACTCAGTGATGCCTTCTTCTTTGTGTTGAAGGCAAAGCATTCAAGGAACGCATCTACTAATTGATCTAGGTTATTTATGCTGTGCTTCGGTAACTGTGTGAACCAATCCGAGGCAGGGCCTACGAATGTGGTTATGAATGTCCTAAGCAACAATGCATCATTATCCTGAATGCCAAAGCATTGGCTCAGGAATCTTGTGACATGTTCTTGAGCATCCTCTTCACCTTTAAAGACTGCCAATTGAGGCAACTTGAAATGTTTGGGGTAAAGAGGTGTGGGCACTGAGGGATGCACTGGATGACTACAGAGTTGACGTAACGTGGGCTTTTGATTCCCAGAAGCTTTTGTCTCCACAGACTCCAAACGCTCTAATAGCGCTTTGTATGCATCGGAAGATTTAATCTCTTCCTCTTTTGTTTGCTCCCGCTGTGAGTGGTGGGAGACTGGAGGCCTATGGGGGGGTGGCCGAATGGCAGCCCTCCCGCCTTGATAGGGCATTTTGGCCCATTCTATTTCTGGTTCATACTCCTCATAAACTTCTTGAGGAGTCTCTGGGCGAGACCTATGACCCTGAGTGAGTCCCCGCTGAGGGTACCCATCATTGTTTCGGGGAGTGGCCTCCCTCTCGGGTCTATGAGGTCTCGGAGGCAAAGCTTGACGAGGTCACGGAGACCTATCCTGCACCAAAGGGTTATGCCTCTCATATTGTTCTACTTTTTGGGTGCGAGGGGTTGGCACCCTCTCAGGTAGTTTATAATGTAGCTCATCCGCTTCACGTTGCATGCGCTCTTTATTGAGGCGGTATAAGTGCTCTAACTGCTGATGACCTTGCTCAAGCTGCGTGATGCGGGCTTGGCGGGCGGCATGTCTGGCGACTGCCAGGTCAATTTGGTCCACCATATTTTGCTCAGGAGGCTTGAATGTTTCTCCTATGTATTTGCCTCGGTCTTGATGATCTAAAATTTCAATGGGTCGCTTCCCTCTGTCGAGGTCGACGACATTTACTTGAGGCTCTGGCCTCGATGGGTGACCATGATATCTAGCAGGTGCAGAAACGCAAGGCTCCCACGCTGTATGTTGTTCTCGAGGAATGCGATGGTCTTCCTCGTACTCCCTTTCATGGGTGTGAAAGGGGTGGGCGGAGTTAGCTCACCCTATGTGGAGAGCCCTGCGCTCTGGGTTTTGTCTTTCAGTTCTAATGGGAGGCAAAGGAGAGATGCCATATTCACGCTGTCTCTCCTCATGGACACTGTGCCTCTCTAGCACTTCATCGCGCTGTGGCCACTCATATCTAGCCTCAAAAGGCGGTTTTCTATTTACGTTGAGTGCCACATGTAAAGCTTCTTCCCAAAAGGGGCTGTGTTGAATGGGCATACCCCACAGAGGGGGTCCCTATAATTCCATCTTGATGTGGCCTGATGTGGACTCTCTTGTAGGCCAGACCGCCAAGGCGGTATGGCCAAGTCCTCGAGGCTAAAGCGAAGGCGACCAGCGCCCTCTCTTTGTGCACCTTCCATAGCATCTGCCCTTGATTGGGCTTGGCTACGGGTGTACACCATTGTGGTGCTCTTCTACTAGCTAAGCAGATTTTTATCTCGTTTATGATGATTTTTTTTGTTACACTAAGCAGAAATGAACACACACATACACAAACGGTGATTATCTCTTTTAAAGATTAATGGTGTGTCCTAAACTGGTTTAGTGCATTTTGATGATTTTGTTTTGTTTTTGCAAGTTTTGAAGAACGTTTAAATGCAGAATGTTGGCTCATATGACTCCCATAAATGGTCGCCCCTTCAATATACCATTGTCGGACCGATATACCAACCTCTCTATATACCCGCCCTTACGAGAGGGAAACTATAGGTACGTGAGAGCAGATGGTACGTGGAACATAGGCGGTACGGAAGGGGGATTGTCCTGTTAATGACACCTACCATAGAAGACTTATCCTCGCGCGCATGGGAATCACCCCAGCGACACTCGGTCAGCTTTCGTCAGGATTTACGCCTAACAATAGTGACAATCAGGGGAAATGGATGCAAAGTCAAGCCAAGGTGGTGATGAACCCACCGTTGGTCTTGCTCAAGGGCTGGGGTCTTACGACCAGCTCCTTGGTTAAAAGATACCACGTGATGTGTGTGTGGTTTATTTTACTTAAAATTGAAACATGCAAGCAACCACTACTTTCCCTAAGCACGCAAGAATTGATAGAAAGTGAAAGCAAAAAATCAAAAAATGACAAAGACAGTTTTGGAACCTTACCTCTTTTCTGCCCAGACTTGTTGTTTCTGATCTTCGGCTCTAAAAATTTATAGATAAAAATTCGTCCCTGTTAGAGATGAATTACAGAACATAATTCGTCCTGGTCTGAGACAAATTGGAATTCGTCCCAGGGTCAGACGAATTACAGTAAAGTAATCATCACAGTCAAAGATGAATTACAGTCAAAAATTGAAAAATGGTACCTGTCAAGCACAAAACACAAAAATGGATCAGTTACTTGATCTTAAAAACCAGGGGACAGGGTCCCACCGTGATCACCACTGAAAGCATGAGATTCCGAAAATAAAAGGAAAAACTATAACCATGCAATGTAAAACAAAATATAGCGCTTAAGTCCTAAGATGTGAAGTGCATTAAACAAAAGAGGCAAATTGAAGTGAGATACAAGAATTTAGAGAAATCACAACCCTTTTATTTAACTCTTTAACCTCGGTTACAAAGATGCCTCCTCCCTTTTTAGGGGTTAGGAGCGTTAAATAGATTTTGGTTACAATTGTGACTTAGTCTTCCTCCTTCCGCATGCCCACATTTGAAATGGGCGGGCCAAAGTGTTGCCACCGCTTATGTTGATGAATCCTCGCTTCTTGCTGCTCCTCCTACATTCAAAGAAACAACAAAAAGCGTTAGTAGCACCTGCTGCAAATAGGAAAAGTTTGTTCTTTTGAAATTAATGAAAGATGCATGCCTAAGACTGACTAAAATGATGCATGAAATGATCCTAAATGACTTGCAAATCTGACAGAGGTCAGAAGACATTACCAGAGGGCCACTGCCATTGAAACAGTCGGCCAATATGCATTCAACTGGAATTCATCCCTGGTCAGGACGAATTTTGCTGTTATTCATCCCCGGGTGGGACGAATTCGACTGTGTTAAGATGTCGAGTTGATGCCGCTCCAATGTCACACCTCGAGATCTCCAAAACACCTGCAAACATAGGGGTTAAGTAATTGGGGCCATTTTGGGATGACCCAGATGGTCAGATTCTCCCAATTTGACCTCCATCACCAAGGGAATTTTGATGTCGTTACCTGCAAGTTAGTGGGACAACAAAAGCAACAAAAGCGACAGGCATATGATGAAATCTAATTAAAATATTACGAAATTGAATACATGAACTATCTAGTCAGCATAGAATGGAATGCAAAATGAATAAATGATAGAAAGTGAATTAGAATGAAACTAAAAAAGGTGCGGGGTGCCCGAGTGGGCCACCCACCGTTGGAACTTGATTTCGGCACCAATCCACTAGGGATGGGCCCAAAATCTCTTAGGATGGGGTGTCGGCAAATTGGTGGATTAATGTGGTCAAATTTTGGGTTTGGGTCCGGATCCACACTTCCAAAAGCCACCCAATAACCTCTCTTGCGAAAGAGATTAAGGATGTGAAAAGGTGAATCGAAAAAGGGTGCAATAGGGTGTTCAATTTGGCAGCACTTCGTTGCTTGAAAATGCCTCCAACTTGTCCTCTTTTGGGTGGGAAAGTCCACCATTTTATAGACCCATGGGGTCTCTTTGGAGGGGCATGCAGGGGTGCCATGTGGCGGCCATGCCTTCCCAAGAGGGAGGAGACTCCTCCCTGACTTGGGCTTCCATGACTGCCTTTGTGACAGTCCTCTAATGGCCAATCTACCCACCTACACGCGCATGCACGGTAGGAGGCAATAATTGACTGTCCTCGGCTGCCACTTGGCGGCATTCTTCTTTTTTCCCGTTAAACCTGGAATTCGTCCTGACCAAAGATGAATTTAGAATTCGTCCCTGGGTGAGACGAATCCCAGTTAGTATTCGTCCTTGGGTGAGACGAATACTGAGCAAAGTGCCTGAATGTGCCAAATTGCCTTTTGACCTTACAAAATTGCTATAAAAGTGGTTAGGACCACTGTTTAACCTCTGAGGGCTGCCCTAGGGGCTGTGTGTGTCAAAGCGATCAGTGTTTGCAATCACATAATCGGATTGGTGTTGTTTTGGTGTCTACACTTGTGTTGCATGCAATTTGTTCTTAATATTTCTCACTTGAAGAAGAGAATGGAAATTGTCGTTTCCTCCATACTATGTTCTATTTGGAAAGGAAAAGCCTTTGGTTTGAGTTTGACCGTAGGAGTATACTACTGCAAACTAAATATTATATAGAACATTAATACAATCATGAGATAAAGGTAATATTGTTACCAAATAATTCATCACCGAGAATGAATGGCTATAGTGTTAATTTGAGCTATTTGCATAGAGTCTAATTTTTGTATAGCTACCCGAAAGCGTCAAATAACTTGTGAAACTTTATTAATAAATTAATTTTCTGGAAGTCACCCAGAAGCGTCAAAGAACTTGTGAAACTTTATTAATAAATTAATTTTCTGGAAGTCACCACTTGTTAAGTCTGTGCTATGAGATTTGTAAAGTATATATATATATATATATATATATATATATATATATATATATATATATACCAAAAATTTAGTTAAAAGGGTTAGTTTTGAGTGAATGGGTGATATTTTGATGTTAAGTGGTGGTGAATTCTAAAAGTGTCATATTATATTTCATATTATGGTTTATCAAACATGTGAAGTCAAAACCATGCTAATACTACCCTCATATAGTTTATGATGGAGTAAGTTGCGACATATGAAATTATCAATTGTAATGGGAACAAATATTGGTTGTCCTCTTTTTTGTTTGTGGAAAATATTTTAGAAGGGATACCATTTTTGGGTAATATTTAAGGAGGTAGGGGTATCTCTTCTGTAAAAAATCTCCTGTATTTGGCCTACCACCTTTGACACACACAAGGAGCATTGAAACAACATAAAACAAAAACACACAAACACAAACACATAAAAAGCTAAAACAAATAAAGCATACTCCTTCAGTGTGTGGACAAGAAAAAGAACAAACAAACACGTGCACAATAATAGTACAAAAAAATACTAAACACATAGAACAAACATATAGAGAACATAACAAAACACAATCAAATAAAACACACAAAAAAATAAAAATAAAATAACATAAAATAAAATTAAAAAAAAAAAAATGACAAAAATAAACAACACCAAAACACTAAACACACAGAAAAAAACCACTAACATAACAAAACACTACCATAATAAAAACAACAAAAAGAAACAAATACACCACAAACAAAAAACCACAAACACAAAACACACAGAAAAACCACAAAAACAACATAACAAAACATATCTAAAACGAAACAACAAAATGATTCAAATACACCATAAACAAAAATAGGAAAAAATGTACAACAAAAATCAAGACAAATGAGCTATTGACAAATCAAACAAAATACGGTAACACTACAAATAAACCAAAACTTAACAAATTACCAAAAAATATTAGAAATTGCTTAGCAAAATAGCCAAAGCTTCCAACATTGCCATAATGAGACTGAATATAAACCCTAGGATTATGAAATCCTTATCTTTTTGTTCGTATCTTGATTCATTCCAGCTGGGACTATAGGCTGGTTACTTAGAACCACAACACTACTATTGTATTTTTTATGGTCTTTTTGAGGATCCATTTTGTTTGTAGTTTGAATATACCCTTTTGTTTTGCACTTGGGTTGGTTTTCTACATTGCACTTTTTTTCCCTTTACTATTATTTATCAACATCAAGGCAAGCTATTTTAGTGATTTTTCATCATACAATCCTTCTTGTTCCCTCTCTTCATCAAACTATGTTTCCATAATAAATATTTCCATTTGACCATCCTCATCATCTACTTGCTCATCTGTGGAGAGAATTTCAAGGTATTAGGTGAAATTATTATTATTATTATTTTGCTATTTATTTCTTTGTTTTTTTTTTTTTTAGGTATTTGAAACCCTACCATTGTTAGGGACCTTATGCATAAAATCTTTGGATAGATGACCATATTCATGACAATTTCTACATCTAAATGGAATATTTTATAATCTACTACTTGCTCCCATATTTCTTCCCCATATTGTAAAGTAATCTTCTTTAGAAGTGGTTTTTCAAAATCAATAAAAACATAAATCCTTGCATAAATCATATGCTCCAAGTGTTGGGTGCTATAAAAAATCATCTTGAAAAATCCTACAGAATTCTCAATTGTTGTGAATATCTTTGGATGCCATTATTCTATTGGAAGACAAAATAAACAAACCTAAATAGGGGCAGTTGATGGCATTTCTTCCTTAGCTTTGAACTTGGTATGCTAGGGCATCAGGAAGAGCCCAACCGTACCAAAAAACCATGGCACTCCTTGAAAAATTTTCTCACTATCTTCTTCATGAGAAAAAAAAATAAGAAATTCCATTAGGGTAAGTAAAAATTTGGAACTCACATTTAGTGCTCAAGTTTTTGGAAACTCATTGCTTGAAGGTAGCAAGAGTCGGTCGAAATCCCATGAATTGACAAATTAGCCCTCTCCTCTCCATCTTATCTATTCCTTCCTGGAGATATGTTATTTCCAACTTCACTAATGGAGATCCATTAGTTGCTTTCATGCAACCCATCTCTGTTTTTCTTGAATCGACCTTTGGCATTCTCAGTGGTTTCCTTGGCAATCGTTGATTGTGTTTCCCTCCTATTTGAGGTGGTCCTCCATGGATTTATTCTTTAAAATTCATTTTTGGCTCAATGCATGCATATTTGTTCAAACCCTCCATCTCGAAAAAAAAAAAAAAAATGAAGTTGTAGGGAACCTAAATTTCCATCGTAAACCCTAATGGAACTTCAAATCTCTCCAACCACTTTCACCCTCAAAGGTAGTTATGCTAAACTCAATTTCCCCAATGCTATTCATTGCTTACCTTGTCCATTCACACTCTGTAACACTCACATTCAGGTGGCAACCACTATTGCTGTCGCTGATTTTAGCTCCATATCTGTTGTAGGAAACCCTAAATTTTTAACATCTTCATTTCACCATATCTGTGAACGAAATTTCATTTTTGCTCCTCATCTCAAGTCCAGACCATTGGTTATCTTTTTACTGAAAAATAGTTTATTTCTTTTCAATGAAAACACTCTATTTAATAATGTTGTTGAGCGTACTCAATGATGTAGTTACCCTTAACTACGTCTATCATTTAAATAGAAATAAAGCACGTATAATGTCTATTTTGATAAATAAAAGTGCATGCTTGCTTCTAGGGGAAAACATGAATTAGGTTTTCCTGTCGTTATAGGTAAAAGAGGAACAAATGATATAAATTATACGAGGAATTAATATGCAGTGAAAAAAACCCTGTTGATTCCGTATAGTGCAATTTCGTTCTACTATATCAAAATATAAAGGTGAATGCTCTTATTTGTTGAAGAGATTACTACGAATTGGGCACATAATTTAAAAAGCATTTTATTCCTTTAATTAGAATAAAAGTATATTTTCTTAAACACCGTGTGGTTGGTCGATGTAATTCAGGATGGTGACAAGATTAATATAGGAAAAATATGTTTATGTTTATTCAATTCAGATTTGTATGCCTGTAAGGCTAGAGAGTAACCACATGTTATTTTGCAAAAGCATTCTATGTCTAGTTGAAAAGAAACAGATTAAAATATTATGGTTGAAGTCAACTAGGAGAAGCAGAACTTTAAAAGTTGTCAGTGAACGCCTAAAAGAAACTCTTATAATCCTGTGAGATCCTAGTATTGGTTCCTTACAACCGTATTAACTTTCATTGAAAGTCGTGATTCATATTAGAATTGTAATTCAAAGAGTATTTCCGTTAATTAAGCTAAAAGTTTGGAAGAGTGAGTGTAGTCTATATTCAATGTTCCGGAATAATTTTAACTAAATAAATGGATACCCATAGGTGATTTAGTAAGCAGCTATGGTGACCATTAATTGTGTTATTGAACTATTATTTTCACTTATTATTATGTTCTCAATTTCTAGTCACTTGATCCTAGTCTTCATGTTAGGTGGATTTCTTAGTGAAGGTTTAAAACATAAGGAATAAGTGAAATACTAGTTGTTCTTAGTATTATTGGGATAAAACAACCATGAGAATTAGGTTGGAGATGGTTTGAGAAAAAAAAAAAAAAAAAGCTTGCTAGTGAATCTTAACCTTATGCTTGAAAATTTGGTTTAAAACAAATGGATGCTTTTCCTCGTGAATATTATTAAATATTAAATTTCATGTAAGATTAGATAAATATTTCAAACTAAAACCCTAAACTCAAGTACAACTCATGATGAGAAGAGAATAAAACTATTCATCGAGAAGGATGAATGAACAAAGTGTATACCATGAAGAAGATTGAACAAAGATATTCCTCATGGGAAAAATATTCAAAACAAAACCATGGTGAGGGAAGAGAAAATGAGTTCCTCATGAATTTAATAAATTTAGATCATCCAAATTTGTTATGGGAATAGCCTTCTAAAACTTTGACCCCAGATTATTCATCAAGGAGGATGAACCATATTTTATAACAAGCTCAAAACATTGGATTTAAGCAAATGAAGTATAGTTATCCTTAGTTTTATTGGAATAAGTTGGCCATGAGAGACTTTTGAACCTATAAACCTAGGAAGATGTAACTTATGAACAAAGTTAAAGATTGAATTAATCTTTGTAAATAAGGACTTTCGTAGTATAAAGCCCAACTTGAAAATTGGGTAATAATAAAATAGTTAGATAGTGTAATTATATACCACAATGATGCTTATGGTTAGGATGTGAACTCTTGGCTAAGGAAATAAAGAAAGGCATATATGGATTTTTGAAAAAGTACACCCAAAGGTATGAAATAAATTATGTGAATCCATTTTGGATCCTATCTAGAGTCTTTAGTGACGATTGATGGCTATAAATGTAGTTAATTCCTTGGTAGAACTCATCGAGAAGGATGAGAAAATTACTTTAGAAATTGAAATAGTTAGTTGGAACTATTACAAACAAACTTTTAACATCCAATGTTGTTGAGGTGTGGGTATGCACACAATGAGTCTCAATAGCAATTGTAGTATGATAGAATTGGTCTGAATAAGCGTTGGACATTTTGAGTCCTTTAAGTCAATGTTGTCATTGATGTCACCTGATAGAGTTATCACTCATCTAAAGGAATTCGGCAAGAAATAAAGTCGCCCAAGTCATCTAGGAAAAATCTTCATTAGTGCAAAAATAAAAGGAAAAAGGCTCCATAATATTTTAATATTATTGGGAGCACAGGTTAAGCGATTGGTTTATAAAAATCCAAGATGGGTTATTGCAAAGGTTAAAAAAGAGGTTTAATAATTATTTATAAATTATTTAAATTCACAAGGAATTTAAATTTTATAAATAATATTTAATTATACCAAGGTTGGGCATTAAGACAAGGTTCTAAGGTTTAATTAAATTAAACCTAAGGTTGGTTCTTTTAATTTATAATATTTAAATTTAAATTTAAATTTAAATTAATTATAAATTAAAAATCACGCCAACGTCAAAATTATTTGAAGTGTCGATGTGATTGCAAAAGAGGTCAAAGGCATTATATAAATACCATAAAAAACATTTACCAAGGCACCCCTTGAAATTATTATTCGAAGCGCATGCGAAAAGGTTTTGTTTTTCGAAGGCCTTATGTAACGTAAAGGCTAAACGTGTGAATGTTCAGAGGCTCTAAACGCAAAGGCAAACGTGGCCTAGTGGTATGTTGGCTTGGTACTAAGGAGGAGGCTCCACGTTTGATTCACGTGGGAACTTTTGGATTGCAAGGAAGAAGCACTTTAAGCGTTTGTTGTTTTTTGGAGGAGCATTGTTCGTGGAAAGTTTATGGTGGATGTGCCCTTTTAGACACATCAGGGTGTGTGGACCAACGACGGCTTGGTTGCGGCTAAGGCGTTGGTAAGAAGGACATCGGAGGATCGAATCTCACCGAGGGTAAGGAAAGTGGATTTAATTTTTTATGTTGTTTAATATTTTAATTTTTGCGAAGGTTGCCTAAGGAGAAATAAGGATATGGTATACCCTCGGAAAGATAGAGGTTTCTGCTGATTTTATTTTTGGAAGTATATCATATTATATATCATTGGAAATATTTTTTCGAGAGCTACTTGTTTAGATTGCTTAGGGGGAGAAATAAGGTGTGTGCAAGGAGATATTTTTGGTTTTTTCAAGGAGTTTCAAAAGTAAGTTTGATTCATTCTTTTGAGGGTTTATTTCTTGCATAAGAGGGTATGGTGCATTTTATTGAGTAGGAGTAATAAGGTGTTATTGAGATATTATTTTTATTATTGTGTTATTACTCAAGACCTCTAACCCTTGTTGATATTGGAAAAAGAAAATGTGTTGAGTGTGGCAAATTTAGTGGACAACTCATAAGGCATCAAAAAGGTATGGGCAATATTATTTATTGACTTCTTTGGGTGATTGATTCCTTAAAATATCTTTGGAGAGAAAATTATTGATTGTGGTTTCCTTTTTTAGAGTTGTTGGTTTAATGCTTCAAGGTTTTCTGGTTTGAGAACCGTGATAAAACCTTGTTTTATAAGCATTGTTGTTGAAGCCAATTGGTCATGCAAAGAACTTGAACTTGAGTTAGAAAAGAACATGAGTATCACTATTATGTGAGATTTGTTATTGAGCATTGTTGGAAATATTTTGAGTTGGTTGATATATGCTTGGACTAGGGTTTGTGAGAAAGAGTTTTTCCTTGAGGTGATTTGTTGAGTAGAGTTGATTGAGCCTAGTCAAGTAATTGTGTGAAGTGGTTGTTCAAGTTTCATGAAACAAACTATTCTATATTCTGATTTGAGTTGAGATTGAGATTTGAGAATAGAACATATAAAGTCTCTAACAATTCTCTTTATGCTTATATGAGACTAAATTGAGTTGAGATTGATATTTGAGTATAGAAAATATTGAGTCTCTAAAAATTCTCTTTATGCTTCTATGAGATTGATTTGATTTGAGATTGGGATTTGAGTATAAAACATATTGAGTCTTTAACAATTTTCTTTATGCTTATATGAGATTGGGTTGAGATATTGATTGAGCATTGAGTATAGAACATATTGAGTCTCTAACAATTAACTTTATGATTCTATGATATTGGACAAGTTCTATGTGGACTTGTTAAGCAGATTTGAGACAAGTATATGAGAAGGATTGCAGACTGATTTTGTGTAAGCTTTTGTGGAATCTTGTAATGCAGATTTGAGCAAGTCCTAGAGAGGACTTATTGAGAAGATTTGGAAAATTTTTGAGTGAGATTGTTGAGTAGATTTGGATAGGTTCTGTGTGGACCTGTTGAGTATATTTGAGTAGGTTCTAAGTGGACCTGTTGAGCATATTTGAACAGGTTTTTGAGGGGACCTATTGAACATATTTGAGCAATTTTTGTGTGGACCTATTGAGCAATTTGAGCAGGTTCTAAGTGAACCTATTGAGAATATTTGAGAAGATTTTGAGTGAACCTATTGATAGAGATTTGGAGGTGATATAGTATAGAGGACAAAGTCTCAATGGATAGAGATCTAACAACTAGGACAATTGAAAATAGATCTTTTAAGTGAGGAGTCTTCAAGTGGAGAGAGATCCACTAGTCAATGCAACAAAGAGAAATAGTCTTCTAGAAGATCACTAGCCAAAGTAGAAGGGGAAAGAGTTCTCCTATGGAAGAGATCCACGAACGTGGGATTAGTGGATCGACATATCCTTTGGACAAAGATCCATAAATATTATAATTGGTAAGGATTCCCAAGATATTATTTGAGAAATATTTAGAAGAAATATTTTCTCTATGGAGGTAGCCCACATTGGGTGAACCACATTAAAATTTGTGTCTCTATTGTGTATGGTTTTTTGTGCATTGCTTTGATTACTACTATTGATATTGCTATCTATACACTACATAATATTGAATTGAAAAGAAAAAGTAAAAAGTTGTCTTATACTATTCACCCCTCCTTTCTCAATATAAGCTTCTATTCTTCAATAGGTGACTCCGTCAAAATTTTTAATGATGGGCAGTATGGGACATCAACTCTAGGTTGCTACTCGGATAGTACTGTGATAAGTCCCATGTTCATTTGACTTAGCTAGTTTAGCCATGATGTTTGGTATGGGATAAACGATCATGAGTCATAATGGGCATGAGTGATCAAGTCCAAGGTCAAGGTATTGACATGGCTCTAGCTGACTTTGGGTATGGGAAAATCAACTAGACACAAGATATAGTACGTTCGTCCTTTGCATATTAAAGTTTAAATAAGTTGACCAATTAGGTCATGGATTCACAAATGTTAAATAAGTCGACCAGTTAGATCATTGATTCACAAATGTTGAATTAGTTGACCAATTAGGTCATCAATTCACAAATATTGAATAAGTCGACCAATTAGGTTGTGGATTCACAAATGTTGAATAATTTGACTAGTTAGGTCATAGATTCACCTATGCTAAGGGATGGAGAAAAAAAACATACTCCTCTAGGTATTATGGTCCCTAGAGGATAACCCCAAATGTGGATTGATTCTCATGCCAAAATGAATGTTTGATAAATGAGACAGGTCGATTTCACATAATGACACCTATACAAGATTTGTCCAATCTTGTCCACTTTGGTGGCTATTTATAGTAGTCTTGAAACCCAAAAGTGGTTTGATATGCTTGTACTAATTAAAAATTTATATTAATAATTCATTGGGTGAAACATAATTGTTATGCTATGAACCTGAAAGCACAATCATATTTCATTGTGAACTTGAAACACTACTTAAACTTAAGAAAAAAAACTATCCTGAGAAATAACCTGACTTATTTTGTGGTGCAACAAGGTGAGTAGACTTGGGTTGTTACAGAATGATCCTCCTCCTTCGAGAGAGGTTCCTTGTGCTTAGTTATGTTGTTTATTCATCATTTTAAAGACTAGTTTTATATTTATATTTTGATTTATCTAACTTTTTTTTGGTTTTGATCATGTGAATAACCTTAAACCCTAAACTGTGATCTCTCCAACTCCTTTTTTATTGTAACCTCTTTTATTTATTTAATATAATTGTTGGATCCAATAATATAGGTAAGCCAATAAACTAAAGGCCACCTTCTAATATTTGGGCTCATAAGTTTTGAATATCCATGGTCATCCGCGTAAATGGCCAGGTAATCAGCCAATGTGGCTTATTTTTTAACTAAATTTTATATGTAGCCATTGATCTGAAATATGTAATTGGCTATTTATAGTCTTGTTGATGAATGAAACGTGGAGTCTGGTTTTTCCCTTTCTTCTTGTCTTTTGTGTGTCTTTCGTATTAAATTTGGTATGAGAGCGGTTATGTTGGATTGGGAGAGCGACAATTGTTTCTATTTGATACAGCCGCATATTAAGCAACTAGTGAGCCCAGCGACCAAATTAAAAGCTGACGACATCGAATATTTCTTTTACTAGTTGGCAGAAGGACGATTTGGAAATTTGTCGCCGCATATTTTGACGGATTTGTGAAGGCCTAATCACAATTATCTACTTCAAGTTTGAGAAATCTACAATTGATGGCAGACGTATTATGAGGCACTGGCCGACAAAGAAAAGAAATAAAAAGACAGCGAGAAACAAATTCTGTATCCATGCGATTGAGCTAAGGTTTTGCTGAAATAAATGTTGGAGATAATAAGTGTGTTTTCTCTGAAGGAGGCACGTCAAAAAATTGGAGCACAAAATAGTGCATTTCTGTCGGGTAAGCTCACGGTGGCCGATTTAATTAAAGAGGACATGAGCTTGAATTGAAGCCTTTTGGAAGCACAATACGTCAAAGGGCTGCGGAATTTGATGCTACTACGCATAAACGAAAAGTTTCTATCAACAGAACGCAAGGAATGCAATTGCTCGATGGAAGTCACATTTGGGGGCACGTGACTAAATAAGGGATCAACCAGTGGCCACTTTGTTACATTACGCTCTGAGAACATGCTTTCGAAGGAAATTGGTGCTAGATGGATGGCTAAAATGAGGAGTTCTGGCCGCCATGTCTCCATTTAGTGCCTGTCAAACAAAGGAAGTCCCGCCGACTACCCTGCCTCAGACACGTAGACGGAGTTGACCGACACTCATAACACACGAGGCGGCCCAAGATAAGAAGCACACACCATTTCCAAATCTCGAGAAAAGATCAAGCTAGGCCATGTAGGTGCTCGACCAGTTCGCGAAACACCGGATTGACGGTCGTTACCACATAAGCAAGGTATAAAACAACTTATAAACCTCCCTTTTTTCTTAGTCTCTTCGAAGAGCTTTTTATCTTTTTGTGAGATTAGTTTTTTTTTATTACATAGAGAATCCGTATCTTTTCATTATTTTGTATTATTATATTTGATTCAAATTTTAGAGCTGTTATTATAATCTTTATCTCACTTTGTTATTAGCAAATTGATGTGAGGAAGATAACTAGAGATTGAAACCATTGTCATTGGGATTAGGCTAGTGGACACTTTGTAGAATCAAGACAATCTACGGCTTTTACCTCAACAAAGCTTACTTCCAAAATTTGAACCTAAACCTCCTCTTAATAAGTTCCAAAAATTACCAATCCACTAAGAAAATTTTATTTCTTGATTTAAGGAGCATTTTAATTCTGGGGAACCTTTTATTTGAAAAATACAAAGGGGCAACAATATAAAATATTATCTTTAGGGGAGTATTTTTATTTGAAATATAAACATGAGCAATATAAAATATTATCTTTAGGATGTACTTTTATTTGAAATATAAACATGAGGCTGTTGCAAAGCAGTAACAATATAAAATATTATCTTTAGAGGAGTAATTTTATTTGAAATATAAACATGAGATATTTGGGTGCATTTACCTTTTTAAAAAAGTGGGTATCCTAATAGTTTTTCTTGGAAAAATAGAGGCTATTGGGATGAATTGATCATAGCCTTGAAGGTTACCTTCTATCCATCAAATTATGACGAGGATTAGCTCATCCATTGAATTTGTCCAAGGCCAGGAAGCCATATGTCAATTTAGTACTATGTCTCTTAGTTCAATCACATGCACATCTTTCTCCATGTTCAACATGCCACACCCAATATTACTGCTAAGTTTAGGAGATGCCTCTAGACACACTTGTTTCACAATTTGAAATGTACTCATTATGATACAGTTGATGCAACTTTTAGTAAAGCTCAGCTAAATAAGAAGGAAAACTAAATAATGTTTTCTTACTAAATCCTTAGTCTTTTTCTAGAGGTCATGAACATTTATTTGTCACTCATGCTCATCTTCAACATGCTTTCTCTATAGATTGTATCATTAATAATGGCTCGCATCAAAATTTGATTGTGCATTTCATTGTCGATAGGTTGTAGCTACATAGTGATTGATGCTAGACTTTACGTATGTTTACATTATAAAATATATGATATTGGTCAATAGGTTTATATTATACACATCTCAATAATTTCCCATAGCATGATAGGACATGGTGAAGAAGAGAAGACATTATTGATATAACATGTTCCCTCCATGGTAGATGCTCTAATGGGATAGTTTACTCAAAAGTTTAGAGGAACCATATAAGTTTTCCTCATCATCCAAAAGTATATATCCTAACTTAAGAAACTCTACCTCAATATTTTCTATCCTCACCAAATAATATTTTGTAGAGCATCCTTCTATTTTACAATATCTATAAGTAGGATACAATTTCTTTTAACACTTTGACTTGTTTTTGGATTATTGAGATGAAGCTTCTACAAATTTTAAATCCTTTGTATGAGCCAAAATTTTGGTAAGTAATCTACAATTCTTCATAACAACCTAAAAATAAAAAGAGAAAAGTGTAGATCAAGGATTATATGAAGAAATTTATCAATTGTCAAAGAGACCATATTAATCACTAATCCAAAAAATCAAAAGTGCAGAGGGATATTACCTGAAATATACTTAACAAATTCTCCATATGTCTTTATTATGTATATATATATATACATATGTATATATATATATATATATGTATGTATATACATATGTATATGTATATATATATATACATATGTATATGTACATATGTATATATATATATATATATATATATATATATATATATATATATATATATATATATATATATATATATATATATATATATTTCAAAGCAAGAGATATATCCTTCAATATCATCAATTTCTAAAATATTGAACATTGAGATCTCCATTTCCAATATGTTGATTCTCATGGTGTTAACCTTCCTAAATATTCTTCTCACTTTTACATACACTTTAATGGGGTTACATTCTTCTTTAATATGGAAAGCTTTATCTGGTTCCACTAACATTATAAGCAATCCCTAGTGCTTCCTCCACCTTATGTTTCAAAATTCTTCATCAAGGTTGCTTATTAAATCTCTTACCCTTACTTCTTAGAAGATCGGGTACTTAATCGTCAAGGTATTATTTCCTCATTCTTTAAGGTGAGTAACATAGGTTAGGGAATCCATATTACAAAGAAAACCCCCAACACAACAAAAATATATTAAAATGATGTAATTGATGTGAAAGGATAGAACCATGTGAACAAAAAGAAACTTAAAATGCTTTTTATTTGTAAATTTTATGGCCTCATGAATATTAACAAGAAAATAAAATCCTTTAAACCTTATAAAATTTTAGACTGAAGAACACAAGCTTATACTGAGAGGGGGGGGTGAACAGTATAAGACCTCTTTTTACTTTTTCCTTTATACTTCAAAATAGTAAAGCAATATACCCAAAGCAATATCAAAGCAATGCACAATATCATCCACAAAGTGACACCAATTTTAACGTGGTTCACCCAGAATGGTTGGGCTACGTCCACAAAACTTTTCTCTAAAAGTTATCTCAAAGTTCTTTGGGAAACCTTCCCAATTACAATGTTTATGAGCCTCGGCCCAAAGGAGATACCTTCCCCCAATCTGAATTTATGAGCCTCTGCTCAAAGGAGATACCTTCCCCTCAATCTGAATTTATGAGCCTCTGCTCAAAGGAGATACCTTCCCCTCTGCTCTGGATATGATCCCTCAAGAAGATCAACTGTCTCTACCTCTTGCCAGCACGTGGAACTCCTTTCCACCGAAGACCTCCTGTCCTCAATGCTTAGCCTAAGAGACCTCTGCCTTCTATGATCACGTCCACAGTAGCTCAACAACCTGTACCAAACACAGTCAGTCGGTCTAGTACAAGTCTTCCTCTGTCCGTCAGATCTGTCCAACTCTTGAACAAATCAATCCTCTACACACAAGCCTTCTCAAAGACTTGCCAAATCTATCCTTAGGTTCTTCTCAAAGAACCAATGCTCCTCTATCCTCAAGTTCTCTGATAGAACTCTCAAAAACCAGCTCACAAGTCCTCTGCTAGGACCTGTCCAAATCTGCTCACAAGTCCCCACCGGAACCTGTCCAAAATTGCTCACAAGTCCCCACCGAAACCTGTCCAAAACCTGCTCACAAGTCCCCACCGAAACCTGTCCAAAACCTCAGCAAGCTCACCAAGAAAAACTTGCTTAGCATGAACCCACAAAGAGAATTGTTAGAGACCCAATGTGATTCATCAACCTCATAGAAGCATAAAGAGAATTGTTAGAGACTCAATATGTTCTATACTTAACTCCCAATCTCAATCTCAACTCAATCTCAATCTCAAAAGAATAAGATAGATGTAGTATGCTTTTCTCAAGAACATGAAACACAACCCAACAATTGCCAACCATGCAATATCTCATATAACAATGATACTCATGTTCTTTCCACAACCAATATCTTTTCTCAACCAATTAGGGCTTTAACAACAATGCTTATAGACAAGGTTTAACCAACATCATTCAACTCAACATTAACCTTGAAGCATTCAACCAATCATCACAAGAAAAGGAAACAAGTAGAAATCCTTTTCCCTCCAAAGATATTTGAACAAAACAACCACCAACACAATATCACCAAATGCAAAGAATAACTTGCTCAAATCAACTCAATGGAGTAAGCCCAATATCATGAATCAAGTAAAGCAATAACTTGATCAAACAACCTCTATGGAAGCAACTCAACCATCAAACTCAAAACAGCCAACCAAGGGTTCCACCAACTCAATGCAAGTAGCTAGACTCACAAATATAAACCCTAGTGCACAAAGCTTCCACTATCTCAAACCAAAAATTATGCATTCACCAAAAACTCTCCTTAAGGATAACAATGCATAAGTAGTCTTCAACAAACCAGAAAATAGGATTTACACCTAGCCAAAGGATACCTAGTAGAATACCTTTTCACTCCAACCTTATTTCAGAAAACATACACCAATCATACTCATAAGAAGAATGTGCCCATACCTTATTGGAGTAGAAGATAATTGAACCTTCAAGCTGTCACCACACACAACTCTCAAACTTCCAACCAAGTTAGGGTTAGAAACTATACAACAATATGACAATAATGAAGATCCAAATTAACACCTTATTTCTCCAACTTAATAACAACCACCACAAGTATAATATACAAACAAAGTAAAACCTCTTTACACCTTATTACTCCACATAAGCATTAAACATCAATAAAATAATGTCAAAGCAAAATATGACAACTTAACCTTATACCTCCATCAATTATATTTTCCAAGTCAACTCAAAATACTCCAAGCAAATAATAAAAGATATACCTTGGCCAACCTTAGTTCTCCAACCTTTGGAGAAAATGAATAACACCACCACAAATGCTAAAGCGCTTTCATTGCTGCTATCCTCGTGCATCACGACCAAGACGAAATTGCCCACAACATGGGTCAAACTTGGCACCTCTGCCCAATGCTTCTTCACTCAACACACCACCACCATTGGAGCACAAGTGCCCAATGAAAAATATAATGTAATCCTATGTGTTGTCTTCCTTCAATCGCCAAGGATTTGAAAACGTAAACGTTTTCCTCAAGCCACCACCATCATCATGAGCGCTGTCCAAAAACGTAACTCCCGAGAAAACATAGTTCGCAGTCTTATCAAATGTCAGAGAAACGCAATCTTCCGGACGTCAAGCGCAAGAAAAGCTTGGGCAATTCAATATGGATGGACAACGAAATACAGCGAAAAACATCGCTTTTTCGGAGGACACAAAGCTACGAAATTGCATCGATCGATGGTACCATTACTTTAGAAAATCATCCCCACTTATATAGCCATTTCTCCTTAATTGTTTGACGTCGGCGCTCCTCCAACGATGGCAACACGTCGGCGAATGAATTCTTTATGTGCGTCGCTTAAGGGTTAAAAGACCCTTTAATAATAATTAAAATAATAATTATTATTATTTTATTAATAATAAATTAAACTTAGACCTTTGTCAAAGGTTTGAGTTAATTTAATTATTAATAATAAACATGGACCTTCAAGGTTTTTCAAGAAGTAAAAACCTTTGCATTAAGTTAAGCTTGGTTTTAATAAAAACCCTTAATGAGTCCAAATGGTTTTAAGAAAAACCTTTAACCTTGTCACCATGGTTTTAATAAAAACCCTTTAACATTATGAAGCTTCTCAAGATATTTTTGACATCACACTCTTTTTGATATCAACACAAAAATGCCTTTTGACATCAATGACAACTTATACACTTGAGCAAAGGCAATGTACCCAAAGTACCCAAAATTGCCAACAATCTCCCCCTTTGTCATTGATGGCAAACCTTTACTGAAAACACTTCTCAAGAGCCAAAACTGAAACCAACCGTGCTAACAACCGACAATGTGCCCACAACAGAGAATCTTCCTTTGAAGTTTTGCTCCCCCTGACTTGAAGCTTTCCTCTTCACTTTGAAGCTCTCCCCCTTACTCATATCTCTCCCCCTTTGTCATCAATGGCAAAGGGCCACCTTTGGGGCTCGGGACTAAGAATGAGCCTCTTAGCTTAGTCCCTCCCCCACCTCCCCGATGAGGTGATTAATTTTGGGGTGGGAGTAAAACTCCCATTAGGCACCGATCATCATCGGCGTCTATAAATTCCTTGTCGGGCCTTCTCTTGAACTCTTTGTCCATATTCCTATTCTTGTCACTCATTGTTCTTGTTCTTGTTCTCATCCCTGTTCTTGTCCATGCCTTGATCCTTGGACCTATTCATGCCACTGTTCCTGTTCCTGTATCTTGGAATTTCAGCTCTACACTGTCTGACTATGTGACCTTCATTGTTGCACTTGAAACACTTGACGATGTTGTTTCTCTGAGGTAAACCTGATCTTTGAATCCACCAATTTTGACCAAACCTGTTCTGACCAAACTTTCGCAAACGTTTCGACCAAACTGTTCGACCAAACTTGTTCTCGTTATTTGCCTTGCAATAAACTGCCTTGTGCCCAAACTATTGACAAGAGTAGCAATACCCTTGAAAGAAACTAGCACTTCTAAAATTGTCATTTACCTTCTTCACTTGAGCCATGCAATGTGAAGCCATGTGACCAAACCTGTGACAAGCAAAACATCTGCCTTGAAACTTTCCTTTATTTGACCTCTTGGGTCCTGAAAACTTCTTCTTCTCATTCTGAATTCTATTTTCTATTTCTGTGCATCTATCATTCAAGGACTCCTGATCTGAAATACTTTCCTCATCAGAACTCTCTTCCTTTTGGAGTCTCTTACTAGACTCTCCAACTTGTTCCTTGTGTGGCTTAACAAAACCAAGGCCTGTTTTATCTGTTGTCTTTCTTTGACCTTTGATGAGTGACTTAACCTTTTTGGAGCTATCTTGAAACCTGTAAAGCTTATCCTTGTACTCTTTAGTTTCCTCTTTCAAAGAAGCCATTTTCTGTTCTAACTCACTATACTCAAGAACCTTAGACTCTAACTCATCCTTGAGTTCTTGTGTCTTAGCTATAGAGAAGTCAAGATTTTCTATAAGATCATCTCTCTCCATACAACATTCATCTAACTTATCCTTGAGTCTAGCATTCTTCTTTCTTTCCTTTTTCAAAGCACTAAGAGCACTAATAAGTTCACTTTCAAGATCCTTTATTTGTTTGCTTTTTGAATCATCAAAGCCTTTTTCAGATTTCTTATCACTAGAGGTGCTACCTTTTTCAAAAACCATACATGCATCTTCCTTATAGTTTTTTGAAGCATCCTCATACATACTAGAAACCAAATCATTATTTGTGCAATCATCCTCAAGGTGACCAAAATTTCCACATCTAAGACATTTCATGATAATGAATCTATGTTTCGGTTCTTCCTCTTTTTCTCGATATGAACAACATCTCATTTTCATCATCACTTGAAGAACTTTCACTATCACTACTAGAACACTTACTTGCTTTGTCTAGGTAGAAACTCTTCTTGTGCTTGTGAGAATACCTCTTTCCTTGATTGTTGTGCTCATCTTTGATCTTCCTGTGATGCTTGTGCTTTTTAGAATCCTTGCTCTTAGAATCCTGTTTATCTTCATCACTTTCATTCTTGGAAATAGTATAGTCAGTAGCATAATGACCAAACTTTCCACAATTGAAACATCTTATATTTTTCATACTTTTGTGTTTTCTAGAGAACTTGCCTTTCTTGCTATAATATGCCTCTTCATCACTAGAAGACTCATCACTATCTTGAAGTTGTTTACCCTTGGATTCCTTGGTAGCCTTGAAAGCTGCTTTACTACTTGAATGATCCATTGTGTTCTTTACTAGCTTTTCCTTCAAGCTGTTAAACTTTTCGAAGGCACCCGCTCTGATACCAATTGAAGAACACAAGCTTATACTGAGAGGGGGGTGAACAGTATAAGACCTCTTTTTACTTTTTCCTTTATACTTCAAAATAGTAAAGCAATATACCCAAAGCAATATCAAAGCAATGCACAATATCATCCACAAAGTGACACCAATTTTAACGTGGTTCACCTGGAATGGTTGGGCTACGTCCACAAAACTTTTCTCTAAAAGTTATCTCAAAGTTCTTTGGGAAACCTTCCCAATTACAATGTTTATGAGCCTCGGCCCAAAGGAGATACCTTCCCCCAATCTGAATTTATGAGCCTCTGCTCAAAGGAGATACCTTCCCCCAATCTAAATTTATGAGCCTCTCGCTCAAAGGAGATACCTTCCCCTCTGCTCTCGATATGATCCCTCAGAAGATCAACTGTCTCTACCTCTTGCCAGCACGTGGAACTCCTTTCCACCGAAGACCTCCTGTCCTCAATGCTTAGCCTAAGAGACCTCTGCCTTCTATGATCACGTCCACAGTAGCTCAACAACCTGTACCAAACACAATCAGTCGGTCTAGTACAAGTCTTCCTCTGTCTGTTAGATCTGTCCAACTCTTGAACAAATCAATCCTCTGCACACAAGCCTTCTCAAAGACTTGCCAAATCTGTCCTCAGGTTCTTCTCAAAGAACCAATGCTCCTCTGTCCTCAAGTTCTCTGATAGAACTCTCAAAAACTAGCTCACAAGTCCTCTTCTAGGACCTATCCAAATCTGCTCACAAGTCCCCACCGAAACCTATCCAAAACCGCTCACAAGTCCCCACCGAAACCTGTCCAAAACCTCAAGCAAGCTCACCAAGAAAAACTTGCTTAGCATGAACCCACAAAGAGAATTGTTAGAGACCCAATGTGATTCATCAACCTCATAGAAGCATAAAGAGAATTGTTAGAGACTCAATATGTTCTATACTTAACTCCCAATCTCAATCTCAACTCAATCTCAATCTCAAAAGAATAAGATAGATGTAGTATGCTTTTCTCAAGAACATGAAACACAACCCAACAATTGCCAACCATGCAATATCTCATATAACAATGATACTCATGTTCTTTCCACAACCAATATCTTTTCTCAACCAATTAGGGCTTTAACAACAATGCTTATAGACAAGGTTTAACCAACATCATTCAACTCAACATTAACCTTGAAGCATTCAACCAATCATCACAAGAAAAGGAAACAAGTAGAAATCCTTTTCCCTCCAAAGATATTTGAACAAAACAGCCACCAACACAATATCACCAAATGCAAAGAATAACTTGCTCAAATCAACTCAATGGAGTAAGCCCAATATCATGAATCAAGTAAAGCAATAACTTGATCAAACAACCTCTATGGAAGCAACTCAACCATCAAACTCAAAACAGCCAACCAAGGGTTCCACCAACTCAATGCAAGTAGCTAGACTCACAAATATAAACCCTAGTGCACAAAGCTTCCACTATCTCAAACCAAAAATTATGCATTCACCAAAAACTCTCCTTAAGGATAACAATGCATAAGTAGTCTTCAACAAACCAGAAAATAGGATTTACACCTAGCCAAAGGATACCTAGTAGAATACCTTTTCACTCCAACCTTATTTCAGAAAACATACACCAATCATACTCATAAGAAGAATGTGCCCATACCTTATTGGAGTAGAAGATAATTGAACCTTCAAGCTATCACCACACACAACTCTCAAACTTCCAACCAAGTTAGGGTTAGAACTATACAACAATATACAATAATGAAGATCCAAATTAACACCTTATTTCTCAAACTTAATAACAACCACCACAAGTATAATATACAAACAAAGTAAAACCTCTTTACACCTTATTACTCCACATAGCATTAAACATCAATAAAATAATGTCAAAGCAAAATATGACAACTTAACCTTATACCTCCATCAATTATATTTGCCAAGTCAACTCAAAATACTCCAAGCAAATAATAAAAGATATACCTTGGCCAACCTTAGTTCTCCAACCTTTGGAGAAAATGAATAACACCACCACAAATGCTAAAGTGCTTTCATTTCTGCTATCCTCGTGCATCACGACCAAGACGAAATTGCCCACAACATGGGTCAAACTTGGCACCTCCGCCCAATGCTTCTTCACTCAACACACCACCACCATTGGAGCACAAGTGCCCAATGAAAAATATAATGTAATCCTATGTGTTGTCTTCCTTCAATCGCCAAGGATTTGAAAACGTAAACGTTTTCCTCAAGCCACCACCATCATCATGAGCGCTGTCCAAAAACGTAACTCCCGAAAAACATAGTTCGCAGTCTTATCAAATGTTAGAGAAACGCAATCTGCCGGACGTCAAGCGCAAGAAAATCTTGGGCAATTCAATATGGATGGACAACGAAATACAACGAAAAACATCGCTTTTTCGGAGGACACAAAGCTACGAAATTGCATCGATCGATGGTACCCTTACTTTAGAAAATCATCCCCACTTATATAGCCATTTCTCCTTAATTGTTTGACGTCGGCGCTCCTCCAACGATGGCAACACGTCGGTGAATGAATTCTTTATGTGCGTCGCTTAAGGGTTAAAAGACCCTTTAATAATAATTAAAATAATAATTATTATTATTTTATTAATAATAAATTAAACTTAGACCTTTGTCAAAGGTTTGAGTTAATTTAATTATTAATAATAAACATGGACCTTCAAGGTTTTTCAAGAAGTAAAAACCTTTGCATTAAGTTAAGCTTGGTTTTAATAAAAACCCTTAATGAGTCCAAATGGTTTTAAGAAAAACCTTTAACCTTGTCACCATGGTTTTAATAAAAACCCTTTAACATTATGAAGCTTCTCAAGATATTTTTGACATCACACTCTTTTTGATATCAACACAAAAATGCCTTTTGACATCAATGACAACTTATACACTTGAGCAAAGGCAATGTACCCAAAGTACCCAAAATTGCCAACATAGAGCAACCAAAATCTACCACCCATAATGCAATATAGGGGTTTCTACCACTATAAATCTACCTATCTGTCACTATGACTAATGATGAATCATAAAATCCCACTTGGCTTGTTAGGATTGAAATTTCCTAACATATTTATAGAAAAAGGGTTTGCCACATAGATTGAGACATCAATCTAGTATCCACTATCCAGGGTGTACATAGAATGTAAAGGGTAATATCCAAGTGCAACTATCAAGTACAAAACATAAACATATCTTTAAAATAAAAATACAAATAAAAAAAATATAAACCATTAAATTATAATATAAGATACACTTGTGATTGTTTATGAAATTAATAAATATAATTGAAAAACATAGATGTTCAAGTTTTATCTTAAAACCTTTAATATATATTTCATGTGTCATGAAAGACAAAAGTACATAACATACTAAATCTTATGCTAAATTAAAAAAAAAAAAAAAAAAATTAAGAGAAACAAATGGTGCACTCTAATCATACCTATGGTGCACTATCATCAACTTTTATATTGCAAACAGGTAATAGAAAAAAATTTAGTTTTAGTTTTTTTTTTTTAATTAATTAAAGAACTTTATATATATATATATATATATATATATATATATATTTAAAAAATTTAAGATATTTATATATTATTTTTTTAAATAATTAATATATTTAATATTATATCAAATACAAAATTAATTTTTAAAAATAATGAAAAATATTTTATACTTTTTTATTGAAATTAATAATTATATTCAATAAAAATAAAAACATAACAATAAAATATAAAAAATAATTTTTATTTTTAAAATTTGATATTTTAAAATATTTAAAATTAATAATTTATATAATATAAGATAACCAAATAAAAGCTTCACTTCCTTGTTAGGAGGACTCTAATATTCTCATCATAAACAATGCAAGGCCGACTGCCCTTCACTGTGCAATGGTTGGTCCAGGGATAAAATTACACTTTGTTTGGACCATGAAGATTCAAGCCCGACTTCCCTTCTTATGGATGTATGTTTTCGAGTCCATAGAAAACGAAATATTGGATTATAGCTTGGCAGCAGCTCTCCTTCTGTTGATAGTCACATAACCCATTTGGTGTAAGTTGGCAATTCTTTTTTCAAGCCCGGATCCAGAGCAGCTACAAACGTACAAAGGTCTTTTTTTTCCTCAAAAAATATGTGATGGGGTCCTTTGTTTCGTTTCCCGTCCTTTTCATTTTAATGAGGCAGACTATTTCCATTAATTTCCCAAGGCTTTTTGGAGCAGAACATAACTGAGACTGGATTTCAATTGATATTATTGTTTTTGTTGGGATATTAATATTGTTAATGTTTTATATTAATTACTCTTAAAACGTATGATTACAATTATACTATCGTTCTTGGAGCAGAACATAAGTGAGACTGGATTTCAATTAATATTATTGTTTTTGTTGGGATATTAATACTCTTAATGTTTTATATTAATGACTTTTAAAAAGTATGATTACAATTATACTATCATTATACCTTGTATTATTTAATTTTCTTTCTTCTAAATGAAAGGCAAGTGTTTTTCCAAACTCTTCTTAAACTCTCATTGCTCGTGGTGTTGTTCAGTGCACGTACCAACTGATGAAATGATAAACAAAATTTGGTAATTTCCATGGGATCCCTTGAACACAAGAAATGATAGTAGAAACCATTCCACAACGGATTTCGACGTTGCATCCAAATAAAATGGACCACTGAACGAACTTAAGAAAAGTTTTTTGAACTGGTGGTTTGCCTAGCTAATCCTATGTTAAAGGTGTTTGTTTGTCTTCGACGGAATAGTTTCTCTTCATGTAGATTTTTTTTTAAAAGGTTTTAGTTTCTTTTGTGTTTGAATTTAAGTTTATTGGATGCGAAATTAAAGTTATATTGTTATATTATTTTAATAAAGATCATTTGTATTGTAGTTTGAACTTAAATTTATTGGATGAGAACTTAAAGCCATACCACTATCTTATCTTAACATAGACTAAACAAACACGTTTTTATAACTCTACCTTTGCATCAGTTTTACTTTATCATAAATATAGGTTTCATTATTAAAATTATTTAAAAATATAATAGTCTTATTCAACTTATATATATATATATATATATATATATAAAATAACATGGTGGACTCGATAGTGTTAGAGTAAATCACTATATAAAATATATTTATATAGAAAAGCAATTATAGTGTTTCAAACTTTAACGGCAGAATTAAAGAAAAATTAGACAAACACACACAGAAGAAGAGACAACGATTTTAACGTGGTTCACCCAATGTGGGTTACATCCACCGAGAATTTTCAGTCCTTCATTTTCTCAATCCAAGCAATAGAGGGTTACAACCTACAGCAAACATCTGCTGTAATTTCCTCTCTATATTTCCAAGGAATCAACACAGTAATTTTCTTTGTCATCATACTCATCTTTGTTTTTCCTCACAACTATATATAAGAAAAAAATAGAAAAAACAAACTGCTTTTCTTAATACATTCCAAGATTAACATTGAGTTCCCAACATCTAATTTTGGGATAAAAACAAAAAAAACTTTCCCTGGTTGTCCTGTTGTAAATCCGGAAACTTTCTCTGGTAGACTAACAGACTGTAAATCTGGAAACTTTCCCTGCCCGTCCTGCAGTAAATCCAAAAACTTTCTCTGTTTAGCCTCCTCATAATTAGGCTCCATTCCTAACAATCTCCCACTTGGAGACTAATTCCATTGCACCATACTGCAACCAAGGACTGAAAAATTCTCATCATGGCCTCTTATTCCTTAAGGCCAACTGAAGTTGAGCAAAAGCTCAACTTTTCTCTTGACACCACTTTTGTAAGCATATCAGCAGGATTTTGTGATGTGTGAACCTTCCCTAATTTCAAAGATCCATCTTCCACTACTGATCTAATGAAATGATACCTGAGTTTGATGTGTTTAGTTTTTGAATGGAATGCTGAATTCTTTGCAAGGTGTATAGCACTCTGGCTATCACTCCACAACCTATTATCCTCTTGCTTCTTCCCCAGTTCTTCCATTAATCTTTGCAACCAAACCATCTCTTTGTTCTTCTCCACCCACCACGACCCGGGCACCAGACACTCATCCGTCAAGAAGTCGCACGACTTGTTCACGAGCGCCACGCTACGATTCACCCGGAGCTCGAAGGGTTTCTCGGGGCCCTCCCACCCGGACACGATGTGCAGCTGCGCCTGCAGGTTGTGCCAGTCGCTCGAATTCTTTGAATCCTGCAGGTACCGCGACTTCCGCGTGTCGATCTCCAGCCTCTCCCCGACATGTTCGTAATGCATGAGCTTGCCGGGGTAGTGAGGGATCACATCAATCACATTCACGATATGCAGCACCCGCAGCTCCGAAAGCGCCTCGAAGCGGCGCTTGAACTCCGCGTTGCCCACGCCTGGGCACCCCACCACGAACGCCGCCACCGGCACGGCCGGTCTCCCAGGCACAGATGAGGTCATCCGGTTCGTCACGATGTCGAAGGCGCTGAGCACCGACAGGGCTACGCCGAGGCTGTGGCCCACCATGGTTATGCTCACCTCCTCGTCCTTGTACATCCATTTATTGGTCAACGCTCTTTTACCTTTGGGTAGCTCAACCAAATCCCAAGTTTGGTTGTGGAATAAAGAGTCCATTTCTTCATTCATTGCAAGCTCCCACTTATTCCTGGTATCCATCTGTAATGCTTCCTGAAAACATTCTGGCTCACCAGCATCAGTATACAAAACATAATCAGAGAAACGTTGAGGAATTTTACTTATCCTGGTAGAACGTCTAACAACACTTTCTGGAGATTGAGGTGCTTGTTGTTGCTGCTGTACATTTTGATCTTCTACCACCTTTGGAGTTACCTTTTCTATGTGTCCATCAAGGTCTATGTATTCAGCATTTTCCTCTTTCTGTTTCTTTCCCTGCAACCGATCTTTATACAAGTTTTTTTCATTAAATATGACATCCCTACTTCTAATGACTTTTCGGTTATCACAATCCCATAATCTGTAACCCAAGCCATCAATACCGTAACCAATAAAATAGCACTTTTGGGCCTTAGCATCTAACTTATTTCTGTTCTCTTTGTCTATATGCATAAAAGCCTCACATCCAAATACCTTAAGGAAAGAATAATTTACTTGGTTTACCTGTCCAAAGCTCTTCCGAAATTCCTCCATCCAAGGCACTAGACGGTCCTCTATTAATCAGATATATCGCAGTATCAACAGCATGAGCCCATAAAAATAATGGTAAGCCTGCATGTATTCTCATGCTCCTAGCACGCTCCATGATGGTTCTATTCATTCTTTCTGCAACCCCATTTTCTTGAGGTGTTCTTGGAACTACCTTGATTCTTCTAATTCCATTTTTAGAACAAAACACATCAAATTCTCTCCTGCAATATTCTCCACCATTATCCGACTTTAGACACTTTAACCTTTTTCCAGTTTCATTTTCAACTAATGCTTTCCAATTCTTAAAGGTATTAAAAACATCACTTTTATTCTTAATGCAATATATCCATGTTTTCCTTGTTGCATCATCAATAAAAAGTACATAGTAAGAGGAACCTCCAAGAGAAGTTACCTGAGCTGGGCCCCAAACATCTGAGTGCACAAGCTCCAATTTCTCTTTCTTCCTTTCCTTGCCATCCTTGAGAAATCTAACTCTCTTTGCTTTACCATAAACACAATCCTCACGGAATTCCAAATCAATCTCTTTTAACTTAGGCAATAACTTTCTTGAATGTAAAATTTCCATACCTTTTCCACTCATATGGCCAAGTCTTTGGTGCCACAAAGATGCACTCTCACCTGTAGAAACTAAATTCATGGAGCAGTTGAGAAAAATCGGTAAGTAAATAAAGAGTACCCACCAATTTACCTCTAGCTACTATCAATGAACCTTTAGTAACTTTCCAAGCATTTTCTCCGAATGCAACCGTGTATCCTTCACCATCAAGCTTACTTGCCGATATAAGATTTCTCTTTAAATCTGGTATGTGTCTCACCTCTTTAAGAGCCCATTGACATCCATTTGGGGATTTAATCAAAATCTTTCCAATACCCACGATTTTACATGGTTGGTCATTTCCCAATAGAACCTGTCCATAATCTCCGAAACATAATCTATGAAGTATTCCTTATGTGAGGTAGCATGGAATGAAGCACCACTATCAATTACCCAATAATCACTATTTCTATCAAGAGATAAGATTAAAGCATCTTGTAGAATTTGTCCAGTAATATTGGCTTCTGAAGTGTTACCATTATTATCATTACCTTCATTTCCATCACCCTTTCTTTGCCAACAATCCTTCTTGAGATGACCCTTTTTGCCACAGTGCCAACACTGTAGCTTTCCTTTTCCACGTGATTTGGATCTGCCTTTGGATTTGCCATGATGTGAACTCTTGCCTCTTTCTCTTCCTCTTCCTCTATTCTCAACAGTTAAGGCGGTGCTAGATGATTCTCCTGTGGTTTTTCTTCTCATGTCCTCACTGAGTATCACACCAACCACATCATCAAATTCTAATTTATTTGAACTCGAAGCAGAGTTACTTACCGCCATTACCAAATTGTTCCAACTTTTCGGAAGAGAGCATAAGATTAATAAGGCCCTAAGCTCATCATCAAAATCCAATCCTACTGAATGCAATTGATTAGTGACAGTATTAAATTCATTTAAATGATCATGCAGAGATCCTCCTTCACTCATTTTCATGTTAAATAACCTTTTCATTAAGAATACCTTATTTGATGCTGATGGTTTCTCATACATCTTGGCCAACTTATCCATGACTCCCTTGGTAGTCTTTTCATCGAGAGATGTTGAAGGCTACGGTGGCTCCCAAGCACAACCTCACAGTACCCAATGCCTTTCTATCAAGGAGACTCCACTCCTCATCAGACATAGATGAAGGTCTCTCTGTTTCCCCCTCAAGAGGTAAGTAAAGATCCTTCTGGTACAAGTAATCCTCCATCTGCATCTTCCAGAATTGAAAGTTCTGGCCATTGAATTTTTGAACTCTAAACCTCCCTTCTTCCGCCATTGCTCCCACTTGATCCAGAAATTCTCCTTCTGTCAAGTGCACCCAACAAAACAACCGCTCTGATACCACTTGTTAGAGTAAATCACTATATAAAATATATTTATATAGAAAAGCAATTATAGTGTTTCAAACTTTAACGGCAGAATTAAAGAAAAATTAGACAAACACACACAGAAGAAGAGACAACGATTTTAACGTGGTTCACCCAATGTGGGTTACATCCACCGAGAATTTTCAGTCCTTCATTTTCTCAATCCAAGCAATAGAGGGTTACAACCTACAACAAACATCTGCTGTAATTTCCTCTCTATATTTCCAAGGAATCAACACAGTAATTTTCTTTGTCATCATACTCATCTCTGTTTTTCCTCACAACTATATATAAGAAAAAAATAGAAAAACAAACTGCTTTTCTTAATACATTCCAAGATTAACATTGAGTTCCCAACATCTAATTTTGGGATAAAAGCAAAAAAACTTTCCCTGGTTGTCCTGTTGTAAATCCGGAAACTTTCTCTGGTAGACTAACAGACTGTAAATCTGGAAACTTTCCCTGCCCGTCCTGCAGTAAATCCAAAAACTTTCTCTGTTTAGCCTCCTCATAATTAGGCTCCATTCCTAACAGATAGTCATCATGATTCCGGATAGGCTGTCCAGTTTTTAGGATCGCCACAGTATTATGCATTGTCCGCCCCGAAAGCTGCCACATAGATCTTCGTGCATTCTGCCTCTATAACCGCCATGCCACAATCATTTTAAACCTATTATGCCGCTGAAAGCACCAGGAAAGGGACAAGCGTTCATATTGTTAAAATAAATAAAGTTAAGGAAGAACAAGTGCAAGTGTGAAGTATCAATCTCAAATTCTTAGTTTTAGATTTTTGGAGAATTTAAAAAATAAAATATTTTTATAAAGAAATGATAAGTGGCAAGGAAAAAAAACAAAAGAAAAGAAAAAAATATCATTTAAATAACCTTTAATTCAAATTAAACATGCTTTAATTTAGAAAGTAATATTTTATTAATTAAAAAATAAAAAGAATAATGAATTTATGTTAATTTCTTTAAAATGAGAAAACATATATCAATATGATTACTAAGTATGTGATGATGGAGAATGATATAATGGGTTTAAAATTTAAAAGACTAGTATGTATGTTCAATGGATACTAGTAGGGTTTTCAAAGATGCAAAAGTGGATTAAATGAAAGTGCAAATAAAGTTTAAATTATTTAATGACTAGTTCAAAAATTAAAGACAAAACAATGGTGTCCCCTGGTGTAGAGGAAGAGGTGACACACATTTAATGTAATGGAGCTAGAATTGTTTTGCAATGATAAGAAATATGAAAATGCTTCTACTATGGGTTAAACATTTATATTACCATATCATCAAATTGCTAAAGAGATTTGAGGAATATTGGTATTATTTGAAGGAAATTTATCCAAGAGGGATCAACTATTGAGGAGTGAAAGCATGCTATGTGTACCTCAATATGTGTTGCCATGCATATTTTAAAATCAAATAAGATTAAATCTAAATGAAGAGAAAAAGATCACTAAGTGGACTATAATAATATTAGATTTCTATGTCACAAATACTTTAAAATAAAAGCATGGTAAGGAATTTTAAAGTGAAAACGATTGAGAAATAAATGAATAGTTTTGATCATAAGAGAAACTCAAATATGAATTAAGGGGGTCATATTTTAATAGAATATGGATTACATCAAGGGTTTTCTAGTCCTAAAAAGGTCACAAAGAAAGCCCCTCCACCTCATCTAATGAAAAATCCATCATTATCCATTCAAATCAACAATTTGATGAAGGATGCATAAGATGAGGAACTATAATGTCAAATTTCAAATATAAAAGGAATTACAATTGCAAAGGAAGATACATTGTCAATATTTAATTTCAAGAAGGAAAAAGAATATAAGTTTGACCTAGGTAAATCATTCTTAATCATGGCCTATGATGGATGTGTAAGAAGAGGATATATAATGTCCAAGTTCAAATGTTAAAGGAATTAAAATTGTAAGGGAAGATGCATTCTCAAATTTTCATGAGGAGAAGGCAAAAGAGAATAAGTTTGAACTAGTTAAATCATTCCCAATCTACTTAAAGACTATAAAACCATCTCCTTGCAATAAAAATGAAAGTACTAGAAATATTGAAAGTTATAATTTTTAGCATAGCATGAGAAAGTAAGTACTATAAAGGTTACCCCTTTCAATTTAAGGTTTTTAGGGAAACTTAAAAAACTAGGTACTTCCAAATTTGTGTTGCACTTTAATTAGTTATCCATGATAATGTAATTATATAGATGATAAGTTAAATTATGATATTATGTTAAATAAGAAGAGATTAATCACGATGAGAGCATTAATGACAATGGAAAGAGGAGAAGAAAACCCCCTCATAAGGATCGACATAGGCATAGTTTATTTTTAGTTAGTTTATTATTTATTTTTTGCCATCCAAAAATATCGGTAAACTTTAGTTAAGCACTTATCTAAAGCTTCTTGTTAGTTGTTAATATTTTGCAAACCTTTTAATTTGGGCATTTCAAATGCCTATTTAAGTTTTATTTTTATGAATAAAAATCATTTTATTTTAATCCAATTCACCCCCAAATAAAGAACAAATAGTCTAATATGTGTATTGGAAAAAATCATGTTATTTGAACAATATGTTGTAGATTACATGCCTAGTGTGTGAAGGTTTGCAAGTGAGGATAAATATTTTCAAAGTCCAAGTATATATTATTTTTGAGGGAAAAAGCAAGAGGTATTACAAAAGAGGAGAAATTATCATCATCTATTTACCCACACCTAGGCTATCATTTGAAAGCCATTGCAAAAGGAATAATCTAACTATTGTTGCCAAGCCAAGGGCTATTTGAGGAAAAATATCAAAGCAAAGCAATAGTTGCATCATTGTCATATTGGAAGCACAACATGGTCTGTGACATATTAGGGCATGATGTCATAAGGAGTTCGATTATGAAGGATACCTCCTTGTAATAACCCTATAAAACTCTACTATACCTAATTTATTTGTAAGGATGAGATACCACTAATGTATCTATGGATGTTGAGGACATGTATTGTTATTGGTAAGGATAATACAAAAGAAGGATGACTTATTGATGGACAGTAGGATTTTTCAATGCAAGGTAATTCATGGAAATGATGAGCGGTGGTGTATTCGTTGGTTGATAGGGGTAAAGAACCCTATATGCAATGCATTCGCTAGCGGTCCATGTAGTTGCCTAACATGTAGTTACATTTGTAGGAATGTTTTTTGTTTTTCAAATTGTGATATTTGATTGGCGATGAAGATGCTAAAATGAATGGAAGCCATAGTTTTTGAATAAGAAATAAGAAAAGAGTAGTGATATGATTATTTTTGTGCTAAGACCTGAATGAGAAAATACATAGAGAAGCTAAGTAAAATAATTGATAAACATATAATTATGCATAGCATTATGTGAAATTTATTTATTTAAAAAGGAAAAAAAATAACATATATTTATATATTTCTAAAGGTAAAAGAAAATATAACAAAAAGGCATTGGAAATAAATAATATTTATTGCTTTAGAGTAAGGGATGCCAAATATCATAACCACTTATATATATTTTTAAATAAATACATACTTGTTAAACTATAGGTGATAGAGTTTTTGTTCTCTCCATGGCATGGTTCAGTCTTGTCTGAACAATGATATTATCATATCTTGGTTTGTGAATAATGATAAGTATATTTGATGATGTGTATGTTTGATATTAATATTACATGATGATTTAGTTTTGGAAAAATGTAAATTCATTGATGTCCTGTATTGATTTTATATTCATGTTCATATTGTTTATTTTTAATGGGAAACGTAAACACATTGGCTATGTTTAGTCTTAGGGGGGAATTATGTAATAACCCTCTAAAACTCTACTATGCCTAATTTATCTACAAGGATGAGATATTGTTAATGTATATGTGGATGCAAAGAACAGGTATTGTTGTTGGTATGAATAATGCAAAAGAAGGATGATTTCTCGATGGACAATAGTATTGTTCGGTGCGAGGTAAGTCAGGTAAATGATGAGTTGTGGTGTATTCGTTGGTTGATAGGGGTAAATAACCCTATAGGCAATGCATTCACCAGTGGTTCATGTAGTTGCATAACATGTAGTTGCATTTGTAGGAATGTTTGTTGTTTGCCAAATTGTGATATTTTATTGGTGATGAAGATGCTAAAATGCATGGGAGCTACAGTTTTTGAATAAGAAATAAGAATAGAGTAGTGATATGATTATTTTTGTACTAATATCTGAATGAGAAAATGCATAGACAAGCTAAATAAAATAATTGATAAGCATATAATTATGCATAGCATTATGTGGAATTTATTTATTTAAAAAGGAAAAAAAAATGTAGTCATGCCTAAAAATTAATAACATATTGCTAAAGGTAAAAAATATATATAATAAAAAGGCATTGACAATAAATAATATTTATTGTTTTAGAGCAAGGGATGCCAAATATCATAACCACTTATACTTTTTAAAATAATAAATACATACTTGTTAAACTATAGGTGACGGGGTTTTTGTTTTGGCATTGTAAATAATAAAAATATATATATATATATATATATATATATATATATATATATATATATATATATATATATATATATATAATTTGAATGGGGTCATCGACAATGAAAATAATTATTAGTAGGCTTAGTTTTTTGGACGTGGACAGAGCCTTAATCAAGCCTTGGCCAAAGTGTTGCGATATCGTGACGTCGCGATATCGTGACACTTCGGCCAAGGCTTTGCCTTGGGCACCGAAGTGTCGCGATATCGCGACACTTCGACCAAGGCTTTGCCTTGGGCACCGAAGTGTCGCGATATCGTGACACTTCGACCAAGGCTTGATTAAGGCTTGCTTTTGATTAAGGCTTGCTTTTGATTAAGGCTTTCTTTTGATTAAGGCTTTCTTTTGATAAAGGCTTGTTAAAATGACCAGCTTTGCTTTGTTTACTTTATGACCTTCTAAACTACTGTATAAGTGGTTAGGACCACTGTTTGACCTCTGAGGGCTGCCCTGAAAGCTGTGTGTGTTAATGCGATCATTTTTTGTAGTCACATAATCGGATTGGTGCTGTTTTGGTGTCTATAGATGCCCCTTTTTGTGAAGCGCTATGGGTGACGCAATGCTGAGCAAAAAAAATGGATAACCAAAGCACTAATTATTAGGGTTTCTTGGTAACCTAACCAAATCTTGATGCCCCAAGTATGGAAAGGGCATGCATTCTTGCACCATTAAAAGGGCATGCATTCTTGCGCATGATATCGCGACACTTCGGCATTTGTGCCTGGGCAGAAATTTAACCAATCAAAGGTAGATTCAACCAATCAAATGCAGACATTAAAACATTTAAAAGTGCCATTAAAACCATTAAAGCAGACATTAAACAAGTGGCAATCGAGGATAGTCAGTTATTGCCACCTGTTGTGCATGCGCACGTAGGTGGGCAGATTGGCAGTTAGCGGACTGTCACAAGGGCAGTCATGTAAGCCCCAGTCAAGGAGGAGTCTCCTCCCTCTTGGGAAGGCATGGCCACCACGTGGCATCCCTGCGTGCCCCTCCAAAAAGACCCCATGGGTCTATAAAATGGTGGACTTTCCCGCCCAGAAAAAAACAAGTTGACAGACATTTCCAAGCGACGAAGTGCTACCAAACCAAACACCCGATTGCATTCTTTTCGATTCATTTCTTCTACACCTATAATCTCTTTCGCAAGGGAGGTTATTGGTGGCTATTAGAAGGTGAATCCAAACCTTCAAACCCGACATTGGACCACAGTAAACCATCAATTCACCGACAACTCAACCTAAGAGATTTTGGGCCCTTCCTTAGTGGATTGGTGTCGTAATCAAGTTCTAACGGGGGCGGCCCGCTTGGGCACCCCACACATTTTTGCTAGTTTCATGTTAGTCTATTTTGCCATTGCGTGTTTTTAGATGCATTACGTTCTACACTTTTTTAGATGCATTACGTTCTACGTTTTTTTAGATGCATTACGTTCTATGTTCTACGTTCTGTCATTTTAGTCTACTCGTTCATTGCGTGTTTATTTTTTCAAATGTGTAGGTCACTTATATTCATTTTATTCACTATTTTCGATAATCTTAGGCATACATATTTTGTTAAATTTGAATAAAAAACTTTGTCCTTGTGTTGCAGGTGCTACTAACGTCTTTGTGTTTCGTTGATCACAGGAGAAGCAGCAAGCAAGGATTCATTATCGTAAGTGGTGGCAACACTCTGGCCCGCCCATTTTAAATGTGGGCATGCATAAGAGGGATTACTAATCACGACTGTAACCAAGACATGCTAACACTCCTAGCCCCTAAAAAGGGAGGATATGTATTGTAACCGAGTTTGGAATTAATATAAAAGGGCTATGCTCCTACTTTCTCTTTATATTTTGTCTCGATTTGATTATGTTCTTCCTATTTCATGCATCGAGTTAGTTTTGTTTTCATTGCATCTTAGTATTTATTTCTTCTAGAATCTCATGCTTTCAGTGGCGATCACGGTAGGACATGATGAGTCATACGTATCATAGTAGTTGCACGGTGAAATGGATCATGTTGTTGACAAAATTTGACATAGAGTTTATTGGACAGAAATCTATCAAAGGACAAGTCATAGCTGATCAACTAGCAGAGGCTCCTCTTGAATACGATCAGCCTCTAGTCATAGAACTACCCGATGATGGGGTCTTCCATGTCTCGGGAATCGCCAGATTCTGATGAGCCTGAGTCACAGGCCGACATAACCCTATTCTTTGATGGTTCTAAATGTGAGCAAGGTGGTGGCATGGGAATTGTATTCTTCACACCGCAGGGTGCTCCAATGCCCCTATCATTTAAATTAAACTTCTTGTGCACCAACAATAATGCATAGTATGAAGCCTTGCTCCTAGGTCTTCAGACAACAATCGCCATGAACATCAAACGACTGAACATCTTTGGTGATTCGTTGTTAATTGTCAATCAAGTCAAAGGGGTATATCAATGCAAATGCCCAGTCCTACAGGCTTATAAAGCCCTTATGGACAAATTCTTGGTAAAACTTGAGTGGTATGACATAGAGGCACTCCCTCGATCATCGAATCGTTTTGCGGACACAATGGCCTCCTTGGGGTCATTAATTCCGCAAGACCTTTTCGATGATATGACAACCATTCAAGTCAAAACCTTATCACAATCCACGATGGAGCGTGCAAGCTCAGACTTAATGCCAGGAATCCACATGATCCAGATTGAACCATCCTCGGATAAGTTCTTTCGAATCCATGATTGTTTGAAGCATGCCAACTGGGGGTCCTTGTTCTCCCCTACTCCCATTAATAGCAACACAATGCTATTCTTACAAGTTCTATCCCGTTCAACATTTGCTAGGGATGAACTTCAAGAGGGATTGGTTGTTCATACCGTCAAGGTTTTTGATCAACAGGACTGGTATTTACCCATTAGAGACTGCCTCAAGTTAGGTAATCTCCTACTTGGATTGACTCATGCCGCAAAATGAGCACTCAAGCAAAAATCAGCTAAGTATGTCTTGATAGGAGACATTTTGTATCGTCGCAGCTATGAAGGAATTCTCCTTCGTTGCTTGGACTAGCAAGAGTCCACTTGGGCAGTTGCCCAAGTGCACGATGGTACATGCGATGGCCATTTTAGTGGTATGCCATCGCAAAGCGCATTCTTTGCATGGGCTATTATTGGCCATATTTAGAGCGATATTTTTGTGCCTATGTCAAGAAGTGCATGAAGTGTCAACATCATGCCAATTTGATGCACGTACCTTCCCAAGCCTTGCAGACAGTCCAGTCTGCTTGGCCATTCTCACAGTGGGGCTTCGATATAATTGGAAAGATCTCCCTACGTCGTCAGGCCGTCACACATTTATCATAACGACCACAGAGTATTTTACCAAGTTGGTGGAAGCAATTTCGCTTACCTCTACAATAGGATCCCGCATCGTGGAGTTCATTTTGCATAACATCATATGTCATTTTGGTATTCCATCCAAAATAGTCTTGGATAATGGGACGCCTTTCAAGAACAAAGACATGCGTGCTTTGACCACAAAGTACAAGATTTAGCACAACTTTTCGACACCCTATTATCCATAGGCGAATGGGCAAGCAGAAGCGTCAAACAAAACGCTAGTTGCCATCCTTAAAAAGACCGTCATAGACAGTCATAAGGATTGGCACATTCAAATCCCACTTTCCCTATGGGCCTATCACACTAGCATTCAGACACCCACTGGGGCCACTCTATTTTCGCTCGTGTATGGCTCTAAGGCAGTCATGCCTCTAGAGTTGGAGATTCCTTCCCTGCGCATATCAATGCAGGAGTTCATTGATGATGATGTTGTGCGGCAGGCCCGGTTAGACTAGCTTACGTTGCTTGACGAACGACACGTTAATGCTCTTGAGAATTTACGTATTTATCAAGAGCGACTTAAGAAAGCTTACAACATGAAAGTTCACCTGAGGGAATTTCGGGTTGGTGATTTGGTTTTGAAGGAAAACCAATAGAACTCCAGTTTGCCATCCCACCTAAGGGACAAGTTTGCGGCAAATTGGTTAGGTCCATATGTCATTGATAGCAAAATAGGACCCGGGACGTACCGACTAGCTTCTCTTGATGGTATCAAGGAAACAGAACCCTTGAATATCAGTCATTTGCGACCATTTCATATCTAAGAGAGCCATATCCCAAAAATGCTCCAAGGATTCTATAATCGCTTGGTCAAATCCCAAAAATGCTCCAAGGATTCTATAATCGCTTGGTCAAATCCCAAAAATGCTCCAAGGATTCTATAATCGCTTGGTCAAATCCCAAAAATGCTCCAAGGATTCTATAATCGCTTGGTAAAATCCCAAAAATGCTCCAAGGATTCTATAATCGCTTGGTCAAATACCAAAAATGCTCCAAGGATTCTATAATCGCTTGGTCAAATCCCAAAAATGCTCCAAGGATTCTATAATCGCTTGGTCAAATCCCAAAAATGCTCCAAGGATTATCGTAATCGCTTGGTCAATCCCAAAAATGCTCCAAGGATTCTATAATCGCTTGGTCAATCCCAAAAAATGCTCCAAGGATTATCGCAATCGCTTGGTCAATCCCAAAATGCTCCAAGGATTCTATAATCGCTTGGTCAAATCCCAAAAATGCTCCAAGGATTTCCACAATCGCTTGGTCAAAAATAAGAAAAGTTAAAATTCAAAAAACATCAAAAAACAACAAAAAAAAAAATTTGCATCTCATTTCTAGGCATACTCAAATTCATCAATAGAGAGCTCTTCTCGCACTTCATCTTCATATTCACAAAAATCAATCCATCAAAAATACAAAAATACATAGTTGCATTAAAGCATTGCATCCATACATTGCATATTTGTGGTCATACAAGTCAAAGGCACCATAGGTTGTAATTGCTCTGCTAGTCCATCTTGTTCCACATTGTTCCATTTTACAAAAACAACAAAAAAACCATGCATTGCTTTTTACCACACTAGAGTCAGTGGTCTTTTAATGTATCAAGAGTTTTTGTGATTTAGTTATCATTTTGCTCTTTAGCTACGTAATGTACCGAGTCAGACAGATTTTACGAAGGTAGAGTTACACTTGAAATATGCCTTGTTACGTAACATCCCAACACAAATTAAAACACATAAAAAATTCCCAAGTTGTGTGAACGAAAGATGAAACCTACGTAGTAATCCAGGTCACCATAAGTGAAACGGTTATCTTGCTCATCCCCCTATGTGAATGGTTCCAGAATGCTGAGAATTGACAAAAGGACGAGCTCTTTCCTATCCATTCACCTCCATAAAATAGTGGTTTTTACCACTACCAAATCCCAATCATAGTTGGTTCCCAAAGTTGTAAGGATTCATACTACACGTCCCTACCAAGTATGGGTAGTCATCCCCAAGACCTAAAAGGATCAACGCCATTCATGAACAAAATTCCAACAAATAATCATCCTAACACTTTCCATTCACCTTTGGTCTCCAAGTTGTAAGGATTCATACTATCCACCCCTAACCAGGATGTATAGTCATCCCCAAGGCCTAACAGATCAATGCCCTTACTCCATAATCTCCATCACCCCCTTGGTTCCCAACGTCGTAAGGATTTGTACTACACGTCCCTGCAAAGGATGCGTAGTCGTCCCCAAGTCCACAAGGATCAAGGCCACTCACCAGCCCAAACTCACAATACTCCAAATACAAAATCAAATAATAGTGGTTATCACTACTATTCAAAATCCTTGCTCAAAAAGAATTAATAGAAAATAAACAGTGATTTTCATCACTATATAGACGAGCAACTTTCTAAATCATTCAGCCAACAAATATCCTGAACTTGAATCCCTAGAATTCTCAACATTCGAAAACCATCTAGGTGATCCTCATTACAGGTTTGGTTGACAGCCTATCTGGAAATGGTGGTATCCTACCCGCATGACGATATGTCTGTCACATTCGCTTTGCATGCGTGCAGACCAATGTTTGCATAAGGATGAGCTAGCTTATGGTATCCTGGATAACACCACAGATTAATCTAACTAAATACAACAAAGGAGTTAGTGGAGCTAATTAGGTGATCCTCAGTACAGGTTCGGTTGAAAGCCCATCTGGCACTGGCGGTATCCTAACAAAAACCACATAAATGAACTCAATTGCACACACAGGGATGTGAAATAGCTTGGTCAAAAACAAGTCCGATTCATACCTTGTTCAAAAGTCTTGTAAGATAAAGTATAGTCATGGCTAGTAAGTTAAAATCGTCTGAGTCTCAGAAAATCTTAGCTACATTTCTAAACCAACTAAGCTACTTTTCATCATCACATTACCATCAAAAAATACAAAAAAATAAAAACCACATGTATACATACAAAGTCATCCACTATAGCAATCCTCTAAAGACAAATAATAGAGTTCTAAATAGTCTATGGTGCCATAGCCAAACATAACAAATTCTATCCATCCATTTCATTTCTGCATATCACATATAAATCAAAAACATTTGCATTCATCACAACATATGCATCCATCAAAATAAATCAACATACAACAATCGTATTTATCATACCATGTGCATACATCAATATAAAGTAGCATGCATCCATCAATAGCAATCATTGTGCATAACATAAAATCATGACATATACACAAAGCAAGAAAATCAAAACAACAAAAACATCACAAAAATGCAACACAAAAACATAGCAATAAGCATTGCCGGACATAAGTGCTCTTGCACTTAACCTCTTGGCATAGAAAATTGATGTCGGGGCTCAAATTGTCATTCTCCTACTTCCCCAAGAAGGCTACCATAGCCGGACCGCTCCACGGGAAGACGGGTTTTCAATGATTTCACCCCATTATGGCATCACCAAAAGGGTTAACACCCACAAAAAATAGGTCCAAATTTCAGGAAATTGCACATGCTTAATGGTAAACCATCTAAAGGCACCCTTGCACAAGTCATCTTGGGTCAAGCGACTCATCGCTTTTCTCATGAAGGTCATTCCCTCATCGATTCGTCGCTTGAGGGGGTAGTCACACTTAGTCACCAATCAACAAGCACACACCCAATCAAAGAAATGGCATGCATTCAAAGAATCATTGACAAAGACAATCACGCTCCTGCTTGGGGCAGTAAACAAGCGACAATCAAATTGATCAAACACTTGGCATTCCCGAAGCATGAACACAAGGTTCCCCTATGGACAAAAGGTTACGCCCTTTGCCTAATCATGATTGATCAATGTCCAAGCTCAAGTCACACCTCACCAAAATAGGTTAACACTTGAAATCAAATTCCTTAGCTCGTCAAAAGCAAGGATTCAAGAATGCATGCCCTTTCCATACTTGGGGCATCAAGAGTTGGTTAGGTTACCAAGAAACCCTAATCATTAGTGCTTTGGTTACCTATTTTTTTTTCTCAGCACTGCATCACCCGTAGTGCTTCACAAAAAGGGGCATTTGTAGACACCAAAATAGCACCAATCCGATTATGTGACTACAAACAATGATCGCATTAACACACACAACTTTCAGGGCAGCCCTCAGAGGTCAAACAGTCATCCTAACCACTTACACAGCAGTTTAGAAGGTCAAAAAGTAAACAAAGCAAAGTTGGTCGTTTTAACAAGCCTTTATCAAAAGCAAGCCTTAATCAAGCCTTGGCCAAAGTGTCGCGATATCGCGACGTCGCGATATCGCGACACTTCGGCACCCAAGGCAAAGCCTTGGCCGAAGTGTTGCGATATCGCGATGTCGCGATATCGCGACACTTTGATGCCCAAGGCAAAACCTTGGCCAAAGTGTTGCGATATCACAAAACTTCGATGCCCAAGGCAAATCCTTGGCCGAAGTGTCGCGATATCGTGATGTCGCGATATCACGACGTCGCGATATCACGACATCGCGATATCGCGACACTTTGGCACCCAAGGCAAAGCCTTTCGGCGCCCAAGGCAAAACCTTGGCCGAAGTGTCACGATATCGTGACACTTCGGTGCCCAAGGCAAAGCCTTGGCCGAAGTGTCGCGATATCGTGACACTTCGACGCCCAAGAAAGGCCTTGGCCGAAGTGTCGCAATATCGCGACGTCGCGATATTGCGACACTTCGGCATTTGCACCTAGGCGAAACTTAACCAATCAAAGGCAGAATTCAACCAATCAAAGGCAGACATTAAAACATTTAAAAGTGCCATTAAAACAATTTAAAGCAGACGTTAAACAAATGGCAGTTGAGGACAGTTAGTTATTGTCTCCTGCTGTGCATTCGCATGTAGGTGGGCAGATTGGCAGTTAGCGGACTGTCACAAGGGCAGTCATGTAAGCCCAAGTCAGGGAGGAGTCTCCTCCCTCTTGGGAAGGCATGGCCACCACATGGCATCCCTGCGAGCCCTTTCAAAGAGACCCCATGGGGTATAAAATGGTGGACTTTTCCCACCCAAAAAGATAAGTTGACAAACATTTCCAAGCGACGAAGTGCTACCAAACCAAACACTCGATTGCATTCTTTTCGATTCATTTCTTCTACACCTGTAATCTCTTTCGCAAGGGAGGTTATTGGTGGCTGTTAGAAGGTGAATCCGAACCTTCAAACCTGACATTGGACCACAGTAAACCATCAATTCATTGATAACTCAACCTAAGAGATTCTGGGCCCTTAGTGGATTGGCGCTGTAATCAAGTTCTAATGGGGGTAGCCCGCTTGGGCACCCCACACCTTTTTTCTAGTTTCATGTTAGTCTATTTTGCCATTGCGTGTTTTTAGATGCATTACGTTCTACGTTTTTTTAGATGCATTACGTTCTACGTTCTACGTTCTGTCATTTTAGTCTACTCGTTCATTGCGTGTTTATTCTGTCAAATGTGCAGGTCATTTATATTCATTTTATTCACTATTTTCGATAATCTTAGGCATACATATTTTGTTAAATTCGAAGAACAAACTTTGTCCTTGTGTTGCAGGTGCTACTAACATCTTTGTGTTTCTTTGATCGTAGGAGAAGCAGCAAGCAAGGATTCATTATCGTAAGCGGCGGCAACACTCTGGCCCGCCCATTTTAAATGTGGGCATGCGGAAGAGGGATTACTAATCATGACTGTAACCAAGACATGCTAACACTCCTAGCCCCTGAAAATGGAGGAGATGTATTGTAACCGAGTTTGGAATTAATATAAAAGGGTTGTGCTCCTGCTTTCTCTTTATATTTTGTCTCGATTTGATTATGTTCTTCCTATTTCATGCATCGAGTTAGTTTTGTTTTCATTGCATCTTAGTATTTCTTTCTTCCGGAATCTCATGCTTTCAAACTATAGGTGACGGGGTTTTTGTTTTGGCATTGTAAATAATATATATATATATATATATATATATATATATATATATATATATATATATATATATATATATATATATATATATATATATATAATTTGAATGGGGTCGTCAGCATGAAAATAATTATTAGTAGGCTTAGTTTGTTGGACGTGGAGAGAGGGAAAAACACTTGGCATTTGGCATGTTTTTGGAGAGAAGGAATCTCAACGAACGGGAGCGGGCCTTGTAGGAAGGAGAAGGATTAGGAGAGAGGATTTCTGGTTGGTACTCAGAAGAAGAGGAAGCGACGATGAGCCAAGGACTTTGAAAAAGTGAGTAGAACAGACTACAAAAATCAGTAAGATGAATTGGAAAAAAATAAGTTTAGTAAAATTTGAATGTTTCTAAAAAAAATGTGCTATATTTTGTGTTCGAATTGGTTGAATGTTTATAGGTAATGGGATGAGAAAGAAAATCATGTGCATGTGTGACAAGAATTGTAATATGATGCTTATTTGTGATTGATATTCTCTCCGTGCTCTGTAAATACTGAAGAAAGTTTGAAAATTTTAGTGCATGCATGGGAAAATTTGAGATGCATGTGAATTAACACTTTGGGAAAAAGAAAGCATTGTTATGACTGTGCAAATTGTTAGTTTAATATGTGACTTGATATCTTTCCTTTTGCATGTTGTTCAAAAAATATAACGATATTTTTTGTATGCTATGTTGAAAGCCCATAGAGTGATGGGGGGTTTTATTTTGAAACTTTGTATGTTGTGTGGAAATATGTGGAAAATTGTATGCATGCTAGGTGTAGTTGCATATCATCTTAGCTTGACCACTCTGATCCCTGAACTGTCACCGAAATCTGCACCTAAAAACTAAAACTTGATGGAGTCAAGCCATAATCCCAAGTATTTTGTGGATGATATACTGTGTTCCTATATTTTAGAATGATTTTCAATTCCAAAGTACGTCAATATTTAGAAGTGAAGGGAAATAGCACAATCGTTATTTTTTAGACACTGTAGAGTTGACATGCATTCAAGAAAGAGTGTTGTATTTCCTTTCATAATCCATTTGAGGATGTATCACTTGGATGTATAGTTTGATTTTGGATTAGGGCAATGTTAAATTTAAATATTTTGTAATATACATGATTTTATGGTTGCATGTACTTAAATTTTGTATAGATGATGTGAATATTGAAAACGTAATTCATGTATCCTGTTAGTGATAACTACAGCTAAAAATGGAGAGTTTTTGTGCTTTGAAAATATGTTTTTGTTGTGTTTGCTTTTGGTGGTTGAGAATCCATGATAATGGAAACCCGAAATCTATTCCTTGAAATCATGATTGCGTGAAACATGGTTTTTCCAACTGGTTATAAATTGAAGACTTAAAAAAATATTATGCTTTGAAAGAACTTATATGTCTAGAGTAGCATGGTATCTTAAAGTGTTTGATTAAATTATGATATGCATTAGTAATAACTTATGAAAACTGGGAAGAATACTGTCGTTGGGCAATATAATAAACATGAAAATGTAGAAGTTAGTTAAGATTAAATATTAGGTTGTATTAAGTTTCAAACCGGATCTATGTTTGAAAATGCAACATTGGAAACCATGGGAAAATTTCATAGGAATTTATTAGAGTCAACAAGACTGTTTCGATCTTAAACCCGGATGAAGTAGAGATTGTATACAATACAATAAGAACCTAGAAATCTTAGAAGATCTGCATTTGACATAAACTATGGATGAATTGAAACTGAAACATGGAAAACGTGTCTCAACCGTAGTTAGGCTCATAAGACGTTGGGAGTATTGAGTATGCTTAAATTAGAGCCGCAATATGATTGGGTAATATGGAGTAAGTATTTCCTTATTTGGTTGTTTGAGTGGCAAAGCTTTAGTGTAGCAGTGACACACAATATATGTTAATTTACTTGCATTATATACTAGAATTATAAATGATGTGAAGATGTAATTCTACTTTAACTTGAAGATTAGTCAACTTAGTTCATGATTCAAATATTAAAACTCTATAGCATATTGAGGAGAAAGTGATTTGTGGATGCTAATTATAGTGTAGCCTTTACTTTAAAAGAATAGTAATTATAAAGGGATTCTATTTTAATTTATTTCAGCAAATGTGTGATACTTTAGCTTGAATGTGATGTTTTTATTAGCATATTTTTCTCATAGTTTCCACACTATAAATATTTGAGTAGTCAAATGGAAAATTGGTGATCTTTTGCAACCTAGAAAAACTCTTGAATAATATCAAAACTATACCCAATAGTAAACCTTTGAACCAAGCTTAGGTAAACTTTAAGTTATGAAATTTTAGGATTGTGGAAGGGACAATCTTATTTCGCAACCCAAGGTTGTGGGTAGGACAACCTTGATTCTATTTCAAGATTGTAGGTAGGACAATCTTGTAAATTATTTTCTAATGATGCTTGTGGGTAGGAAACCATCATATTCTTGAATTTCTTTCAATATTGTGGGTGGGAAAATCTTATATGTTAATTACTAATGATGCTTACGGGTAGGCAACCATCATGAAATCATGGCTCTAATTGTACTTTTGATGGGAAATGTTTAGAAGGGGAGGTAAAAAATGGTTGTATGGGTATCTCTTTTAGGTTATCCCTGCTAGTTATGAGTGGTGAATTATGTTTGACTAGGTAAATCTAATAACATGATGGTATGGGACATCGTGTTGGTTAATAAACACAAAACACCGGGTGGTTACCAGGGAATTGGTAAGACCCTAGATGATGCTTCATGGGAAATGGGTGATCATCTAGCTCAAGCATGTATGTGCTACATATTACATGAATAAAGTACATGAGATCATGTCTATACATGGGGAAAGTATGTGTCACACCTTTAGGTGTTATGGTCCCTAGAGGAAAAGAAACCTCCTACCTAAACTTAGGATCTCGGGAGGAGAGTGAAGTTTAAAATAGGAAACTTCACAAGATCTGGCTAATCTCGATATCATGAGTACTTCGACTGCAGTCAGATGTAACTCATGAAGATGGATCTAACATGCTCATACTAGAAAATAAAACAAAAATAAATTGAAATAAAAAAATTCTCTTACTCTAATCTCTGAAGTCATAAAACCAAGTGGGTAGACTTCGGGTGTTTGGACAACCAAGTGGGAAGAACTTGGGTTATTACATTTGGTATCAGAGAAAAGGTTGTGAATATTTAGGCAACATAAATCTAGAAAACCTATGACTAACTTAAATTATGTTTCTAACGTGTTCACCTAAACTTGAAAATTTGACTAGGCTCCTTGTTTTGCTAAACATGTAATGGCATCCAGAAAAAGGCTAGTTCCTCAAAAATAACTGTGGTGGATCAGCATGAAGGGATGACCGAAAATATTATAAGAGTCATTCAAAATATTATGAGACTTTAGGCATCATAATAAATCATAGAACATCCTCGAGAAAAGAGGAAGGAAAAAGAACCAGTTAATAAAGAAGATAAAATGGTCCAGATGGTACAACTATTGTGCAAGCAAATGAGCCAACAAAAAGAACAAATGGAGTAGCAAAGTGCTCAAATGTTTGAACACATAGCACAACAAAATGCCCAAATTATAAAGCATATGGAGCAGAAAAAATCTTAGTTGGCTTAATAGAAAGAAATGATTTCCCATAAAAAAAAAACAATTGAAACTTTATCTAAAGCAAAGGAAATGATAATAGTTGAGGATGAGATAACTATTGACCTAGGAAGGAAAAAAGTAGGTTCTGAGTTGGACAAGGATATGCGAAGGCTTGATATAGCTAAATTTTATGGCAAAGGTGATGGGGAAGAGGCTAAGAGATGGTTGAATAGTGTGGAGGCATATTTCATGGTTAGAACCTTATCATCTAAATCAAAAACTTCTTGGACAGTATTCTATTTTATTGGATCTACCGTTGATTGGTGGGATACCTATAGGAAAATTCACAATGTGGAGGTTTTTGATGTTATCTGGGATACTTTTGTATTAGCATTCAAATATATGTTCTTAACACTGCAATTTTACCTTGAAAGGACTACAAAATTTTCAAGGTTAGTCCAAGGAAATATTATAGTAATTGAATACTATCACTGATTTGGGAAATTTATCAAATATATGCCTAAGTATGAGCAGAGAAATGAGATCAAAATTCAAAAATTTCTCCTAGGTTTACATCCAAAAATTGGACACCTAATTCTTATGTTGAAACCTGCTACCTTAATTACTACCTATGATTTGGCTCGACATGAGGAGGATAACCTTAAGGTCAAGAAAGCTTATTATCAACAATCCTTTGAAAAGGAAGATCCATAGAAATTAAAAATATGGGTCCAACCAAAGAGGACAGGAATTGGACCAAGAATCATGGCAATGGGAATCAAAACAAGTTTGATAGGAATAAGAATAGGTACCAAGGAAATAGGGGAAATTCCAACTATCGAGGTGGCCAAAGAAATTTTAGGGATAGGTATGATCAAATAACTAATGCACCAAGAACTGGTACTCAGGAAGATAATGAGGGAAATAAGAAATATAGGGCACCGTGAACTGGTTTCTAGATTTGTCAAGAACCTCATTATGTTGATAAATGTCCATTGTGATCTAATAAGAGGAAGGAACCTGTGGAACCTGCTCATAAGATTTATGCAGCAACAGGTAATTCCATTCTCAATGATCAAGCAACACCTTTCTTGTTGAAAGGTAAATTTTTTAATAGAAATGTTTGCATTTTAGTTGACTCTAGAGCAACTGATAGTTTTATTTCACATTATTTTAAGGATAATATGGGAAAAAATGAGGATTTATGGCTAATGGGTGGAAATTCGAGTGGAACCACATATTTTGAAAACAATGCAAATTAAAAGAGAACTGAGAAAGGGTAGTAGAATATTTGTGGTCAAATTTAATAAAAAGGATGAAAATGAGTCTGGAGTAAGTCTTTTTCAAACATATCCGATATTAAATGAATTTTAGGATGTGTTTCCTGAGGATTTACTGGGTCTTCCATCCCAAAGGGAGTTTGATTTTACCATAGAAATTTTACCAAGAGCAACTCCTATAGCTTGTGCACCATATAGAATGACTAAAATAGAGTTGCAAGAACTTCAGACTCGGCTACAAGAAGTGCATAATGCTCCTTATTTCGTGCATCTAGGTTATGTAAATATGTATGAGAATTTGAAAAAGGAATATTACTAGCCAGGCATAAAAATAGACATTGTTGAATTTGTGGCTAGATGTTTAGAATGTCAAAAAGTGAAGGCAGAACATTTACATCCATCTAGACATTTATTTTCACATGACATTTCACAACACAAATGGCAGGTTGTGACTATGGATTTTATTGTTGGGCTGCCTAAAAATTGTTTTCAACATGATGCCATCTTTTTGGTAGTGGATAAATTAACCAAAGTGGCATATTTTCTGCTTGGAACTATTAAATATGGAGCTCCCACTATAGCCCAAAAATTTGATAGAGAAGTGGTAAGACTACATGGCTTTTGTGAAATAATTATATCAGACAGAAATTCCTGATTTACTTGTGAATTTTGGTAGACATTACATCAGGCATGGGGAAAAAAACTCAACATTAGTACTACTTATCATCATGAGACAGATGGAAAAATAGAAAGGGTGAATCAAGTCTTAGAGGATATGTTCTGCATGTATTGTATGGATCACCAGATGAAGTGGGAGGATTACCTTTTTGTAGTAGAATTTTCTTATAATAATAGTTACCATACTTCTCTAGGTATGACTTCATTTGAGGCTCTGTATAGGAGGAGGTGCAAAATGCCACTAACTAGAGGATCAGGTGATGATCGGACTAGATATGGTCAGAAAAATGGAAGACCATCTCAATAAAATTTGTCAAAGGCTCAAAGAAGCCTCAGATAGACAAAAGAGTTATATGGATCTTAAAAGAACACCCGATGAATTCACAGTGGGAGATAGAGTATTACTAAGATTTAAACCTACCAAAATTTCTATTATATCCTCTAAGATTAGCACATGATTTGTAGGGCCTTTTGAAATTATTGAAAAATTAAACCTAGTAGCCTACAAATTAGACTTACCACCCAATTTGTCAAAAATTCATGATACATTCCATGTGTCCCTTATGAAGAAATATGTTCCTGACCCTTCGCATGTTTGGAATGTTGAACATTTGCAGATGGACTATCCCCTACGCATTGAAGTGTGACCTGTTAATATCCTTGGTTATCGAACAAAAAATTGAGAAAGTGGAATATTGAATAGTGCAAGGTCTAATGAGACCAGTTTTCTAAAATTAGTGCCACGTGGAAAGATGTAGCCATCATGAAAAGACAATTTCCATTTTTGTTTGAGTAGTATTTGAATAGTGTTCTCTCCATGGCATGGTTCAGTCTTGTCTTAACAATGATATTATCATATCTTGGTTTGTGAATAATGATAAGTATATTTGATGATGTGTATGTTTGATATTAATATTATATGATTATTTAGTTTTGGAAAAATGTAAATTCATTGATGTTCTGTATTAATTTTATATTCATGTTCATATTGTTTATTTTTAATGGGAAACATAAACACATGGGCTATGTTTAGTCTTAGGGGGGAAGTATGTAATAACCCTCTAAAACTCTACTATGCCTAATTTATCTACAAGGATGAGATATTGCTAATGTATATGTGGATGCAGAGGACAGGTATTGTTGTTGGTAAGGATAATGCAAAAGAAGGATGACTTATCGATGGACAATAGTATTGTTTGGTGCGAGGTAAGTCAGGTAAATGATGAGTGGTGGTGTATTTGTTGGTTGATAGGGGTAAATAACCCTATAGGCAATGCATTCACCAGTGGTCCATGTAGTTGCATAACATGTAGTTGCATTTGTAGGAATGTTTGTTGTTTGTCAAATTGTGATATTTGATTGGTGATGAAGATGCTAAAATGCATGGGAGCCATAGTTTTGAATAAGAAATAAGAATAGAGTAGTGATATGATTATTTTTGTGCTAATATCTGAATGAGAAAATACATAGAGAAGCTAAATAAAATAATTGATAAGCATATAATTATGCATAGCATTATGTGGAATTTATTTATTTAAAAAGGAAAAAAATTTGTAGGCATTCCTAAAAAGGAATAACATATTGCTAAAGGTAAAAAATATATAACAAAAAGGCATTGACAATAAATAATATTTATTTTTTTAGAGCAAGGGATGCCAAATATCATAACCACTTATATTTTTTAAAAATAAATACATACTTGTTAAACTATAGGTGATGAAGTTTTTGTTTTGGCATTGTAAATTATATATATATATATATATATATATATATATATATATATATATATATATATATATATATATATATATATATATATATATATATATATATATATATATATAAATGGGGTCATCGGAATGAAAAGAATTATTAGCAGGCTTAGTTTGTTGTACGTGGAGAGAGGAAAAAACACTTGGCATTTGGCATGTTTTTGGAGAGAAGGAATCTCAACGAATAGGAGCAGACTCGTAGGAAGGAGAAGGATGTTTAATGAAAGAGATAACAATAAGGAAGAGGTGAGAGGAGGTCTGGTTGGTATTCAAAATAAGAGGAAGCGATGGTGAGCCAAGGACTTTGAAAAAGCAAGGAGAACAAACTACAAAAATCAGTAAGATGAATTGGCAAAAATTAAGTTTAATAAAATTTGAATTTAAAAAAAAATATGATATTTTTTGTCTTCAAATTGGTTGAATGTCTATTGGTAATGGGATGAGAAATAAAATGAATTAATCATGTGCATGTGTGACAATAATTGTAATATGATGCTTGTTTGTGATTGATATTCTCTTTGTGCTCTGTAAATACTGAAGAAAGTTTGAAAATTTTAGTGCATGCGTGGGAAAATTTGAGACGCATGTGAATGAATGCTTTGGGAAAAAGAAAGCATTATTATGACTGTGCAAATTGTTAGTTTAAGATGTGACTTGATATCTTTCCTTCTGCATGTTGTTAAAGAAAAATATAACGGTGTTGTTTGTATGCTGTGTTGAAAGCCCATAGAATGATGGGAGGTTTTATTTTTAAACTTTGTATGTTGTGTGGAAATATGTGGAAAATTGTAGGCATGCTAGGTGTAGTTGCATATCATCTTAGCTTGACCACTCTAACCCCTAAACTATCACCGAAATCTGCACCTGAAAACTAAAACTTGATGGAGTCAAGCCATAATCCCAATTATGTTGTGGATGATATACTGTGTTCCAGCATTGAAGAATGATTTTCAATTCCAAAGTACAAGCCAATTGTAAATGTTATGAAATATTTTATTTCTCAGAACGAAAGAACTTTGGATGCTATTGGTGCAATACCAATGTTGGGATTGTATATATGTAAAATTTGAATAATGCAAGAACTAGGAGGATTTATATGTTAAACTTGTAAATATTTGGAAGAGAAGGGAAATAGCGTAGTCATTATTTTTTTAGACACTATAGAGTTGACATGCATTCAAGAAAGAGTGTTTTATTTCCTTTCGTAAGTCATTTGAGGATGTATCACTTGGATGTATAGTTTGATTTTGGATTAGGGCAATGTTAATTTTTTTTTTTTTTTTTATGGAAAACATCCCAAAAGGGATGCCACTTTCGAGTAAGACCCAAGGAGGCAGGGGTATCCCTAGCAATGTTAAATTTAAATATTTTGTAATATACATGATTTTATGGCTGCATGTACTTAAATTATGTATAGATGATGTGAATATTGAAAACATAGTTCATGTATGCCATCAGTGATAACTGTAGCTATAAATGGAGAGTTTTTGTGCTTTGAAAAGGTGATTTTGTTGTGTTTGTTTTTGGTGGTTGAGAATCCATGATAATGGAAACCCAAAATATGTTCCTTGAAACTGTGACTGCATGTAACAGGGTTTTCCCAACTGGTTATAAATTGAAGACTTAGAAAAATATTATGCTTTGAAAGAACTTATCTGTCCAGAGTAGTATGGTAGCTGAAAGTGTGTGATTAAATTATGATATGCATTAGGAAGAACTTATGATGGATGGGAAGAATATTGTCACTGGGTGATATAATAAACATGAAAATATAGAAGTCAGTTAAGATTAAATATTAGGTTGTATTAAGTTTTGAACCAAAACTATGTTTGAAAATGCTACATTGGAAACCGTGGGAAAAAATCATTAGAATTTATTAGATTCAACAATACTATTTCAATCTTAAACCTAGATGAAGTAGAGATTGTATACAATACAATAAGAACATAAAAATATTAGAATATTTGCATTTGATATAAACTAGATATCACACTTGGGACGAGCACAACAGACTTGAAGTTCCTTAGAAACTAGTCTTCAAGTAGTACCTTCGACTCTTGTGGAGTGTCCCATCCTTATATGGATGAATTGAAACGGAAACATGGAAAACATGGCTCAATCATAGTTAGTCTCATAAGATGTTTGGAGTATTGAGTATGCTTAAATCAGACCCACAATATGATTGGGTAATATGGAGTAAGGATTTTCTTGTTTGGATGTTTGAGCGGCAAAGCTTTAGTGTAGTGAGATATAATATTTTGTTAATTTCCTTGCATTATATACTAGAATTATAAATGATGTGAAGATGCAGTTCTACTTTAACTTGAATATTAGTCAACTTAGTTCATGATTCAAATATTAAAACTCTATAGTGTATTGAGGAGAAAGTTACTTTTCCCTGCTAGAAAAACTCTTGAATAATATCGAAACTATACCCAATAGTAAACCTTTGAACCAAGCTTAGGTAAACTGTAAGTTATGAAATTTTAGGATCATGGAAGGGACAATCTTATTTCGCAACCCAAGTTTGTGGGTAGGACAACCTTGATTCTATTTCAAGATTGTGGGTAGGACAATCTTGTAAATTATTTGCTAATGATGCTTGCGAGTAGGCAACCATCATATTCTTGAATTTATTTCAAGATTGTGGGTGCAAAAATATTGCATGTTAATTACTAATTATGCTTGCGGGTAGACAACCATCATGAAATCAGGGCTCTAACTATACTTTTTATGGGAAAAGGTCAGAATGGGAGGTAACGAATGGTTGTATGGGAATATCTTCTAGGTTATACCTGCTAGTGATGAGTGGTGAATTGTGTTTGACTAGGTAAATCCAATAGCACAATGGTATGGGACATTGTGTTGGTTAATTAACACAAAACACCATGTGGTTACCATGAAATTGGTAAGACCCTAGATGATGCTCCATGAGAAATGGGTGATCGTCTAGCTCGATCATGTATGAACTACATATTACATGAATCAAGTACATGAGATCATGTCTAGACATGGGGAATGTATGCATCATACCTCTAGTAGTTATGGGACCTAGAGGAAAATAAACCTCCTTCCTGAACTTAGGATCTTGGGAGGAGAGTGAATTTCAAAATGGGCAACTTCATGGGATCTAGCCAATCTCAATCTCATGAGTATTATGACTATAGTGGGATGGCACTAATGAATATGGATATAACATGCTCATACTAGAAAAGAAAACAAAAATAAATTGAAACAAATAAAAAAATTCTCTTACTATAATCTCTGATGTCGGATAACCAAGTGGGTAGACTTGGGGTGTTTGGACAACCAAGTGGGCAGAAATTGGGTTGTTACACTCCTAGTTAACTTTTGCCTTAAAAATTATGATCTTAATTATCTTAAACTTTATTATTTGGTGCAAGGGAATATTATTGTCTCTTAAAGTTGCTATCACCTTGCTAACTTGGTGTTCCATATTGGAATTTTTATCATGTAGCGTGTGTACTCTAGGAAGTGCTAACATGGAAATATTATTGTCATAAAGGGTTTTTATCATGGAGTGAAATTGCCATCATCATCATAAAGTGGTGTCATCATGAAAGAGTGCAATTACCTTCACAAAGTTATTATCATTAGAATTTACCATATTATTGCTGACATAAATGAAGGTTATCACAAAGAAGTGTAGGGTGTTGTCTTGTATTTGATATGCCATTGTATTGTGCCATTAAATTATAAAGCTTGGAAACTATCATCAGGGTTATGTTGACTAATTTTTGAGGTGTAATTTCTCATTTTAAAACCTTATCAATTCAAGTCTAAAGTCTGAATACACCACCTAGAGTATGTAAATTGAAACATAATGAAATCATACACTATGGTAAGAGGTATCTATGCATCATTTCTACTAGAGAAGTTTGTTCTTCAATTTCCCTCATCTTCATTGCTACATATTTTTTATATCAAAAGTAAAAAATATTTGAATATTGATACATGCCAAATGAATGATGAAAAAATGAGGAAGAAGAATACTATGAGGCCCTCAAGCTATAAATATAGCTAAACTACTAAGAAAAATATCCACTCAATTAGATGCACTTAAAATTTACTAAAGTAGGGGTATTCAAGTAGAAAATGTGAATGATAGTGAAGTTGAAGAAGTAGGTCAACAAGAAGCTCATGATGAAAAACAGTGTTATAATAAGAAGAAATGACTAACTTGGAAAATTTCTAACATTAATAGGAAACCAAATTTTGAAACCCTCTCATATAATAGAAGCTTAATCCTTTAGGAACTCACTAATTGGATAATGAATATGAATAAATATTTCAATTTTGAATCAATAGGAGACTCCAACAAGGTGAAGTTTACCTATATGAAGCTAAATATGCATGTTTCCTTATGGTGGGACCATATCCAAATGGAAATACAAAGAAAATAAAATGAAAGACTATGACATGGAAGAAAATTGTCACAAAATTGAAGGCTATATTCCTCTCATTATATTATCAAATGAGTCTTTCTGGGACTTTGTAAAACTTAAGATAAAATGACTTGAGTATGGAGGATTACATTGAGGAATTATATAGGTTAACCATTCAAGCCAGTCACATGGAAGATGATTAGAAGGTTTTAAAGTACATAAATAAGCTTTTATTGTCTATACAAGATGAATTTAACTTGATTAGAATAAGAATGGTAGAATAAGTCTACTGATTTGATTTAAAGGTAGAGGAAATATTATTGTGTAGGAAACAAAATAATGTGAGAGGAAGAGGACAATCCTCTTGAGGAAGGAAAAACAAATAATTGTGGGGAAACATATGCAAGAGGGATAAGCTAGTACTTCATAAAGTGATTTCCACAAAAATACCCAAAAAATGTGAACCATCAAGAGGACGAGGTGGATTTGGTAGTGGAAGAGAACATGGTTTCACTAGAAAGTGTTATAGATGTGGAAAAGCTAGCCATTGAGAATTTGAATAACCTCAAGCATAGTAGACCAATATGAATGGAAAGGAAGCCCATAATAAAATTGTATAAGCAAATGAAGATAGTATTATTTCATTCAAGCACATGGAGGAAATAGAATAAGGAAAAAATCTTATCATAGAAAGGGTATCATTGAAACCAGTGAAGAAGATGCATAAACCTGAGTAAAAAAGGAGCCTATTTAAAATAATTTAAAAATTTGAAGGGAAATGTTGCAAGGTGATTATGGATAGCGGGAGTATGGATAATCTAGTATCCACAAAAATGGTATAGAACTTGGAGTTGAAGAGGATAGTAAACCCCAATCAATACAAGATATCTTAGTTGCAAAGAGGACACTAAATTTTAGTTAGTGAATAGTGTCAGATGAAATTTCAAATTGTGTCTTACAAGAAATAAATCTTGTGTGATATTATATCTACGGATGCTTTCCATGTTTTATTGGGAAGACCATGGAAACTTAACAAAACAACAATACTTGATGATAGGGATAATACCTACACTATTTAGAAATATTTCAAGAGGTATACATTAATTCTATTGAAGAACATAGGGAAAGGGGTGGACAATAGTCCTATATTGTGCTTGGATACAAAATATATTAATTCTTGAAATCTTATGAGACCAAATTGAAGGAAAATGAGCTAATATTTATAGAAGTTAAGAAATAATCTAAGGAAATGGTGGACACACATAATAAAATATGTATGGAAAATATGTTGGTGGTCCATCACCAATAGTAGTGATGATGAAGACAATGGTGCAATGAATCTCATTACAGATAAGGAGAGAGAGAAAAGTAAAAGAAGTGGTAAAGAGATTGTAGAGGAAGATGAACCTCACTAGGTCATCGTTGGCCATGAAAAATGCCATATTAAATGAGATGATATACACAATAGTACTTTAGAGTGTGGTGAAGGGCATTGTGATGATGATAAAGACCAGAGTGGTGATGAAGAGTCTAGGTTATTTGAAAAGCATACAAAAGGCATCAACTCCAAGTTGATGAGAAAAATGAGATACAGTGGTAAAGTATTGGTAAATTATGGGTAAGGTGTCAGAGTGCTCATAATGCAAGAGATAAGACCAAAAAATGAAGACCTTGGATATGCAGTTCAAGCAGGAAGCAATAAGATCAATACAAGGGATGAAGATTCGAGGATGACTTATTGTAGTCAATGTAGAATAATAGAACACATGGAAAATAGGTGTTGGATTCCACATCCTTGTGAGAGTTGTGGATGACATGATAACTCCACATAAAAGTTTTGATATTGATAGAAAAAATCCAACAAAGTGCATGTTGAATGTAGACGGATGGATACGATGAAATGGGATAGGCGAAATGAATGTCCAATGCATTCTATAAGAGGAGGTTTTATTCTTAGATAAAGGTAAGGACAAGAAATCTAAGTAAGCCTTGTGAAGACAACCAAGATAAATTAATAATATCTTGGAAGAGAAAATCATGTTCTTGAGATGGATATCATGGAATATTTCCTCTTATTATGTGGGAAACTCGAAGGTCAACTATTCAAAGTAAACTAACCATAAACCATCTTGTAACTATCATTGTTGCATATAGAAACCCTTGATTTGGGAGAGAGAAGGTATTCAACAAAAAAATGACATGTAAGAGGAAGAAGAAGAGGAAAATAAAGGGGAAGAGAAAAAGGAATTAATAGAGTCTAACAAACATAAAAGGGTAGAAACAAAATAAAATTAAAAAGGGTAGAAAATAGGATAAAGGATATGGAAAATAGAGGAAAAGAGAAAATAAATTATATGAGATAGGACACTGACTTGATTTTCTCTAGAATACATTTTTGTTAGGCTCTTTAAATGTAAATTTTCATAATTTTTTTTTTAAATAAAGGGGTAAAAATTTATTGATAAAAAGTCTGGATTACAAAGTACAGCTGATCCCCCACCCAGGACTCAAATAAGCAACAAGATAGGCTAAATCACCAGACAAGGTCAACTCCCAAAGAAAACCAAAAAAAACAAACCACATTAAGTCTGAACATCCTTATGGATCAACTCCCGTAGGTGTTGATAATCCCTAGACGGGAGACTCTCCCAGTTATCAATACTCTAATTATCCATAGCTTAGAAGCCCTTTTGGCTAGGTAATCAGCAACCCCATTCCATTCCCTTGGAATGTGCACATAGGATATAAATTCAAACTCTTCACTCATTCTGAGAATCTGAATGGTCACAGAGGCCAACTGCCAATTAACATCCTCCACTCTTTTGTTGTTTAAAAGATTAACCAAAATTTGAGAGTCAGACTCACAAATAATCTTGCGCCAGCCAAGAGAAAACCCCCTTTGCAAGGCCTCAAGTATTTCTAGAGCTTCCATAAGATTGTTGGAGTGAACACCTTTATAAATGGAAAAGAAAAAAATGACCACGCCAGCAGAATCTCTCCCAACACCACCAATTCTAGCATGTCCAGGATTTCCCCTAGATGACCCATCAGTATTAATTTTTAAAACTCCTCTAGGGGCCAGTCTCCATCTACCCTCTCTCCTAACCTTCTTGCTAAGCTGAGGAATCCTACTAGGGCTAGAAGAATTCACACCAACCCCAAACAAACCAAGGGCCTGTCGTACCTTCTCCTCCCTAGAGTCCAAATGAGGGTCCACATCACATTTACTATGGATAGTTTCTTGAACCATACACGAGTATCCTTTGCCGGATCCATTGAACAGCCAAATGACTTCCCTCAAAAATGCGTCGGTTTCATTCGAGCCAAATCTTCCAGATGATGCAAGAAGGGCCCAAATTCCAAGCCACTTGGAGGAAGGAGGCCTTGGCTGGAGGTCTGCCTAGACTACTCCAAAACTCCACTAGGGAGAGCACATGAAAACAAGGATGGTTCCAGGAACTCCACCAATAGTGCCAAATGTCTCTGGCAAGGGAGCATTGGAAAAATAAATGAGAAGAGTCATCCTCATTCTTACCACAAAGGACACATAAAGAGGGACCCTAAAATTCCCTCTTCCTCAAGTTATCCCAAGTGAGGCATTTATTACGAGCTACCAGCCAAAGAAAAAAGTTACATTTCGGCCAAGCAAATCTATTCCACACCTTTTTCCACCATGTGACAGGGAGACTCCCGAACTTTTGCTTATCAAGAACTTGATAACCATAGGCTACATAGGAGGTTCCCTTGGGATTAGGGTTCCAAGCCAGAATTTCTTTATCCCTCAATGAAGAACAGTACCTCCCTGCAAGAATAAGAGCAAGCACCTCTCTATCCTCGGCCAATCCCCCTTGGGGCCATTCCTACGAATCTTTCCATTTGTACATCTCCATATTTCTAAAATATTAGATTTTTTTAAAGTCCTCCACATGAGACCAACCTGCTTCCAAGAAAAAAATGCTTAGGGAATGTAACCTAGGATATTGAGTCAAGATAGGAGGATGGCCATCCCAAGAATCCTCCCAAAAAAGAACATCTGATCCCCAATTGCAAATCTAGAAAAAACCCTGCTTAATTAAATTAGCTCCTCTTTTCAAAGTGTCCCAGATAACAGAACCTTTCCCAACCAAACTGGCTTTAGGGATATCTACCTCAAAAATACCTCTCAAGTATTTATAATATAATATTTTAGCCCAAATCTGATCTTGAGAGGTACACCATCTCCAATAAAGTTTCGCAGCCAAAGCTTTCCCAGAAAGAGTTATCTGTCGCAACCCAAGGCCTCCCTCTTGAACCGGCCTACAAATGGAATCCCATCTAACAAAACTCTATTTAGATTGATCAAGTTTGCCAGACCACAAAAACTGTCTTGACAGAGCATCCATGTCCTTGATGAAACGATAAGGAGCTGTTTGCAAAAAACATCTATAAATGGGTAAAGCTTGAATAACATATTTTAAAAGCAATACTCTACCTGCAAAGGATAGCCATATGATAGTCCAGTGATTTACCTTCCTTCTAAACTTATCAAGTATAGACTGCCAAGAAGATCTAGGCAGAGGATGAGATGAAATCGGGATCCCAAGATAAATGAAGGGGGAGTCCCGACTTGGAATCTTAGAATGCGATAAATCCTAGATTGAATAAGAGGGGGGGTATTGAAGAAGAAAATAAAGGACTTGTCCTCATTAATCACCTATCCAGAAGCACCAAGATATATGTCAAGATACTGTCTAATGTTTCCAGCTTCCTTGATAGTGGCAACTCCCAACAAAGCGATATCATCAACAAATTGAAGGTGGGAAAGAGGTGGCAAGCTGTTATCCCACTTCCACCCCTGAATGAGACCATGCCTGACCTGAGACTTGAGTAATTTTCCCAACCCTTCTGCCATAATGATAAACAAATAAGGAGATAGAGGATCTCCTTGCCTCAATCCCCTTGAGGCCTCAAACAGCTCCATTTTCTTGTTATTAACAAGAACAGAGAATGAGGAAGAAGAAATACAACTCATCACCCATCTAATCCATTCCTCCTCAAAGCCAAAAGTAGCAAGAACTTTTTGAAGAAAGGACCATCTAACTCTGTCATAGGCTTTTGCCATGTCCAACTTAATGAACATAGTTTTCTCCTTAGAAGTTTCCATTGAGTGAATAGCTTCGTAGCAATAACAACCCCATCCATGATTTGTCGGCCAACAACAAACCCACCTTGCTCCTCAGAGATGATTTTTTTCAACCATATCTTCAGCCTCTCAGCAATAATTTTTGTGATGATCTTATATACAACATTACAGAGAGCAATAGGATTGAACATATCCAAGGAATTCACTCCCTATTTCTTGGGAATAACCACCACAAAGGTAGCATTTAGGGCCCTTAGCATTTGTTTGTTCTTTTGGGACTCACGGACCACTTCCAAAAGGTCAAATTTGATTAACTCTCAAAACTCTTGATAAAACTCAATCGGGAATCCATCCGGACCTGGGGCTTTCCCATTTTTCATCTTGAATACAACACTTTTTAGCTCCTCAATGGAAATTGGATCCATCAAGTGCTCATTCATATCTCTAGAAACAATCAAGGGAATACAATTTAGAATAAGTTTTTCTTCCTCATCATCTGAGAGGGCATCCTCCTTGAAGAGAGAGGAAAAATACCTTTTAGTCTCTTCTGAAATATCCCTAAAAGAAGAAAGTAGGGCACCCTGAGAATTAACAAGAGAGGTAATCAGGTTACCATTATGACGAGCCTTAACAGAGTTATAAAAGAAGGTTGTGTTCCTATCCCCTTCCTAAAGCCAATCTACTCGAGCTTTTTGTTTCCAAAAAATTTCTTCCCTCAGTTCCCATTTAGCAAGGTCTTTTACAGCCTCAGATTCCTCAACAAGAAGCTTCTCTGTGAGTCCCTGATCTCTAATCTTCCTTGAGGCTTCTTCCACCCTCATAAGAGCTGCCAGCTTAGCCAAGGAAAGGTTCCCAAAATTTATTCTATTGCATCTCTTCAATTTATGCTTAACAAATTGAAGTCACTTCATAAAGGAGTACATAGCAGTGCCATGAGGAGGTTTGCCATTAGTCCACCAGCCTCGCATGAAATCATGAAGCTTAGGATCTCGCAGCCACATAAGTTGAAACTTAAATGAGGGATTCTTTTTTAGCCCTAAATACAGAGCAGAGAGTTTGATAGGCCAATGATCAGATCCTCTACCCTCCATAATCACAAAACTAGCGCTTCTATTATTGCCAATCCAAAAACTAGAGATCAAAAACCTATCCGATCTCTCTGAAATGAAATATTCCCCACATCTTCTATTATGCCAGGTAAATATCCCATTATCCGACTTGATGTCAACCAAGTTCAAGTCCCGGATATGAGCATTGAAGATAGAAGAAAAAGGCTCAAGACGATCAATCCCACCACGTTTTTCCTTCAGACAAGTGATAGAATTGAAGTCTCCAGCCAAAATCCATGGGTACAAGGAAGCCATACTTCTCACAAATCCAATGTGCTCCCATAAATTCACTTTACCATTGTCATCAATAGGAGCATACACATTTGTAAGTAGGATGGTCTCACTAGATTCATTATCATGCCCAATCATCAAAATAGATCACCTGCTGGAAATCCAGGTAAGAGGAGAGATCTTAATTGGATCCCATAAACAAGCAAGGCCACCAGCATATCCACATGCACCAATACACTGACATTGCCCCTTTCTCCACAAATTGGGAGCAATATTGAACAAACTATCAATAACTAATTTAGTCTCCTGAATAAAAACCACATCCGAAGAATGAACACGAATCAAATCACAAACAACTTTTTGTCTGGGGATGCTGTTCAACCCCCTTACATTCCATGAAAGTATAATAATTTTTGGGGGTTATAAAAATGGGAGTCCAATGTTCTCATCAAACCTGACTCTACCAAAGTCTCCCCCATTAACTTAATTTTATCCTGGTCTTTCTTCCGACCCACCTTCTATTTCTTATCTAAAGCATTCTTTTTAATTATTTTATGTTGCAATCCTAGCACCGTAGGATTTTTACAGTCCATGGATGACTGCATCAGTGCCTGTGTAGGAGAGGGCATATCTAAATCTGTGCCATTTTCTAAGATAACTTCACTTCTAGGGCTAGGGCCAACCATATCACCTATACTCGAAACCAAAGCCCTCTGTTCTTCATTTAAACCCCCTATATCTGGTTCCCTTGGTTCCACCTCATGAAGAGACAACTGATTTGGTCTCGTTATATCTATAACGGTAGCGATGTTTCAGGTATCTCCATGCACTGATCAAGATTCTCTAGAATTTCAAAATAGTTGAGTCGAGCATCCGGGCTGGTTATCCTTAATGTCTCTTTTTGCCTTTCTTCCTTTGTTTCGAGGTTTTACCGTAACAAAGCCTTCCTTATCTTGATCCCCCTCCTTTATCGGGGCTTTTCCTTTATCCATATTTTGTACAGCTCGAGAGGGCCCAAGATTTGAAGCCACAGGCAGGACAAACTTAGCGCATTTTCTTTGTGAGTGGCCATATTCATGGCAAATCCGACAACAAAATGGAAGAGCTTCATAGTCAAGTTTTTGAACCCATTTGGTTGATCCGAAATGTATTTCAATAGAATCTGGAATAGGATTGTTTAAATCAATTTCAACACAGATACGGGCAACAGAGATTACCTTTTTATCCAGCATTTATCATGACGGCCCAACCGACTTCCCAAGTAGAAGGGCAATCATATGCAAGATGTCAATTCTCCAAAATTACAATGGAAGCCACAGAAGCTGAACCCACATCGAAACCCGTGATGGCCACTCCTCTGATGGGTTGAAACCCACATGCCAGGGTTTAAGAAAGAGTCCCGCTTGGTTACAGAAATAGGGACCTCCTTCAATTTTTTTTTTACGATCCGCAATACAAGAAAAAACCACCATAAAATAGTTGTTTGCACTCAGCATCACCTCCACATCACCTTCAGGGTTCCAAGTCTTCCTAACCCAAGCCTCCACAAAGGGAAGATAAATTTGGATGCCCATAAATTTACCAATAAGTGCATGTTTGGTTAAATACTCCACATCTTCCGCCACTGAGTCTGGTTGAACCACTAGAACCGGCCTGGATTCACATCGTTCCAAACATCCATTATTCTTTAACAAGCGATTCCTGGCATGCAATGGGAAATCCTGTTCCTTCTAATCATTTTAAAAAGAAATACTAGCCCTAGCATGCACGCTCTATGACGAACCTGATGCCATCACTACATTCCTCCAGAAACTGTTGCCATCCTCACAGAGCCCACCAGATCACACAGTTATACTTATTACTAAATGTAAATTTTCATAATAAATAAAAGAAAATTTCCTCATTATCTTCTAAGTGCATTTTTAAATAACTTATGCTTTTTGTTATTTGAATATTATGTTATAAATGGTATGTCTATTGTATGTAGATTTCTAAGTGAGGGTAGATATTACCAAAGTCTATGTGAAGACTCTATTTGAGGGAAGAAGCAAGAGCCATTATAAAAGAGGATAAATTGTCATCATATATTTTCCCACACTAGAGATGTTGTTTGAAAACCATTACATAAGGAATTTTCTAATTATTGTTGCCAAGACAAGGGTCATTTGAGGAAAAATGTGTAAGCAAAGCAATAGCTACATCATTATCATCTTGGAAGAAAGATATTTTTTATGATATCTTAGGGAAAAATTTTATGGGGAATGTCATCATGAAGAATACCTCCCAGTTAACTATGGACTTGAAGGTAATTATCTTACGACTTATCGTCTTAAAGAATTATGGTATTGAACTTCATTGTTTTATGTAAGGGAATAATATTGTCTCTTGAAACTACCATCACAAGAAGTCATATTAAGATTATTTTTAAGGAAGTGCATGTCATCTTGTTGACTTTGTATGCCATCTTGGAATTGTCGTGGTACAATGGGTGTCATCTAGAAAGTGTCAATATGGGAAGATTACCATCATAAAGGAGGGTTGTCATGAAAGAGTGAAATGTCATCATAATCATAAGGGTTTCCATCATGAAGGAGTGCAATTACCATCACAAAGTTGTAAACATAAAAAATTACCATTTTATTACAAACACAAATGAAGGACATCACAAAGGAGTATAGGGTATTGTCTTGTATTTGATACCCCATAATCTTGTGCCATAAGAGTTTAAATATTGGAGACTAATTTCAAGGTTATTTTAACTAAATATTGAGGTCTAATTTATTATCTATGAACCTTACCAATTGAGGGTTGAATTTTGAACACGTTGTCTAGATCATGTTGTTAGTCTCACAATGACACTAAGAGGGGGGTGAATCAGTGTAGCTCTTTTAAAACTTAAATCTTCAACTCTTAAAGCCGAAACAATGAAAACTTGAAACCAAATAAAGCAAGTATAACAAGAGAACATCACACAACACAAGATGTACCGAGGTTCACCGATTTGGCTACATCCTCAAAATGACTGTTTGGACTCCCATCCAAATCCAGCCTTTGCAAAGCACCAACTTTACAATCAATTTACCAGCACCCACTGGAAGGAGCACCAACCCCTAATTTATCTGCACCAATAGAAAGGAGCACCAACCCCTAATTTATCTGCACCAATAAAAAGGAGCACCAACTACTTATGGCCTCTTTGAATGGCGTATTTAAAACCTCTAAAAAATTTTGTTTCTCCTTCCATGACTGTTCGTTTTCTCCTTCCATGACTGTTCGTTTTCTCCTTCCCTTGTGCATGCATGTGTTTTGGTTTCCAAAAAGGCTTTTCATTTCTATTTTGTGGCCCTTCGTTTCCTTTTCTCCACATGGGCATGCGTCCACTTCTTTCCATGTGTAACGACCATCTTAAATGATTTCAAATCATTAAAGATTCCTTATGTAACGTTTTGTCTTATTCATTGAATTTTGTCCTTATGTGACAAATTACCTTATTCAATCTTTGATTTATTCCTTATAGGTCCACGTCACTATGCAGTCTTCAGTTTCACTATCCTGGTGTTCATCACTAATATCAGACGCACTGTCAACTACTCTGTTCCTTTGGCAAAAATGCAACATGTCGCGATATCGTGACACTTTTGTTTCTCTGCCTGCCCCTTTTGAGTCGCAAAAATGCAACATGTCGTGATATCGTGACACTTTTGTTTCTCTGCCCTTTTTGAGTCACGAAAATGCAACATGTCGCGATATCGTGACACTTTTTCCTTCTTGCTCTTTCTCTTTGCTTTGGACTGAAAATGCAACATGTCGCGATATCGTGACACTTTTTCTCCTTGCTCTTTCTCTTGCTTTGGACCGGAAAATGCAACATGTCGCGATATCGCGACACTTTTTTTCTTGTTCTTTCTCTTTCTTTGGACTAAAATGCAACATGTCGCGATATCGCGACACTTTTCTTCTTGTTCTTTCTCTTTCTTTGGAAATGCAACATGTCGCGATATCGTGACACTTTTCTTCTTGTTCTTTCTCTTCTTTTGGAAAATGCAACATGTCGCGATATCGGACACTTTTCTCCTTGTTTTCTCTTTCTTTGGCGTGAAAATGCAACATGTCGCGATATCGCGACACTTTTTTCTTTGCGGTGTTTTGCTTTTTCTTTGATCTTTAGCATATGGGCCACTTCGGTCTTCTTGGAAAATATGCAAAAAGGTGGGTCCCCAATTTTGGGGTACGTTGTGGAGCAGCCACAACATGACGATTTTTTCAACTTTGCACAAACAACCTGTAACAACTTCACCCAAACATCAAAAACATCCTCATAAGCATTTAACATCACTGTACATACTCTGAATAACCTCTGAACTCCTATCCACTGCATCAACCGATCTATCTGACTGTGTTGACAACAATGACAATACTGTCACTGCACCTTGCTCAACAATCTCCCCCTTTGGAATTGTTGGCAACACACGTGCAATTTCCTGTAACTCTTCTCCCCCTTTGACAACAATACCAAAGGGTTGCTGCAAACTCCCCTGAGTCCATGCACAACATTCTCAGGAAAAAATTATTACACTTAGCAAAAATCACAAACATGAGCAAAAAGATAAACAAATACACAAATGCTCCCCCTGAGAATGTGGTCCCGATAGCTAGTCAATTCTTGGGAAGCGTGACCACTCCCAATTTATTGCGAAGGTACTCAAAGACTTCCTTGGGCAATGGTTTTGTGAAGATATCCACTACTTGCTCTATTGTTGGAACAAAATCCAACTTAACCTCACCTTCCGCAACTTTCTCCTTCAAAAAGTGATACCGGATAGCAATATGTTTTGTGCGAGAATGCATAACCGGATTCTTTGAGATGTTAATGGCACTGGTGTTATCACACTTAACTAAAATTGGCTCACTGAAGTTAATACCAAGATCTTTCAGGGTTTGTTTCATCCATAATACCTATGTACAACACGTTGTCACTGCAATATATTCTGCCTCTACTATGGATAAGGAGACTGACTCTTGTTTCTTACTGTGCCACGCGACCAACCTGTCTCCAAGATAGAATGCACCTCCATTGGTACTCTTTCTATCATCTACACATCCTGCCCAATCTGCATCTGAATACGCAATAAGGGTGAAGTCCTTACCTTTCGGATACCATAACCCATACTCCATAGTACCCTTGAGGTACCGAAGAATCCTCTTCACTGTTGTCACATGAGTCTCCTTGGGACTAGCCTGAAATCGTGCTACCATGCATACTGCCTACAAAATATCTGGTCTGGTAGCTGTCAAGTACAGTAAGCTCCCAATCATAGATCTGTACATGGTTTGATCAACATGTGGAGATTTGTCATCCTTGCTCAACTTGCAACCTGTCGTCATGGGAGTGCTAACTGGCTTACAATCCTCCATTGTGAACTTTTTTAGCATCTCTTTCACATATTTAATTTGAGAAATAAATATGCCCTTCTCATTTTGATTAACTTGCAACCCGAGGAAATACGAAAGTTCACCAATCATTGACATTTCAAATTCTTTCTGCATCTTATTTGCTAAATCTTTACATGACTCATCTTTGTTGCTACCAAATATGATATCATCTACGTATACAACAAGAACAATAAGATGGCCATTTTCTATTTTGACATACAAATTACTATCCACCATACCTTTCTTGAACCCTTGTTGAGTAAGATAGTTGTCTAGCCTTGCATACCATGCTCGGGGTGCCTGTTTTAAGCCATATAATGCTTTCTTCAACTTGCAAACCAAGTTGGGATCATCACCAAGTTGGAAACCATCTGGCTGCTCAATATAAACCTCTTCTTCAAGTTTCCCATTCAAAAATGCTGATTTCACATCCATTTGATAAACTTTGAAATTCTTGTAAACTGCTAAAGCCAAAAACATTCTAATTGCCTCTAGTCTAGCCACAGGTGCAAAGGTTTCCTCAAAGTCAATACCTTCAACTTGTGCATAGCCTTTACATACCAATCTTGCTTTATTCCTGACTACCTGTCCGTCTTCATTCAATTTGTTTCGAAAGACCCATTTAGTACCGATTATATTTTTATTTGCAGGTCTTGGTACTAACTCCCAAGTTTTGTTTTTCTCGATCTGATCTAATTCTTCATTTATTGCCTTCATCCAACTTTCATCTTTGCTTGCATCAACAACATTTTTGGGCTCAATGCTGGATAATAGAGAGTAGTTACTTACTACTCTTCTTCTTGTCTGAACACCAACTGTGGGGTCTCCAATTATTTGCTCTCTAGGATGATCTTTCTACCAGCTTACTGTTTTGAATTTCTTATTTTCTTCCACTTCTGAATCACTGTTTGAATCATCTGAGTCAATTTTTTGTTTCTTTTCCATTTCCTTTTCCTCATCTCCTTCAATAACCTCTTCATAAATTGGGTAGTTCTCTTCATAGCTAATTACTCGTTCCCTACCTTCATCAACTTTAACATCGGCACTATCCACAATTTTCCTTAGCCTCTTGTTGTAGCATTTGTAAGCTTTGCTTTTTGATGAATAGCCAAGAAAAATACCTTCATCCGCTCTATCTTCAAACTTACCAAGGTTTTCTTCAGTTCTTTTGATGTAACACTTGCTGCCAAAAACTTTAAAGTATCTTATTGTTGCCTTTTTACCGAACCACAACTCATAAGGAGTTTTGCTTTCATGCGTCCTCAACATGCACCTATTTTGGATGTATACCGTAGTATGGACTGCCTCTTTCCAAAATCTGTCTGCTACTTTGCTCTCAGTCAACATAGTCCGTGCCATTTCCTGCACTGTCCTGTTCTTTCTTTCTACCACACCATTCTTTGAGGTGTCCTGCTCTGAAAATTGTCTCCTAATACCATATTTTTCATAGTACTCTGTAAAATCCTCTGAAATGAACTCTCCTCCTCTATCTGATCTTAAACATTTAATCTTTTTTCCTGTTTGATTCTCAACTTGGTTTTTGAAAACCTTGAACATCTCAAAAGCTTCTGATTTATGCTTCAAAAATAGTACCCATGTCATCCTGGAATAGTCATCTATACACAACATAAAATATTTGTCACCATTTATGCTTTGCGTTCTCATGGGTCCACATAAATCAGTATGTATTAGTTCCAAAGGTTTGCTTGTGTAGTACTCTTTTGTTTTAAATGAGACTCTAGTTTGCTTCCCCTTTTGGCATGAAGCACAAATGCTATTTGATGGTTTTCCAATGGTGGGAATATCTCTCACTGCCTTTTTGAGCTGATTTTTACTAGATTGTCAAAACTGATATGACCGAGCCTCTTGTGCCACAACCAATTTTCTTCTTCCTGTCCAATCAAGCAAGCTCCTTCTGAAGTCTCTGAGAGAGTGTACAGGTTGCCAGATGTCCTCGATCCAGTTGCTATCAACTTTCCACTATTTGCTTTTCTGACTTCACAACCCTGCTTCTTAAAAATCACTTCATGACCTCTATCACAAATCTGACTTACGCTCAACAAGTTATGCTTCAGACCAACCACAAACAAGACTTCTTTTGACTTGATTTTTCTATCACTGATCTTAACTGAACCTTTGCCAACTATCTTAGCTCCATCATTATTTCCAAATTTTACTGAACCACCTTCATATTGCTGTAACTTCTCAAATTTTTGTTTGTCACCTGTCATATGACTGGAGCATCCACTATCAAGTATCCATGGTGCAGATTTATTCTGTGCTTTAAATGTTGTTTGTACGATCAGGGATTCCTTTTCTTCCTTAGATCGCTCTTTTTCTTTCCACTCTGGTTTGATTACAGTTTTGGGCTCTTGTTTTGACTTTTCTTTTTCAGTAGCTTGTGCATGTTTTTCGAGAAATTTTCTATTTTGTCTCATTCCATTTGGTTGAAATTTTCTTCCCTGAAATTGATTTGATGCAAATGTACTTCGACAATTTCTTGCAATGTGCCCAAAATTATGACAGTTATAACATTCTACTGCATAATCCATCAAAGGTGAAAAAACATTTCTACTGGTAAAATTCCTTGGTCCTACATTATACTTGCAATCTGAAATCTTATGTCCATAACCATTGCATTTAAAATAGTAACCAAAAAGAGATGATTGAACCTGGGTGATGGTCTTTGCCATGTTGTCGTAGGAGCCATAAATCTTCTTCTTCTTTGATGTGTGACATTGGTGAATCCATCATTGTCAATTCTCCTTTCGTGCCTTGCATTATTGCTTTCTTTTGCATGAGTCAATTTTTCTTGATCAACCTGTTTCTTATCTTCATTCTTTATGGATTCTTCATTTATGGCCTTTGATCCATTTGATGATTCTCCTTCATCAAAGCCCAAACCAAATTTGATGCCTGTAGTCTTTTGGTTATTTATGATCTTATCCAGCTTCATAGAACTTTCTTCACGTTTGTGATAACAACTAATTTTATGATTCATCTCTTCTATCTGCATCCTTAAACCAACAGTCTCTTCTTCTAGCTTGCTTGCAATAATCTATTTTCATGGTTATTTGCACTTCGAGATCTTCAGATATTTTCTTGGATTCTTCTATCTGTACTTTCAAACTGGTTATGATTTCATTTGCATCCTCAAGCTTTCTTGAAATTTTCTTATTTTTTTTCTTTCTATCTTCAATTCATCCAGAGCTGCAATTAGTTCCTCTTCCAAATTTACTTCGCATCAATTTCTTCTTCATCACATTCCTGTTCTTTTTCTATTTTTTCTTCTTTGAGTGCCATGAAAAGAGCTTCACCTGTTTCCTTTTCAGAATCCTCACCGTAGTTGTCTTCTGATGAACTGACATTCTTGGAGATGAAACTTTTCTTCTTGAAGTTGCCTTTTCTGAAATTTGTTTTTTTCTTCCAGTCACTTCTTTCTTGGTGCGATCCTTCATCACTTTTGTTCTTCTCATTAAGTGGACATTTAGCTGCAAAATGCCCAATGCCTCCACAATTGAAACATTTAAATGGTAACTTTCCTCTGTATTTTCCTTTTCCCCTTTTTAGTTTTCGAACAAAGTTTGCTTCCATTTCATCCGATGTCTCTTCTTCCTCGGATTCTTGTTTTGCTTTCATATTTTTATGGGCTTTAAAAGTAGCTTCTCTGTCTGTGGGTTTAGATTTTCCTATTCTCATCTCATATGCAGTCAAAGAACCATGCATCTCATCCATACTAAAAGAATTTAGATCTTTAGCTTCTTCTATAGCTGAAACTTTAGAATCAAATCTTTGGGGAAGAGATCTTAATACCTTTTTCACGATGATAGAATCTTTGATTTCCTCGCCGAGTCCTCTAATCGCATTAATGACTTCATTAACTCTTAGCATATATGCCTCTATGTTCTCATCGTCATTCATCTTTAATACTTCGAACTGAGCTCGATGTGTTTGTAACTTGGCCTCCTTGATCTTAACGTCTCCTTCATGAATGCTCCTCGGTTTGTCCCATATTTCTTTTGCCATTTTACAACTCATAATCTTTACCAGTTCACTGTCCACTAATCCGCACATGATAGCATTCTTTGCTTTTGAGTCATTCTCAAACAGTTTCTTACCGACAACATCGGTTGGAGAAGTGGTGGGTATTGTGTATCCACTATCTACTGAATCCCAAATGTCGTATCCCAAAGCACAAAGATATGTCTGCATCCTGAGTCTCCAAAATGCGTAATTAGTTTCATCAAACAATGGTGCTTTGTTTGATGAGAAGCCTTCACCACCTGCCATTGTGTCACTTCCAAGATCACCCTAGCCGGTTAAGCTTGTTCAGGAACCTCGCTCTGATACCAATTGTTAGTCTCACAATGACACTGAGAGGGGGGTGAATCAGTGTAGCTCTTTTAAAACTTAAATCTTCAACTCTTAAAGCCGAAAACAATGAAAACTTGAAACCAAATAAAGCAAGTATAACAAGAGAACATCACACAACACAAGATGTACCGAGGTTCACCGATTTGGCTACATCCTCAAAATGATTGTTTGGACTCCCATCCAAATCTAGCCTTTGCAAAGCACCAACTTTACAATCAATTTACCAGCACCCACTGGAAGGAGCACCAACCCTTGATTTATCTGCACCAATAGAAAGGAGCACCAACCCCTAATTTATCTGCACCAATAGAAAGGAGCACCAACTACTTATGGCCTCTTTGAATGGCGTATTTAAAACCTCTAAAAAAAATTTGTTTCTCCTTCCATGACTGTTCATTTTCTCCTTCCATGACTGTTCGTTTTCTCCTTCCCTTGTGCATGCATGTGTTTTGGTTTCCAAAAAGGCTTTTCATTTCTATTTTGTGGCCCTTCATTTCCTTTTCTCCACATGGGCATGCGTCCACTTCTTTCCATGTGTAACGACCATCTTAAATGATTTCAAATCATTAAAGATTCCTTATGTAACGTTTTGTCTTATTCATTGAATTTTGTCCTTATGTGACAAATTACCTTATTCAATCTTCGATTTATTCCTTATAGGTCCACGTCACTATGCAGTCTTCAGTTTCACTATCCTGGTGTTCATCACTAATATCAAACGCACTGTCAACTACTCTGTTCCTTTGGCAAAAATGCAACATGTCGCGATATCGTGACACTTTTGTTTCTCTGCCTGCCTGCCCTTTTTGAGTCGCGAAAATGCAACATGTCGCGATATCGTGACACTTTTGTTTCTCTGCCTGCCTACCCTTTTTGAGTCACAAAAATGCTACATGTCGCGATATCGTGACACTTTTTCCTTCTTGCTCTTTCTCTTTGCTTTGGACCATGAAAATGCAACATGTCGCGATATCGCGACACTTTTTTCTCCTTGCTCTTTCTCTTTGCTTTGGACCGTGAAAATGCAACATGTCGCGATATCGTGACACTTTTTTCTCTTGCTCTTTCTCTTCTCTTTGGACCATGAAAATGCAACATGTCGCGATATCGCGACACTTTTTCTTTCTTGTTCTTTCTCTTCTCTTGGCCAAAATGCAACATGTCGCGATATCGTGACACTTTTCTTCTTGTTCTTTCTCTTCTCTTTTGGCTAAAATGCAACATGTGCGATATGAACTTTTTCTTGTTTTCTCTTTCTTTGGACGAAAATGCAACATGTCGCGATATCGCGACACTTTTTTCTTTGCGGTGTTTTGCTTTTTCTTTGATCTTTAGCATATGGGCCACTTCGGTCTTCTTGGAAAATATGCAAAAAGGTGGGTCCCCAATTTTGGGGTACGTTGTGGAGCAGCCACAACATGACGATTTTTTCAACTTTGCACAAACAACCTGTAACAACTTCACCCAAACATCAAAAACATCCTCATAAGCATTTAACATCACTTGTACATACTCTGAATAACCTTTGAACTCCTGTCCACTGCATCAACCGATCTATCTGATTGTGTTGACAACAATGACAATATTGTCGCTGCACCTTGCTCAGGGAATGTCATCATGAAGAATACCTCCCAGTTAACTATGGACTTGAAGGTAATTATCTTACGACTTATCATCTTAAAGAATTATGGTATTGAACTTAATTGTTTTATGTAAGGGAATAATATTATCTCTTGAAACTACCATCACAAGAAGTCATATTAAGATTATTTTTAAGGAAGTGCATGTCATCTTGTTGACTTCATGTGCCATCTTGGAATTTTCGTGGTACAATGTGTGTCATCTAGAAAGTGTCAATATGGGAAGATTACCATCATAAAGGAGGGTTGTCATGAAAGAGTGAAATGTCATCATAATCATAAAGGGTTTCCATAATGAAGGAGTGCAATTACCATCACAAAGTTGTAAACATAAAAAATTACCATTTTATTACAAACACAAATGAAGGACATCACAAAGGAGTGTAGGGTATTGTCTTGTATTTGATACCCCATAATCTTGTGCCATCAGAGTTTAAATATTGGAGACTACTTTCAAGGTTATTTTAACTAAATATTGAGGTCTAATTTATTATCTATGAACCTTACCGATTGAGGGTTGAATTTTGAACACACCGTCTAGATCATGTAAATCAAAACACAATCAAATCATACACTATGGGAATAGGAAGTTGTGAATAGTTACTACTAGGGAAGGTTATTTTTCAATTGACGCCCTCTTCATTGCTACATCAAGTTTGATATAATAAATTAATACAATCCATTGATATATTTTATTGCAAACATGATTTATTTCAAATAGTTACATTATTGCAGAATGAAGAAAAATATGAAGCATAATATATTTTCTAGGATGCTCAAAATATTAAATATATAAAAGGAATATGAAGTTATTAAATATCAAACCTTTTGGTAACATATTTAAAAGAAAGGAAGAAAGTAAATCCTAAACCAATAATTTGTAATAGATAATGAAAATCAATGAGTGGATAAATATTATTATACATAAAAATATAATTACTTTATGAATGTTACATAAGAGATCAACTTGATAATACTATAGAATAATACATGTTTTTGTAGGTTACAAAGGAATAAACCTAAATTTCATTTCCATATATTAGTCCTATATTATAAGTACCTATCCTAATATAGTTTCAAATTAATATTAGCCTATTATTTTTACCATGTAACATATGCATTTTATGGATCCTCCATACGACTGATTATGGCTATAGATGATCTCCTTGGGGTGGGAGGTCTCTTTTCTGCTTGTCTTCCCATTTCCTTGCTGGTTTATAGGTTTTCTCCTTGTGCTTATAGATTGTGACGTCCTTGTATCCTTTCTAGTGCCCTTCTCCTATTCGGGACATCCCTAGGACTATCCTTGTGTCCACTTTTTGTGTTTTAGGGATATTTCCATTTTGCTCTTTGGCTATCCCAGTTTCTTTGTAGGTTTCCTTCATGGTGTGGCTCAACTCTGTCCTTATTCTTGATCACTTCATGGATCCTTCTCTCTTGGCTATCCTTGGTTGCAGATGATCTCCTTGGGGTGGGATGTCACTTCTCCATTTGTCTACCATTTTTCTATATGCTTTGAGGGTTTCCTTCATGTGCTTTTGTTGAAATGATGTCCCTTGATCTCTCACTAAGTTTTCTAGTATGCTTTTGGGATGCTTGTTCCTACATATATCTTCTTGGTGTTGGTTTCAATGGTTCTTTGGGTGCGGCCAATGTGAAATGATGTTATTCTTTATGTGCAAGAGGATTTCATGGCCTGTGGAAATATTTAGTCTTTCTGCTCCATTTTCTAGGCCCTGTGCAAGATGTTGTTTTAGTATTGCTTCTTTGTGTTCTTGATTACTTCCTTGTATGGGTTGATTCATCTTGGTGGTTTCTCCGCTCCTTCAATATTATTGTTGAGTTATTCATTTTGTGGTTTTAGACATTGTGCTAGCCTACTATTTTTGTTTTACATCCTGCTGCTGCATCTTCCTACTACGTTCCAGGATATCCTTAGGCAGGAATGTTTTTTCAAATTTTCTTCTTCTACATATTCCATTTTTTTTCAAATTTAATTTTTTAATTTTAGTTTTCAGTAGGATGGCCCTATTTCAAATTAGATCTGGGCGTGTTTAACCTATTTAAATTTTCCTTACATGTTATTTTTGGGTGGGATGCCCCTATTCCTCTTCTCCATCCTTTTTGCACGTGATGTATGGATAATTCGGATGGGGTGGCCCTATTTCAAATTTCAATTTTAAAAAATAAATAAAAACAATTAAAATAATAATAATAATAATAATAATAATAATAATAATCATGTCCTATAAGGCTATCCTTCAGCATGTCCCGAAAGGCTATCCTTAAGCCTATCCTGAAAGGTAATCCTTTTGTCTTTCTTCTGGTTTTTATGTTGTCCTTTCATGTAGCCTTCCTATGGCCTTGCTTTAAAAGTCTTTTGACTTGTTGTAATCAGGTTTTGGGACCCTTGATAAAAACCCACTTTAATTTTAAACGATAAAAAAAACCATGTAACATAATTATTTTCATGATATTTTCTATACTTATTTTCTTCCATGCTTTCTTTAAAATGGGTAATTTTATTTTCAATGAATTAATGAACCTTACCATTTATGAATGAAATAGTTATAAGGTTATCTTTGTTTTCAATTTTTTAGATAAAAAAAACAAATATATATTAATTTAATATAACAAACTTTACAATAAATAAAAAAGTGGGTGGGTTAACACACCCCATGGGAAATCAAACTAACCCTCATTGATAAGGGTTAGTAAACAAAGCCACCAACAAAACACAAGTTTACCAATCATGATCATTGATGATCATTACATCAAAGAGAGCATATCATATGGAGTAATGTGCCCTGGCATGTTAAATGTATAAACTGTTAGTGATTATGGGATAGAAATCCACCCCTCTACATCACAATTAAGGCCTTCAGTACCCGCATCATTTCAACCAAAAACTAGCCTAGGAAAAAATGGTTGAACATCATCCCACCCCCCATCCTAGTGAGATGAACAAGCAATGTAAACATTAGGATGCTTCCTAACTAGTGAGGGCTAGTACTAGTACCTGTTTGTGAGAGTACTTCTTACATATGATGGAGGTTGATGGTGAGAGCAGGATTGAAAATACTCCTAATAAGAGCGCTCTCTTAATATCTAGTTGAATGTAAATGGAGGATTGGCCTAGTTTGTCATAAGAGCATGCATATGATCCAAATCCATAGCAAATTTTTTGTATTGAGTACATATCTGTATAAACATGTCATTAAAAACTTCTAATTTTTCAGCATGAGTAAATGTGACATAAGGTGTACACTATTTAAAAATAATTCTATCATTGGCCTTCCAAATATGAAAGAGTAGGCTAATCCTGAAAACCTGCCACACTTCAAAAAGTTGGAGAGACAAAATAAAATAATCCCTAAGAAGAGGTTGGGCCCAAGAAACTCTTGCAGCTGTGAATGGAAAAAAGAAAGAACTCATTCCCAAGCTTACCTAGATCTTATGTAATTCCAAAATAGGTGAATACAAGACTCGGGAACACCATGAAAAGGATTTTTAGGATCAGTAATTCCAAGGTGCTTCAAATGTTCCCCCAATGGAAGGCCTTGACATAGCAAGCTCCATGCAAAAAGAATTGCTTGGGCTCAACATAAGTGGCCCAAACATTCTGAAATCTAGAATTCTATCAAGTTCTTGTAGAAAATAAGTCCCAACACTTATTAAGCTTAGGCACCAAATGGAGATAACCATTTATACCCCAAACGAGTTTCAATTTGAATTTGAATACACCATTGGAACTCTAATATATTAATTTTTTCAATCTTCCATTGTAGTAAAAATGACAATATAGATCATAATAGTAATACCTCCTACAAGAGATAAATATCATGGTTTTCTCATCAAAATAATAAAAAAAAGATAAAATTTCCCTTATCAAGAACAAATTTTCTTGAAACTCTAAGTAGGGTACAACAAGAATATTGGTTTCTGTATCGCTCCAAAATTTTCACACCCTTACCCTCAGGCTATAGGATTCACGCCCAGAATGGGGATGTGAGAAGGATGGGACAATACCTCAGACTGAGAGGCCCTTTGAAGGTCCCGCCTCTCGGGGGAGGAGTATAAGGGTGAATTTTTGATGGATGGTGGGTTCACCAGGAAACTTTTGAGTGGCAGTTTCCACGCCTAGGTTGATAGTGGGTTTGATGTGTTCATTTTTATACTCAATCATTCAACTCCTAGGTTTGGCCAAGATGAATCTAAACTATTCTATCTACCAATAATGATTTAAATGGATACAAAAAATAGGAATGAGTGCTAATAATAGAGAATATGCTAATTAGAATGTGTCATACCTGATTCCGGATGTTTGATGAAGATTATGAGTCTTGTAGCAGTTCAGATCGCCTCAATTCGTACGTAATCGTCTGAGATTTCACAGGATCATCTGAAATCTGATGAATTCATCAAACGAATTCGTCAGAAACCTGCAATCACAAAAATAGATGCAAAATACCAAATATGCAAGTGCAAAAGCAAAGGACAATGGTAGAAATAACAGCAAACATGCCTAAATAATGGATTCCAATAACAAATAAGGAAATGCAGTAGATTTAATGATTGATTTTAACTTTACCATGCGATTATGCTAAATGAGGTGAACTCCAAGATGCAAAAAACATAATAATTCAAGAGAGTGCAGAAATACAATATGAAAAATGCAGAGAAAGCTAAGGAAACGCAAACTCTGGACTCGGATTGCCCCCAATCTGGACTACAGTCAGGATCGCCTCCAATCGTACGAGATCATCTGCGACGATCCGAGCTATCTTCGACTAAAAAATAGTAGAGTTCCTGCAAGAAAATGCAAAATATAGAATATAGACAGTAGTACGAGGATGCTCTAGTGAATAAAGATCCAAATCCGTCAGCTAAGGGGTTCAGGGAAATCAGAATCAAGGGGAGTCAGGGGGTAAACTAGAAAATCCTAGTTTATATAGGCTTAGGAAGAGGTTTAAGAGGTTGGGGATCATCCCAATCTGGGAGATCTCCAACAGGGAAATCTCCAACTGCGTAGACACGCTTCTGCCCAAGTTGGAGAGGCTGTTGAAACAGAAGCTAATTATGAAAATTTGGTTTTGGGACAAAATCGTCTGGACGTTACATCCATGACGATTTCGTCAGATCTGGGATGATCTCGTCTAATCTGCGACGATATCGTCCAACGGTCAAAACAAATCCTAAAAATGGCATGAAAAATGAGGAAACGGGTAATAAGCGGTTTTGGAGCGGTTTTGGGGTTAAAATTCAAATTTTTATCTTTTATCTTTTACTAAGGTTTTAACCGTGCCAATTTTAGGGTGCTACATTTTGCCCCCTCTTTAGCGAATTTTTCGAAGAAAATGCGTTAAAGACGAGTTTTTCCCGTTTTACGAGAAAGCAAAAATGTACTCAATTTTTTAGACGACGATTCTTGGTCGAATCGTACGAATGTTGACTATGGTGCCCCCTCCGTGTTTTTACCCAAATCGAACGTTTGAGGTAAAAACACGGAAAAGCAAAAATTAAAATGTTGATTTTTTTAAATAAAATTAAGAAAATAGGGTAAAACCCTAATTCATTTTTACTGTTCATCTTTATTGTTCCAGAGCTCTGCAGAGAGAAAAAAATGGTGGAGACAGCACACAGAGCGACAGAGGTCCGACGCGGGCTACGGGTAAGGATCTAAGCCTAGTAGATTAGTTTTGATTTTGCTTTGTGCAATCTGTGGATTTAAATTTGGATTATTTGGGGCATCACGGCCGTTTTTAGGCCGTCGACGACGTCCGAACGAAATCGTCCCTATTTCGTCGAAATCGTCTCTAAATCGACGAACTAGGGGCGATCTCGTTCAACAAGGGACGATCCCCAAGTTGCGAAATCGAAGATGATTTAGTCCTAACAAAGGATGATTTTGCCCAATTTAGGATGATATCATCCGATGGTGGATGATAGCATCTTTAACTTGATTTTAAAATGTGTTTAATTTGATTTTAATGATTGGTTATTAATAAATTTTGTTGTTATTGTTTGTTTTGCAGAGGGGATTACTAAAGAGCCGAGAATGGAAATACGGTGGACTAAGAGATGACATAGCCACGCTTGACCGGGCGAGCATGACCGACTAGGACAGGTCGGGCTACGGCATGTGGCTAGAGATGCCACAAGTATCGACTGACATGGGGCTATTGATAGCCCTAGCAGAGAGATGGTATCCGGGGTCATCCTATTTCTGGCTATCGACAGGGGAGATGGCTCCCACACTAGAGGACGTATGGAGGATCATGAGGATCCCCATACAGGGATGACTCATGATGCCTACGGCCAATCAAGGCCAGGCGATGATGAGGCTAACTGGAGACCCGAGCTTCACCCTGGAGAAGGGCGGGGTGAACATCGAGTCTCTATGAGCAGATGCCTGGGGCATCTAGGGTGACTCGAGGTTTTGGCGGGGGTGGTAGGTGGCTTACTATTGTGCCACCGGAGCGGGTGCAGGCTACCGTGGCTCCTCTCAGATATAGTTTGCGACATGAGAGACCACGGGTATAGGTTTGCATGGGGCAGCTTTGTACTATGCCGCTTGTATAGGATCCTTCATGGGGTCGTATACAAGGGAGGTCGATGTCTGGTTTTGACATCGCTGCTACAGGTTTGGTGTTGGGAGCACATTGCGGTGCAGAGGCTAGTAGGGCTCCCATTGATAGGGGTTGACCGGGAGAGGCCCCGGGTTTTCTATTGGTGGCTACGAAGAGGGTCACAGCAACGGATAGATCTACCAATGTCTCAGAGGTTGTTGGATGACCTCATCCCGGACCGGATCACCTGGAGGCCATGGCGAGAGCACCCCAGGTGGGTAGAGGATGGGCAGGAGCCAGCTCGCATTAGGCGAGTCTACTGGGTTGAGGATGGAGCGAGGAGAGGTAGAGCTCCACCGCTACGATCGGGTACTATGGTAGTTCGGTCTACAGTAGGGGATCCCTTCTCTCAGGGATTACGAGTACTCCCAAACTATTCGAGATAGTACTACGCTGAGCGGGGCTCCAGACATGCAGCGATTCTGGAGTCAGGATGCGGACGATGCCCCCATCTAGCTAGTGGATGGTGATGATGTTGGGGTTGCAGCCGGTTATGATGCCTGGTACACAGGCATCCACCCTCCTCGGATGATGAGGGCGTAGGGTCCAGTGCACACCGTGGTGTGCCAGATGGGGAGGCGATGCCAGGCTACCATTGAGGCAGCATGGGGTCACGGTGGGAGAGAGCAGTGGCGGTCCCCATAGGAGAGATGCCAGCGGATGGGTCAGGCTCCATAGAGGCCATGGGAGACAGGGCGGAGGGAGGAGAGACTCCCTTCATAGTAGGGGGAGAGACCACCATCGCCTGGTAAGGGCAAGGGTGTGGATGTAGGGGAGAGCAGCGAGACGGCGGCTCTCCGGGCTGAGGTTGCCCACCTTCGGGCTCAGGTGCAGACACTACAAGATGAGGCTACATGGCTCAGAGCTCGGGGTGGAGGAGCGAGCACTCGGGATCTGGCGTGGTCTATTGCTCAGACCGCATTCTACCAGGGTTTGTACTATTAGGCGGTCCCAGAGGGACGAGAGGATATCATTGCCAGCCCCCATTGCAGAGCCGGTCATGATGGGATCATCGAGGACATCCTCACGATCGATGACGAGGACCCGAGATACGGCCCGGACCTCTATGGGACCACCTCCTCCACGTCAGGGTGGGGGAGGAGATGAGGCTGAGAGCTCGAGGGCTTCTCGAGGCTAGCTACTACAGAGTGCAGATTATATTATTATTACTTTTGAGGGGATTGAGTATGCCAGAGTTTTGATTGTGGCATACCAATCCAGATGATGTACATAATTGATTGATGATATATATAGATTGTATTTTTGATGATATGACTTGTGTATCTGTTGTATGATGCTTGAATTGTTGATTCATGTAATTATGTCATTTGGCAATAAATTATAATGTTATGTCATGCCATAAAATTGTAAATGAAATAATCTGATGTGCATAAATTGGTTGTTTTTGGTGTGATTTGATGAAAAATAAAAGGGACTTCTAACAATAATTTCAAAGGACATTGTCGTTGTTATAGACCGTTTTATGGAGTCGTCGCTCGCTAGGTCGTCAAGCTAATCCTAGTATAGAAATATTGCTAAAAGTAAAAGAGTGCTTAAGAGACTATCTTAAGACTTGGTGTTGTGATGATGAAAATGATGATGGGGATGATTTGTTTTCAGATTTTTCACAAAATTATGCATGAAATATGTTTAAAAGTGATTTTTGCTAGGCATAAATTCCTAAGTGTGATAAATTTTTGAATAATTCCTTAGAAATTATACCATGGTTGCAAGATGGAATGTTTGACATAATGACATGAAATAGAATAAGTGTTCGTTCGTTTTGAAGCACAATTGTGTAACATAATGATGTAAGCCATATGTGTTTTTAAAATGGATGGGAAAATAAAATTAGAACAATGGTTTGCGCTAGGCATAGAATTTATAGGTATAGACTTATACCATCATCGCGAAATCCAAAGATAAAATAAATATTTTAGTTTTATTGCATGATTGATTTTTTATTTTTGATTTTTGATAAACAAAAAATAATAATATGATGAACATGTTGTTTGCAATCGTTTTGCAATTTTGTGACACAATGTATATAATTGTTTTTATACAAAACAAAATTCTGAAATAAGAGGATAAAATTGTTTTGAAAAGAATTACAAAAATATTTTAAATTATCTCAAAAACAAATGTAGGTTTATAAGGGATCCTCATGTGCAAATGTGAGTTCATTACCGATCTTGATTTATCATAATGATACAAAATCTCTCAAATACAAATGTGTGTGCAATTGTATTGTTCATTCACCAATTTTGAGCAAGATAATTTGATACAAGCAATTTGCCTTAACCAAATGAATGTTCGTTAACCATGATTTATATGCATATAACCGTACCGGACTACTATGCAAGTTAGGTTATCAAGAGCTAGCTAATCCATAAGCCGACATAGGTCTGATACAAAAGAAGGTCGCTAATGTGACAGACATATCACCACGCTAGGAATTACCCAAGGCCAAGCGGGTTGGGCACAAACCACTTGTTATGGGGCTTACCTCACAGTTTTCGAATAATTGAGAATTCCAGGGATTCAAGCTCATTCACCCTTCTTTTCTTTTCAAGGGGTAGGGAAAGGATTTTATTGCATTTTGCTTTTGCTTTTCTCTTTTGCTCTTTTTTTTTTTTTTATGCTAGGGATACTTGCTCGGATTAGCTGTAGAGCAAGGTATTTTTATTCTGGGTAGGGGTGAGCTTGTCCTTTTGTCAATTCTCAAATATTCTAGACCATGTGCATGATAGGATAGCAGGGAAACTTTTCGCTCAAGAAACCACGTCTACTATGTAGCATCATATTGAATTTGCAATGAAATCATTTTAATGTGAAAAGATATACTTGGTTCAAGTAAATAACAAGATCAGTTCTCTATGCTCAAAATTTTATTTAATGCCAATGTGGACTTTGATATAAGAGAGATTAATAATCATACTAAATAAAATCAAGATATTTATTCATGTGAGTGTGAAAGTGTGGGATTCCAAATAAATGCTCATTTATCCAAAATAATTGAAAATATAACTGCAAACTCCAAGAATTGACAGGTATAAAAAATATGTTTTTGAAGATTTTGATAATTTTGATGTTTTTGTATTTGATTTTAATTGATGATTTGCAAGAAGAAATACTATTATTGTTCTTTGAAAAAAATATTTTGATAGAAATGTCTAAAAATGAAACAATATGCAAAATACAATATATACAAATGATGAAATGACCCAATGTTTTATGCATAGTAGCGTTTGAGATGCATAATGTTCATAGGTTCTTTAAGTTCTTTACCATCTAAGGTAGATAATTTGTATGCTCCCGATCCAAATTTAGCAGTGATGATATATGGTCCAAGCCAGTTGGGCTCGAATTTACCTTTAAGGTCTTTAGTAGCATTAGTATTTTTTTATTTTCTTTTAAGACAAGGTCACCGATCTCAAAGGATCGAGGATGAACTTTCTTGAGATATGCTCTCTTAAGCTTGTTTTGGTAGGCACGAAGATGCTCCAAAGCATTGATGCACTTTTCATCTAAAAGTTCTAGCTGACTAAATCTACCAGCACGATATTCATCCCCTACTTCAGTATCTTGAAGTAGTAGAGCCAAAGAAGGAACTTCTAATTCAAATGGAAAAACAGCTTCAGCGCCATAAACCAAAATGAAAGGTGAAGTTCCAGTGGGGGTGCGAACACTAGTTCGATAGGCCCACAAAGCAGGATATAATTGGATATGCCAATCTCGACCAGATTTATTGACCAGTCTTTTGAGAATTTTGATTAATGTTTTATTAGATGCTTCTACTTGGCCATTACCCTGAGGATAATAGGGAGTGGACCAACGATGTTGAATTTTATATCTTTGACATAATTTTTTGACATCTTTATTTTTGAAACAAGTTCCATTATCTGAGATGAGATTGGTAGGAATTCCAAACCTACAAATAATTTGATTAAAAATAAATTTGGAAACTTGTGTTCCAGTACAAGAAGCTAAAGGCATAGCTTCAACCCATTTTGTGAAATACTCCGTAGCGGTTATGATAAATTTATGTCCATCAGATGACACAGGGTTGATTTTCCCAATGATATCTAAGCCCCATTTTGAAAAGGGCCAAGGAGATGAAATAGCCTACAGTTCTTGTGCAGGCGCATGGACAAGGTCAGCATGTTTCTGGCACTTGTCGCAATGGCGCACATAATCATGTGCATCATTCTCCATGGTAGGCCAAAAATATCCTATCCGAAGGAGCTTCTTAGCAATGGCGTTACCACTAAAGTGTCCTCCACAAGATCCATCGTGGGCTTCACTCAAAGCTGATCTAGATTCTTCTAGATTCAAACATCTTAATAATATGCCTTCAAAAGATCTCCTATACAAGGTATTACCAATGATTACGAAGTGACTTGCTCGTCTACGTAATAATCGATGCTGGTTGCTAGTATAACCATCAGGGAAGGTTCCATTTTGCAAAAAATTAAATATATTAGTGTACCATGGTTCGGGAGTAGTGTCATTGATTAGAAACACATCCAAAGGTTCTAAGCATGATTTGCTTGAAGCGGGTTCTTGGAGTCGACGAATAATGATGGTAGCATATTCATCATCTAACTCCAAGGGCAAAAGAGATGCTGCTGCAGCCATAGCGTCGACCGCACGATTGCTAGTTCGAGGAATAGCTTCCAAGGTAACTTGATCAAATAAGGATAATAATTGCAAAACATATGTTTTATATGGGCATAATTTATCATCTCCGGTCTGATAAACATCATTGATTTGATTTATGACAAGTTGGGAATCACCAAAAACTAACAAATTTTTAATTTTCAATGCCAAAGCTGCTCGTAATCCAAGGATTAGAGCCTCATATTCAACAGTATTATTAGTGCAAGCAAACGTTAATTTAAAGGACAGAGGTATAAGATGTTTTTGTGGAGATATTAAAATAATACCTGCACCAGCCCCACTCATACATCGGGCTCCGTCAAAGTATAGGGACCATTGTTTAGGATGGTCTGCCTCTAATTTAAGGCATTCATCGGGAAGCTCAATGATGAGGGGATGGGTAGACTCTAAGGGTGCAACAACTAATTGATCTGCTATGATTTGACCTTTAACAGACTTCTGTCCTATAAACGTGAGTTCAAACTCGCTTAGCGCAAGAACCCACTTGGCTGTGCGACCAGATAAATACGGTCGACTCATAAGATATCGCAAAGGGTCAAATTTGGCAATAACATACGTTTTCTAACTGAGCATATAATGTCGTAGTTTTTATGTAGAAAATATGACTACAAGACATAACTTCTCTAATATGGTATAGCGAGTTTCATAACTGATTAAGGTTCTACTGATGTAATAATTAGCACGTTCTTTCTTCTCATCGTCAAGCTGAGCTAACATAGCTCCTAAGGCAAAATCGAAAGCAAAAATGTACAAAATAAATGGACGATCAGATCTAGGTGGGGAAAGCATCGGTGGTTGGAGGAGATATTGCTTGAGGAGTTCAAATGCTTCTTGGCATTCTTCGTCCCAATGGAAAGAGACATCTTTCTTAAGAAGTTTAAGAAAGGGTCCGGTTTTATCTGCCAACTTATCAATAAAGCGACGAATAGCTTGAAGCTTACCTTGTAAACTTCGTAATTCTGATATATTGGTGGGTGCGGGCATATCAGTGATAGCCGCGATCTTGAGAGGGTCAATTTCAATGCCACGTAAAGAAATGATAACCCCCAATAATTTATCAGACTTAACTCCGAATATACATTTGGTTGGATTCAATCGGATAAGATACTCCCTTAACCGATCAAATACTTTTCTCAAGTCATTTAAATGATCATCTTCTTTGATGGAACGAGCTATAATATCATCTACATAATCATGTAGAATATCATGCATCATATCGTGAAAGATATAAGTCATGGCTCGTTGATAGGTTGCGCTTGCGTTCTTTAAACCAAATGGCATTACTTTCCAACAAAAGGTTCCCCAAGGGGTAATAAAGGTTGTTTTAGCCTGATCTTCGAGAGCTATCCTGATCTGATTATAACCGAAAAATCCATCCATTAGGGATATCATTCCACTTCCAGCAGTAAAATCAATGATTTGATCCATGTTAGGAAGAGGAAAATCATCCTTAGGGCAGGCAACATTAATGTCTCTGAAGTCTGTACAAACCCTAACTTTAGTGGCTTCTTTCTTAGTTATTGGAACTACATTTGAGATCCATTCAGCATAATCAATGGCTTGTATAAAAATGACCTTCAACAGTTTTTCTAGTTCTGCTTTGACTAGTAAGGCCACTTTAGGATGCATTTTTCTAAGTTTCTGTTTAACAGGTTTAGCATCTGGATGGACTACTAGATGATGCATGACTACAGAAGGGTCCAGACCTGGCATGTCTTCATATGTCCAAGCAAAGACATCTTCATAGTCTTTAAGAAATGAAATGTATTTATCTTGTTTTTCTTGACTTAATTCTGATCCAATATTGATTATGTGAGGGTTATGTTCGGTTCCAATGTTAATTTTTATACCGTTTTCAACTTCCATATGTAAATCTCTCTCAAAATTAGGTGGGGCGGGTGAAACACCCAATTCTTGTAATTCTTCCAAGGTTAGCTTGGATAATTCGTCTTGAGGAGTCGAGGCCTCAAGCTGGGCTATACTAGGTATAGAGCCATCAAAATAAAATTCGTTATGTAACAAGTCATCAATGGAGACATCATGGAAGATATCCCCTTCCAACTCATCGTCGGATTCAGCAATCATCTCAGGGTAGGCGAGAGATAGCATATGACAGGTAAAGGGATTATTTTTTAAAAGCAAAGAATTTTGTTTATCGAGATAATCTTGATAACATGTAAGATGGTCATCCTCCTCAAATGGGAAGGGTTGACCTTTACTAGGAAATAGGCCCACGCCGCATCGGGCAGGCCATGGTTCTACCTCAATAGGTTCCTTCATACCATTTTGGGAAGGTCCCAAACCTTTCCCTTTATAGCCCAATTTAAGCATTATGGGTTTAGCTTTAATATATTCATTAGCAAAATAGCATCGAGCATATCCATCACAATGTGTCTTGATGTTTCTGGGTATTCTTCCCCAATCATATCCCTTATAAATAAAAGCACAACTCCCGACTTGGTAGATACTTCCCATAGGTTGTGGGAGGCCCAAGGTATGAGGAGAAGGTGGGAGTTTATTTAAAAGGAGGGAAGTTTGCATAGCAGTGTTGATTTCTTCTGATATAAGAATTTTAGATAAATCGGGTAAGAGTTCATCAGTGAGAGCATAAGAGGTAGAAGGAACATTTCCTAGATCTTCTGATGTGGAAAGGATGCCTGTAGTGGATGGAGATGTTATAGGGATATCGATGGATGAGTCTATCGGTGTGGAAGTTATAGGGGTAAAACAAGGAACATTGGTTGTAGTTCTGGGATCTTTTCGAGGTCCTAATGTGGTTTGTTCAAAATATGGTTGAGCTATATGTATAGGTGTAGTTGAAAGAGAATTAGATGAGGTTATGGGTGTGTGTTTCACACGTTTGGGCAGATGATGAGAATTAGGATGTGTGGATGACAAAGCAGGGCAAAATTGAACTCCAACCGGTTCTACGCAAAGCACACATATCAAAGGGTCTAGGATCACCATGAATGGTAACCAACTGGTTTTTAAATTCGAATTTAACACACTGATGTAAAGTGGATGGAACCGCTCGCATCGCGTTGATCCAAGGGTGACCCAAAAGTATATTGTATGATGCTGGGCAATGTACAATAAACACGGTTGTATCTAGGGTTCTAGGACCAACTTGCAAGGGTATAGTAATGACTCCACATGTTTCTTGTGTCTCGTCATTGAAGGCTTTTATAATCATATCAGTTCTTTTCATTTCGTCACTTCTAAAGCCAAATCTTTGGTAGAAGTCAAAAGTGCATATGTTTAAAGATGAACCATTATCAATCAAGACGCGTTTAACGGCTACGTCCCCAATTAGGGCAGTAATATATAAAGGGTTATCCTTATGTAAACTATGTTGTGGTATATCTCTATCTCGAAAGTCAATACAGTCAACTTCTCGAGTTATGATAGTATTGGTCATGGCTTCAAGCTGAATATTTTGTGGTACCATCATTTGGCTTAATGTGAGCATTAATTCATCCCTATGGATAGGAGAAGATCTTAAAAGGTCCAAAAGGGAAATTCTAGTTGTAGTATTGGATAATTGTTCATTAATATTATACGGAGGCTTAGGTTGAACATTAGGCATATGATTCCCTTTATTGGGATTTTTCAAAACAAATGGAGCTGATCCATCATTCTAAGTTTGATCCTATTGGGAGTTTTGAGCTTGTTGTCGGAGTAACGACTCCGATGGTACCTACAATATTATTTTGAGGATGATGAATTGGTCTCGGTCTAGCATTTATGGCTTGTTCATTAGAAAGGAACTGATGAGAAGAGGGTCGAGTAGTAACTCTTCTAGGAAATGGTTCTTTCGGAACCATAGAATTTGTGATGGGTTGAATAGGATCTGATTCATTTTCAGAACTATTCGATTGATTGGAGGTGATTTCCATGTCACTTTCAGTATCATATTCTACATCACTAAGATCAGGTGTTTGAGTATTATATAGGGGTCTGGACGTAACCATGGATAAAGTTGTGTCAAATATTTCTAGATCGGGAATAGGTAAATGCCCACTAATGGCTCCTACATATCGGGTAGGAGGGGGAACATTATGATGTTCAATTTGATTAGCCACCTCTTTGCCATGCTTTGGTAAAGGATGTTGAAATATGTCCAATGATTGATTGGCATTCTGATTCTGACTTTGAGGGGTGTTCTTTTGAACATTACTAGTAGGATTTTGTTTAGGTTGAAAGGCTTGCACCTCCATCTCATTGTTATCAATTAAATCTTGTATTTTATGTTTTAATATTTTACAAGAGTTGGTAGCATGTCCAGGTCCTCTATGGAAATCACAATGCAAATCAGCTCTGTATCCGGGTATGGTTGGATCAGGTTCCCGGATAGTTGGTAATTGGATCAATCCTCGTGCTAGTAATTGCGGGAGAATGGTTGATAAAGGTTGATTTAACCTAGTAAATTCTCGAGGTGGTTTATCGGGAGGTTTCAATATGAACTTCTCTGTTGTTTTTGCAGTATTAACATTGGCAATGTTTCTGCTATCAGTGACTCCATCACCCACAACTTGTTTATTTTTATATTGATTTCTGGATGTTTTCTCATCATCTTTCTTTTTGAGCTGACCTCTTCTAATGAGAGCGTCTTCCACTCTTCGGGCTAAGTCTATAGCTTGATCGAAGGTGGTCAAGGTAGCAGTTGATAATTCATAGGATAGTTGTTCTTGTAAATTATTGATAAAAATATCCAACATTTCTCGATAAGGTAACACAAAGTGTAATTTTCCTATCAACTGCCTCCATCGAGCTAAGAAGTCAGCAAAACACTCATCTTTGTCTTGTTTTAGGTTGTACAAATCTTTAATGGTTACATGCCTTTCAATATAGGCACTAAATTGGTGCACAAAAGACTCGGCGGTCTCTTCGAAATTTCTCAAAGAATGAGTGGGCAATTGATAATACCACTCCAATGCCATCCCTCCTAAACTTTTCGGGAACATTTTTAGTAATAACAAGTCATCATGTGATATATCATGACATGCTATCCTAAACATACGAAGATGCTCTATGGGATCTTCGGTTCCTTTGTATATAGGTAGGACAGGCATGGGAAAGTGTTTGGGATATGGTTGTGCTACAACTATAGGATCTAGAGGTTGACTACACATCTCTCGATAATTGTACGAGGGACGGTAGGGATCTATTTGGTCCATACGGGAGGTTAACTGTTTCACCATGGCTTCCAGATTACCAGTTTGTCCACCATATTGGTTTGGTGGTACATGAGTATGGGATTTGTGAGCGTAGGAAGGCGGGACATAAGGATTAGATGCTATATTGTTGTTATGCAAATGATTGGTAGGAAGAGTATTATGTAGAAGATTTGTTGTAGCATTATGTTGTATCCCAGATTGTTGGAAATTAACATTTGGTTTTGTTTTAGGCTTTTGTTGATTTGAGGTATATTGATCAATAGCTTGGCGAAATAGAGCAGTGAATGAAGGTTTCTTTTGTGTGGGAATAACCCTTGGCTTAGTAACAGGCACTCTAGGTAGTTGGGTAACCTGTTGTTGTCGCGTGTTTTGGATTATAGTAGCCATGTCCAAATTGGACGGTCCAGCTTGATCACTCTCTTGATCAACGAAGGACAAAGGATTAGTGCGTGTGTGATATATGTCTTCTAGGGTTGCTTGAGTGTCACTAATTTGATCTTTGTCCATATGAACTGCTCTATTAAGGGTGCCCATATTATCATGGAGGAACTTCCAGAAATGTTCCATGTTCTCAAAAGTAATGACTCCTTCTGGAGATATTTTAGGAGATGAGGATTCTTCCTCCCTAACATTTTCTCTTTGTTCATTTGCATCAACATAGTCTTCTTCTTGTTGGTCTAGAGTTCCTTCTTCTTGAATTGGGTCTTCAGGAAGGACATCTGGGTTATTTTCTGTTTTCCTTAACCAATCTTCTTCTACTTCAATTTGTTTTCCATTCCTGAGTCTAGTCATTATGTCTAAATCTTAGATTTTAGCAAATATATATTGATATATTTGCAACAGATTTGGGAGGTATATATTTTAATTATATACCTACTATGATGCTTAAAAATAAAATGTTTTGATTTTTTTGTTATGATTTTGTTTTTTTTTTTTTTATGCTTATAAAGACAACAAATAGCACACTAAATACAAGAAATAACAATAATAAAATAATAGCTTAGTTTTCTAAAAAGAGTTTATGAATATCATTGATAGGATCAAGTTCATCAGGAGTCATAAAATGCTCTTCTTCAAATTGGAAATGGTTTTTCAGGAACTTGATAAAGTGTGCTATAGTAATATTATCTGTTTTAGATTCTGTCTTGTAAAAATAAATCTCATGACAATACTCTCGATATAACACAGCTCTGGGGACTCTATTCCATCTTTGTCTATCCGTAAGAACGACCTCTTGGTCCTCTATACGAGACAGAAATTTATGTACTACAGCTGCATTATCGAGGTATTCCTCAAAGGTATACAACTCAGAAGACACAAGGGCTCTTTTATCTGCTAACCACCTATGGCAAGCTCTCTGAAGCTCATGATACAAAGTCACTTGATCGGGATCCAGGATTCTATCTAGGACAAACCTCTTGATTTGCCTAAGTTCGGTTGCTCTAGATGAAATAAGATTCAATCTCCTATTAAGCTCGTCCCATAAAGGTGGGACTCTATATGTTGGAGCTACTCTAAGCAAAGAATTAATCTCTATAGCTGCTAATTGGTTTTCAACATTAATGGTGACGGCTCGTCTTTTGTTATAATCTACCATCTAAATATGACATGCAATCTTTGATTCTAAATGCATTTATGTTTAGGGTTTTTTTTTTTGGATTGTTTTCAAAAGGTTTTTAGTTTTCACGTCGGGTTCACCAAAATGTATCGCTCCAAATTTTTTGCACCCTTACCCTCAGGCTATAGGATCCGCGCCCAGAAGGGGGATGCGAGAAGGATGGGACAATACCTCGGACTGAGAGGCCCTTTGAAGGTCCCGCCTCTCGGGGGAGGAGTATAAGGGTGAATTTTTGATGGATGGTGGGTTCACCAGGAAACTTTTGAGTGGCAGTTTCCATGCCTAGGTTGATAGTGGGTTTGATGTGTTCATTTTTATACTCAATCATTCAACTCCTAGGTTTGGCCAAGATGAATCTAAACTATTCTATCTACCAATAATGATTTAAATGGATACAAAAAATAGGAATGAGTGCTAATAACAGAGAATATGCTAATTAGAATGTGTCATACCTGATTCCGGATGTTTGATGAAGATTCTGAGTCTTGTAGCAGTTCAGATCGCCTCAATTCGTACGTAATCATCTGAGATTTCACAGGATCATCTAAAATCTGATGAATTCATCAAACGAATTCGTCAGAAACCTACAATCACAAAAATAGACGCAAAATACCAAATATGCAAGTGCAGAAGCAAAGGACAATGGTAGAAATAACAGCAAACATGCCTAAATAATGGATTCCAATAACAAATAAGGAAATGCAGTAGATTTAATGATTGATTTTAACTTTACCATGCGATTATGCTAAATGAGGTGAACTCCAAGATGCAAAAAACATAATAATTCAAGACAGTGCAGAAATACAATATGAAAAATGTAGAGAAAGCTAAGGAAACGCAAACTCTGGACTCGGATTGCCCCCAATCTGGACTACAGTCAGGATCACCTCCAATCGTACGAGATCGTCTGCGACGATCCGAGCTATCTTCGACTGAAAAATAGTAGAGTTCCTGCAAGAAAATGCAAAATATAGAACACAGACAGTAGTACGAGGGAATGCTCTAGTGAATAAAGATCCAAATCCATCAGCTAAGGGGTTCAGGGAAATCAGAATCAAGGGGAGTCAAGGGGGTAAACTAGAAAATCCTAGTTTATATAGGCTTAGGAAGAGGTTTAAGAGGTTGGGGATCATCCCAATCTGGGAGATCTCCAACAGGGAAATCTCCAACTGTGCAGACACGCTTCTGCCCAAGTTGGAGAGGCTGTTGAAACAGAAGCTAATTATGAAAATTTGGTTTTGGGACAAAATCGTCTGGACGTTCTGTCCATGACGATTTCGTCAGATCTGGGACGATCTCGTCTAATCTACGACGATATCATCCAACGGTCAAAACAAATCCTAAAAATGGCACGAAAAATGAGGAAACGGGTAGCAGGCGGTTTTGGAGCGGTTTTGGGGTTAAAATTCAAATTTTTATCTTTTATCTTTTACTAAGGTTTTAACCGTGCCAATTTTAGGGTGCTACAATTTCCATATGCTAAAACAAAAGCAATATCTCAAATACAATATACATTCCTTAATTAGAATAACTAGTATGACTAAAGTAAAAAGAAGACAAAGGTATATAATGGTCATATTTGTCATTTATTTATTGTCCATTTAGATTATTAAACATAATAGAAGCATAAATAGGTATAGCTTGGAGGAATAATTTTACAAAGGTAATGCTACACCCAAATGAAAGCCATCTATTGGTCCACTTTCCAATTTTCTTCTTGACTCTATCCAACAACCAATTCTAGTTTTTTTTTTTTTTTTTGAATATTGATAGGAATGCCTAAATAAGTGATCATAATGGAGGTATTCTTATATATTAATTTATCCAATACCATGGATTATTTTCTGGGAGATCAGTGAAATAAAATAAATTTAGGTTTGTCTTCATTGATCAATTGCATGGTAGCATTAGAAAAATAGCTAATGATTTCCTTAATTTTAGAAGCTTCATTAATTGTAGATTTACCTAAAAGAGTAGAGTCATCATAAAATTGAAGATGAGAAATAGGCCTAGCTCTATGAGCAGTGGTAACAACCTCAAGGGTTCTATTTTATCTATTTTTTGTTATACTCCTACCCAAGCATTCAACAAGAATGATGAATAAATAAGGGGAGGGAGGGGCACCTTGCCTAATACCTATGGAATAAAGGAAAAACTGATAAGTCCTACCATTGATAATAATAGAGTAGAAAAATGAAGAGATACATCCCATATTCTAGTCCATCCAATCCTAAGAGAAACCAAATTGCTTTAAAACTTTGACAAGGAAGTGTCAATCCACTCTATCATAAGCTTTAGATAAGTCTAAACAATTGAACATAGATGGATATTTTTGCATTTCCATGGAATGGATGTCTTCTTGAGCAAGAACTATCTCATTCACTATTTGATGCCCTTTCACATAACCCCCTTGTTTAGGGGAAATAATATTATTCAAAAGAGAGTTTAACCTTTCTACCATGATATTTGTAATGATTTTGTGAAGAACATTACATAAAGCTATAGGTCTAAAAATTGGGATATGATATGCCTCTTGAGCTTTTGGTACAAGATCTATATAAGTTTTATTGATAACCTTCAAAATTTCTTTGTCTTTCCTGGCTTCTTCCACCACCTCTAATAAATCAACATGAAGGATATCCCAAAAATCTTGATAGAACTCAATGGGAAAACCATCAAGACCTAGGGTATTTCTTTTTTGTATTATAAAAACCACTTTTTGAACCTCATTGATAATAACTAAAGCAATAAAATTATAGCTCTCCTTATAAGTGATAAGAGTAGGTATCACTTGAAGAATATTTTGTTGAGAATCCAAGTCAAGAGGTGCAGTAGCAAATAAACTGGAAAAGTAACTAGAAAAAATAGAGTTCATGCCATCCCAAGTGTATACATCTCTAGAATCATATTTCAAGGAAGAAATAAAGTTGTGAGATCTTTTATATAGAAGATATTTATAGAAAAAATCTATGTTTTGATCTCCTTTAAATAACTGGATCCTAGATTTTTTTCTTCCACAAGAGTTTTCATTTTTACCATTCCTTGAACTAAGCTATGAGTATGATTCTACTTTCTATGAGACCACCTAAATGGATTTTCTTATTCAAAATTTAAAGTTGAGCAATAACTTCATGTTTTTTTTTTTAAACATCTCCAAACTCCTTCTAGTTCTAAATCTTGATTTTGGATTTAATGTATTGAAATATTTTGGAAAAATAAAATATCTTAGTCCCATACCTTGGTTTACCTTCCATCCACAATTATTGCACTTAGGGTCTAAAGGAACTATCTCTAAGCTACATTAACTAAAACAAAAAAGGTGAGAAAATCACATTGGTTTTCCAAATTTCCATCATGATTGGCTAGTGTATCGCTCCAAATTTTTCGCATCCCTACCTTCAGGCTATTGGATCTGCACCCGAAAGGAGGATGGGAAAAGGATGGTACGGTACCTCAGACGAGAGGACTTCACGAAGGTCCCGCCTCTCAAGGGAGGTGTCTTTTGGTGATTTTTCGACGGATGGTGGGTTCACCAAGAAACATTTGGCGGCAGTTTCCACGCCTAGGTTTTGGAATGTGTTTAGATGAGTTCGTTTTATCCTTTAAGCATTCATCCTAGGTTTGGCTGAATGAATATAACTTAATCTATATAAAAATGCAATTTTAAATGAATACAGAAAACAAATTTTGAAAGCAAAAAACAAAGAATTTACAGGAGGAAAATGGGGAATACCTGATCCGGATGTTTGAAGAATATTTTGGCGGTTGATGCAGTCTGGATCGTCTAGAATTCTACAGAATTGCCTGCAATCAGACGAGATCATCTGAGATCTGACTAATTCGTCAGACGAATTCGTCAGAAACCTGCAAAACAAAGAATAGATGCAAAATGCAAGAACTCCTACTATGCAAACAGAGGCAAAATATGCCAAATAATAAACTGAATACTGAACAAAGTTTAAAAATAGAAATAAAATTAAATTGTTGTACTTTAATGGCTGATTGTGAGCTTAACATGCAATCTAGACTAGATGGGTGAACTCCAGATGCAAAATAGGATAAAAACTAAATAGATTATCTAATTTGTAAAACAAAATAACTGAGGCAAAGTTAAGAAAAGCAAACTCCAGGCACTGATTGCCTCGATGTGGACTGTAGTCGAGATCGTCTCGCATCATTACTAAATCGTCTCGAATTTGATGAGATCGTCTCCAATCTGGATAGGTTCGTCGACGACGATGGGTGCTGGCTTTAGCTAAAAATCAGTGGTGTACCTACAAAAAAATGGCTATAGAACTAGTGCAAAAGATAGATTATGATGTTTTAGCGCAGAAGGGTTCAACTTGCAGATAAAATTCAGCCAAGGGTTGGGGAGGGAATGTCCTAGAGTTTAAATAGGCATAGGGGAGTTGTTGGGAGGTTGGAGATCATCCCAATTTGGGAGATCTCCAACGGGGGAAGGGTCCCAATGGTGCAGACACGCTTCTGCCCGAATTGGAGACCCGTTGGAACAGAGTCTATCTATGCAAATTCAGTTTTGCGACAAGATCGTCTGGACGTCCTAGTCCAAATGAAATCGTAAAATCTGGGGCGATATCATCTAATCGACGACGATATCATCCAACGGTCAAAACAACCTCTAAAAATGGCATAGAAAAAGGGGAAACGGGTTTCTCGGCGGTTAACGAACGGTTTGGGAGGTTAAATTTGAATTTAAAATTATTTACTAAGGTGAATGTAATTATTCCAATTTTACTGTGCCAATTTTAGGGTGCTACATTTTGCCCCCTCTTTAGCAAATTTTTCGAAGAAAATGCGTTAAAGATGAGTTCTTCTTGATCTACGAGAAAGCAAAAAATTATACCCATTTTTAGGCGACGATTCTTGGTCGAATCGTACGACAGCTTACTATGGTGCCCCCTCCGTGTTTTTACCCAAATCGAACGTTTGAGGTAAAAACGTGGAAAAGCAAAAAATATTGTTGAATAAAATTAAGAAAAATAGGGTAAAACCCTAATTCATTGTTACTGTTCATTTTTCTGGTTTTTAGAGCTCTAGAGCAAAAAATGGTGGAGATAGTGTACAGATCTGCAGAGGTCCGCCGCGGTCTACGGGTAAGGGTCTAAACTGATCTAGAATTGATTTAATTTGATTTTACATGCTTTTTAGATGGATTTTTAGGTGAATTTGGAGCATCGTGGCCGTTTTTAGCCGTCGACGTCATCGGGACGAAATCGTCTTGATTTCGACGAAATCGTCTCAATTTCGGCAATTTTTCCCGAGGGTGAAATCGTCGAAAGGGGGACGATTTCATCAAATTAGGGACGATTTCGAACTATGAAATCAGAGACAATCGTGCTCAAATTGGGGACGATATCGTCCAATAGTGGGTGATATCATCAATTACATGAAATTGATCTTTAAGTTGCATTATTAATTACTAGAATTTATTGATTAATTATTGTTTGTTGTTTTGTTGTCTATGTTTGCAGAGAGGATTACTAAAAAATAGAGAGTTGAAATATGGCGGATTGAGAGACGACTTGGCCGCTCTCACCCAGGCAGAGTGGGATCTACTGGCATAGGCCGGATTGCAGCATGTGGCAGAGATGCCACAGGTTTCCATAGACATGGGGCTACTGACAGCCCTAGCAGAGAGATGGTATCCGGGGTCTTCATGTTTTTGGTTATCGACAGGGGAGATGACTCCCACACTGGAGGATGTATGGAGGATTTTGAGAATCCCCATACAAGGATGGATGATCACACTGGTGGCAAATCAGGGCCACGTGATGGGACGGCTATATGGTGACCCAAGCTTTGCCCTGGAGAAGGGCAGAGTTAATATCGAGGCACTACGCCAGATGCCTGGGGCATCTAGAATCACACAGGTTCTGGCTGGGGTAGTTGGTGGACTTTTGCTGTGCCACCAAAGAGGGTGAAGGGTGCCGTGGATGCCAGGCAGTGATAGAGGCAGCCTAGGGTCACGACGGGAGAGAGCAGAGGAGGCCACGGGCACAGGAGCGGCCGCGGTAGCGGGAGAGGAGGGAGGAGAGACCCCCATATCCACAGAGAGAGAGACCACCATCGCCCGATAATGGCAAGGGCATTGACACAAGAGAGATCAACAAGATGATGACTCTCCAGACGGAGAATATTCGTCTCCAGTCATAGGTGCAAACTCTGCAGGACGAGGCTACACGACATCGAGCTGAGGTGACATAACTCAGAGACGAGATTGCACGCCTCAGGGCACGAGGCGGAGGGGCGAGAACTTAGGAGCTGATGTGGTCGGTTGCTCAAACCGCATTCTACTAGGGGATCTATTTTTAGATGGTGCTCGAGGGCCAGAGGGTACAGCTATCGGTTGCTATTGTAGATCCGATCAGGACAGGGTCGTCGAAGAGCTCATCTCGATCGACGACAAGGACTCGTAGTACCACACATACTACGATGGGGCCACCTCGTCCTCCGTAGGGTGGGGGAGGAGATGAGGCTGATAGCTCTAGGGGCTCTCGAGACACTGCTCGGAGGACACTTGATTGAGTATGCCAAGATATGGATTGTGGCATACCAATCTAGCTGAGATGATGTGACATATATTTGTGACATATATAGATGAGATATTTTTGATCATATGACTTGTGTCTTATGTATTTTTATGATGCTTTTAATGTTTTGATTGATTGATGCAATGACTCATGTAATTATGTCATTTTGAAACATTATAATTTTGATGTCATGCTGTAAGATTTTAAATGAAGTAATCTGATGTAACAAATTGGTTGTTTGTAATGAAATGTGATAAAAATAAAAAGACTACTAATAATAATTTCAAAGGACATTGTCGCTATTATGGACCATGTTGTGGTTGATCCACAACACACCCCAAAATTGGGGACCCACCTTTTTGCAGGCTCACAGGGAAGGATCTTAGTGACCCAGATGCCAGAATTGAAAAAAAAAGAGAAAATGCACAAGTGTAGAAAGGGGTCGCGAAATCGCGACAGGTAGCTGAAATCGCGACTGTCGCGAAATCGCGAAAATTGTCGCGAAATCGCGACATGTCGGAAAATCGCGGTCAGCGCGGTCAACGACAACGAAACAGAAAAACTATCGCGAAATCGCGACGTGTCGGTGACCAGGAGGAAAAAGGTGTCGCGAAATCGCGACGTGTCGGTGACCAGGAGGAAAAAGGTGTCGCGAAATCGCGACGTGTCGGTGACCAGGAAGAAAAATGTGTCGCGAAATCGCGACGTGTCGGTGACCAGGATGAAAAAGGTGTCGCGAAATCGTGACATGTCGCTGAGGAGAAAAAGAAAGGTGTCGCGAAATCGCGACATGCTGTTGGGAAGAAAATAAATGATGTCGCGAAATCGCGACGTGTTTTTCCGAAGCGTACGGGTGATGAAAAGTGTCGCGATTTCGCGACGTGTTTTGGAAAGGTGTACGGAAGCGGAAAAACATCGCGATATCGCGACAGGAAACAGCTAAAGGACTCGATGAGGAAAGACGTCGCGATTTCGCGACCGATTGCAGCAAAGGTGTACGGACGGAAAAATGGTCGCGATTTCATGACGGGTTTTGACAGACTATACGGAACAGAAAAATGGTCGCGATTTCGTGACGTGTTTTGCGAAGCGTACGGAACAGAAAAATGGTCGCGATTTCGTGACAGAAAGCTGCATGAAGGTCCGAGGGGAAAAACGTCGCGATTTCGTGACGAGTTTTGCAGAAGCGTACGGATGATGAAAGGTGTCGCGATTTCGCGATGCATTTTGGCAAAGTTGTACGGTACAAGGAAGATGTCGCGAAATCGTGACGGAAATGAAAATCAGGCTCAAAGCAGGGAAGTGTCGCGATTTCGCGACGTGTTTTGGCAAACAGTACGGACGGAGAAAATGGTCGCGATTTCACGACAGAAAGCTGCATGAAGGTCCGAGGGAAAAAATGTCGCGATATCGCGACAAGTTTTGCCAAGGCGTACGGAAGATAAAAACGGTAGCGATATCGCGACGGTTTGTCGAAGGAAGGCAAGAGGATGATAATGGTCGCGATGTCGCGACGTAAAGTTGCCAAGGAGGCCCGACAGGGAAACGGTAGCGATTTCGCTATGCCTTACTGAAAAGGAAGACTCAAGGCCAAAATGGTAGCGATATCGCTACGAAAAGCCGTTGGACGCGTACGGATGAGGAAAGCATGTCGCGATATCGCGACATGTCGCGATTTCGCGACCGGGGAAGATGAACGGGCGGACTTGCAGTTTTGTCAGGTTCTTTCATGAGAAAAGCGTTACGACGGCCGCGGGAAAGTGCGCGACACGTGGCGCGCGGGTGTCAAACTTGCGGGGGCGTTACATGCGGAGGATGAATTTCGGGGCGTTTCCAAATTTGAGCGTGAATCAAAGCGGGAAAAAGCAAGAATTTGAAGGGTCGCCCACGGGAAGAGGAAATGAAGCGACGGAGGAAATCGAAGAGCCATAACAATGCTATAAAGCCGAATTGCAAATCGAAGAAGGGGTTGGAAATTGCCGAATACGGAGTTGCGAGAGACGAAGGCTTTGTGCTATTACAGGCCCGTACTTGGGCAATTTCCTTCTTTTTATTACGGGATTTTCTTTCACACCTGGAACATTTTTGAATGTAATCGAGATATCATTTAAATACAAATACGAGAGAGTTGGCATCTTATTGGATGAGAAAGAAGGAGTAACTTTTGCATGCATGATTTAATGTTTATATTTCCCTTCCGATTTCTTAGGTTTTTAGGTGAAGTTAATGCAAGATCTCTTGGTTGCTTCATGCGAATGCCTGTTTTCGGAATTACCACGAAAACCCTCGAGACTACTTTGGCCTATTTGGATTGTGTGGATGTGCGGGTTCATTAGGTTAGGTTGCATGTAGAAAGCCTCGGTATCTTCGGTTTCATCAGATTAGTGACAGCTTTCTGACTTGTAATCTATTTTTATTGTTACTTTTGTTTACTTTTGTCTTTGCTTTTCAAACCCATATTTTATTTTCAGCAGTTTAATTATTGTGTTTGAATAAATCATTGAAAATCCATCAGAATTAAAGGTTAAAGCAGATTTTATTCATTTTGAGTCCATTGAAAGTTCAAAATTAATAAACCACAGTGCCCCTTGTTAACATCCACTTGCAAACCCTAAGGTGTTCTTAGCATTTCATTTTAAACAGCATCCTTGATAATCAATAATCAGCATAATAAGAACCTTGGAGAAATCGTTTTTCTTTGCAAGCAGAGGATTTAGGACTCGGATCCTACGGGAGAGTGTGTTTTCACAATCGGGTTAAAACACCACTCAACAGATTGGCGCTAGAAGGAGGGCCGATCGGTTTATCTATTTTTTTTTCTTTTTTATATCTGAGTATTTTGTTTTAATTTAATTCTGAAATAATTTACGGCTAAATTGCAACACTGTTTTTGTGTTTGTTGCAGGTTTTCTTCGAACTAGCCGAGGGTTTCCTCGGGCGAGTTTGGACCCACCACGCCGTATTGCGACCGGGTCTCAAACAACCGGAGAAACCATTTTTCACGACCTTATTGGTACTCCCAAGGGTAAAGTCAAGCAAGTCGTAAGCACTCCGGTAGCAAAAGGACTTTTTTCTCCAGGAACGTCGAGTGGACCTACGCCAGTAGTATCTGTTGCCCCTAGTGTGCCTATAGTTTGTAACATTTCTTCTGCTATTGTAGGTCTGTCTACATCAATTCTGAGTCAAATGGCTCAAGCTCCAGCTGACTCCTTGGTATGGAGCTAACAATACTCCTTTGAATATTCTTTGGGGATATCCATGAAATCCCCAAGAACATTGAAATATTTTTGCCTAAATACAAGCCAGATGGCCTAAGAACAGGAGAAGAACATATCCAAGCCTATAGAGATGTTTTAATTAGGCTGCAAGTTCGGCATGAAGATGTAGCCTGCAGACTTTTCCCCATGAGCTTGGATCCAATAGCATATGAATGGTATATATGCTTGCCAACTGGTTCAATCACCTCTTGGACACAAATGGAAAATGCATTTGTCAATCAATTTAGGTCTCCCTTAGATCCCGCAACTATTTACAATCGAGTTCATTACATGCAAACGGGGCCAAGGGGAACCAATCCGAATGTTTAATCGAGAGATTCCAAAAGAACTATAACGAGCAATTAGACATTTTGCCATCGATCCTGCGGTAGCTTTGCGAGATATATTTTGGGGCATTGGACCCCATGACAGCCATGTTTGCAAGGCGTAATCCTCGGGTCACCACGCTTGCTTTGGCCTATAATGAAGCCATGACTATTGAGCGGCGAGTTGACACCGCAAGGTTACGGGTTTACCCGGATGCCTGTGTTGGGACGGGGTGCTCCATATGGTCAAGTTCCCCAGGCAAATCAGCTCATGGCACCACAAATGCCAAGTATGAATGCCTTCCCATATCAGCAGCCGTATCCATCAGCACCCGCATATGCACCCATTCCAATCCAACCAATCGCAGCCATTCCACCTGTTCCTGCATTTTTGCAGAACAGTCAATCAACTACGCAGGAAACTAGTCAAGTCAATCCTCAAGCCATAGTTTCTGTTCCGAATCCAATCCCAATTCAAGGTATCAATCCATTTGGGAATCCAATTCCTCAGAACCCCACCCAAATGTGGAATCAAGACCCCATCAATTATGCAAATCCAATGGGGGTTAATAACAATGTGGTTCCACCGAAGGATGTCTTTTCGGAAGTCGAAGAGCTCAAGAAACTAGTGCATAAACTAAGTAATGACAGGGTTCAACAGCGAAGCATGAGTCCCGTGCCCCTCACCCAAGTCAGAATTTTAACAATAGAGGGAGGCATCTAGAACACTAAGCCAAACAATGGGGGAGTTCCTGCTCCCATTGCTAATCAATTAGATGCTTCTACAGGCCCTAGTCAATCCAATTCTCTTTTGAATCTTTCAGATTTGGCATGGGAAAGAGGGTGCAGGTTACATAACACAAAAGAACACAATGAAAGGAATTGCCCTGAGATAGCTAGATACACTCATTGTCTTCAGGCACAAGTTGATGATTTGGAACTGGTATCAAATGAGGATCCATCGTATCAGCAAGATGAAAATATTATGGTGATGGAAACGAGTATATCACCAAGAGGGTGAGAGCGAGGAGGAAGAAGATGAAGTTTTGGAGCAGGGAGGTGCAAGCTTTTCGAGATTTCAGAAAGGGGACTCATGGGTACCATTTGAGGAGTAAGTCTAAAGCCCCTAAAACCTCATCAACACCTCCAAACAGTTCTATTCTTCCTCCGAGATACAAAGGCAAGTAACAACCCTCCCCCTCCACTCGGAAGAGAAATGTCTAATGACGTCCGGGAAGACGGTCAAATTCGAAAAACCAAATTATGACGTAGTGGAGGATATGAAGAAGTCCAAATCTAGCCTTTCATTCCTGGACGCAGACTAAATTGCCTGGTCAAAAGGAGGCGTTGATAAGAGCTTTGAACTCACCTGATCCGATGTGGAAGGAAAAAAGAGCTGAATCCCATCTGATTTTGCGAAAGGAGAGAAGGGATGTCCCGCCATTCTTATTAACTATGAGAATTGCGGGTAAGAACTTGCATAAGCTGTTTGGTAGACACGGGAGCCACGAGCAACCTCATGCCTACGGAGATATGTCAAATTTTGGGTCTACAACCGGTTTCATCCAAATGCACGGTCTTGCAATTGGACCGTTCAGAGGTAAATGTAGTAGGGACCTTATATGATGTCAAGATTCAATTAAATTCTGAACCCAGGGTCCAGCAGGTTGTAGACATTTTGGTGGTTAACATCCCAAGTAGGTATGGAATGTTACTTGCGAGAGATTGGATGAAAACGCTGAATGGCTATTTTGCAACAGACTGCTCGCATATGTGGCTGCCATGGAAGGGCATTGCTAACCAAATCAGAGTGGAAAAAGAACCGAGGCTTAAGGAGATTATAACAGATTTTAACAAGCCGAATGAGGTTCAGTTTTCTGAGCCAGACCTAGGGGTCTATGCTCTTGATGTTGAGAAAGTTGTTGATGAACTTAAAGAAGAAGTGTGTCATGGTGGTTCTTCTGAGGAAAAGGATCACACGTGGTTGCTCAAGTTTGATGGATCAAAATCTAGACAGGGAGCAGGAGCTAGAGTCGAGCTCACTGGTCCGAGGAGGTAAACCATTATTGGCTGCCTATGGATTGCAATTTCCTTGCACAAACAATGTGGCGAGAATACGAAGCATTGATCTACGGTTTACGTCTAGCATTGAGCAAACATGTTAAATGCTTGAAGGTTTTGGGTGATTTCGAGTTGGTTGTCAAGCAAATCAAAGGACGAGTATACATGCCGCGACAAAATGCTGAGCCTTTATAGGACTAGGGTTATGGATCTCATGGAGGAGTTTGATGCATTCAACATAGCCCTTATTTCTAGGAGAGGGAATCGAATAGCGAGACTCTCTTGCGGATCGCCGCGGGCATGTTAAACCCGGTGGATATAAAAAGATGTAAAAAGTTTTCCATTGAGCTGGTTCCTTGTCCATCAATACCTGATAATGTGAAGAATTTCCAGGTTTTTGAGTGTGACAGGCACATCTTCAAGTTTGTCACAAACTCGGGTATTTTTGAAAATCAAGTGATCGATGAGGAACAAAGGTGGCGAGGATGAAACGAGAAGAAAGTGAAGCTGCGTATCAATCCAACAAAATTCCTAAAGACGTGGTTTCATTAGAAAAAATGTTCGACATGGAATGCAAGAACAAGAAAAGAAAAAGAGTCCCGCTCCCCAAAGATGCATGCGATTCAATTAATTTGGGGAGTGCGAGACAATCCAAAGGAGGTGTACATAGCAAAGGCATGTAGAGAGGAAGAAAGGAGCAATATAATACGAGGCTTTGAAGCACTACATAGATTGTATTGCTTGGAACTACAATGAGCTAAAGACTTACAATCAGAACATTATCACGCATACCATACCTTTGAAGCCAGACTCCAAGCCTTTTAGGCAAAGACAGCGAGTTGTTAACCCGCTATTGGAGCCTTTGATCGAAAAGGAGGTTAAAAGACTTGTTGGAGGCGAAAATCATTTTTCCGTTAGGCACTCAACCTGGGTGGCTAACCTCGTTCCGAGTGAGAAAAAGAGTGGAGAGATTAGTCTGTGCATAGATTTTCGAAATCTTAATAAAGCCTCCCGAGAAAGATAATTATCCATTGCCATCAATCGATGAAATCTTGCAAATGGTAAATGGATCAGAAATGATGTCCTTTCTCGATGGATATTACAGGTACAACCAAGTTCTTATACATCCGGATGACGGGATGAAAACAGCCTTCACTACCAAGTGGGGGACATTTGCATATAAGAGAATGCCATTCGGACTATTAAATGTTGGTGCAACTTTTCAGCGCGCCATGGATTACGCATTCAAAGGACTAATAGGCAAATGCATCATCGTGTATGTGGATGATATCCCAGTTTTCTCGAAGAAGAGAGAGGATCATGTTAAAGACTTAAAGAAGGTGCTTCAAAGGTGCGGGGAACATGGAATTTCATTAAATCCCAAGAAATGCATTTTTGGAGTGACGAAGGGAAACTGCTAGGTCACATTATTTCAAAGGAGGGAATATCCATCGACCCAGAAAGGATACAAGCTATCCAAGACCTACCTCTCCCAAGCAGTAAAAAAGAATTGAGGTCTTTCTTTGGGCAAGTCAATTTTGTGAGGAAGTTCATTTCTAGCTTTGCTGAGATAGCTAAACCTCTAAACCAGATGCTCAAGAAAGATGTGGACGTAAGATGGAACGAGGAAAGTAGAGTGGCTTTCCAGAATATCAAAGACGCCATTTCCAAAGCCCCGGTCTTGATAAGCCCGGACTATTCCAAGCCTTTTTACATTTATGCTTTTGCATCGGAGCACTCCTTGGCGAGTGTATTAACCCAAAAAGGCGAAGATAATGCCGAAAAGCCCATTGCATTTTTAAGTGCCCCCTTAAAAGATGCCCAATTAAGGTATTCAATCCTTGATAAGCAAATGTACGCACTTTTTAAAACTGTGAAAAAATTTAGGCATTACATCGTACACATCTGAATTATTGCCATTGTACCCGGTCTCTTTGTCAAGACCATGTTTTTACAGAATGAACTAGGTGAAAAGAGAGGAAAGTGGATTGCAACCATCCAAGAATTTGATCTCGAAATCCAACCAATGAAACTAGTTCGAGGACGAGGGAGCTGCGAGGGCGATCGCGAGAAAATGATCCGCAAATAACGGGTCAATGCTCAAATACGGAATACATGGCTAAGGAGGATTGGTATGTTGATATTGTGCAATTTTTATTAGTTGGTAAGTGCCCTTCTAATTTGAATTCAACACAAAGGAGAGCTCTAAGGCTTAAATCTATTAACTATCGATAAAGTCTGGTGTGCTTTACGGGAAAAATCACGAAGGTATCTACCGAGATGCTTGAGCAAAGACGAAGCCGCCGAGGGTGTTGCAAGAATTTCATGGCAAGCATGGAGCTGGTCATGGTGCGGCCAATCCTACGGCACACCAAATCCTGCGGCGGGATATTCTGGCCTCATATATTCAAAGATGCGCATGCTCATGTGCGATCTTGTCACATCTGCCAAGTGGCTGCAAATAGAGAAAGAAATGCGGCCATGCCGTTGCGGACCGTAGTCGAAATGAGACCGTTTGCACGGTGGGGAGCTGGATTTTATCGGGGTTATTAACCCAAATTCTTTCGACTCTCACAAATTTATTTTGACAGCTACGGACTCATCGTACAAGGTGGACGAAGCGATTCCCACTAAACATGCCACCACGGACGTTGTGATTAAATTCCTTGAGGATCAAATTATCACAAGATATGGAATGCCCGATTCTATTGTCGGTGACAATGGTAAAGCTTTCATTTCCACACAATTTGCGAGTGGGCATATGATAATAAAGTGAGCTTAAAGTTTGCATCCAATTACTATCCTCAAGGAAATGGGTTGGCCGAATCTTCAAATAAGAATTTGTTGAATACTATTAAGAAGTTGTTGGAAAAGAATCCTCGGGACTGGCACAGTCAACTAAAGTTTGCCCTTTGGGCAGATAGGACCAGAGTGAAAGAATCCATAGGGAATACTCCCTATCATTTGGTCTATGGGCAAGACCCGATATTTCCAGCAAATTTGGAGCTGCAGACCTTACATTTCATACAAGAGTACATGGGGACGAGATGATCAAGTTGAAGCTAGATTGAGCCGGTTATTGCACCTGGATGAAAAGAGAGAAGAAGCCATGAATCACATGAACAAACACCGGGAAGTCATCAAGAGATGGTTTGATAGAAGGGCCAAAGTTATATCATTCAAAATTTCAGATTTGGTGTTACTATGGGACAAAAGACATGAGGAAAAAGGAAACCATCAAAAGTTTGATTGTCTCCGGTTAGGCCCATATCAGATTTCAGAAATACTTGGGAAGAACACCTTCAGGCTAAAAACCTTAGAAGGGAAAGATTTCATGTTGCCGGTTAATGGGCAGATTCTAAAGCATTATTTTAGCCCTTAGGTTGTGAGACTTTGATATTATTCTTTTGGTGTTGGTGAAGGATTTTCAGATTTTGTTTTTATTGTTTAGGATTGTTAGTTTAGTTAGGATTTTGATTATGGATTTGATTTCAATTGACATGTGTGTTAATTTAAAAAAAAAAATAAAAATAAATAAATAAAAATAAAAAAATAATAATAATAATAGAAAATTGAGATGTCAACTTATGCTTAAGGATTAGGAGAATATGAAATATTGGAATTGTCTTGTAAAAGCTCCACAAATAGCATAAAACTTTTTTAAGTTATATTGTTTGACTTTGTGATATATGAAAGAATCGGTTTTGCATGACAAATCATTTCATTCACAATTCAAGAAGTAATGCATTCATATTCCATCTCACCTCACATACATTTCATTTTAGTTGCATATGCATCTTATGTACAAGCCATGAAAGTATGTCAAATCCTCTTAGGGTTGTGTTATAACATATATGTAAGTAGCTCCTAAGGTTGGGAAGCGAGTCTTGAGATATCTAGAACCAAGCACGTCTCATAAATTAAAAAGGATCTTGAGTAAAATGATCAAAACCTAGCTTGGAAGAAAAGGTTGAGCGAAAGTGGTTTTCATGTCTATCCTATTATGCAACATGATCCTTAAAGCAGTGGTTTTAACCACTTCCATAAAGCTTAAAGCTTAAAATCAGAGTAGTAAGGATAGGGTTAAATCCTCATCAAACTTAGGTTGAGGATCCAATTCCCCAAAGCTTTGATTTGACCCACATGGAGTAGTAAGGATAGGGCATAAATTCTCATCTTGGTTGGTTGAGAATCTGATTCCCCAAAGCTCTTATGTCTCATTTCATAGTAAGTCTTGGATTGTAAGGATCGTACTATTTGTCCTCTGCAAAGGATGGGTAGTCATCCCCAAGGTTTAAGCAATAGAATTAATGATTTATATCTAAGGTTTGGATTGTAAGGATCGTACTACTTGTCCCTAACCAGGATGGGTAGTCATCCCCAAGGTCCAAGAAATAAATAAATAAATAAAGTTTTCCCATCTCATCTTTATTTTGGATTGTAAGGATCGTACTACTTGTCCTCTGCAAGGGATGGGTAGTCATCCCCAAGGTCCAATGAAATGGAGATAAGTTTTGGATTGTGGGGTTAGATATGCCCATGCATGGCATCATGTCTTGCCTAAAAAAGCAAGACCACTGATTGTCTAGAGGGTTAGACTAGCATGACCATTTCTTCCATAACTGGTTTAATTATTTTGCTTAAAGTGAGGTAATGAACTCTAAATCAAGAATAGTAAGGATAAGGTTAAACTCTCATCTCGGTTGGGTGGGAGTCTGATTCCCCAAAGTTCTGATTTCACATTCACTTGCACATGGGTTCTAGATAGTAGGGACTCATAACCAACTTTGGGATACAATAAGGAAATGAACTAGTGGGTCCTAAGAGGGTTTGGCAATCTTGAATGCTTGTACATAATAGTAGAAGAATGATCATGCTTATTAGGAAAAGCAAAATCTCCTAGCTCATTCATTTAGGGTCACAAATCATTCACCATCCCATATATGCATTCATGCAAAACTGATAATGGAATGTTGATCAATTTCAAACGATAGGGAATGAAAACACATTGCACACACTGAGCTAATACTTGATGATTCTAATGATTCATGTACTTCTGATCTTTGGGCATTTGTTATTTTGCTTATGTGCTAACATGTATTTACGAGTTTGTGATATGTTTCAGGTTGGGTTCTTACTAAAATGCTCAAGAGCATTTGACAGTCGAAGTCGCCATTTGTTGTGGTTGATCCACAACACACCCCAAAATTGGGGACCCACCTTTTTGCAGGCTCACAGGGAAGGATCTCAGTGACCCAGATGCCAGAATTGAAAAAAAAGAGAAAATGCACAAGTGTAGAAAGGGGTCGCGAAATCGCGACAGGTAGCGAAATCGCGACATGTCGCGAAATCGCGACCGAAATCGAAAAATTGTCGCGAAATCGTGACATGTCGAAAAATCGCGGTCAGCGCGGTCAACGACAACGAAACAGAAAAAATGTCACGAAATCGCGACGTGTCGGTGACCAAGGAAGAAAAAGGTGTCGCGAAATCGCGACGTGTCGGTGACCAGGAGGAAAAAGGTGTCGCGAAATCGCGACGTGTCGGTAACCAGAAAGAAAAAGGTGTCGCGAAATCGCGACGTGTCGGTGACCAGGATGAAAAAGGTGTCACGAAATCGTGACATGTCGCTGAGGAGAAAAAGAAAGGTGTCGCGAAATCGCGACATGTTGTTGGGAAGAAAATAAATGATGTCGCGAAATCGCGACGTGTTTTGCTGAAGCGTACGGGTGATGAAAAGTGTCGCGATTTCGCGACGTGTTTTGGAAAGGTGTACGGAAGCGGAAAAACGTCGCGATATCGCGACAGGAAACAGCTAAAGGACTCGATGAGGAAAGACGTCGCGATTTCGCGACCGATTGCAGCAAAGGTGTACGGACGAAAAAATGGTCGCGATTTCACGACGTGTTTTGACAGACTGTACGGAACAAAAAAATGGTCGCGATTTCGCGACGTGTTTTGCCGAAGCGTACGGAACAGAAAAATGGTCGCGATTTCGCGACAGAAAGCTGCATGAAGGTCCGAGGGGGAAAAACGTCGCGATTTCGTGACGAGTTTTGCAGAAGCGTACGGATGATGAAAGGTGTCGCGATTTCGCGACGCATTTTGGCAAAGTTGTACGGTACAAGGAAGATGTCGTGAAATCGTGACGGAAATGAAAATCAGGCTCAAAGCAGGGAAGTGTCACGATTTCGCGACGTGTTTTGGCAAACAGTACGGACGGAGAAAATGGTCGCGATTTCGCGATAGAAAGCTGCATGAAGGTCCGAGAGGAAAAAACGTCGCGATATCGCGACAAGTTTTGCCAAGGCGTACGGAAGATAAAAACGGTAGCGATATCATGACGGTTTGTCGAAGGAAGGCAAGAGGATGATAATGGTCGCGATGTCGCGACGTAAAGTTGCCAAGGAGGCCCGACAGGGAAACGGTAGCGATTTCGCTACGCCTTACTGAAAGAAGACTCAAGGCCAAAACGGTAGCGATATCGCTACGAAAAGCCGTTGGACGCGTACGGATGAGAAAGACGTCGCGATTTCGCGACATGTCACGATTTCGCGACCGGGAAGATGAACGGGCAGACTTGCAGTTTTGTCGGGTTCTTTCGTAGAAAAGCGTTACGGCAGGCGCAGAAAGTGTGTGACACGTGGTGTGCAGGTGTCAAACTTGCAGGGGCGTTACATGCGAGATGAATTTCGGGGCGTTTCCAAATTTGAGCGTGAATCAAAGCGGGAAAAAGCGAGAATTTGAAGGGTCGCCCACAGGAAGAGGAAATGAAGCGACGGAGGAAATCGAAGAGCCATAACAATGCTATAAAGCCGGAATTGCAAATCGAAGAAGGGGTTGGAAATTGCCGAATACGGAGTTGCAGAGACGAAGGCTTTGTGCTATTCGGGCCCGTACTTGGGCAATTTCCTTCTTTTTATTACGGGATTTTCTTTCACACCTGGAACATTTTTGAATGTAATCGAGATATCATTTAAATACAAATACAGAGAGTTGGCATCTTATTGGATGAGAAAGAAGGAGTAACTTTTGCATGCATGATTTAATGTTTATATTTCCCTTCCAGATTTCTTAGGTTTTTAGGTGAAGTTAATGCAAGATCTCTTGGTTGCTTCATGCGAATGCTCGTTTTCGGAATTACCACGAAACCCTCGAGACTACTTTGGCCTATTTGGATTGTGTGGATGTGCGGGTTCATTAGGTTAGGTTGCATGTAGAAAGCCTCGGTATCTTCGGTTTCATCGGATTAGTGACGACTTTACGATTGTAATCTATTTTTATTGTTACTTTTGTTTACTTTTGTCTTTGCTTTTCAAACCCATATTTTATTTTCAGCGGTTTAATTCTTGTGTTTGAATAAATCACTGAAAATCCATCGAATTTAAGGTTTAAAAAGATTTTATTCATTTTGAGTCCATTGAAAGTTCAAAATTGATAAACCACTGTGCCCCTTGTTAACATCCACTTGCAAACCCTAAGGTGTTCTTAGCATTTCATTTTAAACAGCACCCTTGATAATCAATAATCGGAATAATAAGAACCTTGGAGAAATCATTTTTCTTTGCAAGCAAAGGATTTAGGACTCGGATCCTACAAGAGAGTGTGTTTTCACAATCAGGTTAAAACACCACTCAACAGACCATTTCATGGAGTCGCCGCTCACTCGGTCATCAAGATAATCCCATTATAGAAATATTGCGAAAAGTAAAAGGAGTGCTTAAGAGACTGTCTTAAGACTTTGGTGCAATGATGAAAAATGATGGTGATGATAATAATTTGTTTTCAGATTTTCATGAAAAATATTATGCATGAAATATTTTAAAATGATTTTTGCTAGGCATAAATTCCTAAGTGTGATAAAATTTGTGAATAATTCCTTAGGAATTATACCATCATTGCAAAGTTAAAGGTTGCCATAATGATATGAAATAATGAAAAGGGGTTTGATTTTGGAAAGCATAATTTGTGTAACATAATGAAGTCATATGGTTTTTGTGATTTTTGATAAATGGGAATAACAATTATTACAATGGCTTGTGCTAGACATAGAATATGTAGGTATAGACTTATACCATCATCGCGAAAATCAAAGAAAATAGTTTTATTGCATAGTTGATTTTTGATGAACAGAAAAAATGAAAATGAGGACTTGCGCTAGGCATATAATTTCAATTTTGGTTTTGAAACTATACCATCGTCGCGAAAGTCGATATGATATGTATGATATGTTTTGAAAGAAATTTGTGATTTTTCTATTATATAGTTGTCTTTATGAAAAATAATTGTACTTGATTATTCCAAACAAGTTGCAAAAATAATATTTCAAAGTATTTTGAAGACAAAAATTAGATTTATAGGGAATCCCATGTGCATATGTGAATTCATTTCCAATCTTGATTTATCATAATGATAGACAAAATCTCTCAAATACAAATGTGTGTGCAATTGTATGGTTCATTTACCAGGTTTGAGCAAGATACTATGATACAAGTGATTTGAAGAAACCAAATAAGTGTTCATTAACCATGATGTAGATGCATATAACCATATTAGACTACTATGTAGATCGGATTATCAAGAGCTAGCTAATCCATAAGCAGACATAGGTCTATACAAAAGAAGGTCGCTAAGGTGAAAGACATATCACCATGCTAGGAGTTACCCAAGGCCAAGCAGGTTGGGCACAAACCACTTGTTATGGGGCTTACCTCACAATTTTCGAATAATTGAGAATTCCAGGGATTCAAGCTCATCAACCCTTATTTTCTTTTCAAAGGGTAGGGAAAGGGATTTTATTGCTTTCTTGCTTTCTTTTGAAATTTGCTTATTTTTCTTTTAATATTTCTTTTGCTTGATAATGCTTGGAACATTGCTGAAATAACATTTTTCTTTTCTCTTCTTTCTTGAATTTTTCTTCTCTTTTTCTTTGCTAGGGATACTTTCTTGGATTAGCTGTAGAGCAAGGGATTTTTATTCTGGGTAGGGGTGAGCTTGTCCTTTTTCCAATTCTCAAATATTCTAGACCATGTGCATGATAGGATAGCAGAGGAAACTTTTCACTCAAGAAATTAGTTATACTATGTAGCAAAACATGGAAATTACAAATATAATCATTTTATTATGAAAAGATGTGCTTGGTTTAAGTAAATAACAAGATCAATTCTCTATGCTCAAACTTTATTTAATTGAAATTTGTGAACTTTGATATAAGAGAGATTAGTAATCATGCCAGATAAAAGCAAGATATTTATTTTTTTGTGAGTGTGCAAGTGAGGGATGCCAAATAAATGCTAATTGTATCCAAAATAAGTTGAAACATATAACTGCAATAATTGTAAGAAAATATATACATGATTTTTTTTAGAAGTTGGGAGAATTTTGACTCTCTCTTTCTTCTGTATATTGTTTTGGTTTCGAAAGAGTCAAGCATATAGTTGTTTTTAGATTTTTATTTAGATTTTTGTTTTTGAGCAAAAAGAACTTTAATAAGTGCTTTAAATAAATGCAATAGATAGTTTTTGAAGATTTTTGGATGATTATGAATGTTTTTGATGTTTTTGAATTTTTTTATAAATTGAAAGAAATATAAGAGAGTAACTTTGAAAAAATATATACATGGATGAAATGACCAAATTTATGCATAGTAACGTTTGAGATGTAAAATATTCATTGGTTCTTTAAGTTCTTTACCATCTAAGGTAGATAATTTATATGCTCCTGATTCAAATTTTGCAGTAATGATGTATGGTCCGAGCCAGTTGGGCTCAAATTTACCTTTAAGTTCTTTGGTTGCATTTGTATTTTTTTGATTTTCTTTTAGAACAAGGTCGCCAATCTCAAAGGATCGATGACGAACTTTCTTAGCATATGCTCTTTTAAGCTTGTTTTGGTATGCACGGAGATGCTCCAAAGCATTGATGCGTTTTTCATCTAGGAGTTCCAGCTGACTGAGTCTGCCAGCATGATATTCATCTCCTACTTCGGTATCTTGAAGTAGCAGAGCCAAAGAAGGAACTTCCAATTCAAATGGAAAAACTGCTTCTACACCATATACCAAAACAAATGGTGAAGTGCCCGTGGGGGTTTGAACACTAGTTCGATAAGCCCACAAGGCTGGATATAATTGAATATGCCAGTCACGACCAGTTTTATTGACCAATATTTTGAGAATTTTGATTAAATTTTTGTTAGAAGCTTCTGCTTGACCATTACCCTGATGATAATAGGGAGTAGACCAGCGGTGTTGAATCTTGTATTTTTGGCATAATTTTTTAACATCTTTATTTTTGAAAGGAGTTCCATTGTCAGAGATGAGATTCGCAGGAATTCCGAACCTGCAAATGATTTGATTAAAAATGAATTTAGAGACCTTTGAACCAGTGCAAGAAGCTAAAGGCATAGCTTCAACCCACTTCATGAAATACTCAGTGGCGGTTATGATGAACTTGTGTCCATCAGAAGACATAGGATTGATTTTACCAATAATATCCAAGCCCCATTTAGAAAAGGGCCAAGGGGATGAAATAGCCTGTAGCTCTTGTGCAGGCGCATGGAAAAGGTCAGCATGTTTTTGACACTTGTCGCAATGACACACATACTCATGTGCATCTATTTCCATGGTAGGCCAAAAGTATCCTATCCGAAGGAGCTTTTTAGCAATGACACTACCACTAAAGTGTCCTCCACAAGATCCATCGTGGGATTCACTCAAGGCTGATTTAGACTCATCTGAATTTAAACATCTTAATAGGATACCTTCAAAAGATCTCCTATACAAAGTATTACCAATTATTACAAATCGACTTGCTCGTCGATGTAATAACCGACGCTGGTTTCTATTAGAATTAGTAGGGAAAGTCCCATTTTAGAGGAAATCAAATATGTCTGTATGCAAAGGTTCAAGAGTAGTTTCATTGATTAGAAACACATCCAAAGGCTCTACGCATGACTTATTTGAGGCAGGTTCCTGGTGTGGATGAATAATGATAGTCGCATATTCATCGTCTAACTCCAAGGGCAAGAGAGATGCAGCGGCGGCCATGGCGTCGGCTGCATGGTTGCTAGTTCGAGGAATGGCTTCCAAAGTAACTTGATCAAACAAGGACATTAGTTGTAAAACATAGGCCTTATATGGGTGAATTTTATCATCTATGGTCTGATAAACTTCATTAATTTGGTTTATAACCACTTGGGAATCCCCAAAAATTAAGATGTTTTTAATTTTTAGCACTAAAGAAGCTCGTAATCCAAGGATTAGAGCTTCATACTCAGCAGTATTGTTGGTGCAAGCAAAGGTCAGTTTGAAGGACAGAGGAATAAGATGTTTTTGCGAAGATATTAAAATAATACCCGCTTTTGACCCCACTCATACATCGGGCTCCATCAAAGTATAAGGACCATTGTTCATGATGGTCCGCCTCTAATTGAAGGCATTCATCAGGAAACTCGATGATGAGAGGATGAGTAGACTCTAAGGGTGCAGCAGCTAATTGATCTGCTATGATTTGACCCTTAACAGACTTCTATCCTATGAAGGTGACCCGATAAATAAGGTCGTCTCATGAGATATCTTAAAGGATCATATTTGGAAATGACATACGTTTTTTGGCTAAACATGTAATGTCGTAATTTTTGCGTAGCAAACACGACTGCTAGACATAACTTCTCTAACGCTATATAGCGGGTTTCATAACTGACGAAAGTTCAGCTAATGTAATAATTAGCACGTTCTCACTTTTCATCATCAAGTTGATCTAACATAGCTCCTAAGGTAGAATCTGAAGCAGAAATATATAGAAGAAATGGGCGATCAGATTTAGGCGGTGAAAGCATCGGAGGGTTAAGGAGATATTGTTTGAGAAGTTCAAAAGCTTCTCTACATTCTGTGTCCCAATTAAAGGGGACATCCTTCTTAAGGAGCTTAATAAAGGGACCAGTTTTGTCTGCCAGCTTATCAATGAAGCGACGAATAGCTTGAAATTTACCTTGTAAACTTCGTAGTTTAGATAAATTAGTGGGGGTGGGCATATCTGTGATAGCCGCAATTTTGAGAGGGTCAATTTTGATACCACGTAAAGAAACTAAAACCCCTAATAGTTTACCGAATTTAACTCCGAATATGCATTTTGCTGGATTTAATCGAATGAGATATTCTCGTAATCGATTAAAAACTTTTCTTAAAACATCTAAATGATTATGTTCAATAAGAGAGCGAGCTATAATATCATCTACATAATCATGTAAGATATCATGCATCATATCATGAAAAATGTAGGTCATAGCTAGTTGATAAGTTGCACTGGCATTCTTTAAGCCAAATGGCATCACTTTCCAACAAAAGGTACCCCAGGGGGTAATAAAGGCTATTTTAGCCTGGTCTTCAGGAGCTATCCTAATCTGATTATAACCAGAGAATCTGTCCATTAAGGACATCATCCCACTTTCGATAGTAAATTCAATGATTTGATCCATATTTGGAAGAGGAAAGTCATCTTTAGGGCATGCAACGTTAATATCTCTAAAATCGGTGCTAACCCTAACTTTGGTAGCTTCTTTCTTAGTGACTAGAACTACATTTGAGATCCATTCAACATAATCAATAGCTTGTATGAAGATAAAATTTAGGAGTTTTTCTAACTCCCCTTTGACTAGCAGAGCCACTTTGGGATGCATTTTTCTGAGTTTTTGTTTAACCGGTTTAGCATCCAGATGGACCACTAGATGATGCATGACTACAGAAGGGTCTAGACCTGGCATATCTTCATATGTCCAAGCGAAGACATCTTCGTACTCTTTAAGGAATGCAATGTATTGTTCTTGTTTGTCTTGACTTAGTTCTGCTCCAATATTGATTATGTGAGGATTGTCCTCAGTTCCAATATTAATTTTAATGACATTTTCTACCTCCATGTGTAGATCTCTTTCAAAATTAGGTGGGGCGGGTGAAACGCCCAACTCTTGTAATTCTTGTAAAGTTAATTTAGATAAGTCACCTTGAGGATTAGTGGTCTCAAGGCTGAGCTATGGTTGGCATAGAACCATCAAAATAAAATCCATTGTGCAACATCTCTTCAACGAGAGACATCATGGAAGATATCTCCTTCCAATTCTTCATCGAGGTCAGCAATCATTTCAGGGTAGGCTATGGATAGCATGTTGCATGAAAATGACTAATTTTTACAAGGCAAATCAACATGCCTATCCAAATAATCTTGATAGCATACGAGATGAGCATCATCCTCAAAAGGAAAGGGTTGTCCCTTACTAGGAAATAGGCCCACACCATAGCGGGCAGGACACGGTTCTACCTCAAAAGGCTCTTTCATTGCCATTTTGGAAAGGTCCTAAGCCTTTCCCTTTATATCCCATTTTAAGCATCATGGGTTTAGCTTTAACATAATCATTGGTAAAATAACAGCGAGCGTATCCCTCATGATGAGTTTTGATATTTCGAGGGATTCTTCCCCAGTCATATCCTTTATAAATGAAGGCACAACTCCCGACTTGGTAAGTACTTCCCAAAGGTTGTGGGAGGCCCAAAGCACAAGGAGAGGGCAGAAAATTATTTAAAAGGTTTGAATATTGCATGAAAGCATTCATTTTTTCTGATATTAAGGTTGTAGATAAATCTGGTAAAAGTTCATCAGAAAGGGCATAAGATGTAGAAGGTTTATTACTTATGTCTTGAGATGTGGAAGGTATGAGGGATGTGTCTAAAGGTTTTGAATTTATAGGAATAATAGTTGAAGGATTAGTTGTAGATTTGAGATCCTTTTGAGATTCTAAAATTTGTTTAGAAGGTTGTTGGTCTATATAGGAATATGAAGTTAATGGAGGAGGAATAGATGAAGTTATGGGTTTATGTTTCACAGTTTTAGATGAAAAAGAAGAACTAGAATGTGTGGATGACAGAGCAGGGCAAAATTGCACTCCAATGGGTTCTTCCAAAGTACACATATCAAAAGGTCTAGGGTCACCATGAATAGTGACCAACTGATTTTTAAACTCAAATTTCACACATTGGTGTAAAGTTGACGGGACTGCTCGCATGGCGTTAATCCAAGGGTGACCCAAAAGTATATTGCACGATGCTAGGAAATGTACAATAAACATGATTGTTTCTAGGGTTCTAGGACCAACTTGTAATGGGAGGGTAATGACTACACACATTTCTTGTGTTTCATCATTAAAATCTTTGATAATCATATCATTTTTCTTCATTTCATCACTTCTAAAACCAAATCGTTGGTAGAAGTCAAAGGTGCAAATGTTTAGAGATGAGCCATTATCAATCAGGACTCTTTTGACAGCTACATCTCCAATTAGAGCGATAATGTACAAGGGATTATCCTTGTGTAAAGCTGTGTTGTGGGATATCTTTATCCCTGAAGTCAATACAATCAATCTCTCGAGTGATGATAGTATTGGCCATAGCTTCAGGTTGAATGTTTTGAGGTACCATAATTTGGCTCAATGTAAGCATCAACTCATCCCTATGTGTGGGAGAGGATCTTAATAAATCCAAGAGGGAAATTCTGGCCGTGGTATTAGACAATTGTTCATTAATGCTGTAAGGGGGTTTAGGTTGAACAATAGGAGCATGATTCCATTTATTTGGGTTTTTCAAAATGAATGGAGCTGATCCATCGTTCTGGTTTGGTTCTTGTTGGGAGTTTTGAGCTTGTTGTCAAGTAACGAATCTGACGGTACCTACAATGTTATAGTGACGACGTTGAAATGGTCTCGGTTGAGAATTTATGGCTTGTTCATAGGGAAGGACTACATTAGAAGAAGGTCGAGTAGTGACTCTTCTAGGAAATGGTTCTTCTGGAAAATTAGCATCTATGACAGGTTGAATAGGATCTGATTCGTTTTCAGAACTATTCGATTGAATAGTGTCTACTTCACTTTCACTATCCGATTCTATATCACTAGAATCAGAAGTTTGAAAATTATGTAAGGGCCTGGTTGTAACCAGGGATAAGGTTGTGTCAAATTTTTGAGAATCCTGAACAGGTAATTGTCCACTAATGGTTCCTACATATCGAGTAGGAGGGGGAACATTATGATGTTCGATTTGATTGGTTACCTCTTTACCATGTCTTGGTAAAGGGTGTTGAAATATGTCTAAAGTTTGATTGGCATTCGATTTTGATTTTGGGGAGCAGTCTTTTGGGCATTATTAGGAGGGTTTTGTCTAGGTTGGAAGGCTTGCACTTCCATTTCATTATTGTCAATAAAATCTTGTATTTTATGTTTCAATCTCTTACAAGCGTTGGTAGAATGTCCAGGTCCTCTATGAAAGTCACAGTGCAAATCAGCTCTATATCCGGGTATACTTGGGTCAGGTTCCCGGATGGCTGGCAATTGGATTAAACCTCTTTCAAGCAGTTGAGGTAAAATGGTTGACAAGGGTTGGTTTAATCTAGTGAATTCTCGAGGAGGCTTATCAGGAGGTTTCAATATGAATTTTTATGTTGTCTTTGTTGCATTGACATTAGCAAAATTTCTGCTGTCAGTGACTCCATCACCAACAACCTGTTTGTTTTTATATTGATTTCTAGATTTTTTCTCATCATCCTTCTTCCTAAGTTGGCCTCTCCTAATGAGGGAATCTTCTACTCTTCGAGCTAAGTCTATAGCTTGATCGAAGGTAGTTAAAGTAGCTGTTGATAGCTCATAAGAAAGTTGTTCTTGTAAATTATTGATGAAAATGTCTAGCATTTCCCTATAGGGTAGCACAAAGTGTAGTTTTCCTTTCAATTGTCTCCATCTAGCCAAGAAATCAGCAAAACATTCATCTTTATCTTGTTTTAAATTGTATAGGTCTTTAATAGTTACATGTCTCTCGATGTAGGCACTAAATTGATGAACAAATGATTCAACTTGTTTCTTCAAAGTTTCTTAAGGAGTGAGTGGGCAATTGATAGTACCACTCTAATGCCATTCCACCTAAAATTTTGGGGAACATTTTTAGTAATAGCAAGTCGTCATGCGAAATGTCGTGACATGCTATCCTAAACATGCGAAGATGTTCTATGGGATCTTTGGTTCCTTTATATATAGGCAGGACGGGCATGGGAAAAGGTTTAGGGTATGGTTGAGCTACCACTATGGGATCCAATGGTTGGCTACAAATCTCTCGAGAATTGTACGAGGGATGGTAGGGATCTATCTGGTCCATACGTGAAGCCAATTGTTTCACCATAGCTTCCAGATTACTAGTTTGCCACCCATATTGATTCGGTAGGGCATTGACATGAGTTTTATGAGCATAGGATGGAGGAACATGTAGATTAGATGCCATGTTACTATTGTGTAAAACATTAGTAGGAAAAATGTTATGGAGGAATTTTGAAGTTGGATTATGTTGTGTTCCGGATTGTTGAAAATTTGTATTTGGCTTTGTTTTAGATTTCTGTTTATTTAAAGCATTTTTCTCAATAGTTTGACGAAACAAGGTAGCGAAGGGAATTTTCCTTTGTGCAAGAGTGATTTTAGGTTGAGTAACGAGTTCCTTAGGAGGTTGGGTAACCTTGTTGTTTTGACATGGCTTGGGCTATAGTGACCATATCCGTATTGGATGGTCCACCCTTATCACTCTCTTGATCAACAAAAGATAAAGGATTAGTGTGTATATCAAGCACCCGTTCTATAGCTGCTTGAGCGTCACTAACTTCCCCTCTATCAATACGGACTGCTACATTAAGGATGTCGATATTCTGATTGAGAAATTTTTGAAAATGTTCTACGTTGTCAAAAGCGATGGCTCCATTGGGAGCTATTCTAGGGGATGAGGATCCATTCTCTTTAACATTTCCTTCTTGTTGCTTATCTTCACCTAAGTCTTCATCTGATTGACCTAGAGTTTCTACTTCCGGATTTATATCTCCAAGAAGGACATTTGGGTTTTCAGTTGTATCTTGCAACCAATATTCTCCTTCCCCTAAAGTTTCTTTACCATTCCTAAGTCTAGTCATGGTGCTAAGTTTTGATTTCAGCAAATATATATATATATATATATATATATATATATATATATATGCAACAAATTAAAAGGTATATATTTATATATACCTAATGCAATATTTGAAATGAAATGTTTAAGTTTTTACTATGTTGTTTTTGATTTTTTTCTTTTTTTAGTTTTTCTTGAAACAATATAATAAAGACAGAGAAATGAAACAATAAATGCACGCAATAATAATAAAACTGAAAGTAAATGAACTAATCTACTATGAATAACTTATGAATATCATTAATAGGTTCAAGTTGTTCAGGAGTCATGAAATGTTCTTCTTCAAATTGAAAGTTTTCTTTTAAGAATTTGATGAAAAGGGCTATGAAAATACCATGTATTTCAGATTCTGGTTTATAATAATAATTCTCACGACAATATTCATGATACCACTTAGCTCTAGGAATTTTGTTCCATCTTCTTCTAATCATAAGATCGGTTTCTAAGGAACCTATATGATCTAAAAATGGGAGTACCACAATTCTGTCATTGAGATATTCCTCGGAAGCTAAGACTTTTGAAGATACAAGGGCTTTCCTATAAGCTAACCATCTACGGAAAGCTCTCTGAAGTTCATGATAGAAAACTAATTGGTGAGGATCCAGGATTCTATCCAAGACTAGCCTCTTGATTTGCTTAAGTTGTGTGGACCTAGATGAAATAAGACTAAGTCTCCTATCAAGTTCATCCCACAAGGATTGATTTCTACTTGTTTCAGGGATATTAAGGACAAAATTAACTTCTATAGCTGCCAATTGGTTTTCTACGTTTATAGTAACTGCTAACCTCTTTTTAGGAGCTACCATATAAACATGATTTTGAACCTTAAATGTTTTAAAATGCATCTAAGTTTTAGTTGTTCTAATTTTTTGTTTGTTTTTGTTTTTGGTTTTCAAAAGGTTATGATGCATTCACCTCGGGTTCACCAAAATGTATCGCTCCAAATTTTTCGCATCCCTACCTTCAGGCTATTGGATCCGTGCTCGGAAGGAGGATGGGAAAAGGATGGTGCGGTACCTCGAACGAGAGGACTTCACGAAGGTCCCGCCTCTCAAGGGAGGTGTATTTTGGTGATTTTTCGACGGATGGTGGGTTCACCAGGAAACATTTGGCGGCAGTTTCTATGCCTAGGTTTTGGAATGTGTTTAGATGAGTTTTTTTTATCCTTTAAGCATTCATCCTAGGTTTGGCCGAATGAATCTAACTTAATCTATATGAAAATGCAACTTTCAATGAATACATAAAACAAATTTTGAAAGCAGAAAACGAAGAATTTACAGGAGGAAAATGGGGAATACCCGATCCGGATGTCCGAAGAAGATTCAGCGGTTGATGCGATCTGGATCGTCCGGAATTCTACAGAATCGCTCCGCAATCGAGACGAGATCATCCGAGATCCGACGAATTCGTCGAAACACCTCAAAACAGAGAATAGATGCAAAATGCAAGAACTCCTACTGTGCAAACAAATGCAAAATATGCAAAATAATAAACTGAATACTGAACAAAGTTTAAAAATAGAAATAAAAGTAAATTGTTGTACTTTAATGGCATATTGTGAGCTTAACATGCAATCTAGACTAGATGGGTGAACTCCAAATGCAAAATAGGATAAAAACTAAATAGATTATCTAATTTGTAAAACAAAATAACTGAGGCAAAGTTAAGAAAAGCAAACTCCAAGCACTGATTGCCTCGATGTGGACTGCAGTCGAGATCATCTCACATCAGTACTAAATCATCTCGAATTTGATGAGATTGTCTCTGATCTAGACAGGTTCGTCGACGACGATGGGTGCTGGCTCCGACTGAAAATCAGTGGTGTACCTGCAAAAAAATGGCTATAGGACTAGTGCAAAAGATAGATTATGATGTTTTAGCGCAGAAGGGTTCAACTTGTAGATAAAATTCAGCCAGGGGTTGGGGAGGGAATGTCCTAGAGTTTAAATAGGCATAGGGGAGTTGTTGGGAGGTTAGAGATCATCCCAATTTGGGAGATCTCCAACGGGGGAAGGGTCCCAACGACGCAGACATGCTTCTGCTCGAATTGGAGACCCGTTGGAACAGAGTCTATCTATGCAAATTCAGTTTTGCGATAAGATCGTTTGGACATCCTAGTCCAGACGAAATCATCAATTCTAGGGCGATATCATCTGATCGGCGACGATATGGTCAAACGGTCAAAAAAACCTCTAAAAATGACACAAAAAAAGGGGAAACGGGTTTCTAGACGGTTAACGGATGGTTTGGGAGGTTAAATTTGAATTTACAATTATTTACTAAGGTGAATGTAATTATTCCAATTTTACTGCGCCAATTTTAGGGTGCTACAGCTAGTGATACAAACCAACATTGTTAAGAGTCTTCACCTTAGGAATGTGACCATGGATTAATAAATTGTCAGAGAATATGAACCTATCCAATCTCTCTATGATACAAATTAAGCCTTGCCTTGTGTTAGAAAAAGTCATAAGGGCATTATCTGGCTTGATGTCCATAATATGAAGGTTTGCAATATATTTCGTCACGAGGTTAGTGATTTTGTCCAAATTTTTATTTCCCTCTATTTTCTCATCCAGAGAGGATGGTATTGAAATCTCCTCTGGTCAAAATCCAAGCTTAAAGAAAATGAGAGAATATAAGTTATATCCTTCCACTATATTTTGTTTCCTCCAAAGAAGTCAGAGCATAAATAGCATTGCAAAGCATAATTTCGTTAGAATGTCTACTTTGAATATATATATTCAAAATACCCTAGATTCCAACCATACAATGAATAAATACATCTTTTGGGTCCCAAAATGAAAACAATACCACCATAACTCCTTTGGGAAATGAGGAAACTGTTGAGTGCTAATTTTGCCCAAGTGCAAAACCACACTCACAGTTAGGATTTTGATTAGAAAAACCTCTCTTGCAAAGAACTAAATATTTCTCTAATGTCCCCTTTTACTGTAATGTGTGCATGTATGCTTTTCAAATGAGTGCATGGAATACCTTAGTGCTCTGCAAAATAATTGTTAACAAGGGGCCTATGTTGGGGTTACTTTATTATGCTATGCTATTGTTGTTCATGAAACTTGAAAATAGAATAGATGTGATTGGCCCTCATATGACCATGATGTAGGATTGAAATTTCTTTTATCTTGAAATATTTTAGATAATTTTATCTTTCCTTATTAAGCAAGTTAAATAGATTTTATCCTTTCTTAAACCTTGCTTTAAGCATGAAATGAAAGATCAAAAAATACCTCTGAAATGTGAATATAAAAATGATTACTTAATTCATATTATGTAGCTTTGAGAATGAAAAAAGTAAATGTGCATGAGTAACTTTAAAAATGTGATGGCCTTTGAAATGCCATATAAGTTATTCCCCCTTTCATGAAACCGAAATTTTCATAAAGGAAAGGTCACTTATTGCTTTAAAGAAAACAACCTTTAAAATGCCTTATAAATTGTTCCCCTTTGAATGAAATTGTGATTTTCATTAAGGGAAACTAATTTATTGTTGCAAACAGAAATGCAAATTTTGAAATCTAAATCTCATTTCAAGACATGAAATCTAGTTAAGCTGGAAATTACAAAATCTCTCTTACAATTCTAAACTTTAAACAGTTTTTTTAATTTTTTGTGTTTTTCAAAATGAAATCGAATCTACTCCAAGTGAAACTTTGGAGCTAATTATTTAAATCTATGCAATTTTTTTTGGGTTTTTATGTTTTTCAGGTTTTTTTATTTTATTTTGAAAATATTAAAAAAATGAAAAATACAGAGTTAGAAAACTAAAAATAAATGTAAAACAGAAATAAAATAAAACACTACAAATAATAATATTCCATGGACCCTACAAACGTTAGTATCCTAAACAAAAACAAGTATTAAGATGATCCAATATGCATGCAATCTAGCCTATAATGTGGTGAGATCTCCTAAGGAAAAAATGCAATACATTAAAAATAGACATACAAGTAACCATTAACCTGCATCAACTTGTTGTGTTTCCAATGTATTATAGAAAAAAAGATTTTCAATAAGCTTACAAAATTCAGAATACAAACTTTAACTGATTGCATCCCATGGAAAACAATACAGTCCAGCTGTGGAAGAAAAGCTCTAGAAAATAGACCCAATGCCAACACAGTTCTCTACGGCAGTCCTTCAATATAAATTTTTCCCCCCCTTTGGAAAAGATACTTCTTCTATTCTCTGACCCGATTTTCTTCTAAAATGCTTCTACCCATGCATTCATTTTCCACTCATTTTACCTTATTGATTTTTGTTTTCCTATGTTTATATTCTGTATTTCCTATGGCTTCATCCCATCGCACGTTTGAAAATGCTCTCCAAAGAGCATTTTTTCTTCTTTACTCATAACCCTCCATTTGTGTGACTACATGTTTCTTGTTATAACATGCATGTTGGGGGGTTATATTTATCATCACCTTTGGATACTTCTTCTAAACATAGACCATGGTGTCATCATCTCATGAGACTTTTGGTAATATCTCCTTAAGTGGCCATGTGTTCTATCCTATATTTGCACCACCACCACTAGCTCGATCGTCCCCATGGAGGAATCTATTGCATGGCCTGATGCATGTGCTATTTTAGATAGGATTCCAAACAACATTAGGCTCATCTGCAAGTGCTATATGAACCAAGATAATGTAAATTAATCCGCTTCGCATTGGTAACGTCTGTTATACCGGGAGTAACAACACTTCGATCTATGTTATAGTGGGAGCCAGTTTGTGACCTGGTCTATCTTCTAGGCCACCTTGGAACTCAAACTACAATAGCTTTACACCTAAATTTTGTGGTAATAACAAGGCTTGATACTATGGTTAAATTTGAATCACATACAATTGGTAAACTGAATCTCACCCAATGTCAACCGTCGCACTATCCTGGTCTATTTTTTGGTAGTGATCACACAGTGAAGACTTGTATTAACACATTTATCCCTTGTCACTCCATGTTGCCATTGTATTAATGTATGTAACATTGCATTTGATATGTACCTCAATGGCATCGTCATCCTCTTCAAACACCTACAATGAATCTATGTCGAAATGACACTATGATGGCGTATGCCGCATCATCACACCTCACTCTCAACCACTTTTTGTTAATGAATACTGAGATGTTAGACATTGCAATGCACATGGGATAATCTACTTCATAGTAGCTATGTCATCCACATCTCCTCATCATTCTCTGTCCACATCATTGCGGTACCCCCATGGTCAGAACTTTATGTCAATGCCTATAGTTTGTATCTACATGGTCATTATGGTTTACCAAGATACTCACTCTATTATCCACACTGTCATCTAGCCTAGGTCAATATTTTAAACCATATTACAATCCATGTATCCATCCCTAAATACATTCATATGGGAATAGTATGTCTTCAGTCCCAGTCGTTGGGTTGAGTCATCCACGATGTTATATATTTCATCTCATCTAACTATACTACTTGTTGTTACACCTACCATGCCATAGAATATTTCATGTCATCGTATTCATTAAACTCTATCATAGCCACTTTGAAGTACCACTTGTAAACAGTATTTTCTGGTCTTCATCCGATTTGGTGAAGCTGCGTACTCTGCCACAATCCTCATAGTGCACTGTTGCTGTCATTGTCCACGTAGTCATACTAATCCTCATAGTGCACTACTACCATCATTATCCACTACTGCATCGGTGTCTAGTGATAAAATGATCTATCCGTAATGGCATTCGATTTTCTATCTTATCACCACATCGCTAATTCTCGATGTTGCATGCACCATTGCCTAAAAATATTCATCATTGCCTAACTAGTCACAACCTTGGTTTGTGGTGGTACACCTTCCAACAATGCCTACACCACAATTAAGACTCTCCATCTATGCTGATCAATATTTCCAAATTGATTATATCCATGCGATCTATCGTAATATGGGGTCTTATCCTGTGAACAATGTGCTTTAAGACCCATCTATCACAATTTCATCTAAATCGATAAATCTAAATTGTTTCGTCACTTTGATTTAGTTGCGTAGCCATCCCAATATTCGATAGAAAATTATTATAATTGCATATGTATCATTGTATATCAGTCTAACATAGACCTTTGAGTCTCACGCCAACCACTACTTTATCTAAATCTATTTTGCACTATATTTAATCCTTGTTTGTAGTGGAGATAAAATCGTATTCCAGCTACGCAATCTACATACGTGTGTCCTCGGGTCTATATTTGTGTCCATGGTGGACATCCATGTCAAAACCAACCACTACTATAAAACCACGTTTGGACTTCCATGCTACCATTTTTACCGAGTCACGTTGGTTGTTCACGTTAGCATCAACTCACCCACGCCAGGAAGCATACATCTTCATTATCCTCCACCCGATATACTTAGAAAACTGCGTTGTGAGGATCTAAGTCAGAATTTATCAGCCTTGTTTAGATTTCTATATTCGTTCCTTGTCGTAGCCATGTCAAAAGTCTTCAGAATCCAAGCTGTATGATCTGCAATAATACAAACACACAAATTAATAACCTAAATCAAACCACCACTATTACTAAATTATAAAATTGAAGTTATGAATAATACTAAACTAACACCTAGCCTAAAATTTCCAAAATGAAAACAACCTCGTTACCAAGACTAGCGATTTTGCAAGTGAAAACCATCTGACCTAACCCATATACATATATTATATAAAGTATATACATGTATACTTTATTTCTTTACTATTTTCTTTTTATTTATTTATTTATTTTTATTTTTTTTAATTTTTATTATTTTATTTTATTTTTTTTATTTTTTTATTTTTATATATAATGTATATATATAAATATATTTTTTATTTTCAATAAAATAGTGGTTTAATTAATTTTAAGTCTGAATGGACAAACACTAAAATTAGCCAAACAACCTTTATATAATCAACAATAAAAACTAAGACAACACAAACTAATCCTACCAAACCAACAGGAACATCAAATACCAATAATATGAAGGACAATGAAACTCAATGCTAGCCAACAAAGAGCCTTGGAAATTGCAAAACTATCACTCAAAGACAATGAAAAACTCCCAAATCCAACATTTAAAGGTGGGTCCCCAAGTTTTGGAGATAGTTATGGAACAACCACAACAAATGGTGACTCTATCAGGGAATGCTCCTGAGCATTTTGGATGAATAACCCAAAATCTTCGGCTCTGAAACCCAAAAACCCAAATATTAGAAATAAAATTATTCAGCAACATCCAATGATGATGGGGATAAACAACTCTAAAAGAAAGCACATGAATCCTTTCTTCAACTAAGTGTGTGAAAGTGTTTTCATTCTGGTATTCCTAAAAACCATCCAAATTTCATCACTTGTTTGCGTTAGGCTACAAAAATATTTATCATAAAATAATATGTCTTTGCATTTCTCCATAGCCAGTTGAGCATTTATAGCCCCAGTGGAGATTCCCTCACTCACCTAGATATCAAGTTAAATTTTTGTATTCTTCTTTTTAAAATATTGCTCCACTACCAACCGTGCATCTATAGCCCCAGTGGATATGTCCTAAGCCATTTGATTCATCATTGTATTGCTTTGCAAACTTCACCTACCACATGGGTTAGAGATTCAGTAAGGTTAAATATTGAGTATATAAAAAAATTTCACCTTAATTTGCAAAATAAATAACATCATCTTTCAAGATTCCAAGAATACCCCATTATATGATGTGTTCATGTGTATCTTTAGCAAGATGATACACTGTTCCAAAATTTGCTATCTTAATCCCAAAATCCAAGAATGTTAACTAAATGATTTTATCCCCTTTTCTTATATCCACATTATGGGCATTTCATCCTTCAAAATAACATAAGTCAATAGCTACCATAAACACTACCACCAATCGAGGTAACAAACCAAAATATAAAACTCACCAACCAAAACTTGGAAACCAACCCAAAAACTAATTTAATATAAACTTGACAAGAAAACAAACACACAAAACTCACCAAACTCAAAGGCAAACATACAAAAACAAAAAGTTGTATACAATAATATACAAGATGAAGTAAAATTTTAGCTATCACTTCCCTGGATCCCAAACACAATTAGCACACTTTAGAAGACTTCTAACATGATATGCATGCCAAGACCTACATAAATCCAACCAAAGTAAGTTGAGACCAATCAATGCAACAACTCTCATCTTGTCTCTCTCACATAACCACTTTTATTCAATTTTATTAGCAATTCCATGTTGAGCATTTGGTACATTAAACTTAAAAGTGAATGCATGGTTTTCAACCATCTTTTTCTTATTCAATGAGATGTAAACTTCAATATTAGATTCATTTTTAGAAGCATGTAGTATTTTTTTCATATAGGAGACTATTTCTAACAATTTTAAAACCAAGGCATCATCCATGTCTTTAGGCCAATCATATTCATGCAACAATTTACAAGCATCTAGAATATTTACTAAATGAGAATCATTATAATCTTGTATCCTAGATTCAATTGTTAGTTGTTGGTGAATCTAATTTAACAATTCAAGCATATCAAATTATCCTTCATTTAACAAAACACTTTTATCAGTGATGTACGTAGAAATCCATTCTAGTTCTCCATTCATCTCTAATAGTATTTTATCATAGATAGCATTTGAATCCAATAAATGATTATACAAAATTTTACCTTAAGCTTGGATGCTTAGACATAAAAAGTTAGATTCTACCTTTTTGTACATTTTCATTTACCAAAATTTGGTGAACCTATTGTGATTTTTTGTTCTTCTTCGTGGGCTTCATCATCCTCATATTGTACCACTTCATGTGATATAGAAATTTCAGCATCTTGCATATCAAATGAAACAAAAATATCATTAATGGGAATGTGAGAAATAAATAATTCATCATATATTCCCCGACCATTATAATAATCATCTTCTAAATCCATGAGATGAAATTCTATCATGTTTTCCAAAGGCATCTGAGTCTCTAATTGTTCAAGAATTCTATGCTCTTCATGCAATATGGCAACCATGGTGTCTTGCATATGAGATGAAGAAATTTTTTTATCGAAAAGCGAGAAAGGAACATTTCTCGTGCTTTTCCAAAGCATCATCATAATTATATTTTAAGTTCAAAGAATCATATTCTATCAAGATTTTTGTATAATATTTAGATTCATCTATTAATTCACCCTCTTCATCTTCAAAAAATTCATCTTCCTCAGATTCACCCTCTTCAACTTCGAAAAATTTATCTTCTTCAGATTCATCTATTGGTGGGTCAAGGGTTTCTTCAGTGGGATCAATTCTTATATTTTTCTTCCCATGGTTCTCATAATCCTCATTTCTGAATAAAAATGAACCAATCTCTAGGTCTTTATGGGTTTGTTTACTATAGTCCTCATTGGTTGACATTGACCTTGATACTTGCACCTCCTCTTGTATTATATCTAAGGTGGTTCTAATATACAAATAGTCAACCCTATTCCGTCGATTGATCACATTATACCTCATTAAATTCATGGGTATTATATTATATGGTTGATATTGGTTGGAATCTATAGCTCCTAAAAAACAATCCATCATGGGAGAAGGTGGAACCTCTACCTAACTCATGGGTTCATTAGGTTATTTACAGGAATATATAAACCAATTTGATATCATATTTGGATCAACCAAATTTCAAAAATGTTCAAGAAATGCTTATTCTAATTGATCCCAAGAAGTGATAGAACTTGGAGGTAAACCAATATATTAATCATAAGAAAATTCATCTAAAGTGAATGGAAACATGTTACAAATGACACCTTCATGCATCCTTGGCCATTGCATTAAATTGTTCTTATATGTATGAATATGTTCCTTAGTCTACACTAGTCCATCATATCTAAACTTAGGTATATGATCCAAAAAATCTATAGGCATAGGATGTGAAGGCCCAGGTATGTTTAAAGGACAACCTACCCTTAAATAAGTAAGGAATACCATTAGATAACCTCACATAATATGACTTTAAAACCAATTTTGTTAGTCAAATAAATATTTTGCAAAGAAGCATGAAATGACTAACAAATTTCAAGAGATATGCATCAATTAAACCATGATATTAAAGAACATTCTCCAATTTGCAAAGGTTAGTATCCATGCATCATCAATTCAAAAATTTTAAATTAATGAATATGATCAATAAAACCTCATTAGTCAAGATAAATACCTTGAAATCACTCTTTCAAATAACATGAACAAGTTAGCATATATAACAAAAACAACCAAATCAGGCCCTCCTTCTAGTGCTAAAATGTTGAGTGGTAATTTTGCCCAAGTGCAAAACCACACTCACAGTTAGAATTTTGATTAGAAAACCCTCTCTTGCAAAGAACTCAATATTTCTCCAAGGTTCCTTTTTACTTTAATGTGTGCATGTATGCTTTTCAAATGAGTATATGGAATATATTAGTGCTCTGCAAAATAACTATTAACAAGGGGCATGTGCTAGGGTCAATTTATTATTCTATGCTATAATTGTTCATGAAAAATGAAAAGAGAATAACTATGATTGTCCCTCATATGACCACAATGTAGGAGTGATATTCCTTTTATTTTGAATTTTTTTAGATAGATTTTATCTTTATTTATAAGCAAGTTTAATAGATTGTATCTTTTCTTAAATCTTGCTTTAAGCATGAAATGAAATATCAAAAACTACCTCTAAAATGTGAATCTTAAAATGACTAGTGAATTCATATTATGTAGCTTTTGAGCATGAAAGAAGTAAATGTGCATGAGTAACTTTAAAAATTTCATGGCCTTTGAAATTCCATATGAGTTATTCCCCCTTTCATAAAATTGAACTTTCATAAAGGAAGGGTCACTTATTGCTTTAAATAAAACAACCTTTAAAATACCTTATAAATTGTTCCCCTTTGAATGAAATTGTGATTTTCATTAAGGGAAACTAATTTATTGTTGCAACCAGAAATGCAAAATTTGAAATCTAAATTTCCTTCAAAACATGAAATCTAGTTAAGCTGGAAATTACAAAATCCCTCTTAAAATATTGAACTTTAAACAAAATTTTTAATTTTGTGTGTGTTTCAAAAGAAAATCGAATCTGCTCCAAGTGAAACTTTGGAGCTTATTCTTTAAATCTATGCAACTTTTTTTGGGTTTTTATTTTTTTTCATGTTTATTTTATTTTATTTTGAAAACATTAAAAAAATGAAAAATACAGAGTTAGAAAAATAAAAATAAAAGTAAAATGGAAATAAAATAAAACACTGCAACTCATAATCTTCCGTTGACCCTAAAAACGTTAGTATCCTACACGAAAACCAGTATTAAGGTGATCCAATTTGCATGCAATCTAGCCTATAATAAGGTGCAATCTCCTAAGGAAAATATGAAATACATAAAAAACAAACATAAAAGTAACCATTAACATGCATCAACTTGTTGTGTTTCCAATGTATTACAGAAAAGAAGATTTTCAATTAGCTTACAAAATACAGAATACAAAATTTAGTTGATGGCATCCCAAGGAAAATAATACAATCCATTTGTGGAAGAAAATCTCCAGAAAATAGACCCAATGCCAACACTGTGCTCCACTGCAGTCCTACTCAAGAATTGTTTTCCCCCCTTAGGCACTTATCTTCAGTTTCCTTTTAAATATTTGGAAAATAAAATTCTTTCATTCTCTAGTCTGATTTTTTTTTTGAATTTTTTGCTCGTTTCTCCTTCTTGGTTTCCATTTTCCTATTTTTATATTATTTCCTGTGGCTTCATCCTGTCGCACGGTTGAAAATGATCTCCAAAGAGCGCTTGTTTCTTCTTTTCTCATAACCCTCCATTTGCGTGACTACACATTTCTTGTTATAACATGAATGTATTTGCGTGACTACACATTTATTGTTATAACATGAATGTGAGGGGCCCTTATATTTATCATCACCTTTGTCTACTTCTTCTAAACATAGACCACAGTGTCATCATCTCATGAGACCTTTGGTAACATCTCCTTAAGCGGCCCTGTGCTCTTTCCTATATTCGTGCTACTACCACAAGTGCGACCGTCCCCGTGGAGGAATATACTACATGGCCTGATGCATGTGCCATTTTAGAGAGGATTCCAATTAACATTAGGCTCATATCTAAGTGCTATATGAACCAAGGAAACATAAATCAATCTGCTTCACATTGAGAGTGTCCATTATGCCAGGAGCAACAATGCTTTGATCTATGTTATAGTGGGGGCTAGTTGGCGACCTCGTCTATCTTCTTGGCCACCTCAGAACTTGAATTGCACTAGCTTTGTGCCTAAATTTACCGATAATAACAAGGCTCGATACTATGCTTAAATTTTATTCACATAAAATTGGTAAACTAAAGCTCGCCCAATGTCAACCGTCGCACCATCCTAGTCTATTTTTTGGTAGTGATCACACAATGAAGACTTGTATTAACACATCTATCCCTCATCACTCCATGTCTTTGTTATATTAATGTATGTAACATTGCATTGGATATGTACCTCAATGACACCATCATCCTCTTCAAAAACCTATAATGATTCTACGTCAAAATCACTATGACTGCATATGTCACGTCATCACACCTCGCTCTCAATCAGTCTTCGTTAATGAACACCGATATGTTAGACACTGCAATCCACATTGAATAATATACTTCACAATAGCTATGTCATCCATATCTCCTCATCATTCTCTATCTGCCTCACTGTGATACCCCCATGGTCAGAACGTTGTGTCAATGCCTATTATTTTTATCTACGCGGCCACTATAGTTTACCAAGATACTGACTCTGTTATCTACATTGTCATCTAGCTTGACTCAATGTTGTAAACCACATTGTAATCCACATCTCTGACCCTGAATACCTTCATCTAGGAATAGTGTGTCTTTAGTCCTAGTCATTGGGATGAGTCATATGTGATGTTATACATTTCATCTCATCTGACTGTGCTACTGGTTGTTACACCTACCATGCCATAGAATCTTCCATATTAACGTATTAATTAAACTCTATCGTACCCACTTTGGAGTACCACTTGTAAACCCCATTTTTAGGTCTTCATCTGATCTGGCAAAGCTGCATACTTTACCATGATTTTCACAGTGTACTGCTACCATCATTGTCCATGTAGTCATACTGATCCTTATAGTGCACTACTTTTATTACTATCCACTACTGCATCAATGCCCGATGATGAAATTATATGTCTGTAATATCGTTCGACTATCTATATTATCACGACATCACTAATTGTCAGTGATGCATGCATCATTGCCTAAAAATATTTATCATTGCCTAACTAGCCACGATCTTGGTTTGCAGTGTCATACCTTCCAGCAATGGTTACGTCACAATTGGGACTCTCCATCTGTGTTGATCAATCTTTCCAAATTGATTCTTTCCATGCAATCTACCATAATATTGGGTCTTATCCCACAAACAATGTGATTTAAGACCCGTCTATCACAATTTTGTCTAAATTGAAAAATATACACTATTCAGTCGCTTTGATTTAGTTGTGTTGTTATCCCAATATTTGATGGCAAATTGTTAGAATTTCCTATGCATCATCGTATATCAGTCTACTAATTAGACCTTCGAGTATCACACCAACCACTAATCTATATAAATCTATGTTGCATTGTATTATATCCCCATCTGTAGTGGAGATAAAACTGTATGCCAGCTACGTAGTCTACATACATGTGTCCTCAGGTCTGTATTTGTGTCCATGCTGAACATCCATGTCAACACCAACCACTTCCAACAAACCACATCCAAATTTCCATGCTACCATTTTATCGAGTCACGTAGGTTGTCCACGTCAGTGTCAACTCACCCATGCCAAGGAAGCATACATCTTCATTATCCTCCACCTGGTTCGCTTAGAACACTTTGTTGCAAGGATCTAAGTCAACATTTATCAACCTTGTTTAGATTTATGTATGTGTGCCTTGTCGTAGCCATGTCAAAAGTCTTTGGCATTCAGGTTGTATGATCTACAATAATAGAAATACATAAATTAATAACCTAAAGCAAACCACCACTATTACTAAATTATAAAACTAAAGCTACGAATAATACTAAACTAACACCTAGCCTAAACTTTCCAAAATGAAAACAACCTCACTACCAAGACTAACGATTTTACAAGTGAAAACCATCTTACCTAACCCATATACATACATTATATAAAGTATATACATGTGTACTTTATTTCTTTACTATTTTCTTTTTATTTTATTACTTTTTATTTTTTTTTATTTTTTATTTTTTATTATTTTATTTTTTTGTTTTATTATTATTTTTTTATATATATAAAATGTATTTATATGAATATATTTTTTATTTTGAATAAAATAGTGGTTTAATTAATTTTAAGTTTGGATGGAAAAATGCTAAAATTATCCAAACAACCTTTATCTAATCAACAATAAAAACTAAGACCACACCAACTAATCCTACCAAACCAATAGGAACATCAAATACCAGCAAGATGAAAGACAATGAAACTCAATGCTAGCCAATGAAGAACCTTGGAACTTGCAAAAATATCACTCAAAGACAACCAAAAACTCCTAAAAACCAACATTGAAAGGTGGGTCCCCAAGTTTTTGGGATAGTTGTGGAACAACCACAACAAATGGAGACTCTATCGAGGAATGCTCCTAAGCATTTTGGATGAATAATCCAAAATCTTCGGCTTTGAAATCCAAAAACCCAAATATTAGAAATAAAATTATTCAGCAACATCCAACGATGATGGGGATAAACAAATCTAAATTAAAGCATATGAATCCTTGCTTCAACTAAGTTTGTGAAAGTATTTTCATTCTAGTATTCCTAAAAAACATCCAAATTTCATCACTTGTTTGTGTTAGCCTACAAAAATATTTATCATGAAAGAATATACCTTTGCATTGCTCCACAACTAGTCGAGCGTTTATAGCCCCAGTGGAGATACCCTCACTCATATCAAGTTAAATTTATGTTTTCTTCTTTTGTAAACATTGCTCCACTCCCAACTAGGTGTCTATAGCCCCGATGGAGATGCCCTAAGCCATTCAATTGATTTAGCCTTTTCTTAATTCATAATTGTATTGCTTTGCAAACTTAACCTGCCACATGGGTTAGAGATTCATTAAGATTAAAGATTGACTATATAGCAAATTTTCACCTTAATTTGCAAAACAAATAACTTCATCTTTAAAGATTCTAAGAATGCCCCTTAATATGATGTGTTCATGTGTAGCTTTAGCAAAATGATTGATTGTTCCAAAATTTGCTATCTTAATACCAAAATCCAAGAATACTAACTAAATGATGTTATCCCATTTTCTTAGATCCACATGATGGACATTTCATCCTTCAAAAGACCATAAGTCAATAGCTACCACAAACACTACCACCAATCAAGGGAACAAACCAAAATGTAAAACTCACTAACCAAATATTGGAAACCAACCCAAAACCTAATTTAATACAAACTTGACAGGAAAAAAAATACACAAAAGTCACCAAACCAAAAGGCAAACACAAAAAAACCAAAATCTATATACAATAATATACAAGATGAAACAAAAGTTTGGCTATCAATTCCCTAGATCCCAAACACAATTAGCACACTTTAAAAGACTTATAACATGATATTCATGCCAAGCCCTATAGAAATCCAACCAAAGTAAGATGAGACCAATAAATGTAACAAATTTCATCTAGTCTCTCTCACACAACCACTTTGATTCAAGTTTATTAGCAATTCCATGTTGACCATTTGGTTCATTAAACTTGAAAGTGAATACTTTATTTTCAACCATCTTTTGCTTATTCAATGAGATGTAAACTTCAATATTAGATTTATTTTCACAAGAATGTAGTATTTATTTCAAATAGGAGACTATTTCTGATAATTTTAAAACCAAGACATCATCTATGTCTTTAGGCCAGTCATATTCATGCAATAATTTGCAAGCATCTAGGATATTTACTATATGATAATCATTATAATCTTATATCCTAGATTCAATTGTTAGTTGTTGGTGAATCTAATTTAACAATTCAAGCATATCAATTTCTCATTCATTTAAAAAAACACTTTTATCAATGATGTACGTAGAAATCCATTCTAGTTCTCCATTCATCTCTAATGGAATTTTATCATAGATAGTATTTGAATCCAATAATTGATTATACAATTTTTCACCTGAAGCTTCGATGTTTGGGCACAAAAAGTTAGATTCTACCTTTTGTACATTTTCATTTACCAATACTTGGTGAACCATTGTGATTTTTTGTTCTTCTTCGTGGGCTTCATCATCCTCATCTTGTACCACTTCATGCGATATAGAAATTTCAGCATCCTACATATCAAATGGAACAAAAAAGCCATTAATGGGAATGTGAGAAACAAATAAGTCCTTATATCTTCCCCAACCATTATAATAATCATATTCTAAATCCATGGGATGAAATTATATCATGTTTTATAAAGCCATATGACTCTCTAATTGTTTAGTAAGTATAGGCTCTTCATTCAATATAGCAACCTTGGTGTCCTGCATATGAGAAGAAGAAAACAATTTATCAAAAAATGAGAAAGGAAAAAATTCCTCGTGCTTTTCCAAAGCATCATCATAATTATATTTTTATGTCAAATAATCATATTCTATCAAGATTTTTGTATAATATTTAGATTCATCTATTGATTCACCCTCTTTGACTTCAAAAAATTCATCTTCCTCAGATTCACCCTCTTCAACTTCAAAAAATTCATCTTCCTCAGATTCTTCTATTGATGAGTCAAGGGTTTCTTCAGTGGGATAAATTATTATATTTTACTTCATATGATTCTCCTAATCCTCCTTTGTGAATAAAAATGAACCAATATCTAGGTCTTGATGGGTTTGTTTACTATAATTCTCATTGGTGGACATTGACCTTGATACTTGCACCTCCTCTTGGATGATATCTAAGGTGGTTCTAATATACAAACATTCAACCCTATTCCCTTTATTTCTCACATTAGACCTCATTAAATTCAAGGGTATTATATTATATGGTTGGTATTGGTTGGAATCTATAGCTCCTGAAAAACAATCCATCATCGAAGAAGGTGGAACCTCAACCTAACTTATGGGTTCATTAGGTTATTTACAAGTGGAGATAAATTTATTTGATATCATATTTGGGTCAACCAAATTTCTAAAATTTTCAATAAATGTTGATTCTAATTGATCCTAAGAAGTGATAGAACCTGCAAGTAAACCAAGATACCAATCATAAGCAAATTCATCTAATGTGAATGGAAACATGTTACAAATGACATCTTCATGCATCTTTGGCCATTGAATTAAAGCATTATTGTATGCATGAATATGTTCCTCAGCCCACACTATTCCATCATATCTAAACTTAGGTAGATGATCCAAAAAATCTATAGTCATAATATGTGAAGGCTCGGGTATGTTTAAAGGACATCCTTAAAGAAGTAAGGAATACCATTAGATAACCTCAAAGAATATGACTTTAAAACCAATTTTTTTATTCAAATAAATGTTTTTCAAAGAAGCATGAAATGACTAACAAATCTCAAGAGATATGCATCAATTAAACCATGATATTAAAGAACATTATCCAATTTGCAAAGGTTAGTATCATCATCAATTTAAAAATTTCAAATTAATGAATACGATCAACAAAACCTCATTAGTCAATATAAATGCCTTCAAATAACTCTTTCAAATAACATGAAAAAGGTAGCATCTATAACAAAAACAACCAAATCAGGCCCTCCTTCTAGTGCCAAAATGTTGAGTGGTAATTTTGCCCGAGTGCAAAACCACAATCACAGTTAGAATTTTGATTAGAAAACCCTCTCTTGCAAAGAACTAAATATTTCTCCAAGGTTCCTTTTTACTTTAATGTGTGCATGTATGCTTTTCAAATGAGTGCATGGAATACCTTAGTGCTCTGCAAAATAACTGTTAACAAGGGGCCTGTGTTGGGGGTTTTTTATTATGCTATTCTATTTTTGTTCATGAAACTTGAAAAGAGAATAGATGTGATTGTCCATCATATGACCATGACATAGAAGTGAAATTCATTTTATCTTCAAATGTTTTAGATATATTTTATCTTTCTTTATTAAGCAAGTTTAATAGATTGTATCCTTTCTTAAACCTTGCTTTAAGCATGAAATGAAAATCAAAAACTACCTCTAAAATGTAAATCTAAAAATGATTAGTGAATTCATATTATGTAGCTTTGAGAATGAAAGAAGTAAATGTGCATGAATAACTTTAAAAATTTGATGGCATTTTAAATTCCATATGAGTTATTCCCCCTTTCATGAAACTGAAACTTTCATAAAGGAAGGGTCACTTATTGCTTTAAAGAAAACAACCTTTAAACCTTATAATTTGTTCCCCTTTGAATGAAAATGTGATTTTCATTAATGGAAACTAATTTATTGTTGCAAACATAAATGCAAAATTTGAAATCTAAATCTTCTTTCAAAACATAAAATCTAGTTAAGTTAGAAATTACAAAATCCCTCTTACAATGCTGAACTTTAAACAAATTTTTTAATTTTGTGTGTGTTTCAAAATGAAATTGAATCTGCTCCAAGTGAAACTTTGGAGGTTATTCTTTAAATCTATGCATTTTTTTTAATGTTATTTCATTTTTTTTTGTTTTATTTTGAAAGCATTAAAAATAATAAAAAATACGGAGTTCAAAAAATAAAAATAAAAGTAAAATGAAAATAAAATAAAAGACTGCAACTCATAATATTCCATGGACCCTGCAAACATTAGTATCCTGCATGAAAACTAGTATTAAGGTGATCTAATATGCATCCAATATAGCCTATAATGCAGTGCGATCTCCTAAGAAAAATATGCAATACATAAAAAACAGACATACAAGTAACCATTAACATGCATCAACTTGTTGTGTTTCCAATGTATTACAGAAAAGAATATTTTCAATCAGCTTACAAAATGCATAATACAAACTTTAATTGATGACATCCCATGGAAAACAATACAATCCAGTTGTAGAAGAAAAGCTCTAAAAAATATACCTAGTGTCAACATAGTTCTCCACTGCAGTCCTGCTCCTGAAAGCTTTTCCCCCCCTTAGGCACTTTGCTTCTGTTTCCTTTTAAAGTTTTGGAAAAGAAACTTCTTTCATTATCTAGCCTTATTTTTTTCTGAAACACTTCTGCTCATGCATTCATTCTCTGCTTGTTTCCCCTTCTTGGTTTCCATTTTCCTATGTTTATATTATTTCATGTGGCTTCGTCCCGTCACACGTTTGAAAACACTCTCCAAAGAGCGTTTGTTTCTTATTTTCTCATAACCCTCCATTCGCGTGACTACACATTTCTTGTTATAACATGCATGTAGGGGGACCTTATATTTATCATCATCTTTGGCTACTTCTTCTAAACATAGACCACGGTGTCATCATCTCATGAGATTTTTGGTAATGTCTCCTTAAGCGACACTATGCTTAGTCCTATATTTGTGATGCTACCAATAGTGCAACCGTCCCCGTGGAGGAATCTACTTCATGGCCTGTCATGTGTGCCATTTTAGAGAGGATTCCAGTTAACATTAGGCTCATCTATGAGTGCTATATGAACCAAGAAAATGTAAATGAACCCACCATGCATTGAGAGCATCTGCTATGTCAGGAGCAACAATGCTTCAATCTATGTTATAGTGGGATCCATTTGGCGATCTCGTCTACCTTTTGGCCACCTCAAAACTTGAATTACACTGGCTTCATACCTAAATTTCCCGATAATAACAAGACTCGAAACTATCCTTAAATCTGATTCACATACAATTTGTAAATTGAACTTCACCCAATCTCAACCGTTGCACCATCCTAGTATGTTTTTCGGTAGTCATAACACAATGAAGACTTGTATTAACACATCTATCCCTCGTCACTCCATGTAAATATTGTATTAATGTATGTAACATTACATTTTATATGTACCTTGATGACATCGTCATCATATTCAAACACCCTTAATGAATCTACGTCAAAATCACACTATGAATGCATATGCCACATCATCATACCTTGATCTCAACCAGTCTTCATTAATGAAAACCAATATGTTAGATGCTACAATCCACGTGGGATAATCTACTTCACAATAGCTATGTCATCCACATCTCCTCATAATTCTCTTTCTATCTCATTGTGATACCCCCATGGTCATAATGATGTGTCAATACCTATAGTTTTTATCTACGCGGCCACTATGGTTTACCAAGATACTCACTCTATTATCTGCACTGTCATCTAGCCTGACTCAATTTTGTAAGCCACATTGCAATCCACATCTTCAGCCCTGAATGCCTTCATCCAGGAATAGTGTATCCTCAATCCCGATTGATGGGTTGATTCATCTACAATGTTATACATTTCATCTCATCCAACTGTGATACTTGTTACACCTATCGTGCCATAGAATATTCCATATTGGCATATTCATTAAACTCTATCGTATCCACTTTGGAGTGCCACTTGTAAACCACATTTTTTGGTCTTCATCCAATCTGGAGAAGCTGCATACTCTGCCACGATCCTCACAGTGCACTGCTACCATCACTATGAATGTAGTCATACTGATCTTCACAGTGCACTGCTACCATCACTGTCAATGTAGTCATACTGATCCTCACAGTACACTGCTTCAATCACTATCCACTATTGCGTCAATACGCGATGATGAAATTATATGTCTATAATGTCGTTCGACTATCTATATTATAACCACGTCACTAATTCTTGGTGATGCATGCACCATTGCCTGAAAATATTTATTATTACCTAAATAGCCATGGTATTGGTTTGTGGTGGCATACCTTCCAACAATGGCTGTCATAATTGGGACTCTCCATCTATGCTGATCAATATTTCCAAATTGATTCTATCCATGTGATATACCATAATATCAGGTCTTATCCCACAGAAAATGGGCTTTAATACCTGTTCGTCACAATTTCGTCTAAATTAGAAAATCTACACTATTCAGTCACTTTGATTTAGCTACGTGGTTTTCCCAATCTTCGATGGCAAATTGTTAGAATTGCCTATGCATCATCGTATACCAGCCTACCACATAGACCTTCGAGTCTCACACCAACCACTACTCTATATAAATCTATGTTGCAATATATTAAATCCCCATCTGTTGTGGAGATAAAACTGTATGCCAGCTATGCAGTCTACATACGTGTGTCCTTGGGTCTGCATTTGTTTCCATGGTGGACGTCCATGTCAACACCAACCACTGTCAGCAAACTGTGTCTAAATTTCCATGCTACCATTTTCCAAGAGTCACGTTGTTTGTCCATGTCAGTGTTAACTCACCCATGCCAAGGAAGCATACGTCTTCATTATCCTCCATCCTATCCGCTTAGAACACTTCGTTACGAGGATCTAAGTCAGTATTTATCAGCCTTATTTAGATTTCTATATTTGTGCCTTGTCGTAGCCATGTCAAAAGTCTTCGGCATCCAAGTTGTATGATCTGCAATAATACAAACACACAAATTAATAACCTAAATCAAACCACCACTATTACTAAATTATAAAACTAGAGCGAAGAATAATACTAAACTAACACCTAGCCTAAACTTTCCAAAATGAAAACAACCTCACTACCAAGACTAGTGATTTTGCAAGTGAAAACCATCTGACCTAACCCATATGCATATATTATATAAAGTATATACATGTACACTTTATTTCTTTACTGTTTTCTTTTTATTTTTATATTATTTTTATAATTTTTTTTTTAATCATTTTTTTAATTATATTTATATATATAATGTATATATATAAATATATTTTTATTTTCAATAAAATAGTGCTTTAACTAATTTTAAGTTTGAATGGACAAACGTTAAAATTAGCCAAACAACCTTTATCTAATCAACAATATAAACTAAGACCACACCAACTAATCCTACCAAACCAATAGGAACATCAAAGACCAGTAAGATGAAAGACAATGAAACTGAATGCTAGCCAACGAAGAACCTTGAAACTTGCAAAATTATCACTCAAAGACAACCGAAAACTCCCAAAAACCAACATTTAAAGGTAGGTCCCCAAGTTTTGGGGATAGTTGTGGAACAACCACAACAGGAAGCAACTTTTCTAGCTGGCCAAATTTTACTAGCAATTGAATCCATTTCCTCTATTGGCATCTTTGTTTCTTGAATAAAAACAATATTTTGATGGTTTATCTGAATAATTCTTATAATTTCATTTTGTTTTGAAATACTCTCTTTGAGTTCTCTAATATTCCAAGTGATGATCTTCATTAATAGCAGGGCTACAAAAATTGGTAAGAGCATTACTCTTACCTTCCTCTACAAGATTTTCACTTTCTGTTAGCATATGGTGTTGATTGGTCTTGCGACCTACCTTTTGGTTGGAATCCATATTTAGTTTTTTCCATATTTTTTGACTTATCCCAATTGAATATGGGATGGCTTCTAACCTCAAAGAATGTGTGTACAAATCCAAAGTGTTACTGGAAGGTTCAACAAGGTCTATCTTAGGACCTATTATTTGAAGTTTCAACATTTAAAATATTGTTTTTCTTGTGTATATTTCCTCCTTTTTTCTATTGAAAACCTTTAATTTTTTGGTTTGTCTCTGAGTCCTTCCTTGCATATTTAAATTATGTTTCACCATTTTTTGTCTTCATTATTTCCTCTTCCTTATCTCAAACATCATTTGTGGAAATATTTTTAAACATATTAGTTGATAACTTTGATTGATCCTTCGTAACTGGTGTATTTAGTGTTCTTCTTAGGCATTTGGAAACGTGCTAATTTTGTATCCTCTTTCTTTTTATCTATAATTTTTTTTTTGGGAAAACACTATCCAAATGACCATATTCATGGCAAATTCTGCAACAAAAAGGAATGTTCTCATAGTCCACCACTTGCTTCTAAGTGTCCTTCCCAAATTGTAATAAGATATTTTTAGGTAGGAGTTGGCCAAAATCCATTAAAACACAATTCTGAGAATAAATAATATGTTCAATTTTTTTTAGTAAAATCAATAGTCATCATTAAATTTTCCATCTAGTTTCCAATTGAAGAAAAACAATTAGATTCCAAAATTCAACTAGGAGGCCAAAGAGTCTAAACCACACAGGACCTATAGAATGCATATCCTCTTCAAATTTAAATTTAGGATGCCAAGACTTCATGAAAATCCCCACCCTTCTAAATAACCAAGGACCCCTTTGAAATGTTTTCTTTCTATCTTCATTTTTAGAAAATAAAACAAGAAAATAACCATTTGGATAAATAGAAATTTGTAACTCACTTTTTATTTTCTAGTTTTTTTTAGATCAAACTTTGAAATCAGATAGGCTCGAACTAAAATCCAAGAAATGATAAATTAGTCCTTGTTTTTGCAGATTGTCTATGCTAGTTTGAATGATGCCCATATCTAGCTTAACAATCGAAGGTCTATCAGTTGCCCTAAGACTTATGGACTCATTTTATGTAGGATCAATCATAGGCATTCTTAGAGGTTTATGGGAAATCCTAAGATTAATGTGCACATTAAGATGAGGCTATCCACCATGGAGGGCATCCCTAAAATTTATTTTTGGGGTAGTCTTTGAAATCCTTATCATTGAAAAGGGTTTCCATAGTGGATTTGTTTTGGGGTTGCTCTTTAATACTGGATTTGATTGAGATATGAACCATTTTTTTATTAACTTCTTGAAACTTGTTTCGAGATCAATCCATGCCTTGGACATCGAGAAAATATTTTATTTTAACTTTTATTTTGTGTAGCAAATTGAAAGCCATTTTCAATCAAGTTTATATCATGAAGATCTATTGAAAGATATATTTTTAACCCATCTTGGGTCCCCTACAATATATCCTACTAAAATATTAAGTAGAAACCACAAAATTTTTGATCGCTAGGGTCGAAGACCCTAAAAAATATCCTTTGGAGCCACTTGCACTCAACATAGATGAAACCCTTGCATAGTCTCTCACTTTTGAAAAAACATGTATCGATAAAAATTAGTGGTGTACCACTTCTAATATAATTTATTTTCATCATATTTAAATTTAGGTGGAAAAAGGAGACTCGGGTGAGATTTTGTAAAATGTGCCTTCAACCATCATAGAAATATATGATGAAATATTCATTAGAAATATCTATTTAGAGGACCTAAAAATGTAATTTTTCTTTCTAGCCTAACAAGATACCTCCACTTTATGGATTTTGTAGGACCTTCCCTTAAAAAATTGGAATATATTAAAGAATGAGATGTTGATAGTGGTTTAAGATGTCCTAGAAATAAGGTAGTAACATGTGAAATGATATCTACTTTTATTACCTTGATTACCAAGAAAGGTGAGAAAACTATTTTGATAATTTTTGTCTTTTCAAAAAGCTTTTCATAAAGAAAAAACGCTAGAACATTGACTCAAACCTTATAGAAGAAAACAAATATCGATAAAATAATATAGAAATAAACATTAATGGATGGGTACCCTTGAGTACCAAGAACCATGATCAAATGATATCACACTAATGTAATGGATCGATTTATTGAGGTTTATTTATAGAAAATATCTAAACATCAACAATAAATTATCATATATTATTAACCCATGTTGAAACAAAATAAAGGAATAAAAAAAATTACAACTTACTAAACCTTTTGTTTATTATACATTGGCTATTAGGAAACTTTAATGAATATTAACCATAACAATAGTTTATCCAATGCCCATTGGGCTAGTTACATCAAATATTAATAAAATATATTCCATAGTTATTGATGCTAGACTTTACACTTGTTTACATAATAAAATATATGATCTTGATCAATAGGTTTAGATTACACACATTTCAATAATTCCCCCATAACATGACATGAGGGACTAAAAAATAGAATACGTTATTGGATATAACATGTTCCCTCCATGGTAGATGTTATAATGGGATAATTTACTTGAATGTATAAAGGAACTATGTGAGTTTTTTGCACCATCTATAACTATATACCCTAACTTATAAAACTTTTATTCAAGGTTTTCTAACCCCGCTAGATAAATTTTTACTAAGTGTCATTCTCTTTTACAATATCTACAAGTAGGATATGGATTCTTTGAAAACTTTTAATTGCTCTTCAATCATTGAGTCAAAGTTTCCATAAATTTGAAGTCCTTTGCATGAGTCTAAATTTTGGGAAGCACTCAACAATTCTTCATAACAAACTAAATATGAAGAAGAGAAAAACATATATCAAGGTTTATAGGAAGAAATTTATCAATTGTCAAAAATACCACAAGAATAATTAATCCAAAAAACCAAAAGGGTAAAGTGATATTGGGTAGAACATACTTAACAATTATTCATGTATTAATTTTACATCTTAAAGATGTTATATATCTCAAAGCAATAAATATATCCCTCAATATCATTGATTTCTAAAATATTTAACAATATATCAATTTCCAATATGTTGACTCCCATGGTGTTAACTTCTCTTTATAATAGCTTCACTTTTACCTACACCTTAATGTGGTTACCTTCTTCTCTTATATAAAAAAACGCATCTAGTTGCACTAGCATTATAAGCAATCCTTGGTGCTTACTCCTTATATGTTAGAAATGCTTCATCAAGGTTATTTATTGCATCACCCCTATTCTAACTTCTTAAAATATTAGGTACTTTAATGGTCCATGTATTATTATTTTAGTCATTAAAAAAAGTAACATAGCCTAGGGGTTCCATATTACAAAGAAAACACTAAACATAACAAAAGTACCTTAAAATGATGTAATTAATATGAAGAGATAGAACTATGTGACCTAAAAAATATTTTAAAATACATTTTATATGTAAATGTTATGGCCTGTAAAATTTTAAGAGTATTAGCAAGAAAGTAAACTCCTCTAAACTGTATATAAGTTTAGACAAACCAAAATCTACCACCTATAATGCAATGATAGGGGTTTCTACTACTATGCATCCAACTATTTGCCACTATGAATAAGGATGAATCATAAAATTGCACTTGGCTTGTTGGGATTAGTATTTTCTAGCATATTTATAGCAAAATAATTTTTACCAAATAGATTCCTACATCAGTCTAATCTCCACTATACATGGTATAGACACTAAAATCATGTAAATCATATTACATTGCAATGATGCACTCTTATCGACACCATATGACCCCATTGGGCAATCCTCAGGGGCTAATTAGGGGTCCTAACCTCTTTTGGGAAGGTTTATCCTACTTTCGAGATGTTTTGGGACATGTAGCCATGGTCATCCCACCCCAAGACAACCACAGTTCATGGTCGTCCCACCCAGGGATGACCACCAACAATTTTCCTTGGGTGGGATGACCATGGCCTAGACCCCTAAAAAAGTCAAGGGTGGGATAAATGGCAATCAAATTCTACCATTTATCCTACCCAATGACTTATGATAGATTGGGAGCCTATCTAAGACATCACAACCTACAAATTGGAGGCATCTTCCACCCAATACATGGTAAAGGTTTTGATAAGTAGCGACACCTAAATTGCATGCCCCAACTTGCCCCTTTGGCCCTGTGGCCATCTTGGGATATAAATTGGAGTGATTCCACTCATTTTCATAGTGAGGTATTTTAAATAATTTGCCATGAATTGTTGTTGATATTCACTCTCCCATTTTGCCCATGTATTTGCCCTTGGAATCTTCATCAATCGAAGGATTTTCCAAGACATCCCTAAATATGCACATCAATTCCAAAACCCATCCATTTTTGTGATTTAAGTTACAAAAATTGATGAAAATACACCTAGGAGTATTTGAGACTATATCCTAGAGGAATTGGTGGAAAAAGACATCCTATTTGGTGGCCATCCCCACCTCGAACAGTGAACAGTCCTAATTGGCACACCCATGGATGCCCATGAATTGGCATACAATTTTGAATCAATTTTAGTTTAGATCATTTTAAAAGTATTTTGTATGCATAATACTTGAATTTGGTAAATTTTGGAGCATTTTTGGACCACCAATTAGGATTTTTGTGATTATAGTCCTAATTGGAACACCTAGGGATGACCACAAAATCTGCTCATAATTTCATTTCAATTTCTATATAGATAATTCCTAAAGTATATAATATGAATTATGCTAAGTTTTGGTATCATTTGGAGTATTTTTGCATTCCTTATTGCACTCTTGATATCCTATGTTGCATGCATTTCATTTATTTTATATTAATCCGCACATGCTATTAACCATTTTTAATTTCTTGTGTGTAGGTACAGGTATTCCAATGCATGACGAAGGAGCTAAAGAGTCGAATATGGATGGCTCATAATAGTGGTAGAAAAAACCCACTCTTCAATCATGAGTGTGAGGAAGACATTGAAAGCGCGCCTTAAGTTTATGAAAGGATTGGATCCTTCGACATTGTAATGAGTTGTATCAATTGAGAGCCCTCAAGGGGATGTTTTTAACCATGTATTTGACAAATTAATCAATATAAAGAGAACCCGCCATTTCTTTCACATATTTATCACTTATTGCTTACTTTAACGTCGCTTTTGAATTCTTGAATAGAATAATAGATGCATTTCATTTCCATTTTCTAGGTGCACCATTTTTTCTGCTCTACAGTGGTGATCACGGTGGGACCCTTGTCCCATTTCATTTTTGCAAATTTTGACCTTGTTTTTGTCTTTTGAATGTTGTAGGTTCTGGCTGTTTTAGGCTAAAACGACCCCTTAATTCCTAATTGGAATACCCAGGGATGGCCACAGTAGTCGTCCCACCCAAGTATGGCCCCCAAATTTGTAGCCATCCACCTTGGGATGACCATAAAATAGAAGGTTTGCATCTCAAATTTCTAGAAATAGTAGCATTCTAGGCTTTCAAGGTATGCATGTAAACCTTCACTTTGCATTAATACTATTTAGAAAAATTTAAATTCATCTTTTTCATATCTTTTCCTTGTTTATTGAAAGGTAGATTTTTCTTTTCCCAAACTTTGAAATAACAAACAAAAGAAAAACAAAGAAAATAACAGTTTAAGTATGCATTTGAATGGTTTGACTACTTGTGACCTACCTAATGGTTAGGTTGTCATATAGGATAAGCATTTTTGTAGGTTCCTTATTCATGCAAATATTTTTGAAAGTGAAATTTTTCTTATGCATTTAGTGAAGGTTCATTGAATGCTACTTTGTTTTACTTTATTTAATTATAAAAGGAACCACACACACCACGTCACATTTGAACATTAGTGAGTTGGAATTTCATCCCCAACCACTAATAGAGATCAACAATGATGGGTTTCATCTCCAACCATTGGATCGCATCCTGTGAAAATTATTTTTGGCCAAATCCAACTCCAAGAATTATCTCAGCCATGCAAAATAGCACGCACTCTTCTTCAGAGGGTGTATCATTGCCCATGGTTAATATGGGTGAGGACTGGTAGGATTTGTGCTCCCTGATCAAGTATGGGCTTCATATCCATACTTTTGTTGGTTCACGTGATCAAACTTTAAACAAATTGAACATCCTTTAAACAAATTGATAATTACATCAACTATCTTCAAACATGTGAAAAGAGATATCTTTGCAAAGCAACAAATAAAAAACACACAAAACAGTTTTAGGAACACATATAAATATTTAAAAGAGATAAACACTTGTATTATTGTGTGTTTGTATTTTTATGTTTTGAAACATTAAAATTTATAAAGGATATAATCATGCAGGGTTTGTAACAAAGTAGTTATAGTGTGCACCCACAGTCAAGCCCATTCAAGGGTTGATGCTATGGAGAGTAGGCAAGGAGACATAGATTATATCTGATTAGACCCTAAGGATTTGATTATACCTCCTTGGTGGCCTCCTACTTGACCAAGTCCTATAATTTCAAGTAATGGACCTAGCCTCCAAGGTACCCCTACATGGGATACCCCTACAGGTTGTGGAAATTACTTTCCAAATATAGATACTTTACAAGCCCTCTTTCAAGAATGAAAACCATACATTGAGGCACAAACACATAGAGAAATGCCATGCATTCATGTGCCTTCTCGGTATACCTCACACACCTACATGTATGAGCAAGACTATCCACCATGGGCAGGGCTAAATGATCACAATACACCCTCAAATCATCTTGATAGGTCTTAGAAGTACAAGTACCAAGATGAGTATGATACTCATCACCCTGGACGAGCTAACATTGCCCTTCTCTTCCTCATTGATGAAGCAAGACATGAGGATGATCTTGATTGTCCTTAGTTTAATTACTCAATACAAGCATGGCGTGCTTCTGTGCCAGTGGAGTATAAATAATGTTAGTTTATTATTTAACCTCAAGTAAACATGATCTCTCTCAATCAAGGGAATATCATAGTGGATTCATAAAATCCTCCTGAATAGGATAGATATCATGCCAATAGTGCTAGGTCTTAGAGACCTCATACTAATGAGCAGTTAAACCAAGTTATCAAAAGGTATGATAACCACCAATCTCAATTCAATCAACTTTGGCTAGATAAACAATGGTTGGATCTCTTAGATAACTAGCATAAAGTTAGAAAAATGAAGGATTGAACAATAGATTCAAGAGATATTGTGTAATGGGGTTCCTACCCCAAGTATGCATAGATAGGGGGTTCATCATAGGCAACCCACTTTTAATCAAAATATGCTTCCTAGGCCTAATAAAATGGTGCCTCCTTGACCTCCTAGGCGTAATCAATACTTACCTCCCAGTGCAAACATAGATCATCTTTAGCAAGCATTTGTTCCTCCTTGTAATCCAATTCAAGAAATACCTTATGGGGCCTATGATGATTTGGAACTAGAATAGGAATACCTATAAGCACCATATGGAGGTATGGTTGATGACAATCAATCACCATACCATATGCTTAACATTCCTCGCCCTCCCCCATGGGACCAGAGTAAAGAAGAAGATATTAAATCCTATGATGTGTATATAGCATTGCTTGAATGCATGGAAACCATGAATAACACAAGCTTATACTAAGAGGGAGGGTGAATAGTATAAGACCACTTTTTACTTTTCTTTCCCAATCAATATTATGCAATGAATAGATAGCAATATCAACAGTAGTAATCAAAGCAATGCACAAATCACCACACACAATAGAGACACCAAATTTACGTGGTTCACCCAATGTGGGCTACTCCATAGAGAATATTTTACTAAAATTTCCTCAATCAATCTCTTGGGAATACTTTCCCTATCACAATGTTTGTGGACCTCTATCCAAAGGATACCAATCCCCTAATCAAGTTAATGGATATCTATCCATAGGAGAACTCCTTTCACCTCTCGCCCTGGCTAGTGATCTTCTAGAGGAATAGTTATCCCTATTTCTCTAGCTAATGGATCTCTATCCACTAAAGACACCTATCCTTACTGCCTTGGCTTATGGATCTCTATCCACTAGAGAATTTCATCCTCTATACTCTGTCACCTTCACAACTATGTCTCAAATCTACACTAAACACAGTCCTTCAGTATAACACAAATTGTTGGAAGTTTGAGGTATTTTATGTTGTCATTGATGTCATAGGGATCACATTGAGTTTTGGTGGCCAAAGTATTTCATAAATAAGCATTTATGATATTTTGAAAAGCATGAATATATAGGGGTTTTGTGATAAACAAGGTAGGCAAAATAAAAGGTTTTATTTAAAACCATGGACGGTATATTTGAAATGGGTTTTTCTTAAAACCTAGGTTGGATTTTCGTTTCATCAAAAAAGGTGCCCTAGTGAAGGAGATATTTAATTTTAAATATTTAAGTTTAAATTTTAAATTATTTAAAATTTAAATTTAAAATTAAAATTAAATTTAATATTTTATTATCGCTGATGTCCAAAATAATGAAGGTTTTATTATAATCCACCGACATCTTTCGAAGCATTATAATGTGTATATATAATGGTTAAAAACTTTGCCTATTGAGTATGCCAAGGTTGAGAAAATTGAAGAGTAATTCATACATGGAAGAAGCAGAAGGCGAAAAATAATGAATTCATTTTTGAGGGTTAAAGAAAATCGATGATGTCTAGACCTGACGTCACATTGGACAGTGCAACACAGTTAGCAAGAGATAAGTTTGGCACAAGGGAGGTCTACGTTTCAAATCCCGTAGGGGCAGAAGTTTTGGTGGAAAACATTTTTTTGTTTTAAGAACAATCGAGCACAATTTATACAGCAAGGTTCGTATTTATTTCAAATGTGGGCTTGCGCCTACGTGGTGAGCATCTCACAACGCTAGCAAAGAGGAACAAAGTTCGACTCACGTAGGTGTGAAGGTGCTCGTCAATGTTTGCAAAACGTTTTCAAAGGTTAAGGCCACTGTTTCAAAATTAAAGGTATTTATGAGAAGCGCCTTGCATAGTTGATATTGTGAATGCTTTGTGTGTATAAAAATATTTTTTAGAGATAGATATTTATAAGGTTTTGTAAGCTTATTGTTATTTCTAGGAGGAAGAAGGGTTGTGATCAACTTTTGAAAAAGAGAAGTTTTTGGTGTTTTTCCTTTTAGAATTATATCATATTATATATCGTTGGAAAGCTTATTTCGAGGGTTATTTGATTAAATTTCTTAGAGGGAGAAATAAGGTGTCTGAAAAGAGATATTTATATTTTTTTAAAGGGTTTCAAAAGTGAAGGTTGTTTTGTTCTTTTTAAAAAGTGATTAATTCTTTCATAAGGGGACATGATGCATTTTGTTGAGTAGGAGTGATAAGGTGTTACTTGGATATTTTTGTTGTGATATTAATCATGATCTCTAACCCTTGTTGAAATTTTTAAAATAATTTTGTTGAGTGTGGCAAATTTCTAAAGAGGTTTTTCATCTTGGTTGATTTCTGAAATATCATTGGAGAGAAAAGGATTGATTGTGGTTTTCTTTTCAAAAGTGGTTGGTTGAATGCTTCAAGGTTTTTCTAGTTTGAGATTTGTGTTTAAACCTTTTTTTATAAGCATAGTTGTTGAAGCCCATTGGTTATGCAAAGAACTTGAAAATAACATGAGTATCATTGTTATGTGAAGAATTTTTTATTAGCATTATTGTTGAAGCCCATTGGTTATGCAAAGAACTTGAACTTGAGAAGAACATGAGTATCATTGTTATGTGAGATTTGTGGTTGAGCATTGTTGGAAACATTTGAGTTAGTTGATACATGCTTAGACTAGGGTTTGTAATAAAGAGTTGTTCCTTGTGGTAGTTGGTTGAGAAGATTTTTTTGAGCCTAGTCAAGTGATTGTGTGAAGTGGTTGTTAAAGTTCCATGAAACAAACTATTATATAAATATGATTTGATTGTGCATTGAGAGTAGAACATATTGAGTCTTTAACAATTCTCTTTATGCTTCTATGATATTGGACATGTTCTATGTGTGGACTTGTTAAGAATATTTGAAGCAAGTCTTTGAGAGGACTTGTGGACTAATTTTGTATGAGCTTTTGTAGAAGCTTACAATACAGATTTGGTTAAGCTCTAGAGTGGACCTGTTGAGAAAATTTGGACAGGTTCTAAGTGGACCAGTTGAGTAGATTTGGACAGGTTTTGAGTGCACCTATTGAGCAGATTTGAGCAGGTTCTAAGTGGACCTATTGAGCATATTTGAGAAAGTTTTGAGTGAACTTGTTGAGCATATTTGTGCAAGTTCTAAGTGAACTTGTTGAGCAGATTTGAGCAAGTTCTATGTGAGCTTGTTGATAAGATTTAGAAAAGTTTTGTGTGAGCTTGTTGAGCATATTTAGACAAGTTCTGAGTGAGCTTCTTGAGAAAATTTGGACAAGTTATGTGTGAGCTTGTTGAGCAAATTTTGACAAGTTCTATGTGACATTGTTGAGCAAATTTGGACAAATTCTATGTGAGCTTGTTGAGTAGATCAGTGGAGTGGCTAGCAGCGCATATCAATGGATTGCCTACCTGAGTAGATAAGTGTGTTGCCTAGCTGAGTAGATCAGTGGATTGCCTACCTGAGTAGATCAGTGTGTTGCCTAGCTAAGTAGATCAGTGGATTGCCTACCTGAGTAGATCAGTGTTTTGCCTAGCTAAGCAAATCAGTGGATTATCTACCTTAGTAGACTAGTGTATTGCCTACCTTTGAGCATATCAAAGTTATCATTGTATTGGATAAGGATCCTTATTTTTGTGTGAAATATTATAAGGAAATTATCTTATGGAGTACCCCACATTGGGGAAACCACGTTAAATATTGTGTTTCAATTGTGTGTGGTGACTTATGCTCTTACTTACTATTGCTATCTAAGTTATTAATGCACACTGCTATATTTTGTTATTGTAATTAAGAACATTAATTGATATTGGTTTTAAATAAAGTAAAAAGTGGGCGCTATACTTTTCATCCCCCCTCTCAGTATAAGCTTGTGTTATTTACAAATATGCTCAATATCTATCTCTGGTCTGGCACAAACCTATCCTCAAATTTGCACCAAAATCTATCCTCAAATCTATACTAAACATAGTCCTTCGGTCTAGCACAAATCTATCCTCAATATCTATCCTCTGATCTGCACTAAACATAGTCCTTCGGTCTAGCACAAATCTATCCTCAATATCTGTCCTCTGATCTGCACTAAACATAGTCCTTCGGTCTAGCACAAATCTATCCTCAATCTCTATCCTCAAGCCTTAACACAAAGCTTGATCCAATCACAAATCAACACTACTAGATCTGCCCCAAACCTTCACTCAAGGTTTGAACAAATCAATCAATCAATTCTGCTCACAAGTCTTCTCAAAGACTTATCTCAAATATGCCTTGTAAGCTTCCACAAAAGCTCACACTAATCTATCCACAAGTCCTCTCTAGAACTTGTCCAATCTGCTCTCAACAAGTCCTCACTAGAACTTGTCCAAATCTGCTCTCAATCTGTATTGTAAGCTTCCACAAAAGCTCACACAAATCTATCCACAAGTCTTCTCTAAGACTTACCTCAAATCTGCTCAACAAGTCCACACTAGAACTTTTCCAATCTCATGGAAACATAAAGAGAATTGTTAGAGACTCAATATGCTTCACATTCATCACAATGCTCAATCACTTTCAATCACTCTTTTAGAAACATATAGAGAATTGTTAGAGACTCAATATGCTTCACATTCACCTCAATGCTCAATCACTTTCACTCACTCCTTTTAGAAACATATAGAGAATTGTTAGAGACTCAATATGCTTCACACTTACAATGCTCAATTACTTTCAATCACTCTTTTGGAAACATATAGAGAATTGTTAGAGACTCAATATGCTTCACACTCACAAACTCTCAATCACTTTCAATCTTTCTTTTATTATAGAAACATATAGAGAATTGTTAGAGACTCAATATGTTTCACACTCATCAACACTCAACCTCTTTCTCAAATCAATTCAGAATATAGAACAATTTGTTTCATAGAACTTGAACTATCACTTCACACATCCACTTGACTAGGCTCAACCAACTCTACTCAACCAATCACTCAATGAAATAATCCTTGCTCACAAACCCTAGTCCAAGCATATGAACACTCACTCAAATATTTCCAACAATGCTCATCAACCAATCTCACATAACAATGATACTCATGATCTTTGCAAACCCTAGTTCAAGTTCTTCACTCAATCAATCACTTCAAAAACAATGCTTATAAAACAATCTTCACATAACAATGATACTCATGATCTTTGCAAACCCTAGTTCAAGTTCTTCACTCAATCAATCACTTCAACAACAATGCTTATAAAACAAGGTTTTATCAACAACTCTCAATTTCAGAAAACCTTGAAGCATTAATTCAAAACACACTCAACAATGCTTACCAAACAATCCTTTTCACTCCAACTTTGCATTCACAACTTTCAACAATCACTCACTAGGAAGAATATGCCCATACCTTTATTTGATGTAGAAGTGACCTTGGAAAACCTGTCTCAATCACAATTTTCTCTTTTGCCAATCTCAATAGTTAGATGATAAAATATCACACTAACTTTCTCACAAAATAATTCTCAATTACAAAAATAATCAAACTTAATTACACCTTATTTCTCCTTCTTAAAATAATATCCAACAACACAAATCTTCAATCAAAACACTTCTTCCAAAACTCTAACTCATCAAAAGAACCTCTTAACATTTTAATTTCATCATAACCCTTTTCAGAAATATATCTCAAAAATAATCCAAACTCTACTTATGACTCCCTACTTAATATTGCATTAATTAAATAAATCACTTTATAAAATAATGCAATAAATCAATTTCCAATTTTTCTAAGGTAAAACAAATTTACCCTAGCCAAAATAACCTTTCAACACTTAGGTTAATATCATAACCTAACTTCCACCTTATTCCTCCTAAGACCTTAGCAATATGCAAATATAATTTCTAACTTTCACCTTATTCCTCCTAAGACCTTAGCACATGCAAATTAAAATAATTTCAAAAACTTTATTACCCTTTTTGCAATCCGTAGGGCTCGAACTTGCACCACTCTCTCCATAGCACCTTGGTCGTGGCTTCCACGTCGTGTGAGCCACGTGCTCCTTTGATGCCTTAAAGCGCAATATGCGCTTTGACCTCCTCACGACCCTCAAGAGCCTTTGGCTCTTCCTTCGATGCGACATCCGCTACCACACTTGCAATTCGGAGGCGCTTGATTAAATTTCGCACGAGCTTCAAATATTTTGGATGCACACCTTTTAATCGAATGCCAAACTTTGGTTTGGCTAAGGTATAAATACCTTATGCCCTCTTTACCATGCACGTCGATGGAGGATAATGCGTTGGGAGTCGGCGCTAACATTTGCCTTGTTAATATTTTAATTTATAATTATTTAAATTCAATAGAATTTAAATATTATAAATTTAATATTTTACATCCTCTTTGGGCTTTATTAAAAATTAAAGCCTCCTTAGGTTTTTAGAAAAACCTTTTAATTTGCCCACCTATGGTTTTAATAAAACCTTTTATTTTCCAACCATGGTTTTAATAAAAACCTTTTATTTTGCCCAACCATGGTTTTAATAAAAACCTTTTACATAATATTTAAAAATAAATATTATGAAGCTTATTTTGCCATCAACCTTTTGCATTACTCCTTTTGACCTTTTGACATCAATGACAATTTATCCTTGACATCAATGACAACTTTGACTCAAAATGTCCAACAATCTCCCCCTTTGTCATTGATGGCAACCCAATAACTTTTTACCATTTTCTTGACCTTTTCATTTTTCTCCCCCTGGGAAACTGCTCCCCTGACTGAATGCTTTCCTTCAAACATAGATCTCTCCCCCTTACTCTAATATCTCCCCCTTTGACATCAATGGCAAAGGGTCACCTTTGGGGCTCGGGGCTAAGAATGAGTCTCTTAGCTTAGCCCCTCCCCCACCTCCTCTTGAGGTGGTTAATTCTAGGGTGGGAGTATTTCTACTCCCAACAAGCACTGGTCTTTACCTTTGTCCTTTTTCCTTCTCATTTGATCCTTCTGATTCCTTTGACTGTTCCTGTTCATGTCCATGTTCCTGTTCTATTTATGTCCATGTCCATATTCTTGTTCCTGTTCATGTCCATATTCCTGTTCTATTTCTGTTCCTATTCATGCTTGATTCTGGAATGTCTGCTCTACACCACTTTGTTGTATGTCCTTCATTATTGCACTTATAACACTTAATGTTATTATTCCTTGGAGGTGCAAATATCTTGGGATTTCTCCTTGTGAAGCCATATCCTTTTCTATCATGAACCCTGCAATTCATTGCCTTGTGACCAAACTGATTACATGAGTAGCAATACCCATGAAAAATTTGCCTGCTTCTGAAGTTCCCATATTCTTGTCTTTCATGTGTCCTGCATTCTGAAGCCTTGTGCCCAAATATGTGACATGAGAAACATCTTCCATTGAAGTTTCCTTGTCTTGACCTCATTGGTCTCTTAGTCTCTCTTAACCTATTCTGATTGTTGTTCCATCCATTTCTTCTTTGTGCATTGTTCCTTTCCTTGTTGAACTTTCTATTGTTCAACTCATCCTCAGAAGCCTCACTTTCTCTTACACTATCTTCTTCTAAAGTTTCTTCTTCTTCAGAACTTGAGGTTGACTCTTCTTCTTGTTTCTTTTGAGCCTGTTCAAAACCAAGACCTATTTTATTTGTTGACCTTCTTTGTACCTTGATCATCTTATCCAAATTCTTTGAACTCTTTCCAAACTTGTGTAGCTTATCCTTGGACTTTTCTAACTCTTCCCTTAGTAGAGCTACTTCTTGTTCTAACTTTTCACATTCTAAGACCTTTGCTTCTAGCTTATCCTTGAACTTCTTTGTCTTAGCCATTGACTTGTTTAGATCCTCTATAAGATTTCCTCTTTCTTCATCACATTCTTGAAACTGAATCTCAAGTTGGGAGTTTTGCTTTCTTACCTTATTTAAAGTTTTAAGAGCATAAATAAGTTCTCCCTCAAGATCAACTCCTTTTTTTTATTCTTCCTCTATTTGTTTACCTTTGTCAACATCTTCATTTTCTTTTGACTTGTCTTCTATAGGATCATCTTCTTCTTCTTCTAGTGCCATTAGAATATTCTCTTCTGGTCCTTCAAGTGCATCCTCATATTCATCATCACTGAAACTGAAACCATTCCTTGTACAACTATCTTCAAGATGTCCAAAATTACCACATCTAAAACACTTGAGAATTATTGGTGACCTTTTCTTGACTTCTTCTTTTTCTTCAATCATAAATAGGACTTCATCTTTATCATTATCTGAAAAACTATTATCACTATCACTTGAGTACTTACTTGCCTTGCTTGCATAGTAGCTCCTCTTTTGTCTTTGAAAGAACTTCTTTCCTTGTCTACCTTGTCCATCCTTACCTTTCTTTTGGTACCTATATTTTTTTGATTCCCTGTTCCTGTGATCCTATTTTTCTTCATCATTGTTATTTTTAGCTTCTTGACAATCAGTTGCATAGTGACCATACTTTCCACAATTGAAACATCTAATAGATTTTGCATCTTTAAATCTTCTTGAATCCTTATTCCTTCTGCCATAATTAGCTTCTTCATCACTGGATGACTCATTGCTCGATTCTGACTTCTTACCCTTTGTCTTCTTAATTGCTTTGAAGGTTGCTTCCTTCCGAATATTAGGTTCCTCTTTTGTTCTTAACTCAAAGGCTATGAGAATACCAAGTAACATATCTCTTGTCAAAGAATCACCATATTTTGATTCTTCTATAGCAGAAATATTTTCACTAAATATTTTTGGAAGAGATCTTAAGACCTTATCACAAACATCTGATTCTTCAACATTAAGTCCAAGTCCTTGCATGGCATTAACAACTTCATCTACCCGAAGTAGATAAGTACTAATGTTTTCCTCATCCTTCATTCTTAATTCTTCAAATTGCCCTTTGAGATTTTGTATCTTTACCTTTTTGACACTTTTATCTCCTTCATATATGCTTTGCAACTTATCCCATATTCCTTTTGCATATTTACAATGCATAAATTTTATTGATTATGTTCTATGCAAACCTCTCAAAATTGCATTCATTGCTTTTGAATTGTAATGTTGTAGAAGCTTACCTTCCTTATCTGTAGGTGGATCAACTGGTGGTATGTATCCATTTTCAACTGCTTCCCAAATTTCATTGCCAAGTGCCATCAGGTGAATCTTCATTCTCATACTCCAAAATATATAATCACTTCCATCAAATATTGGTGTTGAATTATCTGAGGACACATTCTTAGAATCCATTGTGTTCTTGAAAGCTTTTCCTTCAAGTTGTTAAACTCTTCCGAAGGAACCCGCTCTGATACCAATTGAAGAACACAAGCTTATACTGAGAGGGGGTGAACAGTATAAGACCACTTTTTACTTTTCTTTCCCAATCAATATTATGCAATGTATAGATAGCAATATCAATAGTAGTAATCAAAGCAATGCATAAATCACCACACACAATAGAGACACCAATTTTACATGGTTCACCCAATGTGGGCTACTCCATGAAGAAAATATTTTACTAAAATTTCCTCAATCAATATCTTGGGAATCCTTTCCCTATTACAATGTTTATGGACCTCTATCCAAAGGAGACACCAATCCCCTAATCAAGTTCATGGATCTCTATCCATAGGAGAACTCCTTTCTCCTCTTGCTCTAGTTGGTGATCTTCTAGAAGAACTGTTGTCCCCACTACTCTGGCTAATGGATCTCTATCCACTGAAGACACCTGTCCTCACTACCCTGGCTAATGGATCTCTATCCACTAGAGACTATCATCCTCTATACTCTATCACCTTCAAAGCTCTATCTCAAATCTATACTAAACATAGTCCTTCGGTCTAGCACAAATCTGCTCAATCTCTATCTCTGTTCTGGCACAAACCTATCCTCAAATATGCACCAAACTCTATCCTCAAATCTATACTAAACATAGTCTTTCCAATCTAATCTATAAACATAGTCCTTGGTCTAGCACAAATCTATCCTCAATATTTATCCTTATCTGCACTAAACATAGTCCTTCGTCTAGCACAAATCTATCCTCAATATCTATCCTCAAGCCTTAACACAAAGCTTGATCCAATCACAAATCAATACTGCTAGATCTACCCCAAACCTTCACTCAAGGTTTGAACAAATCAATCAATCAATTCTGCTCACAAGTCTTCTCAAAGACTTATCTCAAATCTGCCTTGTAAGCTTCCATAAAATCTCACACTAATCTATCCACAAGTCCTCTCTAGAACTTGTCCAATCTGCTCTCAACAAGTCCTCACTAGAACTTGTCCAAATCTGCTCTCAATATGTATTGTAAGCTTCCATAAAAGCTCACAAAATCTATCCACAAGTCTTCTCTAAGACTTACCTCAAATCTGCTCAACAAGTCCACACTAGAACTTGTCCAATCTCATGGAAACATAAAGATAATTGTTAGAGACTCAATATGCTTCACATTCATCACAATGCTCAATCACTTTCAATCACTCTTTTAGAAACATATAGAGAATTGTTAGAGACTCAATATGCTTCACATTCACCTCAATGCTCAATCACTTTCACTCACTCCTTTTAGAAACATATAGAGAATTGTTAGAGACTCAATATGCTTCACACTTACAACAGCTCTATTTTTCAATCATATAGAAAACTCTAGAGACTCTATATGTTTCCAACAATCTCACTCAACCAATCACTCAATGAAATAATCTTTCTCAAACCCTAGTCCAAGCATATGAACACTCACTCAAATATTTCCAATAATGCTTATCAACCAATCTCACATAACAATGATACTCATGATCTTTGCAAACCCTAGTTCAAGTTCTTCACTCAATCAATCACTTCAACAACAATGCTTATAAAACAATCTTCACATAACAATGATACTCATGATCTTTGCAAACCCTAGTTCAAGTTCTTCACTCAATCAATCACTTCAACAACAATGCTTATAAAACAAGGTTTTATCAACAACTCTCAATTTCAGAAAACCTTGAAGCATTAATTCAAAACACACTCAACAATGCTTACCAAACAATCCTTTTCACTCCAACTTTGCATTCACAACTTTCAACAATCACTCACTAGGAAGAATATGCCCATACCTTTTATTTGATGTAGAAGTGACCTTGGAAAACCTGTCTCAATCACAATTTTCTCTTTTGCCAATCTCAATAGTTAGATGATAAAATATCACACTAACTTTCTCACAAAATAATTCTCAATTACAAAAATAATCAAACTTAATTACACCTTATTTCTCCTTCTTAAAATAATATCCAACAACACAAATCTTCAATCAAAACACTTCTTCCAAAACTCTAACTCATCAAAAGAACCTCTTAACATTTTAATTTCATCATAACCCTTTTCAGAAATATATCTCAAAAATAATCCAAACTCTACTTATGACTCCCTACTTAATATTGCATTAATTAAATAAATCACTTTATAAAATAATGCAATAAATCAATTTCCAATTTTTCTAAGGTAAAACAAATTTACCCTAGCCAAAATAACCTTTCAACACTTAGGTTAATATCATAACCTAACTTCCACCTTATTCCTCCTAAGACCTTAGCAATATGCAAATATAATTTCTAACTTTCACCTTATTCCTCCTAAGACCTTAGCACATGCAAATTAAAATAATTTCAAAAACTTTATTACCCTTTTTTGCAATCCACGGGACTCAAATTGTACCACTCTCTCCACAACGTTTTGGCCACGAATTCCATGTCATGTGAGCCACGTGCTCCTTTGATGCCTTAAAGCGCAATATGCGCTTTGACCTCCTCACGACCCTCAAGAGCCTTTGGCTCTTCCTTCGACGTGACGTCCGCTACCACACTTGCAATTCGGAGGCGCTTGATTAAATTTCGCACGAGCTTCGAATATTTTGGATGCACACCTTTTTAATCGAATGCCAAACTTTGGTTTGGCTAAGGTATAAATACCTTATGCCCTCTTTACCATGCACGTCGATGGAGGATAATGCGTTGGGAGTCGACGCTAACATTTGCCTTGTTATTTTTTTTTTTTTTATTTTTTTAATTCAATAGAATTTAAATATTATAAATTTAATATTTTACATCCTCTTTGGGATTTATTAAAAATTAAAGCCTCCTTAGGTTTTTAGAAAAACCTTTTTAATTTGCCCACCTATGGTTTTAATAAAACCTTTTATTTTGCCCAACCATGGTTTTAATAAAAACCTTTTATTTTGCCCAACCATGGTTTTAATAAAAACCTTTTACATAATATTTAAAAATAAATATTATGAAGCTTATTTTGCCATCAACCTTTTGCATTACTCCTTTTGACCTTTTGACATCAATGACAATTTATCCTTGACATCAATGACAACTTTGACTCAAAATGTCCAACAAACCATAGAGAGCAAGATACCTGTATCTGGGCTTCAAAAACCCACTTTATACCAGCTACACAGTCAACTGCTTCACCCATCTATACCTTCCCCTACATTCCTAGAGCATTTCAAAATGCCCAAGTTGGACAAATTTAAAGGAGAGGAATATGCACATGAGCACATCACTAGGTTCATGAACTAGTACTTTAGCATCCAGGAAAATGATTCTTAACTTATGAGAATATTTTTGATTGCCCTCTATCCCAACTATAGAGTGGTACAATCAACTTCTAAGGCACAACATCTATAGATTTGAGCAATTTGCAGGATGCATTCCTAGAAAATTTTTCCTTTAACACTAAATAAAAGGTGACTTTAACAAACCTCATAGGTTTGAAGCAATATGAATATGATTTAATCACAAACTATGGTAATAGGTGGTGAATTCTTCTTGCTAAGCTTCCATACCTATTACCAGTCTCTGAGTTGAATCGGATGTTTTCTAAGAGTTTTTTAAAGCCAATATCATTATTGCTACAACTGCAATGATATCAAACTCTTGAAGATGCTCTAGCATAGGGTAGAACAATAGAAGAAATTAAAATTCAAGAGGGGGAAATCGCAAAACCTCATAAAAAGGAGTGGACTAATAACCCAAAGTGCAATCTAGCACAATAAAAGCTAGCAATAGTTAACCAAGTTACCATTAATGTCCCAAAACCTATGCAATCAATGCCACCTCCAAAGGCAAATTATCAGGCCCAACCTCCTTCTACAAGTTACAACAACAACACTCAAGTGAATCAGGGGAAAAATCAGCAAAGTCATCCTAGGTGACAATATACACCCTTCGTTGAGTTGATGGACTCCTTATTCTATCATCTATGTGTAGCCAAAGTGATTACTCTACCTGAGATCCGGCCTGTAAACCCAAATACAAGTAAATAAAAGCCTATGGAATGTCATGAGTACTTATATTGTAGGTACCATAGGTATATTGGACATGACTTGTCAACATGCTACGATTTCAAAAACCTAGTATAAGATATGATTGAGAGGAAAGACCTTCAAGTGGATAACCCTCTTGTGAAAAACAACCAACAAATGGGTGTTTTAAAGACCCATTTCCCACTCATGAGGTGTAGGCAAATCCTACCAAATAGGTAAATGAGGTCCATATGACACCCCCTCAACAAGGGTTCATAGGGATGGTTAGCATTGTGACAAGGAATCAACGCTATCCAAATCAAGTTGCACCACCTGCAAATTCAATCAATATTCCCTCAATATCATAGCCTCCACCACCTCTAGTGCAAATCCTTCTACCTTGTCCAGTGGTTACAATAAAAGGTAAGCTTACTCAAATATTCTGAACAATATCAGCTAGACTTTCTATATATCATCTTATTGAAAAGTATCCACCTCATCGATAAGCTCTTATGGAAATTCTTAATTTGATTGAACTATAGCCCTAGGAGTCTAACTCCTTTATCAATTTTGTGAGGCGCATTCAATAGTGTAAATAAACAGTGATCACATTTCATAAACATGAACTCAAAATGATAGCAAATTATGTGGTTGATCCTCCTCTACACATCATTGCATGTGTAAATGGAACACCCTATAAGAAAGTTCTAATTGACACTGGTTTATCAAGTAACATCATCCCCACCAATGCTCTCAAACATCTAGGTCTTCCAGCATCCCATATTGTTGCATCCACCTACACCCTCTAAGCATTCAATGATACTATATGCTCAATGGTTGGCACTATAGTCCTACCTATCTAAGTAAGATGCAAAACTATACCAATATTTTATCACGTCTTGGAGGGTGCAATGGCCTACAATATATTGTTAGGTAGACCTTGTATTAGGGACATGAAGTGCATCCCCTCCATATCTCACCAATTTTTGAAGTATACTCATGAATGGCAAGTACACATTATCTTTGTAGACCTTGAGCTCTTCAAATACTACAACTTGGTGTAGTAGATCCTGAAGTCAACCTTACCATCGACTCACGTGGACTTCATATTGAATACATCTATTCAGGGTCTGACTCCTTCACCATCACATTACATTAATCCATTACCATATTCCTTCATACCATAATCATCATTTGCACCTTTAGAAACACCTTCATCATCATCAATCCTCCATAGAGTAACATGTCAAAGAGGCATATTGATGAGATCCCTCCCATCATATCCACCACTTCCATAGAAGAGATTCCTAGTCTAGAATATGAGGAACCATCTCATGACGCAAGTGTTTAGTCATATCAAACCTCACTTATGTCTCATCCATCTTCACCATTCCAGGTCACAGTCCATTTGGCTAATACAAGTTTAGGATAATACCTAGTGAGAAACATCACAATAGTTCCAACCATGGAGACAATATAGAATATGGGATAACCTCATCTTCCCAGTACCATCGTACCTCTAGGTATACCTCCCAATAAAATGAATTTCATATATGGGGGTTTTGAATTTGGAATAGAACCATATCCTCAACAAGAATAGGATTAAGAACCTTTCTTTCAAGACATAAATTACATGTCAAATCCTAACTATGCCTTGTAATATCTCCATCACTGCCATTGGCATGGCTATGGTTTAGGTTGTATGAACAAGGTACTTGCATTTCTTTCCATCTACAATATCAATTGTTATATGATAAATCTAGCCTAGGATACCACAAGAATATACCTCTTGATTTCCTCATAGAGAGTTTAGAACACCTAGGTCTGAACTATAGGGATGAGCTTTTATGTGATCCCTACACTAATCCTAATCATGTCCACTATTTGGGGGATTATTTTCTTGTAAATATGATAGATCAAGGGATATCTCATGATTTTACCCAATACTTTGAAGAAGGTAAATGTTTGCATACCCTTCCATATGATAATGAGGAAGAGGATCAGGGTCCCCCTAAGGAATGGACAATTGATGATGAATTGGATTGTGGTGTATCACCTATTAACTATCCTAGTTTATATGATAAATACAAGTAGGTCATCCCATTGGATGACAAAGAAAAATTTTAACTATGTATGTTACCAGTGCAACATCCCATATGGTGATAGCTTTTGCCACTCAAAGAGCAAGCTCATCACCTTCCACATAGACCACCAACAGTCATTCCACCTCCACCACAATTACCCCTGCAAGTATTGCGACAACTTGTTATACCTAGACCTAATTACCCATCCAATGTAGATCATCCTTCCATTAATATGATTTCCATAGATATTACTGCATCATTGCAAGATCCGAATAACACATTAAAGCCATTGCACCTCGACCTTGAGGTAATTGACTTTGATCGAGGAGATTCTCCTCCATATCCATCAGAGTATTGGCCTTGTGATGAAATGTTACAACCATTTTATTTTTTTCCATAATCTACTCAAAATGTCTTTCATGCTGAGGTTGAGCATGAGTTTCTAATTGAATATATAAACCCAACTGATGACATTCATTTTATCCCTACTCCACACCAGTTGGAAGAGGGATATCATATGTCAATTGATACAACAATTGATAAGGATATTAGAATAGATATTGAGAATTCCAAATTCATCAATTTAGGGGAAGGCTTATCCCCTACTGAGTAAGCTAATTACACAAAAATTTTAAAGGAGAACAAGAAAGCTTTTATGTTGTCCTATAAATATATGCTAGGACTAGATCCAAATTTAGTCACACATAATATTACAATTGATCCAAATGCAAAACAATTTAAGCAAAAGCTATGTAAAATACATCCAACAGTATCCTTAATGGTGAAATATGAATTGCAAAAGTTGTTAGATGCCAACTTCATTATATTAGTTGATTAGGCACCATGGATTTCCAATATAGTACCTATCAAGAAACCCGATGGAAGGATTCACATTTGCACTAATTTTTGAGATCTAAATAAAGTGAGTCCTAAGGATGAATTTCCTTTTCCAAACATTGATGCACTGGTGGATGCCACAAGATTTCATGAGATGTTATCCCTAATGGAAATGTTTTTTGGATACAATAAAATTTGCATTAATCTAGAAGACCAACTCAAAATGGTGTTCACAACACCTTGGGGGACATTTTGTTATAAGGTCATGCCTTTTGGTCTTAAAAATGCTAGCACTACCTACCAACGAGCTATGACTTATATCTTCCATGACTACATGCATAAAATTTTGGAATATTACATAGATGACTTATTGGCTAAGTATTTACTCTGCCATGAGCACATTGATGTATTGCACAAAGTTCTATATTACCACATAGAACACAATGTTAGAATAAATCCCAAGAAGTGTGTCTTTAGTGTCACCTATGGTAAACTCTTAGGATTCATAGTCTCTAAATGATTCATAGAAGTTGATCCAAATAAATTCAAGGTAATCCTAGAAATGCCTCCCCCTAGTACTATCAAGCAACTACGTAGTCTGCAAGGAAAGGTCACATCAATCAAGCACTTCATAGCACAATTGTTAGATAAGTGTTGACCTATGAAAAAGTTGTTACACAAGGGGGTTACATTTAAGTGGGATGACGAGTGTGAAACCAACTTTGATGAGATTAAAAAATATTTGGCTTCACTACTAGTATTGGCTCCTCCTATACTAGGAGTGTCATTCTATCTATACATCTCAGCTATTGAGCTTGCATTGGGGACCATGGTGGCCCAAAAGAATGAATTGCACAAAGAATAGGCTACATATTATATTAGCCACACCATGGTCAGTTATGAAATAAATTATGCATACATTGAGAAGCTATGCTTAGTAGTGGTCTTCACCACTACAAAGTTGTACCATTATATGCTAAATAATACCACGTATGTAGTATCCAAAGAGAATCCATTACGATACATGATGAGTCAAACTTACCATAACAGTCGCACAATGAAATTTATTATGTTTTTGATAGAATTTGATCTCAAATTAATTGGACAAAAATCAATAAAAGGTCAGGTCATAGTCGGTAAACTTGCAAAGGTTCCCATTCATGATAACCAACCTCTTAATGTAGATCTTCCTAATGATGGAATATTTCAAGTGTTGAATCATATGATCTTGATGAAGAACACAAGCTTATACTGAGAGGGGGGGGTGAATAGTATAAGACCTCTTTTTACTTTTTCCTTTATACTTCAAAATAATAAAGCAATATACCCAAAGCAATATCAAAGCAATGCACAATATCATCCACAAAGTGACACCAATTTTAACGTGGTTCACCTAGAATGGTTGGGCTACGTCCACAAAACTTTTCTCTAAAAGTTATCTCAAAGTTCTTTGGGAATCCTTCCCAATTACAATGTTTATGAGCCTCGGCCCAAAGGAGATACCTTCCCCCAATCAGAATTTATGAGCCTCTGCTCAAAGGAGATACCTTCCACCAATCAGAAATTTATGAGCCTCTGCTCAAAGGAGATACCTTCCCCTATGCTCTGGAAATGATCCCTCAGAAGATCAATTGCCTCTACCTCTTGCCAGCACGTGGAACTCCTTTCCACCGAAGACCTCCTATCCTCAATGCTTAGCCTAAGAGACCTCTGCCTTCTATGATCATGTCCACAGTAGCTCAACAACCTATACCAAACACAGTCAGTCGGTCTAGTACAAGTCTTCCTCTGTATGTCAGATCTGTCCAACTCTTGAACAAATCAATCCTCTACATACAAGCCTTCTCAAAGACTTGCCAATTGTCCTCAGGTTCTTCTCATAGAACCAATGCACCTCTGTCCTCAAGTTCTCTGATAGAACTATCAAACTCAGCTCACAAGTCCTCTGCTAGGACCTGTCCAAATCTGCTCACAAGTCCCCACCGGAACCTATCCAAAAATTGCTCACAAGTCCCCACTGGAACCTGTCCAAAAACTCAAGCAAGCTCACCAAGAAAAACTTTCTTAGTAGGAAATCACAAAGTGAATTTTTAGAGACCCATGGTTTTTCACTCATAGAAGATAAAGAGAATTTTTAGAGACTCAATATGTTCTATACTCAAATCCCAATCTCAAAACTCAACTCAAATCAACTCAGCTCAATCTCAATCTCAAATCTAAAAACTCAACTCAATATCTGAAATGGATAGGATAGAATGTTTTCTTTCAAGAACATGAAACCCCAACAATTGCCAACTATGCAAAGAATCACATAACAATGATACTCATGTTCTTTTCATCATCAATTAGGGTTTCAACAACAATGCTCATCAAACAAGGTTTAGTCAACCAACACCACTCAACTCAACATCAACCTTGAAGCATTCAACCAATCATCACAAGAAAAGGAAACAAGTAGAAATCCTTTTCCCTCCAAAGATATTTGAACAAAATAGCCACCAACACAATATCACCAAATGTAAAGAATAACTTGCTCAAATCAACTCAATGGAGTAAGCCCAATATCATGAATCAAGTAAAGCAATAACTTGATCAAACAACCTCTATGGAAGCAACTCAACCATCAAACTCAAAACAACCAACCAAGGGTTCCACCAACTCAATGCAAGTAGCAAGACTCACAAACATAAACCCTAGTGCACAATGCTTCCACTACCTCAAACCAGAATTATGCATTCACCAAAACTCTCATCAAGGATAACAATGCATAAGAAGTCTTCAACAAACCAGAAAATAGGATTTACACCCAACCAAAGGAAACCTAGTTGAATACCTTTTCACTCCAACCTTATTTCAGAAAACATACACCAATCATACTCATAAGGAAAATGTGCCCATACCTTATTGGAGTAGAAGATAATTGATCCTTAAAGTTGTCACCACACATAACTCTCAAACTTCCAACCAAGTTAGGGTTAGAATAAAAAGAAATGAGCAATAATATAAAATTCCTTTATTACACCTTTTAGCTCTACTTCTTTTAAACACAACCACCATAACATGCCAATAAATCAACAATCACAGACTCACACCTTATACCTCCATTTTTAATTTTAGCATAGCAAAGAATAATCTTAAAAATACATCCAAAGAAATATGCCCTTATTTCTCCTAAGCTTTTATTCAATGCTAATCACAAAATCCAAAACTCATAAAATTTAATCACACCTTATAAATTGCTGTCCAAGAAACTCCGAATTTCATGGCATAAAGACGTTTTAATAAAAATGTGTGTTACTCTAGCAAAGCACCCCCACGAGACTCGAAACGGTGACCTCCGCCAATGCAAACCCCAACAACAGCCTTCGCTGCCACTAGCCCATGCGGGCTACGAAGTTCACAAGTGAACTTCCCTCCACTTCACCCTCAAAAAAACTCCCGAAGACTTTTCAACCGCACGTGCTTCTAAGTCTTCCTTCGATCGCAGCGAATACAGAGCACAAACACCGCAAAATTGCATTCGGGGAATTTCGAATTAATTAGCCTTCCAACCTTAGGAGTTGGAGAATAAATAGTCTCTTCGAAGACACCTTGACGTCGGCGGAAATAAAGACCATTTCGAAATTAATCAAAAGTCTTTTCAAAAAGGGTTTAAAAACCCTTAAATAATTTTAATAAATTAAGAATAAAAAAGGTTTAAAAACCTTTAAGTATTTTTAATAAATTAAAAATAATTTCTCCCTTAATTAATTAAATAATTAATTAATTAAAACCTTGAAGGGTTTTAAATAATAATTAAATAAATAATAAAGAGAACCTCCATTGGTTTTAATAAAAACCATTTAACTTGGTTTTAATAAAAACCCTATCCAACTTGGTTTTAATAAAAACCGGTTTGGTTTTAATGAAAAACCCTTGCCAATGGAATCTCTTCGGATTCTCTTAAAAATATTCTCTTGGAATCTTCCACCTTTGAAGCCAACACATCCTCTTAACATTAATGCCATTTCCTTTTGACATCAATGACAACTCATAGACAAGAAGCTAGGATCTCAAACCCAAAATTGCCAACAATCTCCCCCTTTGTCATTGATGGCAAACCATGCTTCTCAACAACATAGAAACTCAACATAAATAGCTCCCCCATATCCTTCCTTTGAGGCTCTCCCCCATACTCATATCTCTCCCCCTTTGTCATTAATGGCAAAGGGTCACCTTTGGGGCTCGGGACTAAGAATGAGCCTCTTAGCTTAGTCCCTCCCCCACCTCCCTGATGAGGTGATTAATTCTTGGGTGGGAGTAAAACTCCCATTAGGCACTGATCATCATCAACGTCTATAACTTCCTTGCCGGGCCTTCTCTTGAACTCTTTGTCCATATTCCTGTTCTTGTCACTATTCTTGTTCTTGTTCTCATCCCTGTTCTTGTCCATGCCTTGATCCTTGGACCTGATCATGCCACTGTTCCTATTCATGTATTCTAGAATTTCAGCTCTACACTATCTGATTGTGTGACCTTCATTGTTGCACTTGAAACACTTGATGATGTTGTTTCTCTAAGGTAAACCTGATCTTTGAATCCACCAATTTTGACCAAACCTGTTTCTGTTATTTGCCTTGCATCTTGGAAAGTCTCCCTTGTCTATTTATTTACTCTTCACTTGGTGAATGTGAAGCCATGTGACCAAACCTATGAAAAGCAAAACATCCGCCTTGAAACTTTCCTTTAATTGACCTCTTAGGTCCTGAAAACTTTCTCCCTTCTCATTCTATTTCATGTTTTTTGTTTTTGTGCATCTATCACTCAAGGACTCCTTTTCCAAAATACTTTCCTCATCAAAACTCTCTTCCTTTTGGAGTCTCTTACTAGACTCTCCAACTTGTTCCTTGTGTGGCTTAACAAAACCAAGGCCTATTTTATCTATTGTCTTTCTTTGACCTTTGATGAGGGACTTTACCTTTTTGGAGCTATCTTGAAACTCTGTAAAGCTTATCCTTGTACTCTTTAGTTTCCTCTTTCAAAGAAGCCATTTTTTGTTCTAACTCACTATACTCAAGAACCTTAGACTCTAACTCATCCTTGAGTTCTTGTGTCTTAGCTATAGAGAAGTCAAGACTTTCTATAAGATCATCTCTATCCATACAACATTCATCTAACTTATCCTTGAGTCTAGCATTCTTCTTTCTTTCCTTTTTCAAAGCACTAAAAGCACTAATAAGTTCACCTTCAAGATCTCTTCCCTTCCTCTGCTTCTTATTTGTTTGCTTTTTGAATCATCAAAGCCTTTTTCAGATTTCTTATCACTAGAGGTGCTACCCTTTTCAAAAACCATACATGCATCTTCCTTATAGTTTTCTGAAGCATCCTCATACATACTAGAAACCAAATCATTATTTGTGCAATCATCCTCAAGGTGACCAAAATTTCCACATCTAAGACATTTCATGATAATGAATCTATGTTTCGGTTCTTCCTCTTTTTCCGATATGAACAACATCTCATTTTCATTATCACTTGAAGAACTTTCACTATCACTACTAGAACACTTACTTGCTTTGTCTAGGTAGAAACTCTTCTTGTGCTTGTGAGAATACCTCTTTCCTTGATTGTTGTGCTCATCTTTGTTTTTCCTGTGATGCTTGTGCTTTTCAGAATCCTTGCTCTTAGAATCTTGTTTATCTTCATCACTTTCATTCTTGGGAATAGTACAATTAGTAGCATAATGACCAAACTTTCCACAATTGAAACATCTTATATTTTTCATACTTTTGTGCTTTCTAGAGAACTTGCATTTCTTGCTGTAATATGCCTCTTCATCACTAGAAGACTCATCACTATCTTGAAGTTGTTTACCCTTGGATTTCTTGGTAGCCTTGAAAGTTGCCTCTTTCTTGACATCAACCTTCACTTGAGTTCTCAACTCAAATGCTGCAAGTATACTATGGAGCTCATCCTTTTTCAACTTATCCAAATCTTTAGCTTCCTCAATAGCAGAAATATTTTCACTAAATCTATTAGGAAGAGATCTTAAAATCTTATCACAAACATCATTTTCAGCAAGCTCAAGACCTAAGTCTTTCATGGAGTTAACAACCTCATCCATACGAAGCATGTAGTCACTAATATTTTCATCATCATTCATCTTGAGTTGTTCAAACATACCTTTGAAGTGTCTCAACTTAGCCTTTCTGACATTTGTATCACCTGTATGAACCACCTTCAACTGATTCCACATTTCACTAGTTGTCTTGTAGTGAATCACTTTGGTGAGATCTACTTTCTATAAGCCTTTCAGGATTGCATTCATTGCCTTTGAATTGTTGTGATGTAGGAGCCTTTCTTCTTTAGTATTAGGACCATGTTTAGGAATAGTGTACTCATCTTCAATCACTTCCCAAACCTCATTCCCAAGTTCCATTAGATGAACCTTCATCCTTGCACTCCAAAGACCAAAATCTGACCCATCAAGAATAGGTGTTGCATTGCCACTTGAATGATCCATTGTGTTCTTTACTAGCTTTTCCTTCAAGTTGTTAAACATTTTGAAGGCACCTGCTCTGATACCAATTGAAGAACACAAGCTTATACTTGAGAGGGGGGTGAACAGTATAAGACCTCTTTTTACTTTTTCCTTTATACTTCAAAATAGTAAAGCAATATACCCAAAGTAATATCAAAGCAATGCACAATATCATCCACAAAGTGACACCAATTTTAACGTGGTTCACCCAGAATGGTTAGGCTACGTCCACAAAACTTTTCTCTAAAAGTTATCTCAAAGTTCTTTGGGAATCCTTCCCAATTACAATGTTTATGAGCCTCGGCCCAAAGGAGATACCTTCCCCCAATCAGAATTTATGAGCCTCTGCTCAAAGGAGATACCTTCCCCTTTGCTCTAGAAATGATCCCTCAGAAGATCAACTGCCTCTACCTCTTGCCAGCACATGGAACTCCTTTCCACCGAAGACCTCCTATCCTCAATGCTTAGCCTAAGAGACCTCTGCCTTCTATGATCACGTCCACAGCAACTCAGCAACCTATACCAAACACAGTCAGTCGGTCTAGTACAAGTCTTCCTCTATCTGTCAGATCTGTCCAACTCTTGAACAAATCAATCCTCTGCATACAAGACTTCTCAAAGACTTGCCAACTGTCCTTAGGTTCTTCTCATAGAACCAATGCACCTCTGTCCTCAAGTTCTCTGATAGAACTATCAAACTCAGCTCACAAGTCCTCTGCTAGGACCTATCCAAATCTTCTCACAAGTCCCCACCGGAACCTATCCAAAACTGCTCACAAGTCCCCACCGGAACCTGTCCAAAAACTCAACAAGCTCACCAAGAAAAACTTTCTTAGTAGGAAATCACAAAGTGAATTGTTAGAGACCCAATGTGATTTGTCAAACTCATAGAAGCATAAAGAGAATTGTTAGAGACTCAATATGTTCTATACTCAAATCCCAATCTCAAAACTCAACTCAAATCAACTCAGCTCAATCTCAATCTCAAATCTAAAAACTCAACTCAATATCTAAAATGGATAGGATAGAATGTTTTCTTTCAAGAACATGAAACCCCAACAATTGCCAACTATGCAAAGAATCACATAACAATGATACTCATGTTCTTTTCATCATCAATTAGGGTTTCAACAAAAATGCTCATCAAACAAGGTTTAGTCAACCAACACCACTCAACTCAACATCAACCTTGAAGCATTCAACCAATCATCACAAGAAAAGGAAACAAGTAGAAATCCTTTTCCCTCCAAAGATATTTGAACAAAACAACCACCAACACAATATCACCAAATGTAAAGAATAACATGCTCAAATCAACTCAATGGAGTAAGCCCAATATCATGAATCAAGTAAAGCAATAACTTGATCAAACAACCTCTATGGAAGCAACTCAACCATCAAACTCAAAATAGCCAACCAAGGGTTCCACCAACTCAATGCAAGTAGCAAGACTCACAAACATAAACCCTAGTGCACAATGCTTCCACTACCTCAAACCAAAATTATGCATTCACCAAAACTCTCATCAAGGATAACAATGCATAAGAAGTCTTCAACAAACCAGAAAATAGGATTTACACCCAACCAAAGGAAACCTAGTTGAATACCTTTTCACTCCAACCTTATTTCAGAAAACATACACCAATCATACTCATAAGAAGAATGTGCCCATACCTTATTGGAGTAGAAGATAATTGATCCTTCAAGCTATCACCACACACAACTCTCAAAATTCCAACCAAGTTAGGGTTAGAATAAAAAGAAATGAGCAATAATATAAACTTCCTTTATTACACCTTTTAGGTCCACTTCTTTAAACACAACCACCATAACATGCCAATAAATCAACAATCATAGACTCACACCTTATACCTCCATTTTTAATTTTAGCATAGCAAGGAATAATCTTAAAAATACATCCAAAGAAATATGCCCTTATTTCTCCTAAGATTTTATTCAATGCTAATCACAAAAGCCAAAACTCATAAAATTTAATCACACCTTATAAATCGTTGTCCAAGAAACTTTGAATTTTGTGGCATAAAGACGTTTTAATAAAAACGTGTGTTACTCTAGCAAAGCACCCCCGCGAGACTCGAAATGGTGACCTCCGCCAATGCAGTGCCCAATAGCAGCCTTCGCTGCCACTAGCCCACGTGGGCTACGAAGTTCACAAGTGAACTTCCCTCCACTTCACCCTCGAAAAAACTCCCGAAGACTTTTCAACCGCACGTGCTTCTAAGTCTTCCTTCGATCGCAGCGAATACAGAGCACAAACAACGCAAATTGCATTCGAGGAATTTCGAATTAATTAGCCTTCCAACCTTAGGAGTTGGAGAATAAATAGTCTCTTTGAAGACACCTTGACGTCGGTAGAAATAAAGACCATTTCGAAATTAATCAAAAGTATTTTCAAAAAGGGTTTAAAAACCCTTAAATAATTTTAATAAATTAAGAATAAAAAAGGTTTAAAAACCTTTAAGTATTTTTAATAAATTAAAAATAATTTCTCCCTTAATTAATTAAATAATTAATTAATTAAAACCTTGAAGGGTTTTAAATAATAATTAAATAAATAATAAAGAGAACCTCCATTGGTTTTAATAAAAACCATTTAACTTGGTTTTAATAAAAACCCTATCCAACTTGGTTTTAATAAAAACCGGTTTGGTTTTAATGAAAAACCCTTGCCAATGGAATCTCTCCGGATTCTCTTAAAAATATTCTCTTGGAATCTTCCACCTTTGAAGCCAACACATCCTCTTAACATTAATGCCATTTCCTTTTGACATCAATGACAACTCATAGACAAGAAGCTAGGATCTCAAACCCAAAATTGCCAACACTTGAAGAGCCTGAATAACAGGCTGATATGACTCTATTTTTTTATGGCTCTAAGTGTGAGCAAGGGGGTGGCATGGGAATTATGTTTTTCACACTGTAAGGGGTTCCAATACCCCTATCATTCAAACTCAATTTTCCATGCACCAACAATAATGTTGAGTATGAAGCTCTTATCATAGGCCTTCAAATGGCAATCACCATGAAAATAACCAAGATCAATATTTTTGGTGATTCCTTACTCATAGTGAATCAAGTCAATATAATATTCCAATGTATATGCCCAATATTGCAATCCTACAAAGCCCTTGTGGATAAAATTCAAGCAAAATTTGAATGGTATGATATTGAGGCACTCCCTCGTTCATCTAATTGGTTTTGCAGACATAATGGCATCCTTAGGGTATTTAATCTTGTAGAACCCATTTTATGATATCGCAACCATTCAATTCAAAATTCTAGTGTAATCTACAACTAAGCATTAGGAGCTTCATTCCATACCAACAGTCCACATGATTAAAATTAAACCTTCTCATGAACGGTTCTCTCAAATTCACAATTGCTTAAATAATACCTCTTGGGGGCCTTATTCCCTAAAACACCTTTTGATAGCAACACAATGCTATATTTACAAGTTTTATCCCAATCCACATTTGCGAGAGATGAAATTCAAAAGGATCAAGAAATTCATGCAATTGCGGCTTTTTCATAGCAAGATTGATCCATACAGCAAAATTATCACCTAAAGCTTGATAGTATCCCTTTTGGATTGTCCTATGTCACCAAATGACATTTAAGCAAATATTATCTAAATATGTCTTACTTGGAGACATATTGTATCATCAAAGCTATGAGTGTAAACTCCTTCATTGCTTAGAAGCACAAGAGTCAGTTTGGGCAATCGCTCAAGTGCACGATGGTACATGTGGTGGCCATTTCAATGGCATGTCCACCACAAAGCACATTCTTCATATGGGCTATTATTGGACAACTTTAGAGTAATATTGTTGTGCTTATGTTAAGAAGTGCGTAAAGTGTCAACACCATGCTAATTTGACACATGTACCTTCTCAGGTCTTACATCTAATTCAATTGGTCTGGCCATTTTCACAATGGAGGTTTGAATTAATCAAAAATATCACTCTCTTCGTAAGGCCATCATATGTTCATCATTACAACCACCAAATATTTCACAAAATGGATGGAAGTGATTTCCCTTGCCACTACGATTGGGCCTCACATTGCGGAGTTTATGCTACATAACATCATTTGTCATTTTGGTATTCCATCCAAAATAATTTAAGATAATGGGTCACCTTTTAATAATAAGGATGTGTGCACTTTAATAACTAAATATAACATCCAACACAACTTTTCTATGCCTTATTATCCACAAGCCAATGGGAAAGCTGAGGCATAAAAAAAAATAGTAATTACAATATTAAATAAAACTATTAAGGATAATCACAAATATTGGCATAATCAATTACCTCTTACCCTTTGGGCCTACTGCACTAGTATTCAGACACCCATTGGGGCAACTCTGTTTTCACTAGTGTATGGTGCTGAGGCTGTCATGCCTTTAGAGTTGGAAATCTCATCATTGTGCATATCCATGCAATATTTCATCGATGATGACACCGCACGGTAGGCTCACCTAAACCAATTACCTTTACATGATGAATTATGTGTTAATGCTCTTGAGCACCTGCGTGTTTATCAAGAGTGGCTTAAGATAGCCTATAACATGAAAGTCCATCCTAGGGACTTTTAGGTTGGTGACCTTGTTTTAAAGAGAACCAAAAAAATTATAACTTGCCACCCCATCTATGGGATAAATTTTTGGTAAATTGTTTAGGTCCTTACATTATCACTAGTCATATTAGACCTAGAACTTATCACCTAGCTTCCATTGAAGGATGTGACAAGCCTAAACCCTTGAATATCCTTCAATTATGGCCTTTCATGTTTAAACCACCACACCATCACCCAAAAATCTCCAAAGGTACCTACAAAACCCTTTGGTCATCCAAAAAACCCCAAAGGCACCTACAAAACCCTTTGGTCACCCAAAAAGCTCCAAATGTACCTACAAAACCCTTTGGTCATCCAAAAATACCAAAAGACACCTAAAAAATCCTTTGGTCACCCAAAAATCTCTAAAGGTTCCTAAAAAACCCTTTGGTTACCCAAAAATCCCCAAAGGTATCTACAATATCCTTTGGTCACCAAAAAACCCAAATGTATCTCCACACCCTTTGGTCACCCAAAAATCTCCAAAGGTACTCATAAACCCTTTGGTCACCCAAAACGCTCCAGAGGCACCTATGAAATATTTGGTCATCTAAAAATCTCCAAAGGTACCTATAAACCCTTTGGTCACTTAAAAATTCCTAAAGGTATCTACAACACCCTTTGGTCACCAAAAAGTCCCAAAGGTATCTATAAAACCTATGGTCACAAAAATCCCCAAAGGTATCTATAAACCGTTTGGTCACACAAAAAGACCCAAAGGTATATACAACACATTTTGGTTAGTAAAAAAATCCCTAAAGGTATCTACAACACCCTTTAGTCACCAAAAATCTCCAAAGGTATCTCCACACCCTTTGGTCACCCAAAAATCCCCAAAGGTACCCATAAACCCTTTGGTCACCCAAAAATCTCCAAAGGTACCTATAAACTCTTTGGTCACCCAAAAAACCCCAAAGGTATCTACACACCCTTTGGTCACCCAAAAATCCCCAAAGGCACCTACAAAATCCTTTGGTCAACCAAAAAGCTCCAAAGGTGCCTACAAAACCCTTTGGTCACCAAAAAAGCCCTAAAGGTGTCTATAAAACCCTTTGGTCACCCAAAAAGCTCCAAAGGTGCCTAAAAAACACTTTGGTCATCCAAAAAAGCCCCAAAGTTATCTACAACACACTTTGGTCACCCAAAATCCCCAAAGGTATCTATAAACCCTTTGGTCACTAAAATTCCCCAAAGGTATCTATAAACTCTTTGGTCACCCTAAAAGCCCCAAAGGTATCTATAAACCCTTTGGTCACCCAAAAAGCTCCAAAGGTGCCTACAAAACCCTTTGGTCACCCAAAAAGCTCCAAAGGTGCTTACAAAATCCTTTGGTCACCCAAAATGCTCTAAAGGTACCCATGAACCCTTTGGTCACCCAAAAGCTCCCAAGGTGCCTACAAAACCCTTTGATCACCAAAAAATATCCAAAGGAGCCTACAAAACCCTTTGGCCACCCAAAATGCTCCAAAAATACCCATGAACCCTTTGGTCACCCAAAAATCCCCAAAGGTATCTATAAACTCTTTGGTCACCCAAAAAGCCCTAAAGGTATCTATAAACCCTTTGGTCACCCAAAATACCCCAATGGTATCCACTAAGCCCATTGGTAAAAGGTATATATATATACATATATATATATATATCAAAATCCAAAAACATCATTAAAATATCAAAAATACAAAAATATTGCATTGCATTACATTTCATATATCTGACTTATACAATAAATTACATTAAGCATACCCATAATTGCATTTTGCATTCTAGAGTTGATCATACATGTCTAGCACCAGGTTTGTCCACTAGCTATCCCTCAAGATCAACTTTGTTAGAAATCATTATTAATACTTGTTTACATTTCAATTATCATGTCCATCTACATTTTCCACCTTTCATATGTGTGTATGTTTCCCTTCACCTAGGCCATTTGTTATAAGGCATCATTAGGGTTTTTGGTCACTCAACCATCTCTATTTTTCTTTTCAGATTTTGTAGAAAGCTATCCTAATTTTTAGAAGGTAGAGTCTTGCTTTGATTGTACCTTGTATACGTCATAATCCCAAACACATTTTCACACTAATAAATCTAAGTTTTGTGCAAGGAAAGATGAAACTTACAAAGTGTTCCATGTTACCCTAAGCAAAAAATTTACCTTTGTCATCCCCCTATACGAATGGTTAAAAAATGCTGAGAATTGACAAAAGGACAAGCTCCTCCTTACCCAAAACAATCAAAATTTCTTACTTCATGCCAAATTGGTGCAAGTATCCATAGAGAAAAATAATCAATGGTTGTTACCACTAAAAATATTCAAAAGAAACAGTGGTTTTGACCACTAGTAGAAGCAAAAATTAAAATAAGCAGTGGTTGTCACCACTACCAAAATCCCTTGCTCACCAAAATAAAAATGAGCAAATCTCTAGAGTAATTCAAGAATAAAATAAAATAAGGGAGTACTGAAATTGAATCCCTAGATTTCTTAGCATTTGATAACCATAGGGTGATCCTCATTACAGGTTGGATGGTATCAAGCCTACCTGGCAATGGAATTATCCTTATGCATGATGATATTTCTGTCACATTAGAAACCTATTTTTGTATAGACCGATATTTGCATGCAGATGAGCTAGCGTTTGGTAGCCTATATTGTCTAGTGGTCTAATCTAACTACGTAAAAAACTCAGGATCATGATACTCATAGGGTGATATTCAGTATAGATGGGCTGCATAAATCCTTTTTGGAAGTGGGGTAACATTATACATTATAATAACAATGAACTCACATGCACACACAGGGATATTGAATATCTTGGTCATCCTAGCATATGTATACCTTGCCAAAAAGTCTTACATAGTTAATAAGCAAATTTTGAGTAGGTCACTAGAGTGTTTGAGTCTCATGAAAACCTCAATATAGCATATTACTATTCATTAATTACATACCATTTTATCACAAGTTTGTTAGTTTACATTTTCACAATCCATCAGATAGTCTTATGATAACGTTAAAATGAATTGATGAATTTTGTATAGTCTATGGTGCTAGCATCTAGTGTGTCAAATAGTATTCATAATTTATCATACAAATTAACAACTCATCCATTTCATTATGTGTACACACATATACATATCATAAAATCACATCATATTACAATACATTCATCCATGATATTGCATCCATAAATGCATCAGCAAACCGATAAGAAGAAATAAATGCACATATTTACTCATTGCAAGGAGCTTCATAAAGGACAATTCACCCTATCTACTGGTCCAAAATATTCAAAAATATTAAAATAAACAAAAATATTAAATAAATAAAAATCTCAAGTATACCTCGTACCTATTTGTTTACCCTATAAACTTGGTGGTTGCAGTGACTTGCGCTCCATGCAATCTGGAAAGATGAGTAAATTACCATAAGGCCATTTGAGCCAAAATTATTCATTGATGAATTGAAATTTTCTCACTTCAATCCTAAATAAGGCCCTTTAAGTCATACTACTCCATAATAATGAGGTATTCATTTACTTTCTTCCATGAAATATCATCAAAAACACCAAAAACAAATGAAAAGTAAAGAAAATGGCCTAAAAACCACAAAAAATAGGTCAAAATTGATCAAAATTTACAAAGGATCAAGATTGAACACAAATCATTCATGGATGAATTGAAATGTATCTACTTCAATCCCCAATAATGCCATTGTGTTCAAACCACTCCATGGTAACGAGGTATTCAGTTCTATTCTGCCATGAAATATCAACAAAACTATCAAAATCCTCACAAAATTGATAAATCTTACAATGGGTAAAACTGAAGGTAATCCCAATATAGTCATATTGGTCAAGCGACTCATAAATTTCATCATTGGTCATGCCCTCATTGACTCATTGCTTGATGAGGTATCCATAATAATGAATTCATAATCAAAATCAACACTTAAACACTCAAAAGTGCAATCTGCATACTTTCAAAAGAATCATTGCCAAAGATAAATTTCAAGCCTATGCTGGGGTAAGTAATTCAGTACCAATTCAAAAAAAAGTCTTGGTATCCTTGGAAGCCTTAGGATATGTATCCCAAAATAGGTATACAATCCAAATAAGTAACCAAGACCAAGTATACCCTAAGCCCCTAAGATTGCCATTATAGTGTGGTTGAAAGGTATACGAAAATCAATCCTTCAAGTATGTCAAAAGCAAGGATTCCAAGAAAGTATGATCTTTCCACAATGGAGGTATCTAAATTTTGTTAGGTTACTGAATAACCTTAATCACTTGATAGTTTAGTCATCTATTTTTTTCTAGGCTCTATTTCACATAATGCAACCCAAAAAGAGGCATATGTAGACATTAAAATCATGTCAATCAGATTAGATTGCAATGATGCACTCTTATCAATACCAAATGGACCCATTGGGCAACCCTCAGGGGTTAATTAGGGGTACTAACCACTTTTTTGGAATGTTTTACCCCACTTTTAGGAATTTTTGGGCCATGGGTCCATGTATCCATGGCCATCGCACCCAGGACAACCACGGTTCATGGTTGTCCCACCCAGGGACGACCACTAGCAACTATTCTTGGGTAGGATGACCATGGCCTAGACCCATAAAAAATTCAAGGGTGGGATAAATGGCAATCAAATTCTACCATTTATCCTGCCCAATGACTTATGACATATTGGGAGCCTGTCTAAGACATCACAACCTGCAAATTAGAGGTCCGAATTGGAGGCCTCTTCCACCTAATGCATGGTAACGATTTTGACAAGTGGTAGCACCTACCTTACATTCCCCAACTTACCCCTTTGGACCTATTTCCCTTTTGGGTTATATATTGGAGTGATTCCACTCAATTTCAGAGAGAGGTCTTTACAAGAATTTACCATGAAGTTCGATCGAGATTAACTCTCCACTTTTGCCTGCGTATTTACCCTTAGAATCTTAATCAATCAAAGGTGTTTCCAAGATATCCCCAAATACACACATCCATTCCAAAACCCACCCATTTCCATGATTTAAGTTACCAAATTTTATGACAACACCCATAGGAGTATTCTAGACTAGATCCCAAAGGAATTGGTGGTAAAAACCACCCTGTTTTGTGATTGTTCCCACCTAGGATGGTTAACAGTCCCAATTGGCACACTCAAGGATGACCATTAATTAGCATACAATTTGGAATTAATATTAGTATACTAGGATGGTTAACAATCCCAATTAGCACACTCATGGATAACCATTAGTTAGCATGCAATTTGGAATTAATATTAGTATAGATAATTTTTAAAGTAGTTTATATGCATAATACATTAATTTGGTAAAGTTTGGAGCAGTTTTGGACCACCAATTAGGGATTTTGTGATGTCAGTCCTAATTGGAACACCTAGGGATGGCCACAACATTTTCTTATAATTCATTTCAATTTTTACATCGATCATTCCTAAATTAGATAATATGCATTATGCTAAGTTTTGGTATCATTTGAAGTAGTTTTGCATTCCTTTTTGCATTCTTGATATCCTATGTTGCATGCATTTGATTGATTTTATCTTAATCCGCACATGCTATTAACCAATTTCAATTTATTGTGTGTAGGTACAGGTATTCTAGCACATGAGGAAGGATATAAAGATTCCAATATCGATAGCTCATTGCAGTGGTAGCAAAAACCCACTCTTCAATCGTAAGTGCGAGGAAGACACTGAAAGCACACCTTAAGTTTATGAAAGGATTGGATCCATTGAAACTATAATGAGTTGTATGAATTGAGAGCCCTCAAGGAGATGTTTGTAATCACGTATTTGACAAATTAATCAATATAAATAGAACCCCCCATTTATTTCATATATTTATCACTTATTGCTTACTTTAATGTCACTTTTGAATGCTTGAATAGAAAAATAGATGCATTTCATTTCCCTTTTCTAGGTGCACCATTTTTTCTGCTCTACACATGGAGTACATAGAATATGAAGGGTAAATATGATGGAAATCTAATTCATTCCTCTTGCATGTCCAATGCCTAACACAATTTGTTACATGATTTATATCCAAGTGCAATTATCAAGTACGTAACATAAACATATCTTAAAAATTAAAACAAAAATTAATAATATTAGCTACACTTGTGAATATTCATGAAACTAATAGACACAATTGAAAATCATATATGTTTAATTTTTATCTTAAAATTCTTAATACACATTTTATGTGCCATGAAATTAATTTTAAGAGACAAGAGTACCTAAAATATGCTACAATGAATAAGCTTTAATAAATAAGTTTAAATGTTGAATGATATAAAAAATGGTGCACTTGAGTCTTGCCTTTGAAATTCTATATTATGAACACTAAGCATATGTTAATACAAATCAACACACATTATATTTTCCATTCATAATTTTAACAAACCTTTTATCAAGTATGTGAAGAGTCATCTTCTATATCTATATTATGGAGATAAACCTCTATACAATGTAATGGGAAATGGTCTATATCGATCACCACATAGTAAGCATTGATAATAAATCTTGTATGCAAATTTTGAGCAATTCACATATTGTAAGTATTCTTCATCCATGTACATGAATGATTTTGACCATTTACATTCATATTTTATATTATAAGTTAATGTTATTTATTATTATATTGTCCTGGATATATATATTTGATTTCTCATATATAATTCTACTCTTGATAATTGATATTTTGACCTATAATATTGTTGGATTATTTACATTGGGACCTATGATATTTTGATATAGTTAAAATTAAAATCCAATATTGGTATCAAAGATACCACTTAACTCTGTCCATTATTGATAGAGTTATATTTTGGATTGTATCTACTTTGAAAGCAGTGCAAACTTAAACTATATTTTTAAAGGTTTGATTGAGTAGATATTGAGAGGATAGGGTAAAATCACCCTGATTTGGATGCTTTGGTCTTTCTAATTGGTTGGAGTAAAATCAATGAATACTAGGACTCAACTTGAATAGATTGAGAGTGTTGGCAATTTTGGGTACCTTGGGTACATTGCATTTGCTCAAGTGAATAAGTTGTCATTGATGTCAGGAAGTTGTTTGAAGGTTATGGCATGACAGTTTCAAAGGTCTCTGGCAAACCCCAAGCTGACAGGTTCGAAAGAAAAGTGTAAGTTGGAAAAGTGAGTAAGTTGGAAAAGTGTCGCGATATCGCGACATGTCGCAGTTTCGCGACTTAAATAGGAGAGAGAAAGCTTTTTGAAAAAGTGTCGTGATATCGTGACATGTCGCAGTTTCACGACTTAAACAAGAGAGAGAAAGCTTTTTGAAAAAAGTGTCACGATATCACGACATGTCATGATTTCGTGACAAATTGCAGGAGGGGGAGTCCGAAAGAAATAGTGTCACGATTTCATGACATGTTGCAGGAGGAGTCCAAAAGAAAAAGTGTCACGATTTCACGACATGCAGCAAAGAGAAGAGTCTAAAATGATAACTGTTGTGATTTCGTGACAGGTTGCAAAGAAGTCGTACGGAAGCTGAAAGTGTCGCAATTTTGCGACAGGCTGAAAAGAAGTCATACGGATGCAGAAAATGTCACGATTTCACGACAGAGACAGTAAGCAAGTCTTCAACAAAATAAGTGTCATGATTTCACGGTGAATTCAAGAAGGAAGAGCTTGAAGGTGAAAGTGTCATGATTTCATGACATGTTCCAGTTTTGCGGGCGTAAGGCATAGAAAAGCATAAGGCAGCGAAAGTGTCACGATTTTGTGACATGTTTCATTTTCGCTAGTACAAGCTGAGAAGAGTGCAATGAAGAAAAAGTGTCACAATTTTGTGATATGTTCTGATTTCGCGGGTGCAAGCTGAGAAGAGGTTGAGAGAGTGAGAAATGTCGTGATTTCGCGACAATAGTGAAGATGACATCAGCAGAGGCAGAAGTGTCACGATTTCATGACAAAAGCCAAAAGAAAGTGTTCGGAGGCAAAGGTGTCGTAATATCGTGACATGTTGTAGTTTCATGGCAGAAACTATAGAAGAGTTGCAGAGGCAGTGAAGTCGAAAAAGTTAAATTTGGGCCGATGAAAATTAGGGTTTGCAGCCGACGTAATTTAGGGTTGTGCAGCCAACTAAGATCAAGGTTTTGATCTTGAAAGTGTCAGTATAAAAGGAGGATTGTTTTGAAGAGTGAAGTGCGAATTGTGAGACAGTCGAATGTGCGTCGAAGTGTGTGAGATGTAGCCAAAAGAGCATAAAAGTGTAGAAGTGGCATGATGATGTCGAAGCATGCAGAGTGAGCGCAACAAGCAAAGACAAACGAGGACATTTGTACTAGACAGGAAGGACTGTGTTTAGTGCAAATTCAAGGACCAGCTTTGGAGGCGATAGATTTGAGGATAGAGGCCTCCAGCCAGAGCAGAGAGGACATGTGTCTTCTATGGATAGAGTTCCATTTGCTAAGTGCAGCGGAGTCAGAGGTTTTTTAGAGGATCTCCAGCCAGAGCAGAGCTAGGGGATCGGTGTCTCCTGTGGGTTGGTGCCTATGAACTTGAGTTTAGGGGATTGGTGTCTCCTTTGGGTTGGTTCCCATAAACTATGTAATTGGGAAAGGTATTCCCAGAAATTGATTGATAAAATTTAGTGAAAGATTTTATCTGTGGATGTAGCCCAACAATTCTGGGTGAACCATGTTAAAATGGGTCTTCAATGTGTGATGCTTTCTGTCTTGATTAATATTGTTTTGATGCCTCTATTATTTAAAGTTAAAATTTTTAATTGGTTATGTCTTATACTGTTCACCCCCCCTCTCAGTATAAGCTTGTGTTCTTCAATTGGTATCAGAGTGGGTTTCTCTAGAAAAAGCCTAACAACTTGGAGAAGGATCTATCAAAGGAACATACAGATTCAGAAAGAGATGAAGAGGTTGGTTTCAATCTAAAAGGTGAATTCTTCTTGGCTTTAAAAAGGCTTGAGAAATTCAGGTAAGAAAATTATGTTCTCAAGCATCAAATTCAGTAAGAAGAGATTACAAGATCAATATTGTCTCAAATAGTTATAGACTTCAAAATTCTATTTGAAGAAGGAAAGAAGGTTGAACAGGTTCTGACAGAGGCTTTAAAAGGAAAGGAAACTGATTGCGAGAAACTAGAAGAAGAGGTTATGTCTCTTAGAGTGAAGTTGGAAGGAAAAATTGGCTCTTAGATAGAATACTCCGTATGACAAGCAAAAGAAGGATGGTATCACTATTCATGAAATAGGGTCTTCGAGCAAGACCAATCTTCATCCTGAAGAGCGGTGGATTCTAATTGGTCACAAGAAGAACAATCATCCAAGGCATCAAAACAGGTTACATAATACTTTCCATGGCTATTGTTTTTTCTACAAGAATTTTGGTCACAAAGCTATGCATTGCAATAAATCCTTGAATAGCCATAGTAAGGAAAATGTTAACTCTTTTGCACTTCTTATGAATAAAAATTTCATGTGTTTCAAGTGCAAGAATTTTGGGCATACAGCAAGGATGTGCAGTTTGGATAGATCTAGCCTTGAGTTCACTAAAAAGAAAAATGAGATCAAATATAAGTCAATGATAGTTCAAACTGCTTTTCATGCTCAAGAAAAAGTAGAAAAATGGTATCTTGATAGTGGTTTTTCAAAACATATGACTGGTGAAAAGGAAAAAAATTTGGTCTTAAAACAAACAAACCGAGGAATAGTCAGTTTTGGAGATAATAGGTCAGCTAAAATCTGTGGTAAAGGGACTCTTAGTTTGGATGGGAAATCCAAAATAGAAAATGTACTTTATGTAGAAGGCCTAAGACATAATCTTCTAAGTGTGAGTCAACTTTGTGATCAAGGGCACATAATATCTTTCTTTTCAGATAGATGTGAGATAAGTAAAGAAAAAAATGGAAAACTCATTGCGAGTGCTACAAGGACTCCAAACAATCTTTACATGCCGAGTGAGATAAAAAGGGAAAAGTGTTTTCTAACTCTAGAAGATGAGAGTTGGCTATGGCATAAAATATTGGGGCATTTGAGCTTTGATAATCTTGTCAATATTAGTAACAAGGAAGCTATTAGAGACTTTCCCAAAATAAAAATGCCCCATAATATCATTTGCGGTCCCTGTCAACATGGAAAACAGACCAAAACCAGTTTAAATCAAAAGGGTATACTTCTTCAAAACCATTGGATCTTATTCATACTAATTTATGTGGCCCCACCAGAACTCAGAGAATTCAGGGAGAAAGCTACTTCATGTTGTTTATAGATGATTTTTCTAGAATGACATGGGTTAATTTTCTCAAAGAAAAATCTGAATCTTTTGAAAAATTTAAAGCTTTCAAAGAAATGATTGAAAATGAGACTGATAAGAGAATCAAATTCTTAAGATCAGACAGAGGAGGAGAGTTCACTTCAAATGAATTTGTGGAATACTGTGAGCAACAAGGAATCAAAAGAGAATATTTAGCAGCAAGAACTCCTCAACAAAATGGAGTAGTTGAAAGGAAAAATAGAACTATTGAAAATATGGCTAGAGCTATGTTAAATGAGTCAAAACTTTCATATGGATTTTGGCAAGAGGCAGTCAGTATAGCAGTCTACATTATCACCAGGACCCAAATTAGAGTCAATCATCATAAAACTCCTTATGAGTTATGGAAAGGGAGACCAGCTACAATAAAATACTTCAAAGTGTTTGGGAGTAAGTGCTTCATCAGAAGGGAAGATCAGAATTTGGGTAAGTTTGATCCTAGATGTGATGAGGGAATCTTTATTGGATATTCCAAGAGAAGCAAGGCCTATAGATGCTTGAACAAAATAATGCATAAAATCGTAGAGAGCATAAATGTAACAGTTGATGAAAAGACAGGGAGAAGAGAACCAATCAAGGAACTCAGTGATGAAATTTGTCAAGAAGAATTCAGAGAAGTTTCAGATGAAGAAGAGGAAAGACAACTGCTTCCCAAAACTCCTTCACGATATGTTCAGAAACATCATCCCAAATATTTGATCATTGGTGATCCAAACAGTAGGAAAACAAGAAGAAGAGTCATTCCTTCACACGATTCTACAAATGTTTCATTATTATCTCAGATTGAGCCAAAATATTTCAGTGAAGCATGTGCAGATAAATTTTGGGTAAAAGCGATGGATGAAGAGCTAAATCAAATAGAGAAAAGTGAAACTTGGGATTTGGTTCCAAGACCTAAGGATAAGAATGTCATTGGCACAAAATGGATATTCAGAAATAAACTCAATGAGGATGGAAAGATTGTCAGAAACAAAGCTAGGTTAGTCTGCAAAGGTTATGCTCAAGTAGAAGGTGTTGATTTCGAAGAGATGTTCTCTCCTGTTGCTCGTCTTGAAGCTATAAAAATGTTTTTGGCCCTTTCAAGCTTCAAATAATTCAAGGTATATCAAATGGATGTAAAGTTAGCTTTTCTAAATGGGGTGTTAGTAGAAGAAGTCTACATAGAACAGCCAGAAGGAGTATCTCTCACAGAATAGTCAGACTATGTGTGTAAACTAAAAAAGGCTTTATATGGGTTAAAGCAAGCACCAAGGGCATGGTACTCAAGACTTGACAGTTATATTCATGAGCAAGGCTTTAGGAAAGGCGTGGCAGATAGCAATCTGTATATTAAGAATGAAGGTGATGATATGTTGATTATGGTTGTCTATGTTGATGATATTATTTTCTGGGGGAATAATACTCAGATGTGCAAAGTTTTTGCTAACACCATGCAGAAGGAATTTGAGATGTCTATGATTGGAGAGCTGTCATTCTTTTTAGGTCTTCAGATTGCTCAATAAAAATACAGTGTATTTCTCTCTCAAGGAAAGTATATCAAAGAAATGTTGAAGAAATTTGGGATGATGGACAGTAAACCAGTATGTACTCCAATGATTACAAGGTGCAAGAAGAGTAAAGATGATGAATCTCTAGCGGCAGATCAGAGGTTATATAGATCAATGATTGGCATTTTATTATATGTTACGGCTACCAGACCAGATATCATGCAGGAAGTTGGGTTAGTAGCAAGATTTCAGGCAGCTCCAAAAGATTCTCATGTTACAATAGTTAAGAGGATATTCAGATATCTGAAGGGCACTGTGGATTTTGGGCTTTGGTATCCCAAAGGTGATGATTTCACCCTCACGACCTATTCAGATGTATATTGGGTAGGCAATACTGATGATAGGAAGAGCACTAGTGGTGGAGCGTTCTTTCTAGGAAAGAGTTTGGTTTCTTGGCTAAGTAAGAAACAACCTTCAGTTTCCCTATCTATAGCAGAGGCTAAATACATAGCAGTAGTGGCTGGGTGTAGATAGGTTTTATGGATGAAAACCACCTTGGAGGATTTCAAAGTCAAGCATGAACAACCCATATCCATATTTTGTGATAATACGAGTGCCATAAGTATTTCCAAAAATCTGATAATGCACTCAAGGACAAAGCATATTTCCATCAAGTATCACTTTCTAAGGGAGAAAGTGCAAGACAAGCAGGTCAAGCTAGAGTATGTGCCTACTAAAGAGCAGATTGCAGATATCTTCACCAAACCTCTTCCAAGAGATATGTTTTAGTATCTAAGGGAGAAATTGGGAGTTGTACTCCCACCCCAAAATTAATCACCTCATCAGGAGGTGGGGTAGGGACCAAGCTAAGAGGCTCATTCTTAGTCTTGAGCCCCAAAGGTGACCCTTTGCCATTGATGACAAATGGGGAGAGATATGAGTAAGGGGGAGAGCTTCAAGTGAAGAGGAAAGCTTGAAGTCAGGGGGAGCAAAACTTCAAAGGAAAATTCTCAGTTGTTAGCACAGTTGGTTTCAGTTTTGGTTCTTAAGACATGTTTTTAGTAAAGGTTTGCCATCAATGACAAAGGGGGAGATTGTTGGCAATTTTGGGTACCTTGGGTACATTGTATTTGCTCAAGTGAATAAGTTGTCATTGATGTCAAGAAGTTGTTTGAAGGTTATGGCATGACACTTTCAAAGGTCTCTAGAAAACCCCAAGCTGACAGGTTCGAAAGAAAAGTGTAAGTTGGAAAAGTGAGTAAGTTGGAAAAGTGTCACGATATCACGATATGTCACAGTTTCACGACTTAAACAGGAGAAAGAAATCTTTTTGAAAACGTGTCACGATATCGCTTCATGTCGCAGTTTCGCGACTTAAACAGGAGAGAGAAAGCTTTTTGAAAAAAGTGTCACGATATCACGACATGTCGCATTTTCGCGATTTAGGTAGGAGAGAGAAAGCTTTTTAGAAAAGTGTCACGATATCATGACATGTCGTAGTTTCAAGACTCAAAGAGGAGAGAGAATGTATGGAGTCAGAAATGTCACGATTTCGCGACATATGGCAAGGAAGATTGTACGGACGAAAAAGTGTCACGATTTTGCGACAAATTGCAAGAGGGGGAGTCCGAAAGAAATAGTGTCATGATTTCGTGACATGTTGCAGGAGGAGTACAAAAGAAAAAGTGTTGTGATTTCGTGACATGCAGCAAAGAGAAGAGTCTGAAATGAGAACTATTACGATTTTGCGACAGGTTGCAAAGAAGTCGTACGAAAGCTGAAAGCATCGCAATTTCACAACAGGCTGAAAAGAAGTCGTACGGATGTAGAAAGTGTCATGATTTCATGACAGAGACAGTAAGCAAGTCTTCAACAAAAGAAGTGTCATGATTTCATGATGAATTCAAGAAGGAAGAGCTCGAAGGCGAAAGCATCACGATTTCATGACATGTTCCAGTTTTGCGGGCGTAAGGCAGAGAAAAGCATAAGGGAGTGAAAGTGTCATGATTTCATGACATGTTCCATTTTTGCTAGTACAAGCCGAGAAGAGTGCAAGGAAGCAAAAGTGTCACAATTTTTCAACATGTTCTACTTTCACGGGTGCAAGCCGAGAAGAGGTTGAGAGAGCGATAAATGTCACGATTTCTCGACAGAAGTGAAGATGACGTCAGCAGAGGTAGAAGTGTCATGATTTTGTGACAAAAGCCAAAAGAAAGTGTTTGAAGGCAAAGGTGTTGTGATATCGTGACATTTTGTAGTTTCACGACAGAAACTACAGAAGAGTTGCAGAGGCAGTGAAGCCGACAAAGTTAAATTTGGGCTAACAAAAATTAGGGTTTGCAGCCGACGTAGTTTAGGGTTGTGTAGTCGACTAAGATCAAGGTTTTGATTTTGAAAGTGTCAGTATAAAAGGAGGATTATTTTGAAGAGTGAAGTGTGAATTGTGAGACAGTCGAATGTGCGTCGAAGTGTGCGAAATGCAGCTGAAAGAGCACAAAAGTGTAGAAGTGGCGTGATGATGTCGAAGCGTGTAGAGTGAGCACAACAGGCAAAGACAAACGAGGACATTTGTACTAGACAGGAAGGACTATGTTTAGTGCAAATTCAAGGACCAGCTTTGGAGGTGATAGATTTGAGGATAGAGGCCTCCAGCCAGAGCAGGGAGGACAGGTGTCTTTTGTGGATAGAGTTCCATTTGCTAAGGGCAACGGAGGCAGAGGTTTTCTAGAGGATCACCAGCCAGAGCAGAGCTAGGGGATCGATGTCTCCTGTGGGTTGGTGCTCACGAACTCGAGTTTAGGGGATTGGTGTCTCCTTTGGGTTGGTGCCCATAAACTGTGTAATTGGGAAAGGTATTCCCAAAAATTGATTGATAAAATTTAGTGAAATATTTTATCTGTGGATGTAGCCCAATAATTTTGGGTGAACCATGTTAAAATGGGTATTCAATGTGTGATGCTTTCTGTCTTGATTAATGTTGTGTTGGTGCCTCTGTTATTTAAAGTTAAAATTGTTAATTGGTTATGTCTTATACTGTTCACCCTCCCCTCTTAGTATAAACTTGTGTTCTTCAGAGAGAGCTAATTCATAAGGATGTTAGACATGAGGGGGAATTCATATTCACACTGATATAGATTTTGGATTCTCTAGAGAAGGAGGAGAATCATATTGTTATTAGGTATGAACTAAGACATAAGAGTTACAATATAGAATATTTAGGAGCATCACAAATTCCAAAAATAGAGAAGTATCATAGCTTCTAGGATATTGAGAAGTATCATAGCTTCTAGAGATGGAAAATTGTGAACCATATAAGCTTCTTAAGTACAAATATAGACAAGATATAAAGAAGCATCTAAGATTTTATAGATCAATAGAGTTAAAATAAGAGAAGTAGTAAAAGCTTCTTGAGAAGAGATTAGTACTAAGAAGTTCAAATAAGAAGCCTCCAAGAAAAGAATATAGAGGCATATAAAAATTTTGGTTATTCAAAAAACTAGAAACATTAGGTTGACTGAAGTAATATCAGTCTTAGCCTTGACTTATTTGAAGTTATTGAAATATTTTATTCTATAGCAAATAATATCTCTACTAGGATGATGTATAGAGTCTCATAGGAGACAACAAGAAAGAAGCATTAAGGCAAATTAAGTGTCTATTTAGTAGAATAATAATCCAACATAGAATAAGAGGTCATAATTCAAGTGGTGAATATACATAAGGTAGAATAGTAGTCTACATGACCTACATAGGGGAAACAAAATGACCAACATAGATATAAAGAGATGAACTAGCATAAAGGAATGTCACATGTATTAAGGAATGTAAACTATAAGAAACATAAGCAAGTAGATAGAAAAACATTATAGTAATGTTATCCTAAGATAGTTTAACATTGTAAGATCCACCATTAGAGAATAAAAAGCATGTGAATGCTATTCAACATTAGAGAAGATCAAGTGCATGAATGCTATCCAATGTTAGAGCTAGCATTAGAGAATATTGATAATATGAATTCTATCCAATGTCAAAGCCAACGAGTGTATGAATGCTATCCAATATTGGAGCGAGTATTAGATAATACCAAGTGCATAGTGCTATCTAGTGCTAAAGCCAACAACAGAGAATACTGGGCCTATACCATGCAATAGTAGGAGGTATCACAATGAGAAGAAGACCTAACATACTTCTAATAATAGAAGAGACTGAATATGAAGGAGACTAAGAGAGCACCAAGCATGCTTTATAGTAGAGATATCCAAGTGAGTAAAAGAGACCAAGTGTGAAGGAGATGAAGATACCACCAAGAGTTCTTCATAGAAAAGGTACCCAAGTGAGAAAAATATACTAAGTACAAAGGATACTGAGAGATAAAAAAGCGTACTTTGTAGTAGAGGTATCCAAGTTATATTGAATGTTCCATTCAGAAGATGTAACCATATAAAGTTATTCAATAACAAGATTTAAGAGGTAATCTAAGGACAAGAGTACCAAGCTTTAGGAAATTAAAACATCATATAATTTGAGTTTTGTATTCAAATTTGAGCACATAAGGTTGTGTTGAAAGAGGTAACATCTATACATTACTCATTAGAAGTGTTCTATTGGATTTAAAAATATTTTAAAGGGATGGTACACTGAATTACCTTTCATTTATTTAATTTTTGGAGGGAAAGCAAGTTATTTAAATTGAAACTTTATTTTATTATGTGTGGAGTTATAAGGTTTTATATCTTATTTTATAAATTTTATTTATTTCAAGTGTTTATGTTTTTGAAAAGATTTAAAGTTATTTAAGGTTTGGAATTAAAAGCTTCTTAACTAGGATTTAAATATTTGTGAATTTGAAATTATGTTTTGAAGGTATGAAGTTTTAATATTTGAATATTAGTAGATTTAAGATTTGAGTTTTCTTAAAATAGATTTGAAATTAGTAGAGTTAAAAATCTTGAAGATTTAATTTTTTTTGTGAAGTTTTTAGAAATTTGAAGTATAAAGTTATTTGAAGTTATTTGAATTTTTGAAATTTGAAATTTTGCAAATTTAACTTAGTAGGGAGTTAAAAGGATTTCTACATCAAAATTTTAGAAATTTTAAAATTTACAAATTTCATATTTGAGTGTTTATCAATTTTGGAATTATAAGGATTTAAATTTCAAAGGAATTGAATAATTGAATTACGAACTTTGATTACTATGGAAGAAACTATGAAATCAATAATCATAAATAAAAGACTAGAATTTATAAATTTTGGCATTGGAAAATTAATTGAAAAATCTAAGGGAAATCTAGATATGACAATGCAATTCATCTATAGAGAAGCTATGAATGAAAGCTTTGAAATATTTTAATATTATTTACATTCAAATCTTATTGAATCAATTGATAATTCAAAGGATGATATTATCATACCTATTGATATATATAGTATAATGTATATGAAAGACAAATCTCAAGCAAATATTCATGAACATTGCAAGGTCTCATTAAGACTTAAGATGAAGATAAATATTGAAGACTAATGTCTTCAATAACCAAATAATGTAATACAGGGGGTGTTGAAGAATATTATATTATTTGGTACATGCTAATGTACCATATGGTACCTTTTGGTACAAATGTAAATATGTAATATAATAGGGTTTGTATCTTTAGTTTAGTTGAGTAATTTACATTTCCTTTTATGTAAGTGTCAATGTGTAGTATATGCACATGTATCATGTAAGTAATATTACAAGTGTATATTGAGAGAATACACACAAGTATCATGTATAAAAGTGTGCAAATATGTAAAGTGATGATGTATACATCTATCTTGTATTAGGAGTGCATGTAGGAGAGTAAGAGTCATGTAGAAGTGTGCAAGTTTCATAGAGTCAAACATGCATGTAAGAAGAGAGTGAAGAGTCTAGTATACAAGTGGTAAGATGATAAACCAAAGGTCATGGGAGATATCATATGGAGAGCAATAGTCAAGTATGTCAAGAGTCATCTTATATGTTTATATTATGGAGATAAATATCCAGACAATGTAAGGTAAAATGGTTTGTAGTGATAACCACATAACAAGCATTGATAATAAAGCTTGTATACATATTTTGAGAAATTTTCATATTGTATGTATTCTTCGTGCATGCACATGAATTATTTCGTCCATTCAAATTCATATTTGATGTTATAAGTGAATGCTATTTTATTATTATAATATCCTAGATATATATTTTATTTCTCATAAATAATTCTACTTTTGATAATTGATATTTTAACCTATAATATTGTTGGATTCTTTACATTGGGACCTATGATGTTTTTAAATATCTAAGATTAAAATCCAACAATGGGTAACCAAGTTATTGGGTTATAATTTTATCATTGAATAAAAAAAAATAAAAGGAGAATGTGGTGGATTATTCCTTGTCTCACAAATATGAGGATGTTGTTGTCAATGCCATCTCTAATCATTTCCATAATGAGTTTTACAACTTTGGGAAGATTGGATTTCTGATCCAAATACTGCATAGATCATTTGGAAAATAAAGGTAGGATCATTATTACATTCTTGTTTGTCATATATTGATGGAGTGATTTACAAAAGGGTCACATTTATCATTCATTGTATTTTTCTTGTTGAAATTGACTTTATCTTGTTAAATAAATAATAATAAGAGTACATCATTCACAAAAAATTGGTGGTATGGAAACACACCCCAAAATACTTTGTAGTATATCAAACCAATCCTATAAGGGCATGGTTTTGACCATCAGTTGTCGCGATATCACGACTTGTCGCGGTGTCGCGCTCCAAAGTTGCAGTGAAAATATCATAAGGTTTTTGTCGTGATATCGCGACGTGTCGTCGTATCACGGTCAAAGTAGAGGCGGCAATGTGTTGACCCAAAATTGTTGTGAAATCGTGACTTGTTGCGCTTTCATGCCTATGAGAAGCAGTGTTGAGCTTCATGATTTTTTGTCACGATTTTGCGGCTTGATGCATTTTTGCAACTTGCTGAGTTTTCGTGGTGCTCGAGGCTGGAAAAAGCTAAGTGTGGAAGTTTGGCACGATTTCGCGATCGACAGAGTCAGAAGAGAGCACCCTACTAAACCGTCACGATTTCGTGACGTGTCGCCCTTTCACGGTCAAAGCAAAGCAGGAGTGGCATTGACCGAAAAGTGTCACGAAATCATGACATGTCGCGAATTCACGACATGTCGCATTGTCGTGCCCAAAAGAAACATTCAAGAGCTTAGAGTATTTTTGTCGCATTTTCGCGGAGTGTCTCATTTTCGTGGCTTGATGCAGTTTTGCGGCGCCCAAGATTGGATTTTGCTAAGTATGGAAAGTTGTTGCGATTTCATGACCAACAGCAACAGAAGGAAGCTCCCGGCAAGTATGTCGTGTTTTCGCGATGCGGATGTGACTATGGTGCAGAAGGCTGTTAGATGTCGCAAAATCGTGATATGTCACATTTTCGCAACTTGTCACGATTTTGCGGAGATGCAGATAGTGAAACTAAAGGCAGATAGATGTCGAGAGAAAAAGTTAAAGTTGAAGTTAATTTTGATAAGACTTTCCATTTTTGTGACAAGGAGCAAAATCGCGAAGTGGTTGGAAATTGTTGCTGAAGGCAAAAAATTGTCGCGAAATCGTGACTTGTCACATTTTCACGACCTGTTGCAAAATTGCGGGCAAGTTTGCAGGCAAAGCAAAAGGGAAAAAATTGTTGCGAAATCGCGACGTGTCATTTTTTCGTGGCTTGTCGCAAAATCGCGGTGCTGCATGAAGGTGAAGCAGAAGGCTCGTTGTTGTCGTGATTTTGTGACTTGTCACCTTTTCGCAACCTGTCGCAAAATTGCGGATTTTTTGGCTTTGGATACTAATAGATGTTTTTTGTCGTGAAATCGCGACATGTCGCATTTTCGTGACATGTCACATTTTCGTGACTTGTCGCAAAATCGCGGTGTTGCTGAAAAGCATAGTGCTTGGCCGGTTGCTGTCGCAATTTCGTGACTTGTCTCATTTTCGTGACTTGTCACAAAATCACGGAGGTGGGGGTTATTGGTGACAGGTGGTTATGGTGCGCCCTTTTGTTTTCTTATCCATAACAGCTCTGTGCTGATTATTGTAAAAGGTTTTGGGTCAACCTAGGAAAGTCGTTTGCAATGAAATTGATCCTTAATTACCAAAAAAAAAAATCCTATAAGGGCATAGGACAAAAATAAAGCAGTTAACATATCAGCAAAAATAAAGGGCAACATATCCACTAACACTTTATTTTTCATAGGAGTAGCACTAGTAGATGGAGGAGGGTCCTTATCTAAAATATTACCCCATCCAATGGGAGGATCAAAGTTTTGTGGAACCAGGTCCTACCTAGAGCCTTCACCTTACAAATATAGAGTGTCATTTGTATCCTAAGGTAAAGTGTTAGCCCATATAGATGATGAGCCTTATTCATGATATTTTGAGAGGGATCATAATCCCTTCTAGCTATGGTTGAGGTCTTTGAGTAGTTAGAGTCCTTCCCTAGGATCTCTTGTGGCCTTAAGCTCTCTACTAAGAAGAAGAACATCTTTGGTGAGGTGGAGAGGGAAAAACCCATGCCATAGTATAGGGAGCATTCACCTAAGAAATCTTGTTTGACTAAGCTTGAATTTGAATTAAAACATTGGAGTAGATTAGAGCTTTTGAATACATGAAGAAGTAGGAAAAAATTGTATTGTGGCTTTTCCATATTTTAAAAAGGATCACAAACCTAAAAATATGCCAAATCTAAGCCATGTTTGTTGGCATTCAGGTAGCATCCCTAAGAAGAACCACAATCCAATAAGAGTAGTGTGGCCTAAAGTGTTTGAAAAAGTCATGAATCCATTTCTGCGTTGCTTAGGCTTTGGGACAATAAAAAAATAGATGTTTAATGGTTTCCCTACAATGAAAAAAATACCATTTGGGGATGTGTAGTCCCAAATGAAAAAGTCATTCTCCTATAGGAGGTCCTTAAAAAAGGAGACACCAAAGAAAAAGGGTCACTTTAGGCTTCAAAATAACATCCCAAAGAGTGTGAAATTGATTCTATAAATGTCTTCTGGTTCACTAGAGTTGTCATCGCTCATTCAGCTTGGGGATCATTGGAAAATATGGTGAGATCCAAAGGTACTATTTGCCTGAATTATAACTCCTAAAAGAAGTGTTAGGATACCATTTCTAGTCCTTATACCAAGGATAAAGGGTTTTAAACCCAATTTTATGAAACAATTCAGGTAATATTGTGTCTTGAATTGCTTGAAACATCTCTTTTCTAGTATTAGAATGGAAAAACTACATTTTGGCTTCTACCCATGAAAGCCAATTTCTAGTCTATTTGGAAAATAAGGTTGGATATGACCAAAATGCTATTATGGAGAAATTTAAGGGTGTAGAACCAAGGTATTGTGGCTAATGGTTGATTTTGATAAGGGATAAAGAGAAACCATTAGAGTGGCTATTGATTAATAGAGAGCCTAGTCATAAAATAGTTTAGATTTCACTTTCTTAGCCTTTGAATATTAAGTGTTCTCTAAGAATTACATGCATCTCCTTTGGCTAGACATTTGAGTTTCTTGGAAACATACTAGCGAGGGAAGAAATCATTTTCTTGAAAAGTATTAACAACATATATCAAGTTGATTATGGCTAAGTGTAAGGTATGTTAGTGTAACAAAGGATAATAGTTAAATCTCTAGGATTATTGCAACTCTTGCCTATCTGTAATCGTCAATGGAAGCACATATTCAAAAAATTTATTGAGGGATTTCCTAAATTAGAGGGAAAATGGTGATTTTTGTGGTAGTAAATAACCTTTCTAAGTATGCTCATTTATGTGCATTACAATAGCCCTATTCAAAAATTAAGGTGGACAAGCTATTTCTTGATTATGTTTTTAAAATACATGGTAAGCCTAATCCAATTGTGAATTACTATGACCCTATTGTTATGAACCTTTATTTTCATAACCATAAGCCATTCACCACTATGTAAAATTTGCAAATATGCATTCATAAATAATTCCACAATAACAATCCACACAATAAAATAGAGATTGATAATACCCTTGAGGTAGGGCAACATTGTACAATGCTCCTTATTGGAAGGAAGCCACTCTACAAGATCTATAGCTCCATGAGCCAAGAAATCTACAAAGTGATCGGTTGTAGAGCTTACATTTAATTTTATCAATCCGAGGGAAATCAAGGTCAGATTTAAAGAGTAACAATCCCGTATAGATTATATCATAGGAGTTAATACTAAGCTTAGCTCAAGTTTCTTTTTCAGGCTTCACGTGTACAGAAAAGTAAATGAACAGAATTAAATTTGTGCAAAAATGAATGATGCAGGATATGATAAATAAATGCAATTATGTTTTACTTTTACTATGACTTGATTTACTGATGCACCTAATTACTGATGAATTGATTTACTGATGCACCTAATTATTTGTAAACTAATTTATTTATAATATGTTCTAATTTATTTGTGAGGATCCTCGTGCAATTTATCTTATTTTATGTAATTTGAAATGCAGTTTAACTTAAGGCTAACTAATCCTAACCTAATGTAGGGGTGAGAGCTCAGGGACTATCTATAGGAGTGGGCCCTACCTCCTAGAGGGCAGTGTAAGTCTTTCTCCCCTAGTTTACCTTATCTCAGTAACTAGATTTTATAACTAATACTAACATTATGTCTATTTTGTGAATGCAGGTAACAGATAAACACAATTTACATAACAAAAATCAAACAACACATGAAATTGATACAAATTACCATATTTGAAGAACAAAATGCTATTTTATTACTGGAGCTTCAACTGTACATGTTGAACGTGTTTCTTCAGAATTGTAAACTTAGAACAGACTGTAATGTAACAATAAACGCAGCAGAGAGTAGACCTCTTTCAAGGTCTCTCCTATGTAATTTATACTATAACTAATACAATTCTAAACAGTATTCTCCACGTATTTGACATGCGGATTTTGTGGACTGATGACTATACATTAATCAAAATAATCTAAAACCTAACATAATACGTACTCCTACTTGGACTTATAAATACTTTGACTGGTCCAAGTGGCATCCTACAAATAATCCTAACAAGACAATGCTATTTTAACTGACTCACAAGATATACATTAGGACCTCATGTCCTATATTCTAGGAAAGTCTAACAATATTTGCATTTATATCTCAAACTTCCCAAAATAAACTGATTACAAGCTTTATAAAGCAAATAATAACTTTGTCAACTTGAAATATTCTCGTGGATAGTATGCGAGAAATGAAATATTTTGCTAGGTAAAAATATCTATTGTCATCCATCTTAATGTGTCATCCATCTTAATGTGTCATCCATTCTGATGTGGCATGCTGAAGTCAACAGTATTTATTATCCTTCAGTAACTACTGGTAAAACATTCTTCAGTAACTGTCTTCAATAGTTACCTTCAGTAGTTACCTTCAGTAATTACCTTCAGTAACATACTTCAGTAATCAACATCTGTAACAAGATCAATTACTATTGTCATCGAACTCTGTTGGTTCTTCTTCTCGTTCGAGGTGCACTCCAAATCTCTACAATCTCTTCATCGATCATCCATACCTTTTTCCTGCATTTTTCTCAAAACTCGGACAAATTTGATATAAATCAAACACATTTGTTAGATTATGGTAATTAATCAGTTTTCCTAATAAATCACATTTTATTCAATAATAATTCATAGAAAACATATCATAATCATCATATAATTGTAATAATGAAACAATTCTGGTACAAAAATATGTGTCAAATAGCCACTCATCATTCCCCCAAACTGAAGTCCATGCATGTCCTCATGCATGCAGAAAGATAAGATGAACATAATATAACAATCTTATGCATGTATCAAATATTCAGAATTAAAATTCTAAGTTATAGAAAAACAATAACATAAGTTATCATAATCATTGCCAGAATCTCAGTGAATACTGTTTACAAAACCTACAATGATTTTAAAACATGCACATGTTTTTGCCAAAATTTTTCAAAATAGCTTGAATACAACTATTTTTAACAGAACTATGCTAAGTCTCTTTTAAAAAAATAAGAAAATAATCAGTTATCTAGAATACATAAAATATCAATCAATTCATTTATCGAAATATTATAAATTTCACAAAACTAAGAAATAAACAATTTATATTAGCAACTATAAATCAAAAATATTTCAAATATTAATTGTACATATTACGTATACTATCTAAAAAAAATATACAAATAAAATATTTTAAATATTAATTGTACATATTGCATATGTCATAGTTACAAAAGATAAAATAATAGAAACTACAAATATGAAATACATAAAAATATAAGTCTGAATAATTAATAAAATAAAAGTTTTTTCATTGTTCATCCAATTGGTGCGTGTTGAGAAGAAATTCGAGAAGAAATCCGGGATGATCGTGGTCTTGGTTCTGGTAATTTACGCTCTCATTTTACTCGTTGTACCTGTTCCTTAGCCTTCTGATCTACAGATGTTGTAGTTGTTGCAACTGGTGTTTCCACCATAACTATTTTGATGTGCTCAACCTCTTGAGCACTTCCTTTCTACTCTGTATCCTTTGTCTACGAAGGATGAAGTTCTTCATCGTTAATCATCGGATCAGGCTCCAAAGGCATCCCTACATCCAAGACAAGACTTTTTAATGCATTTCCTTCCTTGGTAGGTAGATCCAATTTTGTAGGTTGATTCTGTTGAGTAATACTATGAATCTGTTGGGAACTATCCTCCTCGAGGATCTTTGAAAAGTCAATTGGTTTATTAGTGTACAACTGTTTGCTAAAGTTTACCAATTTTTTAGGCTTTTTACTAGAAGTAGAGCTCTTATGTGGGGAGACTTCGATAGGTGGCGACCGGTTGACAGAGTCCACAAGCTTTGGTGTCTTATCCATAGAAAGTTGCTTAATTAATTCAATCTGAACAACAAGGGCTCTCTGGATAATTTTAGATTGTTCTATAAAATCCTCTCTTAGCCTATCAATTTTCATTTGCAACACTATATTTTGTGCATGAAGGTAGGACAGGGTCTCTATAGTAGACTCGTTTACAGGTAGTTCTTACCCTTGTTCATCCTCTTGTTCAGAATTTTCTACAATTTTCTTCTTCCTTCTGATATCTGGTCGGGATTTAAATTTCCTAGATTTACATTTTCGTTTTGGGCTTTCAGGCTCTTCATCCTGGCTATCAGAGTCATGTTCTTCCTCTGTTGATTCCTCAGACTCAGTGGATTCTGAGCACTCGGGTACGTTGGATTCTTCCACGATCCGGTTCCAAGACACTTTCATTTCATGAGCCTTTTTCAAAATAATTAATTTAATCAAGCCATGGTGAGCAATCAGGTGCAACTTAGGTTTTTCTTGAGAACTTTTGGGTTTCACTCTTAAAATAGTTGACTTCAAAGATTGGAACAGAAAATAAGGGAGGTTGATAACACAATCAGTTTTATCTGGATATTTCAAATTTATTAACATCCGGATGTGGTAGGCTGATAAAATAGACATTCATCCCTCAAGAGTAAAGAATTTAATAATAATTACAACTGCTTCCTGCCATAGAAGGGGAAGTGTAGAAGTTGAAACCCCTTTGATCGACCCCTCCTTATCTCTAAGGATTGTACACTTCTCACCAAATTTTGTCACCAACTGGGTGACACTCTTCGAATTTTTATAATAAGGTAGACCAACCTCAGGTAAACCCAACACTTCAGAGATCAGGCTAGGGTTTAGGTCTAGCTGAAGTCCTCCAACATGGGTGAGCATAGTGTCAGGGTTACAGTTTAATATAAATTGCCTCGCCACCCCTAAGTCATGACCTTTAAATTTAGTCAGTGCCTCCCACCATCGAGCGTTTTCGAAAAGTTCAATTACAGAGTCACTCGGGTTTTGTGTGTCGATGGATGACGACTCACTACATTTTTGGAACACAGGTTTAGGCATGGTGATGGCTGAGGGTTGAGAGGAGATGAGTTTTCACCAATGAACCCTACAATTTATATATAAACAAATTTTCTTTAGAGGTCGGCAAAACCTTTAAAAATTTATTATTTTTTTTTTATATATAATTATTATATTTTTAATTATTTAGAATTTTACTTTATTTTACAAGAAAAATAAAATACAATATATCCTCAAACAAACAAAAATGTAAAAACTTATAATACAAAAAGAGTTTCCTTTGTTGTTTTTTTTTTATTTGCAAAAATCCCTAATTTACATGAATTATATATATATATATATAATATATAAAAAAAATATGTGTATTTATAAGGAATTTTCGTAATTCTACTAGATAAGATATTTTACTAAAAAGAAAATTTTTGTAATTTTACAAAATAAGAAATTTCCTAAAAAGAAAAACAATCTCTACATTTTTACCAAATAATTACCAGATAATTGTTGTAATTTTACCAAATAAAATATTTCCCTAAAATAAAACCAATTTCTATAACAAGAATCGCTACAATTTTAACTTAATTTTACCCTAAAATAAAATTTCATATTTTTCCCTAATTTTACCTTAAAACAAAATTTCATGTTTTTCCCAAATTTTACCCTAAAACAAAATTTCATGTTTTTCCCAAATTTTACCCTAAGACAAAATTTCATTTTTTTTCTTAATCTCTACTATTTAAATTACCCTATTTATAATGTAAAGTATAAAAATTTATTATGTATATGTAAAGAGAAAAAAACAATAAAAAAAAAAATAATAATTTAAAATAATTGTACTATCATTGTAAGTTTGCCACCTTTCGATGTCTTCGAAAAACTCTATCTTCTACCCAAATTTTGAATCTATAAAGTAGCAAAATTACAAAATATCGACCTTTCTACTCAAACTATTCCTCACAATTCATTAATAATTTGCATTTGATTGAATTTGGGTTGGGTATGTTTCTTCTGCATGGCCGCATGCAACGTTGTTATGTTTTATCCAGTGATAGATAAGTCTTTTTTTTATCGATGATGTCTTTAAAACCTATCAATGATGATGATAATTTACCCTAGAATCTACGATGATTTTGCCTTGAAAACCTATCAATGATGATAGTATTTACCCTAAAATCTATGGTGATTAGGGTTATTAAACTTTGAGGCAATATCGTTCATCTATCCTATGTCAATCGACGATGATAATTAAATATTGCATGCTTGTCACTTGATTGGGCAAGAAAGGGGCACGTGTCGATGATCGATCACAAACATGATCACAATACCTGTGTTTTCTCTTTTCCTCCTCAACCCTTGATCGTATGTTAATCGATGGGAAACTTTAATCCATGTAATCTCTCCTGATTGGTTGGACAGAGTCACGTGTCCTGTGCTAATGTAATATTTTTGTGGTGTAGTTCTTCGTCAAATTCTCTTAACACCTCGCATGGCGGGAGTAAGAAGGTGTCACGCTTTGATTGGTTTGGGCGACGGTCGATCGTCGGTGTCGTGCTTTGATTGGTTTGGGTGATGGTTGATCGTTGGTGTCACGCTTTCTTATGTTGTACTCGTGGCTTATGAAAAATGCGGAGCAATAAGTTATAATCATATATATTTTATTATATAGTTTTAATTTTATTATTAATATTATTATATTATATTAATACATTTTATTATTATATTTTATTATATTTTTATTTAATTTTAATGTTTTAATGTATATATGGTAAAGTTATATATATTATTATTATATATATATATATATTAGATTTGTGATTTTTATATATGGAAACTACAGAAGAGTATTATGGAATAGTATTACTGATAATGGTATTACGGAATAGTATTACTGATAATGATATTACGAAAGTTTTTTTTTTAGAAAATATTTATGAAAAACTATTTTTTACAGAGGGTATCTATAGAAGACACTTACGGAAAATACTTACAGAAACTACTTACGAAAGATGCTTACGGAAGATACTTACGGAAGATACTTACGGAAGATACTTACGGAAGATACTTATGGAAGATACTTATGAAAGATACTTACGGAAGATACTTACGAAGATACTTATGGAAGACATCTACCAAAACCACTATTTAGAGTTAAGAAAATACTTTACCTATTTTCTTCCCCCAAACTATATTATGAGCTATATATGCCTTTATTTATCCTCCCCCAAACTGTAATTTTGGCTATATAGCCAAAACAAAAGGAAGGGTGCTTATTTATTTTTATGGATAATATAATAATGATTTTATATATGGGGGTTTATTTATAATTTTTGTGAGGATGCTTCCTGTATTTCATGAAGAAGTTTCCAAGATAGAAAAATATGTTATATAAAATCTGATTTCAGCCTTCTAGGATATCTGAAATTATAGGAAAAAGTGAAATAGATATTAAGATGGCTTTCTTCTAAAGGATAAAATGTGATGGACACAAGCCATGTTTTTGTAGAAAATATTGAAATCATAGTACTTTTATGAGGATTTACTTTTGACTCTTGCTTGTGATATTTCTAGGGTTATTCTTCAAGGACATCAAATAATCTAACAATTTTGAACAACTTCATTTACTCCTATCACAAATCAATTTAGTGTCAAAGTTGTCCTAGGATTTTCAAGTATCTTTCAAGACCAACTGTGGGTGCAGTGAAAATTCATTCCCCATTATGAGTAAGGATTGAAAAACAACAAGGGTTATATATGCCAAAAAGCTAGCTGATCTTAGGAGCATCTAGAGGTCTTATCCAGACTTATTGCTAATACGTAAGGATATCTTAATAAAGAGTACCCCATGGTGTTTGAAATACTAAGAATTCCAGGGATTCAAGCTCTTTTTGCCCTTTTTGCTTTGTGCTTTATTTGGGATACTTGCTTAGCAAGGGATTTGTAGTGCTTTTTGAGGTTCTTGCTTATTTTGAAGAGAAGCAAGAAAATTTTCATTACTTTTTGGGGTTCTTGCTTATTTTGAGGAGAAGCAAGAATTTATTAGGATACTTGCTCGATTAGATGAGGAGCAAGGGATTTTTTTTTTTTTGAAGGGTGAAGGGCGAGCTTGTCCTTTTGCCAATTCATTAGTACTCTAGACCATGCGTAAAAATAGATAAGCAAGGGAAATGTTTCACTTTATGGCAAAAATAACACATGAGTTAATTTTTCCAAAACTTCACAATGTTTTTAGATGTGCATTTGTGCATGGTCAAAAGAGAAACTTGATCATCTAGGAGTCACTTATAACATTTTAAAAGATTTGTTCTATTTCCAATGAAAATTTTGCTCAAAATACTAGATATAGTTTGAGTATTTGAAAAATACCTAGATTTCATCTAGCAACAAGGTACTATGTATCATGTGGTAATCATTTTCCTACAAAGTTTGAAAGAAAGAATTTTTCCTTGAGCTATTTTTTAAAGCTTTAAGACTGAAAATGGAAAAGAATATAGATACTTCATGATGAAATAAAGGAAGCATAATCATTTATATATATATTAATATTTTTATATATATTTATATATATATATATATATATATATATATATATATATATAATTATATTATTATTATTATTTTTCTTTTCAAAGAGAGAGTTTATTGAATAGTAATAGTTTATTGAATAGCAAATGATTGCAGTTCAGAAATATACTGCAAATCGGTGTGTTGTCTAAACTGATGTATGAATTCTTCCTTAGATAATGGCTTCTTATAAAGTTTAAGCCTATGTCCATTTACTAGTAGTTTCCTTGTTGAATCATCTATAGGCTTAAGCTTGACTGTACCATTTCCAAATATTTCCTCAATTTCATAGGGTCCTAGCCATCTTGTTCTTAATTTACCTTGAAAATCTTGGTAACGAGAGTCAAATAACAAGGCCCAATCTCCTGATTGAAATGTACGTGGTACAATGTGTTTATCATGCCATTTATTTCATTGTTGTTGAGTTATTTCAGTTCTATGTAATGCTTCTAATCTTCTCTCATCCAGAATATTTAACTTTTCCAACCTTTCTTTTTGTGCATTATCCAAACTCATGTCAAGTTGTATCGTTGTGTGAAGGGTTTCTATTTCAAATTCAATGGGCATGATGGCTTGTTTTCCATAAACCATTTCATATGGTGATAATCCTGTGGTAGTTTTCCAAGTTGTATTATATGCCCATACAACTTCTTTTAATATTTCAGACCAATCACCCCTATTAACAGTTACAGTTTTTGTAATAATCTTTTCAAGTTCTCTATTTGTAACTTCTACTTGTCCATTAGCTTGAGGGTGATATGGTGAGGTTTTCTTGTGTTTTATTTGATAGATGTTAACAAAATGATCAATGACATTGGAGGTGAATTGAGGTCCATGATCTGAAACTAATTCTCTTGGTGCTCCAAAGCGTTGCATTATGTTTTCATAAAGAAAATCAGCCATTGGTTCAGCTTGAGCTCGTGGAAGAGCTTTAACTTCAGCCCACTTGGTAACATAATCTGTACATACAAGTATGTGTTTATTACCATCACTTGGAGGGTCTATAGGTCCAACAAAGTCAATTCCCCATTTTTCAAATGGTTCAAGAGCTATCTGTGGAACCAAAGGCATTTCCATAGATGGTGTAGGCTTGCTAGCTCTTTGACAAGCATCACATCTATCAATAAATTGATGAGCATATTTAGTCATAGTAGGCCAAAAGTACCCAGTTTGAAGTATTTTCATAACCATTCTTTGGGTGGCATAATGACCTCCACAAGGTTCTTCATGTGCTGCCCTAATAATGTCATATACATCATTTTCTTGCACACATCTCCTAATGATTTGGTCAGGACATTTTTTAAATAGAATTCCATGAATCCACATAAAAGGAATACTTTGATATATTAATTTCCTATGCTCATGTGGTGTATAATTTTGAGGTATTTTTCCTGTTACTAAATAATTTACAATATCAGCGTACCAAGGGGTAAAAATAGAAAGAGCAAACAAATGTTCATCTGGAAAATTGTCAGGAATTAACTCGTTATCATCAAAGATCTGCATGCGAGATAAGTGATCTGCAATAACATTATCTTTTCCTGCCTTATCTATAATTGTGACATTGAACTCTTGGAGTAAAAGAAGCCATCTAATCACTCTACCACCCACTATTGCTTTGTTTGTTAAGTATCTAATGGCAGAGTGATCAGTGTGAACAAATACTTCATACCCTGTTATGTAATGTTTAAATTTATTGAGAGCATGAATTATAGCTAAAAATTCTTTTTCTGTAACAGTGTAGTTAAGTTCAGCTCCATGCAAGTTTTTACTTACATAATAGATAGCATAAGGTATTTTGTTTTCTATTTGTTGCAATACTGCTCCTATTGCATAACCTGAAGCATCACAATGAATGTGGAATGGTAATTCCCAATTTGGTCCTCTCAAGATTGGACTAGTAGTCAAATTTTCTTTTATTTCTTCAAAGGCTTCTTGACATTCGTTTGTCCAATTGAATTCATTATCTTTAGTTAAGAGCTTAAACATGGGAGTAGCAACTTTACTGAAGTCTTTAATGAACCTACGATAGTATCCTGCGTGTCCTAAGAAACTTCTCACCTCTTTTTGTGTTTTTGGAGGTTGAAGGGTTTGAATAACTTGTATCTTTGTAGGGTCTACTTTAACACCATCTTCTGATATATAATGTCCTAGAACAATACCTCCTTTCATCATCATAAAGCACTTTTCATGACTTAGAGAGAGGTTTTGCTCTTGACATCTTACCAAAACTTTTTGCAAGCCTGATAATGTTTCTTCAAAGGTAGTACCATATACTGTGAAGTCATCCATATAAACTTCTACACATTCATTTGTTAAATCAGCAAAGATAGCCAATACAACTCTTTGAAAGGTTGCAGGTGCATTGCATAGTCCAAAAGGTAGAACATTATAAGCATAGGTTCCTACAGGACATGTGAAGGTTGTTTTTTCCTGATCGTCCTCAGCTAAGGAAATTTGATTATATCCACTAAAACCATCTAAAAAATAGAAATATTTCTTTCCAGCCAAGGTATCTAGGACTTGATCAATAAATGGTAAGGGAAAATAATATTTCTTGGTTACTTTGTTTAATTCTCTATAATCAACACAAATTCTCCATTTACCATTCTTTTTAGGGACTATCACCAAAGGTGATACCCATTGGCTATCGAAAATTGGGTATATAAATCCTGCATTTAAGAGTTTAATGATTTCCTCTTTAACTATTTCTTTCATAGCTGGATTTAATCATCTTTGGGGTTGTCTTACAGGATTACAATCTTCTTGAATAAATATGCGATGGGTACAAACATTTGGGTGGATACCCTTCATATCCTCATAGTTCCATGCGAATGTTGATTGATGCCTTTTAAGCACATCTACCAATTGTGATTCTTGTATGCTCATGAGTTCATTACTAATGTTGAGAGTTCTTCCTGGTATAATATCTATTTGTTTACATTTTTCTGTATTTGCATCTATCCCATTTATCTCATGTTCAAAAATATTTAAATCATAACCATATGGTTCCATTTGAGATTGACTTGTGCTTGCCTCATAAATGGAAGATTGAGATGAACAACTACTGTCTTGACCTTGATTTTCTTGTTGATTTCCTAACAATAATGGTAGGGGTCCCTCAACCTCTTGTTCAAGTTGTTCAATTAGAACATTAACTGATAAGGTTTGGATATCATCATATTCATGAGGGAAATCATACCACAACTGCTTTGGAAATTCTTCTTCTATTGGTGATTCAGGGAATAAACTAAGATCTTTTGTATCCTTGCCATTAGAAATAGTCATATTTCCTGATCTACAGCTAATGTAAGCATCAACTGTTGCAAGCCATGGGCGTCCTAGTATTAAGGGATGTCCCCCTAATTTCTTTTTGGGTTGTAAGACTATAAAGTCTATAGGGTATTCCCATGAACTTACTGAGACCATAATGTCTTCTAACTTTCCTTCTGGTTTAATAGTAGATCTATCAGCGAGTTGAAGCACAATAGAAGTTAATTGTAGTTTATGGATCCCTAAGGATTCTATTGTTTCTTTGGTCATGACATTAATAGCGGCTCCTAAATCAATCAAAACATTTTGTAATGTTATGTCTCCAATATGCATAGTGAGTATAGGTATTCCAGGATCTGTATATTTTGGTAATAACCTATCTCTTATCATTATCTCAGATAATTGTCCAATGACTTGAATAGTTTGAAATTCATTCTTCTTTTTATTCTTTGAACATATATTTTTAATAAGTTTGGAATAGATAGGTATATCCTTGATGGCTTGTAATAAAGGAATTTTAATAATAACGCCTTCTAGTTCTTGAAGGAAGTTAAAGGCTGACTTAGATGGTTCTTTTGGTATTGCCAGTCTTTGAGGAAATGGTATTTCTACTTCCTTTCTTATTTGGATTTCTTGTTGCTTTGTTGGAATATTTTCTGGTTGGTTTTTTGTTTCCTTTTTGTTACTATCTTCTTTTTCAACCAAATGTGGAATAGGATCATCAAGTTCTATGAGAGTGACATTATTTTCCAACACCTTTCCTGATCTTAATTGAATCTGTTGACATGGTGCTACAGATATAGAACATGTTTCATTGGTCTCATAAACTTGTTGAACATTCTTATTGTTGTTAGGGTTAGGAATTGGTTGAGCTGGAAGAGGTGGTTGCTTAGGAGGATTAGTATTATTGTTTGGAGGTGGTAGAAGTCTATTTTGAGGTGGGTTTTGAGTGTTTTGTCCCCTAAATTGATTTTGAATATTTGGTTGTTGCATTGTATTTGGGGACCAATTGGTGCCACCTTGATTATATTGGCCACTATTATTCCAACTAGGCATATTCTGATTTTGTGTCCCTTGATTCCATGGGGGTTGTCCTCCATAGGAATTAGCCATAAATTGAGCCCATGGGGGTATGCTCCAGTCTTGGTTGTAAGAATTCCAATTTGTCCAGTTTGGTGCATTGGACCATTGATTAGGCCTTTGCTGGTTGGGATAATTAGGGTTTGACCAATTTGATGGGCCATTAAATGGACCATTTCATCTTTGAGTGATAAAATAAACATCTTCTACCTCTTCCACTTCAGGTTCTTTTATGGCAGCTTTAACAACGGAGATATACTTGCATTTTTTAGTTTTATGATTTTTATCACAAATTTGGCAACAAGCAAAAATATTGGAGATATTTGTTATGTTGAGAGGACATTCTCTCATATTGTGCTTTTTCCTACATCTGTGGCAGTAAATTTCTTCACTATCCTTTGATTTTTTATCCATTAAGTCCAAATATGAGGTCAAATTACTCAACAAATCAGTTTTTAAACCTTCCAACATATTTCCAATTTCAGCTCTTGTCACTCCTCCTGTGGATGTGTATTTATTACTTCTTAGAGGTTTGTTTCTTGAATAATTTCTGCAAAGGTTTATAATCTCCTCAAGTGATATAAGATGAATGTCTCCTTTTGCCATAAGATTTAAAATCTCAAGAACATCTTCTTTTAATCCTTTCAGAAAAAGTTCTTTTAGGATTTCTTCTTCAAGGTCTATATTTACTCTAGATCCTACAAATTGAAATCTCTCGAGATAGTCCTCCAAATATTCTTCTTCTTTTTTATTCATACGAAAAAGCTCAGCTTTCTTATCCCTAACTCTACAATAATCTTGATATCTTTCAAGGAATAGTTGTTTTAATCCATTTTCTCCATCCCAACGATTACAAACTCCTTCTCCTAGACCCATAAACCATCTTAAAGTTGCATCTTTAAGAGTAGATGGAAATAACCTTAGCTTTTGCTCATTGGTGGTGTAAAAGTAAGCTTGACATACTACTTCAAATTCGAAAAGAAAAGCATCAGGATCTTCATAGGGTTTTCCATGAAAGGTAGGCAATATAGAAACAGAGATTGATTTAGGTTCTCTTGTTGTCCCTTCTGTATGTAAGATTGGGAAAGGGAATATTTTTCTTTGTCTAGTTTCTCCCTGATCTCTCTCTTGCCTTTGTCTCCCATCTCCATGGTTTTCTCCTTCCAAACCACTTTGTTCATCAGCCATACCTGAATATAGAATTTCAAGAATTGAATCAGGTATAGGTTCAAAAAAGATAGAGGAAGGATCTACGTAGTTGTCAAATTCTGGATTGGGCAATAAATATGAATTGGGATCTTGATCTAGGATTTCAGCTTGATTGGTTGATGATGTAGCCTCAGTTTTTACTAGTTTATAAATCCCAGGCTCTCTAAAGTCTCTTGGGGATTTTTCTTCTATTTTGTTAGTTTTTATGAATCTTCCTTTAGAGTCTCTAGGTCTGCTCATGAATGTTCTAAACTTTCTTGTTTTTTTTTTAGCAATATGTCTAATCTTCTTTAAATAATTTATGAATATCGTTGATTGGATCAAGTTGTTCTGGTGTCATAAAATGTTCCTCTTCAAAATTAAAATAGTCTACCAACAATTGAATCAACTGAACAAGGTAAGCTTTAGTTGCAATAGGATCAAGAATTCCAAATTGTAGCTCGTAACGCAACTCTTGGCACAATTCTCTAAAACGTACAACTCTAGGAATCCTACAGTATCTTTTATTGTATTGTAGGGCTAATTCTTTCCTTTCTATATCTGCAAGGAAGTTGTGAATAGTGAGGGAATCCTCAAGGTATTGATTCCAAGGATAAATTACTAGATTTACTGTTGTTCTCCTATCCCAAAGCCAATTTTCACAACTTATTCCAAGATCTTGATAAGGTGAAGAATGATTTACCCGTAAAGTTTTTGCTATATTTATCCTCTTTATTTTCTTCAGTTCATCTGATCTTTTATTGATAGAATCAATGCATTCACACAATGCTTCCCACTCTGGTTTGGTTGTTCTGTAATCTTGGTCAAGAAGAAGATTAACCTCTTGTTGTATTAGTAATTTTCTAAGGTCTATAAATTCAGTTTGACTGCTTTCAACCATTTGGCAATTTTTATTTTCTCTCTTTGATTTTTGTGTTTTTTTTTTCTGTTTGGGTTTTGATTTTCTTTTATGTTTCAATCCTACTATTTTCTAAGCTTAAATATAAATTTCAGAACTTATAAATACTCTTAATGTATTGTCTGCTAAGTTCTAAATATAAATTTCAAAACTTATAAATACTCTTAACACAATAGAAAAGAAATAAATTTAAAATTACTAAACAGTCCTAATGCTACTAAAATTAGATGCGTTTATACAACTAATTTCAGCATACTTAGGAAAAAAAGTAAAAGTACTTGGAAAGTAAATTTTTATTGGAAGTAAAATTGCTGAAGTAAAAGGTAACTTACTACTGTTCTTTTGATTATTAGGAGGGATTTCATTACAGTTGTGTCACTCAACCTAACTACTTCCTATAAAATAAAAATAGGGTCCTAAAACAATATTAGGTTGTTTTCAGCATTCACCTACTTCCTATTCTTTTTCATAGGTCCTAAATCAAATTAACAATAGTAATTACCCAAAGCAAGGAAATTGCAAAAAATAAAATTTACTGAAATTGAAATTTGTAGAAAATAAATTTGCAAAAAATAAATTTTAATCTATGAAAGCGATAAAAATGAAACCTTTACAAAAAATGAACCTAGCAACGTCGAACGGAGGGGCTTGTTGGAACCATCTACGGGCCACTCTAACTCGTATGCACACCAAGGTCTCGTACGTACCCCTTTTCACATACAAGTAAGTCCTCTCTCTTTGCACTGCCAAACAACTTTTTTGACTAACCACTACGATGCTACTCTCCCCAACAACGGTGCCAAAATGATCGACTGTAGAGCTTACATTTAATTTTATCAATCCAAGGGAAATCAAGGTCATATTTAAAGAGTAACAATCTCGTATAGATTATATCGTAGGAGTTAATACTAAGCTTAGCTCAAGTTTCTTTTTCAAGCTTCACGTGTACAGAAAAGTAAATGAACATAATTAAATTTGTGCAGAAATGAATGATGTAGGATATGATAAATAAATGCAATGATGATTTACTTTTACTGATGAATTGATTTACTGATGCACCTAATTACTGATGAATTGATTTACTGATGCATTTAATTATTTGTAAACTAATTTATTTATAACATGATTTAATTTATTTGTGAGGATCCTCATGCAATTTATCTTATTTTATGTAATTTGAAATGCAGTTTAATTTAAGGCTAACTAATCCTAACCTAATGTAGGGGTGAGAGCTCAAGGACTGTCTATAGGAGTGGGCCCTGCCTCCTAGAGGGCAGTGTAAGTCTTTCTCCCCTAGTTTACCTTATCTCAATAACTAGATTTTATAACTAATACTAACATTATGTCTATTCTGTGAATGCAGGTAATAGATAAACACAATTTACATAACAAAAATCAAACAACACATGAAATTGATACAAATTACCATATTTGAAGAACAAAATGCTATTTTATTACTAGAGCTTCAATTGTACATGTTGAACGTGTTTCTTCATAATTGTAAACTTAGAACAGACTATAATGTAACAATAGATGCAACAGAAAGTAAAGTGTAGACCTCTTTCAAGGTCTCTCCTATGTAATTTATACTATAACTAATACAATTCTAAATAGTATTCTCCACGTATTTGACATACAGATTTTATGGACTGATGACTATACATTAATCAAAATAATCTAAAACCTAATCATAATACGTACTCCTACTTGGACTTATAAATACTTTGACTGGTCCAAGTGGCATCCTACTAATAATCCTAACAAGACAATGCTATTTTAACTGACTCACAAGATATACATTAGGACCTCATGTCCTATATTCTAGGAAAGTCTAACAATATTTGCGTTTATATCTCAAACTTCCCAAAATAAACTGATTACAAGCTTTATAAAGCAAATAATAACTTTGTCAACTTGAAATATTCCTGCGGATAGTATGCGAGAAATGAAATATTTTGCTAAGTAAAAATATCAATTTTTGTCCATCTTAATGTGTCGTCCATTCTAATGTGGCATGTCGAAGTCAACAGTCTTTATTATCCTTCAGTAACTACTTGTAAAACATTCTTTAGTAACTATCTTCAGTAGTTACCTTCAGTAATTACCTTCAGTAACATACTTTCAAGTAATCAACATCTATAACAAGATCAATTACTATTGTCACCGAACTCTGTTGGTTCTTCTTCTCGTCCGAGGTGCACTCCAAAGCTCTGCAATCTCTTCATCGATCATCCATACCTTTTTCCTACATTTTTCTCAGAACTCGAACAAATTTGATATAAATCAAACACATTTGTTAGATTATGGTAATTAATCAGTTTTCCTAATAAATCACATTTTATTCAATAATAATTCATAGAAAACATATCATAATCATCATATAATTGTAATAATGAAACAATTCTGGTACAAAAATATGTGTCAAATAGCCACTCATCACAAAGAATACTTCATATATCTTATATTCCCACTCTTACCTTTAAATAATTCCTACAAGCATATTTCCTATGACAGTATTCCATGACGGTTATATATATGATTCTATGACATTATTCTCCTACCTATCTTTAATTTGACATGTGGTCTTCATTACTAATGAGTAATTGTTACATATTCCTTGATGGTTACATATATTATTCTATGACATTATTTTCCTACCTATTTTTAATTTGAAATGTTTACATCATGTGAGCCCAAATTAACCAATAGTTCATACAAATATACAATACAATATTATATTATCAAGTACTTATCTTGGTTACATAACATTAAATGTTATGAACCTCTCTTCTCATTACAATAAATAATTTACCAATATGTATAAATATCAAACATGTATCCACAAATAAATTGCACAATAATAATCCACATAATAAAATAGAGATTGATAATACCTTTGAGGTATGGCAACACCATACAATGCTCTTTATTGGAAGGAATCCACTCCACAAGATCTTCAACTCCACAAGCGAAGACTTATAAAAATAATACTTGATATATATTATATCCCCAAATTTACCTTTAAATAATGCTTACAAGCATATTTCCTATGACAATATTCCCTAGCGGTTATAGATAATTCTATGACATTATTCTCCTACCTATTTTTGACATGTGGTCTTCCTTACTAATGAGTAATGGTTACATAATTAATGTTTACATCATGTGAGATCACATTAACCAATAGTTCAATTATGGCTCAAACCAATATACAATATAATATTATATTATTAAGTACCTATCTGGGGTACATAACATTCTATCCCCCATACAAAATGTTTCTACCTCAAAATATTAAAAGAGGCTAACTAATATTATATTCTAAGCCATGATGAGTATTAGTACCAATATTGATCATCCATACATACCAATGAAACTATGATTGACGAGGATTTTTTAATGTCAACATGCCATTTTTTTGTTTAAGTATCCAAAACTGCTTAGTCGGCTCCATGCTTCTGTTGGTCTACTTTGTTCCTTGATGTAGCTAGAACACTCTAAAAACTACTATAACTATGTTTTTTCAAACATTCCCATAGTTGTCGTCCTTTTTATTCTATGTAGAACCATAATATTGTTATCTTAAGCCATGCCTACAATATTGTTGCCATGCCTACAAGATTTTTGCCACTCCTAGTGGTGTCAGTGGTGATATGTTGCCACCTTAACCTAATGTTCCATTAATGGTGCATGTTGCTCTACTAGTTATTGACCTTTCAGATATTGAATCCTCTCCCATAGTTCTTGATAGTCCCTCCAATTCTCTTGTTCGTCTTCCTCGCAAGCGTCTACGACAAGAGGGTTCACGACAACAAATTTGGGAGCTTGAAGAATGGGTCTTCGACACAGATAAAATGGAAGAGTTTTGTAGAGGTCTAACACAAACAAAAGTTTTTGCTCAAAATGGAAGAGTTCCTTGTACACAAGATATAAGGACCTTCATAGATGGAATCGGTGCAATGCATGGCATTCCTCCACATCTAGAGTCTTTGGACAAGCTATTGGAAACAAGGTTCGAAGAATTCAAGATTTTGAGTAGAAAGGCAGAAAAATGCCATTCCAGGCTAGCCTAGTTTGAAGAGAATTTGGGCAAAGGCATTGTTCCCCATAGCCTACGAATGGAAAAACCACGTCTTCAACTTCTAGATGAAGATATTAATAAACAATTTTTTGATGAGTCAAAGGCCCTCACAGAAAAATTTCACTTGGAAATGGCTAAATTATATATCTGTAATTTCAAAAAATATACAAATAAATTAGTTGCTCAGGCCAATGATTATATTCCCAATATTTTATTATTGATAATTAAGGAAATTCTTGCAGATTCCGTAAATAAATATAAGACAATTTCTCAGGAAATTGCTTTGGAATGGGAATCCCAGATTAAAGAGCTTTTTGAGGGAAAGCTTCAGGCTTGGAGAGTTGAAATGCAAATCCAAAAATATATACAAGAGAAAGCCAAAGCTTCTCGAGAGAATGCTGCTTTAGAAATCCCAGAAGTTAATATGTCAGAAGCTACAGAAAGTGTAGCCGACTTGGTTAAAAGAGAAATCAAGCAACAAATTGATCGTTTGGAAAAACTAATCACAGGTGCACAAAAGAAATTTTTGGCACAAGACAACAAGAATAGAAGTCACAATAGAGGGCCAAACCAAAGAGCCTCTACTACATAGAAAAGGCAATCACGACAACATCCACAACATGGAAACAAACAACAACGACAGCCACAACAAAGGAATAAACAACTAAAACAACAACAACAAAGGCAACAACAACAATAGGGGCATAATTTAAACTTTCGGGGCCCTTCTCCAAGAAGACAAAAGAAGGGGAGAAACTTCCAGAACCACACTTCCTATGTGCAGCAGCAATTGCAACAGGACAATGGAAGAAATTTCCACAACTCTGGTTTCGAGAATCCGAGAAAGGGTTTTGCCCCATTTGTTCAGAAGAAGCAAGGGTAGGGGTTCTTCCATCACCAAAATGGTGATGAAAACAAAAAATAACCCCTTGGTCCACAATTTTCAGCCCACAAGATTTTGGCCATCGGTATTTTTACCGGAGTCCTGTCTAGGCTATGGATGGCAAAATCACAAATCTTGTTGTCCATAATTTTTCCTCCAAAGAACTTACCCAGAATGAAATTGAGGCCCTCAGCTTGGGTTTAAAGTTCCTCCCTGTTCCTCCTCCCATGGCCAAAGAGGTTCTAAAATAGGAGTTTTCAACATTTTGTAGACGTCTTCATCTTGAATGGTTCTTTGGACCGAGAGGTGGCCCTCCAAAACCGCTTAAGCCCATTGATCCTTTTCGTGTTTCCAACCCAAGTTTTAATCCCTCATAGTTTTATAAGCCTTTGGAAGAAATTATTGGCATGGGTGAAATATTCCTCAATAACAAATTATCTATTGCTAATCCCACCCGCCAACGTGCTTTTCCATCCCACATCTGGTCTACCATTTGTTCCCTTGCCAATGACAAATCCATTGTCATTAGGCCTGTAGATAAAAACTTGGGTGTTTGTGTTTTGTCCATGGACTGGTACATTTTAGAAGGCTTTTCCCAGCTTTCAGATCAAAATGTTTACTCTGAAGTGAACAAAGTCCCCTGGCAGGATATTTTTTATCAGCTCCAAGACTTGCTTGATTGGGCTTTTAGGAGGAATCTGCTTTCAGAAAACCACAGGAAATTTATGCTCCAGGTAACACCATCCTCTGCCAGAGTGTGTGTCTTTTACCTGCTCCCCAAAATCCACAAGCCCAAGCTTTTCAGTCGACCCATATGTTCCTACTGTGGTTTCATGCTCGAACCTGCCTCCAAATGGCTTCATCATCTGCTCTTGCCAATTTTGTTGAAGCAAAAAAATCATCTCTTGGATTCCATATCTCTAATTAAATATTTGCATGGTCGTACCTTTCCTCAGGACATCATTCTTTTCTCTTTTGATGTTGAGAGCCTCTATCCCAGCATCCCCACCTCTCAAGGATTGGCAGCCATCCATCATTTTTTGAGGAATGAATTTGATTCGGCCAAGACAAACTTTGTGGTAAGGCTTGCAGAGATAGTGTTAACACAACACTACTTGGAATTCAAAGGGAAAACATACAGGTAGATAAGAGGAACAACCATGGGAAGTAATTTTGTTGTGGTTTATGCTTGTTTATTTCTTTGTCATCTAGAGGAACAGGTATTTAATAATGTTGTTGTGGAAAATATTTTATTTTATAAAAGATACATTGATGATGCCATTGGAGTTTGGCATGGCCCTAAGGAGGATCTTAATGGTTTTCTTGCTGCCTACGGTTCCTTCTATGACAGTATTAAAATTACTTCCTTTATTTCTGATTTTGAAGTAACACTTCTGGATACTACATTTTTTAAGGGACCTGATTTTGCTCAGACTGGAATTCTTTGCACCAAATTGTTTCAGAAGCCGATGAATGCCTACCAATACATCCCTGCTTCCTCCCATCATCCAGTTCATCAGAAAAAGGCCTTTATCATGAGTGAACTCAATAGATTTTTGGTTAGAGAAAGCTCCAGGGATGGATTTATTTTTGTTAAAAATAATTTTTTTAATAGACTCAGAGCTAGGGGATATCAAATTAATTTTCTCTTGCCTTTGTTTGAGAAAGTTAAATTTGATGGTAGGCCTTCACTTTTGGCCAGAGTTTTGGAGTGAGCAACATGCAGACATGGAACCAAAATAAAAACAATTCCTCTTATTTTGAAGTTGGACAACTGCAATTTTGTCAGAGATCTTCGAATCGACATAGATATTATTTCTCCAATGTTTGAAAAATGGAGAAAATATAGAGAGCTCAAACACATTGCTCGAGGCATCATTTGTTGGAGGAACAAAAAGCCCTTGAGAGCTTATCTTTGTAAAAACAAAATTTCTTAAAACATGTTTTATCCACTATGTATCTTGCATTTTTAATGCATTTTTTAATGCAAGTTTTTGTATTTGGGTGGGTAATTTTTCTTGGGGTATGAGCCTGGGTTTACCGTTTGGTCTATAAACCTACGGTCTTTATTGTTTTTTATGGGTTTAAAAAAATAATTTTTTATCCCACATGTAATACATTATGGCTCCCCCACTAGAGTTAGGATTTTATAAAGAAGTGTTGTACTTCTTCTAAACTCACACTCCACTGATGAGACCCATAGGTCGAAACACGTTCGGAGTTTTGATGTTGTATTACTTCTTCTTTTTGGAATAAAATTCAATTTTGTGTCTTTTGTTCCTTTCCTAACTCGTGTTAATATTTTTTTCTATTTTCTAAAATGTATTTGTTGTCGGTATTATGCTCTTCACTTGTCGTGTAATGCGATCTGGTGAATCAAAAATCCTGCAGCACTAGGAGTATGCTCTTCACTTGCGCATCTACGATCTGGTGAATCAGAAACTAGTTTACATTTTTAGAGTACTGCTTCGCCATGTTTCTTTTTTTATTAATGAGTTTACCCATTAATGGCGCACGCTGCTCTACCAGTTATTGACCTTTCAGATATTGAATCCTCTCCCATAGTTCCTGATAGTCCCCCCAGTTCTCCTGTTCGTCTTCCTCGCAAGCGTCTACGATAAGAGGGTTCACGACAGCAAATTTGGGAGCTTGAAGAACGGGTCTTCGACATAGATAAAATGGAAGAGTTTTGTAGAGGTCTAACACAAACATAAGTTTTTGCTCAAAATGGAAGAGTTCCTTGTACACAGGATAGAAGGACCTTCATAGATGGAATCGGTGCAATGCGTGGCATTCCTCCATGTCTAGAGTCTTTGGACAAGTTGTTGGAAATAAGGTTCAAAGAATTCAAGATTTTGAGTAGAAAGGTAGAAAAATGCCATTCCAGGCTAGCCCGATTTGAAGAGAATTTGGGCAAAGGCATTGTTCCCCATAGCCTACGAATGGAAAAACCACGTCTTCAACTTCTAGATGAAGATATTAATAAACAATTTTTTGATGAGTCAGAGGCCCTCATAGATAAAAAATATATAGATAAATTAGCTGCTCAAGCCAATGATTATATTCCCAATATTTTATTGTCGATAATTAAGGAAATTCTTGCAGATTTCATAAATAAATATAAGATAATTTCTCAAGAAATTGCTTTGGAATGGGAATCCCAGATTAAAGAGCTTTTTGAGGGAAAGCTTCAGGCTTGGAGAGTTGAAATGCAAATCCAAAAATATATACAAGAGAAAGCCAAAGCTTCTCGAGAGAATGTTGCTTCAGAAATCCCAGAAGTTAATATGTCAGAAGCTACAGAAAGTGTAGCCGACTTGGTTAAAAGAGAAATCAAGCAACAAATTGATCGTTTGGAAAAACTAATCATAGGTGCACAAAAGAAATTTCTGGCACAAGACAACAAGAATAGAAGTCACAATAGAGGGCCAAACCAAAGAGCCTCTACTACACAGAAAAGGCAATCACGACAACATCCACAACATGGAAACAAACAACAACGACAACCACAACAAAGGAATAAACAATTGAAACAACAACAACAAAGGCAACAACAACAACAGGGGCATAATTTAAACTTTTGGGGCCCTTCTCCAAGAAGATGAAAGAAGGGGAGAAACTTCCAGAACCGCACTTCCTATGTGCAGCAACAATTGCAACAGGACAATGGAAGAAATTTCCACAACTCTGGTTTCGAGAATCCGAGAAAGGGTTTTGCCCCATCTGTTCAGAAGCAGCAAGGGCAGGGGTTCTTCCATCACCAAAATGGCAATGAAAACCAAAAATAACCCCTTGGTCCACAATTTTCAGCCCACAGGATTTTGGCCATCGGTATTTTTACCGGAGTCCTATCTGGGCTATGGATGGCAAAATCACAAATCTTGTTGTCCATAATTTTTCCTCCAAAGAACTTACCCATAATGAAATTGAGGCCCTCAGCTTGGGTTTAAATTTCCTCCCTGTTCCTCCTCCCATGGCCAAAGAGGTTCTAAAATAGGAGTTTTCAACATTTTGTAGACGTCTTCGTCTTGAATGGTTCTTTGGACCGAGAGGTGGCCCTCCAAAACCACTTAAGCCCATTGATCCTTTTCGTGTTTCCAACCCAAGTTTTAATCCCTCATAGTTTTATAAGCCTTTGGAAGAAATTATTGGCATGGGTGAAAGATTCCTCAATAACAAATTATCTGCTGCTAATCCCACCCGCCAACGTGCTTTTCCATCCCACATCTGGTCTGCCATTTGTTCCCTTGCCAATGACAAATCCATTGTCATTAGGCTTGTAGATAAAAACTTGGGTGTTTGTGTTTTATCCATGGACTGGTACATTTTAGAAGGCTTTTCCCAGCTTTTAGATCAAAATGTTTACTCTGAAGTGAACAAAGTCCCCTGGCAGGATATTTTTTATCAGCTCCAAGACTTGCTTGATTGGGCTTTTAGGAGGAATCTGCTTTCAGAAAACCACAGGAAATTTATGCTCCAGGTAACACCATCCTCTGCCAGAGTGTGTGTCTTTTACCTACTCCCCAAAATCCACAAGCCCAGGCTTTTCGATCGACCCATCTATTCCTACTGTGGTTTCATGCTCGAACCTACCTCCAAATGGCTTCATCATCTGCTCTTGCCAATTTTGTTGAAGCAAAAAAATCATCTCTTGGATTCCATATCTCTAATTAAATATTTGCATGGTCGTACCTTTCCTCAGGACATCATTCTTTTCTCTTTTGATGTTGAGAGCCTCTATCCCAACATCCCCACCTCTCAAGGATTGGCAACCATCCATCATTTTTTGAGGAATGAATTTGATTCAGCCAAGACAAACTTTGTGGTAAGGCTTGCAGAGATAGTGTTAACACAACACTACTTGGAATTCAAAGGGAAAACATACAGGAAGATAAGAGGAACAACCATGGGAAGTAATTTTGTTGTGGTTTATGCTTGTTTATTTCTTTGTCATCTAGAGGAACAGGTATTTAATAATGTTGTTGTGGAAAATATTTTATTTTATAAAAGATACATTGATGATGCCATTGGAGTTTGGCATGGCCCTAAGGAGGATCTTAATGGTTTTCTTGCTGCCTACGGTTCCTTCTATGATAGTATTAAAATTACTTCCTTTATTTCTGATTTTGAAGTAACACTTCTGGATACTACATTTTTTAAGGGACCTGATTTTTCTCAGACTGGAATTCTTTGCACCAAATTGTTTCAGAAGCCGATGAATGCCTACCAATACATCCCTGCTTCCTCCCATCATCCAGTTCATCAGAAAAAGGCCTTTATCATGAGTGAACTCAACAGATTTTTGGTTAGAGAAAGCTCCAGGGATGGATTTATTTTTGTTAAAAATAAATATTTTAACAGACTCAGAGCTAGGGGATATCAAATTAATTTTCTCTTGCCTTTGTTTGAGAAAGTTAAATTTGATGGTAGGCCTTCACTTTTGGCCAGATTTTTGGAGCGAGCAACACGTAGACATGGAACCAAAATAAAAACAATTCCTCTTATTTTGAAGTTGGACAACTGCAATTTTGTCAGAGATCTTCGAATCGGCACAGATATTATTTCTCCAATGTTTGAAAAATGGAGAAAATATAGAGAGCTCAAACACATTGCTCGAGGCATCATTTGTTGGAGGAACAAAAAGCCCTTGAGAGCTTATCTTTGTAAAAACAAAATTTCTTAAAACATGTTTTATCCGCTATGTATCTTGCATTTTTAATGTAATTTTTAATGCATTTTTTAATGCAAGTTTTTGTATTTGGGTGGGTAATTTTTCTTGGGGTATGAGCCTGGGTTTACCGTTTGGTCTATAAACCTACGGTCTTTATTGTTTTTTATGGGTTTAAAAAAAAATTTTTTATCCCACATGTAATACATTATGGCTCCCCCACTAGAGTTAGGATTTTATAAAGAAGTGTTGTACTTCTTCTAAACTCACACTCCATTGATGAGACCCATAGGTCGAAACACGTTCGGAGTTTTGATGTTGTATTACTTCTTCTTTTCGAAATAAAATTCAATTTCGTGTCTTTTGTGGTTCACCCAATGTGGGCTACTCCATGGAGAAAATATTTCACTAAAATTTTCTCAATCAATCTCTTGGGAATACTTTCCCTATTACAATATTTATGGACCTCTGTCCAAAGGAGACACCAATCCCCTAATCAAGTTCATGGATCTCTATCCATAGGATAACTCCTTTCTCCTTAGCTCTGACTAGTGATCTGTACTACAGTCCTTCGGTCTAGCACAAATTTGATCAATATCTGTCTCTAGTCTGGCATAAACCTGTCCTCAAATCTGCACCAAACTCTATCCTCGAATCTGTACTAAACACAATCCTTCGATCTAGCACAAATTTATCCTCAATCTATGTCCTTTGATCTACACTAAACACAGTCCTTTGGTCTAGCACAAATCTATCCTCAATCTCTATCCTTTGATCTGCACTAAACATAGTCCTTTGGTCTAGCACAAATATATCCTCAATATCTATCCTCAAGCCTTAACACAAAGCTTGATCCTAATCTCAAATCAACTCTTCTAGATCTACCCCAAACCTTAACTCAAGGTTTGAACAAATCAATCAATCAACTCTGCTCACAAGTCTTCTCAAAGACTTATCTCAAATCTGCCTTGTAAGCTTCCACAAAAGCTCACACTAATCTGTCCACAAGTCCTCTCTAGAACTTGTCCAAATCTGCTCAATAAGTCCTCACTAGAACTTATCCAATTCTTCTCAACAAGTCCTCTCTAGAACTTGTCCAATTCTTCTCAATAAGTCCTCACTAGAACTTATCCAATTCTTCTCAATAAGTCCTCACTAGAACTTATCCAATCTCATAGAAACATAAAGAGAATTGTTAGAGACTCAATATGCTTCACATTCATCACAATGCTCAATCACTTTCAATCACTCTTTTAGAAACATATAGAGAATTGTTAGAGACTCAATATGCTTCACATTCACCTCAATGCTCAATCACTTCCAATCACTCTTTTAGAAACACATAGAGAATTGTTAGAGACTCAATATGTTTCACACTCACAAAATCTCAATCACTTTCAATCTCTCTTTTATCACAGAAATATATAGAGAATTGTTAGAGACTCAATATGTTTCACATTCATCCACACTCAACCTCTTTCTCAAATCAATTCAGAATATAGAACAATTTGTTTCATAGAACTTGAACTATCACATCAACACATCCACTTGACTAGGCTCAACCAACTTTACTCAACCAATCACTCAATGAACTAATCCTTGCTCACAAACCCTAGTCCAAGCATATGAACACTCACTCAAATGTTTCCAACAATGCTTATCAATCAATCTCACATAACAATGATACTCATGATCTTTGCAAACCCTAGTTCAAGTTCCTCACTCAACCAATTGCTTCAACAACAATGCTAATCTCACATAACAATGATACTCATGATCTTTGAAAACTTCACATAACAATGATACTCATGATATTTCCACAACCTCTAGTTCAAGTTCACTCAACTAATCACTTCAACAACAATGCTTATAAAACAAGGTTTCATCAACAACTCTTTATTCCAGAAAACCTTGAAGCATTAATTCAACACACACTCAACAATGCTTACCAAACAATCCTTTTCACTCCAACTTTGCATTCACAACATTCAATAATCACACACTAGGAAGATGTGCCCATACCTTTTGTTTGATGTAAAAGTGCCTTTAGAAAAACCTATCTCAATCACAATTTTCTTCTCTCCAATTTCAATGGTTAGATAACAAAATATCACTCCAACACTTTCTCAAAATATTCCTTAGACACAAGAATAATCAAAACTCAATTATGCCTTATTGCTCCCTTTTTAAAATTAACATCCATCAAATCATACATGAAAAATAATTACTTGGATACACCTTATAAACTCCAACTTAAAATAATATCCAACACCACACAACTTCCTAAAACACCTTACTACCCTTTCCAAACACTAAAGCAAATAACACCAAAAATTTAATTTTGCATAAGCCTTATAACTCCCCTTACAACCTTACAAACCAAATCAATATGCAAAAAATTAATTTTTAAATGCCCAACTAATATCCCCAAAAATTTTGGCGCTCAACTTTAAAGCATACCTTTGACTTCCCCCAAAAGGGGTTTCGATGTGATTCGATCCATCGTCTCCCCAAGCCTAAGTGCCTTAGCTCTTGGGAGCCCACCGCATGGGCTATTGGTGCCCACGTGAAGGAAGGAGGACTTCCTTCCTCTTATACCTCCGTGCACCTTTGACTTCCCATGAAAATCAAGAAGTACTCCTCTTTGCAACACGATTCGCACAAGCTCGCATTAATCAAAAATTTGAAGGCATGGTGATTTTGGGTAAGGTGGGTAATCCCCTTTTTATACACATGTGGGTATTTTCTCCCCACGTCGATGCTTAATAATTCAAATTCAAATTTCAAATTTAATTTAATAACCCACCTTAGGGTTAGTTAAAAATTAATATAAATTAACTTTATAACTAATATTAAAATTAATTAATAATTAATTTAAATAACTTAAGTAAATTAAATTATAAATTAATTTATAATAAAAATTATATTAATTAATTTATAATAATTTAAAACTTCCCTTTATAATATTATAAAAAATATTATAATATTATCCACTTGGGCTTCTTCTTTTGCACTTTGGGCCATATCTGACTTCCTGGAACCGGGTCTTGATCAACTGAAACTGGAGAACCTGAAACTGATGCTGCCCACCAAAACTGCCATTGACTGGTGCTGAAAGCTTGACATCAATGACCACTTACTCTTGACATCAATGACAACTTATCCACTCAAAATGTCCAACAATCTCCCCCTTTGTCATTGATGGCAACCCAAATTATTTTTACCAAACACTTGACCTTTTTCCTATTCTACTCCCCTAGGAAATTTCTCCCCCTGACTCAATGCTCTTTCCTTAAACCAAATCTCTCCCCCTTACTCAAATATCTCCCCTTTGACATCAATGGCAAAGGGTCACCTTTGGGGCTCGGGGCTAAGAATGAGTCTCTTAGCTTAGCCCCTCCCCCACCTCCTCTTGAGGTGGTTAATTCTAGGGTGGGAGTATTTCTACTCCTAGTAAGCACTGTTCTTTACCTTTGTCCTCTTTCCTTCTCATATGATCCTTCTGATTCCTTTGACTATTCCTATTCATGTCCATGTTCTTGTTCCTATCCATATTCATGTTCTTGTTCATGTCCATGTCCATATTCCTATTCCTATTCATATTCCTATTCTTGTTCCTGTTCATGCTTGATTCTGGAATGTCTGCTCTACACCACTTTGTTGTATGTCCATCATTATTGCACTTATAACACTTAATGTTATTATTCCTTGGAGGTGCAAATGTCTTGGGATTTCTCCTAGTGAAGCCATATCTGTTCTTGTTATGTACCTTGCAATTCATTGCCTTGTGACCAAACTGATTACATGAGTAGCAATACCCATGGAAAAGTTGCCTATTTCTGAAGTTCCCATATTCCTATCTTTCATGTGTCCTGCACTGTGAAGCCATGTGCCCAAATCTGTGACATGAGAAACATCGTCCATTGAAATTTCCTTGCCTTGACCTCATTGGTCTCTTAGTCTCTTTTTCTCTATGTTGGTTCATGTTCCATCTGTTTCTTCTTTGTGCATTATTCCTTTCTTTGTTGAAATTTCTATTGTCCAACTCATCCTCAGAAGTCTCACTTTCTCTTACACTGTCTTCTTCTAAAGTTTCTTCTTCTTTAGAACTTGAGGTTGACTCTTCTTCTTGTTTCTTTTGAGCCTATTCAAAACCAAGACCTATTTTATTTGTTGACCTTCTTTGTACCTTGATCATCTTATCTACAATCTTTGAGCTCTTCCCAAACTTGTGTAGCTTGTCCTTGGACTTTTCTAATTCTTCCCTTAGTAGAGCTACTTCTTGTTCTAACCTTTCACATTCTAAGACCTTTGCTTCTAGCTTATCCTTGAACTTCTTTGTCTTAGCCATTGACTTGTTTAGATCATCTATAAGCTTTCCTCTCTCTTCATCACATTCTTGAAACTGAATCTCAAGTTGGGAGTTTTGCTTTCTTACTTTCTTTAAAGTTTTAAGAGCATAAATAAGCTCTCCCTCAAGATCAACTCCTCCTTTCTCTGATTCTTCCTCTATTTGTTTGCCTTTGTCAACATCTTCATTTTATTTTGACTTGTCTTCTATAGGATCACCTTCTTCTTCTTCTAGTGCCATTAGAATATTCTCTTCTGGTCCTTCAAGTGCATCCTCATATTCATCATCACTGAAACTAAAACCATTCCTTGTACAACTATCTTCAAGATGTCCAAAATTACCACATCTAAAACACTTGAGAATTATTGGTGACCTTTTCTTAACTTCTTCTTTTTCTTCAATCAAAAATAAGACTTCATATTTATCATTATTTGAAAAACTATTATCACTATCACTTGAGTACTTACTTGCCTTGTTTGCATAGTAGCTCCTCTTTTGTCTTTGAAAGAACTTCTTTCCTTGTTTGTCTCATCCATCCTTGCCTTTCTTTTGGTACCTATATCTTTCTGATTCCCTGTTCCTGTGATCCTATTTTTCTTCATCATTGTTATTTTTAGCTTCTTGAAAATTAGTTGCATAGTGACCATACTTTCCACAATTGAAACATCTAACAGATTTTGCATCTTTAAATCTTCTTGAATCCTTATTCCTTCTGCCATAATTAGCTTCTTCATCACTGGATGACTCATTGCTTGAATCTGACTTTTTACCCTTTGTCTTCTTAGTAGTTTTGAATGTTGCTTCCTTCTGAATATTAGGTTCCTCTTTTGTTCTTAACTCAAAAGCTGTAAGAATACCAAGTAACATATCTCTTGTCAAAGAATCACCATCTTTTGATTCTTCTATAGTAGAAATATTTTCACTAAATATTTTTGGAAGAGATCTTAAGACCTTATCACAAACATCTGATTCTTCAACATTAAGTCCAAGTCCTTGCATGGCATTAACAACCTCATCTACCCAAAGTAGATAAGTACTAATGTTTTCCTCATCCTTCATTCTTAACTCTTCAAATTGCCCTTTGAGATTTTGTATCTTTGCATTTTTGACACTTTTATCTCCTTCATATATGCTTTGCAACTTATCCCAAATTCCTTTTGCATCTCTACAATGCATAACTTTTATTGATTCTATTCTATGCAAACCTCTCAAAATTGCATTCATTGCTTTTGAATTGTAATGTTGTAGAAGCTTACCTTCCTTATCTGTAGGTGGATCAAATGGTGGTATGTATCCATTTTCAACTGCTTCCCAAATTTCATTGCCAAGTGCCATCAGGTGAATCTTCATTCTCATACTCCAAAATATATAATCACTTCCATAAAATATTGGTGTTGAATTATCTGAGGACACATTCTTAGAATCCATTGTGTTCTTGAAATTTTTTCCTTCAAGTTGTTAAACTCTTTCGAAGGAACCCGCTCTGATACCAATTGAAGAACACAAGCTTATACTGAGAGGGGGGTGAACAGTATAAGACCACTTTTTACTTTTCTTTTCCAATCAATATTATGCAATGTATAGATAGCAATATCAATAACAATAATCAAAGTAATGCACAAATCACCACACACAATAGAGACACCAATTTTACGTGGTTCACCCAATGTGGGCTACTCCATGGAGAAAATATTTCACTAAAATTTTCTCAATCAATCTCTTGGGAATCCTTTCCCTATTACAATATTTATGGACCTCTATCCAAAGGAGACACCAATCCCCTAATCAAGTTCATGGATCTCTATCCATAGGAGAACTCCTTTCTCCTTAGCTCTGACTAGTGATCTTCTAGAAGAACTATTGCCCCCACTACTCTGGCTAATGGATCTCTATCCACTGAAGACACCTATCCTCACTACCCTGGCTAATGGATCTCTATCCATTGGATACTGTCATCCTCTATACTCTATCACCTTCAAAGCTCTATCTCAAATCTGCACTAAACATAGTCCTTCGATCTAGCACAAATCTGCTCAATCTCTATCTTTGGTCTGGCATAAACCTGTCCTCAAATCTACACCAAAATCTATCCTCGAATCTATACTAAACATAGTCCTTCGGTCTAGCACAAATCTGTCCTAATCTATCCCTGATCCTAAAAAAGTCTTGATCCAGCACAAATTATCCTCAATTTTATCCTTGATCTCACTAAACATAGTCCTTCGGTCTAGCACAAATCTATCCTCAATATCTATCCTCAAGCCTTAACACAAAGCTTGATTTAATCTCAAATCAACTCTGCTAGATCTACCCCAAACCTTAACTCAAGGTTTGAACAAATCAATCAATCAACTCTGCTCACAAGTCTTCTCAAAGACTTATCTCAAATCTGCCTTGTAAGCTTCCACAAAATCTCACACTAATCTATCCACAAGTCCTCTCTAGAACTTGTCCAAATATGCTCAATAAGTCCTCACTAGAACTTATCCAATTCTTCTCAACAAGTCCTCTCTAGAACTTGTCCAATTCTTCTCAATAAGTCCTCACTAGAACTTATCCAATTCTTCTCAATAAGTCCTCACTAGAACTTATCCAATCTCATAGAAACATAAAGAGAATTGTTAGAGACTCAATATGCTTCACATTCATCACAATGCTCAATCACTTTCAATCACTCTTTTAGAAACATATAGAGAATTGTTAGAGACTCAATATGCTTCACATTCACCTCAATGCTCAATCACTTCCAATCACTCTTTTAGAAACATATAGAGAATTGTTAGAGACTCAATATGTTTCACACTCACAAACTCTCAATCACTTTCAATCTCTCTTTTATCACATAAACATATAGAGAATTGTTAGAGACTCAATATGTTTCACATTCATCCACACTCAACCTCTTTCTCAAATCAATTCAGAATATAGAACAATTTGTTTCATAGAACTTGAACTATCACATCAACACATCCACTTGACTAGGCTCAACCAACTTTACTCAACCAATCACTCAATGAACTAATCCTTGCTCACAAACCCTAGTCCAAGCATATGAACACTCACTCAAATATTTCCAACAATGCTTATCAATCAATCTCACATAACAATGATACTCATGATCTTTGCAAACCCTAGTTCAAGTTCCTCACTCAACCAATTGCTTCAACAACAATGCTAATCTCACATAACAATGATACTCATGATCTTTGACAACTTCACATAATAATGATACCATGATCTTTCCCAAACCTCTAGTTCAAGTTCACTCAACTAATCACTTCAACAACAATGCTTATAAAACAAGGTTTCATCAACAACTCTTTATTCCAGAAAACCTTGAAGCATTAATTCAACACACACTCAACAATGCTTACCAAAAAATCCTTTTCACTCCAACTTTGCATTCACAACATTCAATAATCACACACTAGGAAGATGTGCCCATACCTTTTGTTTGATGTAAAAGTGCCTTTAGAAAACCTATCTCAATCACAATTTTCTTCTCTCCAATTTCAATGGTTAGATAACAAAATATCACTCCAACACTTTCTCAAAATATTCCTTAGACACAAGAATAATCAAAACTCAATTATGCCTTATTGCTCCTTTTTAAAATTAACATCCATCAAATCATACATGAAAAATAATTACTTGGATACACCTTATAAACTCCAACTTAAAATAATATCCAACACCACACAACTTCCTAAAACACCTTACTACCCTTTCCAAACACTAAAGCAAATAACACCAAAAATTTAATTTTGCATAAGCCTTATAACTCCCCTTACAACCTTACAAACCAAATCAATATGCAAAAAATTAATTTTTAAATGCCCAACTAATATCCCCAAAATTTTCGACACTCAACTTTAAAGCATACCTTTGACTTCCCCCAAAAGGGGTTTCGGCGTGATTCGATCCGTCGTCTCCCCAAGCCTAAGCGCCTTAGCACTTGGGAGCCCACCGCATGGGCTATTGGTGCCCACATGAAGGAAGGAGGACTTCCTTCCTCTTATACCTCCGTGCACCTTTGACTTCCCATGAAAATCAAGAAGTACTCCTCTTTTCAGCATGATTCGCACAAGCTCACATTAATCAAAAATTCGAAGGCATGGTGATTTTGGGTAAGGTGGGTAATCCCCTTTTTATACACATGTGGGTATTTTCTCCCCACGTCGGCGCTTAATAATTCAAATTCGAATTTTGAATTTAATTTAATAACCCACCTTAGGGTTAGTTAAAAATTAATATAAATTAACTTTATAACTAATATTAAAATTAATTAATAATTAATTTAAATAACTTAAGTAAATTAAATTATAAATTAATTTATAATAAAAATTATATTAATTAATTTATAATTAATTATAAAACTTCGCTTTATAATATTATTCCCTTGGGCTTCTTCTTTTGCACTTTGGGCCATATCTGACTTCCTGGAACCGGGTCTTGATCAACTCAAACTGGAGAACCTGAAACTGATGTTGCCCATCGAAACTGCCACTGATTGGTGCTGAAAGCTTGACATCAATGACCACTTACTCTTGACATCAATGACAACTTATCCACTCAAAATTTCCAACAAAAGTAAAAATAATTTCTCTTATTTTGAAGTTGGACAACTACAATTTTATCAGAGATCTTCGAATCAACATAGATATTATTTCTCCAATATTTGAAAAATGGAGAAAATATTGCAAGAGGAACAAAAAACACGTTTCTCAAGGCATCATTTGTTGGAGGAACAAAAAACCCTTGATAGCTTATCTTTGTAAAAATAAAATTTCTTAAAACATGTTTTATCCGCTATGTATCTTGCATTTTTAATGTAATTTTTAATACATTTTTTACTACATTTTTTATGTAAAGTTTAATGCATTTTAATGCAATTTTTTGTATTTGGATAGGTAATTTTTCTTGGGGTATGAGCCTGGGTTTACCATTTGGTCTATAAACCTGCAGTCTTTATTATTTTTTATGGGTTTAAAAAAAAATTTTTTTATCCCACATGTAATACATTATGGCTCCCCCACTAGAGTTAGGATTTTATAAAGAAGTGTTGTACTTATTCTAAACTCACACTCCACTGATGATACCCATAGGTCTAAACGCATTCGTTGATGTTGTATTACTTCTTCTTTTTGGAATAAAATTCAATTTCATGTATTTTGTTCCTTTCCTAACTCGTGTTAATATTTTTTTCTATTTTCTAAAATGTATTTGTTGCTAGTATTATGCTCTTCACTTGTTGTGTAATGTGATATGGTGAATCATAAATCCTATAGCACTAGGAGTATGTTCTTAACTTGCGCATATATGATCTAATGAATCTGAAACTAATTTAATTTTTTAGAGTACTACTTCACCACATTTCTTTTTTTATTAATGACATTTTGTTGTTTAAGTATCCAAAACTGGTTAGTTGGCTCCATGCTTATGTTGCTCTACTTTATTCCTTGATGTAGCTACACCACTCTTAAAACTAGTGTACGTATGCTTTTTTTACCAAACATTCCCATAGTTGGTGCCATTTTGATTCCAGGTAGAACCATAATATCGTTATCTTAAGACATGCCTCCAAGATTTTTACCATGCCTCCAAGATTATTGCCACTCCTAGTGGTGTCAGTGGCGATATGTTGCCACCTTAGCCTGATGTTCTACTTTTTTTATATTTTTTCTTGCTTCCCTAATTTGGTTTATTCCTTAATACTTCTTTTATTTTTTCCCATGCCTCCTCTCAAGAATCTATTTTAGGTTCTTTTGCTTCTCTTACAATTTTTTCTTATTTTTTCCTTGATTTGTTAGAATTATTGAGTTGTCATTGATGTCAAGGCAGATATCTTCAAGGGTGATTTAATGTTTTCATTGATGTCAAGGTATATATATTCAAAGGTGATTTTATATGTTTTAATATTTAAATATTAAAGTGGAAGGTTTATATTTAAATCAAAATATTTAAATATATAAAAGTTTAAATATTATAATCTGCATAGGCCGACCTCCTTGAGCGCACCATATAAAAGTGAAATTAAATTCAAATATTTAAATGTATGGGCTGACCTCCTTGGGAAAAAATGACGAAAGGGAAGAATATTAATATGATGCCATTAATTCACTTTGGAGATAGCAAGCAATTTGGATATCCTTCGATAGGAAAGAGAGCAACGAGAAGACAAGGGAGGACCTCCCGGAGAGGAGCATGATTTCGGTGGTGTAGTAGTGATCCAAAGGAGTCTTTAAATATTTTATTGTGCCACTTTGATCTCAATCAAGTGGTTAGCCCAGCCGATTACCTAGCCCACATTAGGGTGCTGCAATGTAGAAGATTCAAAGTTTGAATCCTCTCGATGACTTTTTACTATGTTATTGAAGTGCACGGTATGGAAGCTTTAAATATTTGATTATGCCACTTTAATATCAACCATTGGGTTAGCCCAACTATTTTCCTAGCCCATGTTAGGGTATTACGATGTAGAATATTTGAAGGTTGAATCCCCTCGGTGCCTATTTTGCTTGGTTTTGTTGTTCAAGATAGCACACCGAAGAATCCATATATTGTATAGTGCCCTTTTGGTTTCATATGTTGGGTTAGCTTAGTTTTTCATGAGCCCACGTTAGGGTGTTGTGCTACTAGAGGTCAAAATTTCAAATCTCATTCATGGCTTGCTAAGTTTTTTTGTGCAAGGTAAGGGTACAATTTTTAATTAAATTTAATAAAAGAGAGATATAAGGAGTCATGTTGTTATTATAAAGTTTTATTTTGAAAGTTATAAAAGGGGAGATATAAGGAGTCATGTTGCTATTATGAAGTTTTATTTTGAAAATTTTAAAAGGGAGATATAAGGAGTCATGTTGTTTTTACAAAAAATTATTTTATAAGTTTCAAAATAAGATCATCATTATTAAGGCAGATTTGAAAAGCACATGCAAAAGAAAGATCATAATTATTGAGGTAGATTTAGAGGGCATAAATTTGAAATAAGTCAAGACATAAAATAAGAGAGTAAGAGGATTAAGTGCACATATTCACCCAAGCATTCAATTAAAATGATGGACAACTCAGCCAGATCAAGAAGAAGAAAAGGTGCACATGATAGTGGAAGAAAATCAGGTATTAGCATTTCCAATTCAACACACAAATTTTGGAGTAGATTTGAGCAGTTTTTGTGAGAAGGTTTTGGAGCAGATTTGAGCAATGTTTGTGAGTAGGTTTTGGAGCATATTTAAGCAATGATTGTGAGTAGGTTTTGGAGTATATTTGAGTAGTATTTGTGAGCATGTTTTGGAACATATTTGAGTAGTATTTATGAGTAGATTTTGGAGCAGATTTGAGCAAGGGGATTGGTGTGTCATGTGGATTGGTGTCCATGAACTTGTATAGGATATTGGTATCTCTTTTGGATTGGTATCCATGAACTTGTATAGGGGATTGGTGTCTCCTATGGATTGGTGTCCATAAAACTATATACGATCTTGGTGTCTCCTATGGGTTGGTGCCCTCCTAATTTATTGAAGAAAAATATAAGCAATATTTTGCCATGCTTTTCTCTTGAGAGGGTGTTTATACGTAAAAGCATTATCTCTTATGTATATGTAAAATGTGCATTGATTTATTATTGCATTCATATTATTGTTGTTATCATTTGGATTGAAAATTTTTATATTATACTATTCAAACTCCCCTCTCAGTATAAGCTTGTGTTCTTCAATTGGTATCAGAGTAGGTTCCTTCGTGAAAGACTAAAGGCTTGAAGGAAGATCTTACAAGAACATACATGGATTGCCAAGAAGTTTTTTCATAAAATTGAGATCCATTATTTTATGGGCTAACTATGCTTTCTAGAGCATAAGGACACGAACCTATTTGATGGCACATGACTACAATATATTGTAATCCATTGAGGATGGGTTCACACCACCTACAACTCCTCCCATAGATTGAGATGGCAAGAAACCATTTGAAAATAATGCCAAGTTAATGAATACAATGTTAAGTGCGTTATGTGAAGCATATTTTATGGAAGTCATCCAATGCACCTCAAAAAAAGAAATATGGGACAAGTTACAAAGAACATATGAAGGAGACGATAAGGTTAAAATGGCAAAACTTCAAACCCATAGGAGGAAGTTTGAATATTTATAGATGAAATATGAGGAAGATATTGCCAAATATCTATTCCACATTGATGAAGTTTTCAACACCATTCATGGACTTGGAGAAAATATTGAATACTCTAAGATTATTCAAAAAAATTTAAGGTCATTTCCTATGATATTTGATGCAAACGTTTCAGCGATTGAAAAAATGAAGAATATTAAAACCTTAAGCATGGATGAGCTACATAGAATTATCATAGCCTATGATATGAGGACTGAAAAGGAGAAAACATCCAAATAGGAGGCCAAATTTAAAGCTTCAATGAATACAAAGAATAAAGAACCAGATTCAAGTGAAGAATCAAGAAGCGAAGAAGAAGCTAACTTTGTACGAATAAATAAGAAGGGTCCAAGAAAATACAAAGGCATTTATTCTATAAAATGTTTTAATTGTTGTAACATTGGTCACTATGCATCTAATTTCCCACAAGTTGGAAGTAGTAGTAGTGAAGAAGAAAAGGAATACAGGAAAAAGAAAAAATGAAAAATTTATCATGAAAAAATAACAGGTACAGGTGAACATGCCAACTTCTCTTTACTATCTAAAGTTGAGCCAAATAATTTCAATGAAGTGAAGATACATATTGGATTAAGGCAATGGAAGAGGAGTTAGATAAAATAGATAAGAGTGATACTTGGGAACTTGTTCCACATACAAAATATAAGAATGTAATCGACACCAAATGGGTCTACAGAAATAAGTTGAACAAATATGGTCAGGTTATCAGAAACAAAGCAAGAATTGTATGCAAAGGCTATGAAAAAGTTGAGGGAATTGATTTTGAAGAGACATTTACTCCTGTTTCTAATATTAACGGCATAAGAATTTTGTTGGTATTTTTATGTTTTAGAAACTTCAAAGTGTACCAAATGGATGCAAAATTAGCATTTCTTAATGGTTACTTAGAGGAAGAGATCTACATTGAGCAACCATATGGTTTCAGCTTGATAGATAAGCCAAATTATGTATGCAAATAGAAAAATACTCTCTATGGACTAAAACAAGCCCTTAGGGCTTGGTACTCAAGGTTGGATAAATATCTCCAAGAACAGGGTTTTAGAAAAGGTATAGCTGATAGCAACCTGTACATCAAGAATGAAGTAAATGACTTGTTAATTATAGTAGTCCATGTGGATGACATCATTTTCAAAGGCAGTAATGACAAGATGTGTCAAAAATTTTCAAAATGTATCCAAAGTGAATTTGATATGTCAATTCTTGGTGAGTTGTCCTTCTTTCTTGGTTTGAAATTTTAATAGTAATATAAAGGTATATTTCTCTCTCAAACCAAGTATGTAAAAGAAATTTAAAAAAAAATCATGGAGGATTGCAATCTTGTGAGTACCCCCATGATTATAGGATGTAAGTTAAGTAAATATGATGAGTCTTCTGAGGCTAATCAAACTTTGTATAGATCCATGATTAGAATTTTAATGTATGTCATGACTACAAAATTGGATATAATGCAAGCAGTTAGATTGGTGGCAAGATTTAAAGATGCACCAAAGGAAACACATGTATAGGTAGTAAAGAGAATCTTCAAGTATTTTAAAGGAACTATGGATTTTATACTATGGTATCCTAGATGCAATAATTTCACTCTCACTGCATATATAGATATGGATTGGGTAGGCAATGTGGATGATAGGAAAAGCACAAGTGGAGGAGCATTTTTTCTTGGAGACTGTTTGGTCTCTTGGCTAAGTAAAAAATAAACATCAGTGTCCTTATCTACTATAGAGGTAGAGTACATTGCAACAACTACTTATTTCACTCAGTTTTTATGGATGAAACAAACCTTAAGTAATTTCAAAGTAGAGCATGATCATCCTATCTCCATACTTTGTGATAATACAAGTACCACCAATATTTCAAATAATTTGGTGATGCATTCAAGGACCAAACATATTTCGATCAAGTATCACTTTTTGAGAGATAAAGTGACTAATCAACAAGTCAAGTTGGAATACATTGCTACAAAGGAACAAATTGCTGACATCTTTACCAAGCCACTTTCAAAGGAGACCTTTGAGTATCTCAAAATTAATTTGGGAGTAGTTTCACTCCCATCTCATCATTGATTGTCTCAATAAGAGCAAGGAGTAAGGGGGTATTTTCAAGTGCCTTATCTTACAACCTCGAGGGTACTTTGCCATTGATGTCAAAGGGAGAGAATTTTAGTAAGGGGGAGCACCTTGTTAGGGGAAGCAAATTGTGATTCTATTTTAGTAAAGGACAATTTCTTTGCAGGGTTGCCATCAATGACAAAGGGGGAGATTGTTAGAATTATTGAGTTGTCATTGATATCAAGGTAGATATATTCAAGGGTGATTTAATTTTATCATTGATGTCAAGGAAAATATATTCAAAGGTGATTTTATATACTTTAATATTTAAATGAAATATTTAAATATTAAAGTGAAAGATTTATATTTAAATAAAAATATTTAAATATATAAAATTTTAAATATTATAATCTGCATAGACCGACCTCCTTGAGTGCACATTACAAAATTGAAATTAAATTCAAATTTTTAAATGCATGGGTTGACCTCCTTAGGTGCAAATGATAAAATGGAAGCATATTAATATGAGGCCATTAATTCACTTTGGAGATAGCAAGAAATTTAGTTATCCTTCGAGAGGAGAGCGAGTAGCGAGTAGAAGACAAGGTAGGACATCCCAAAGAGGAGTGTGAGATCGATGGTGTAGCAGTGATCCAAAGGAGTATTTAAATATTTGATTATACCACTTTAATCTCAACTAGGTGGTTAACCCAACCAATTTCGTAACCCACGTTAGGATACTATAGTGCAGAAGGTCCTAAGATTGAATTCTCTTGATGAATTTTTATTGTGTTATTGAAGTGCAAGGTATGGAAGGTTTAAATATTTGATTGTGCCACTTTAATCTCAACCATTGGGTTAGCCTAGCCAGTTGCCTATCCCATGTTAGGGTGCTACAGTGTAGAAGGTTCGAAGGTCGAATATCCTCTATGCCTATTTTGTTATGGTTTTGTTGTTCAAGATAGCACAATGAAGGATTCATATATTTTATTGTGCCCTTTTGGTTTCATCCATTGCGTTAGCTTAGTTTGTCACAAGCCCATGTTAGGGCACTATTCTACTAGAGGTCAAAAGGTCAAATGTCATTCATGGATTGCTAAGTTTTTTTGTGCAAGGTAAGGGTAAATTTTTTAATTAAATTTAATAAAAGGGAGATATAAGGAGTCATGTTATTATAAATTTTTATTTTGCAAGTTATAAAAGGGGAGATATAAGGAGTCATGTTGTTATTATAAAGTTTTATTTTGCAAATTTTATAAGGGAGATATAAGCAGTCATGTTGTTGTTACAAAATTTTATTTTATAAGTTTCAAAAGAAGATTATCATTATTAAGGTAGATTTGAAAAACACATGCAAAAGGAAGATCATAATTATTGAGACATATTTGGAGGGAACAAATTTGAAACAAGTCACGACATCAAAGAAGAGTACGAGGATTAAGTGCACATTCTCACCCAAGCATTCAATTAAAATGAAGGAAAACTCAACCATCTCAATAAGAAGAAAATATGCACATGATAGTGTAAGAAAATCAAGGTATTAGCATCTCCAATTCAACATAAAAATTTTGGATCAGATTTGAGCAGTGTTTATGAGTAGGTTTTGGAGCAAATTTGAGTAGTGTTTGTGAGCATATTTTGGAGTAGATTTGAGCAATGATTGTGAGAAAGTTTTGGAGTAGATTTGAGCAATGTTTGTGAGGAGGTTTTAGAATATATTTGAGCAATATTTTTGAGTAGGTTTTGGAGCATATTTGAGCAAGTGGATTGGTGTCTCCTATGTATTGGTGTCCATAAACTGGAGCAATGGAATTGGTGTCTCTTGTGGATTGGTGTCCATGAACTTGAGTAAGGGTATTGGTGTATCCCATGGATTGGTATCCATAAATTTGAGCAAGGGGATTGGTGTATCCTATGTATTGGTGTTCATAAACTTGTATAGGGGTTTGGTGTCTCTTATGGATTGACATCCATGAACTTGTATGACGAACACAAGCTTATAATGAGAGGGGGGGTGAATAGTATAAGACCATTTTTTACTTTTATTTCCAAAACAATATTATGCAATATATCAGTGGAAATATCAAAAACAATAATAAAAGCAATGCATAAATCACCACACACAATAGAGACACCAATTTTACGTGGTTCACCCAATGTAGGCTACTCCACAGAGAAAATATTTCACTAAAATTTTCTCAAGAAATATCTTGGGTAACTTTTCCCTATTACAATGTATATGGACCTTTGTCCAAATGAGACACCAATACTCTAATGAAGTTTGTGGATCTCTATCCATAGGAGAAACCAATATCCTTAGCTGGTTTGTGGATCTCTATCCATAGGATAACTCCTTTCTCCTTTGCTTTGGGTGGTGATATTATAGAATAATTGTTGTGTCCACTACACTGTCTAATGGATATCTATCCATTGAAGACTCATGCCCTCACTTAGAAGACCTATGTTCACTACCCTGGCTAATGGACCTCTATCCACTAGATATTTTTGTCCTCTATACTCTATCACCTCCAAATCTTACTCTCAACTCTATCTCAAATCTACAATAAACATAGTCCTTCAGTCTAACACAAATTTACTCAATCTCTATCTTTGATCTGCACTAAACATAGTACTTTGATATAGTACAAATATGCATAATATTTGTCCCCAAATCTACACTAAACACATTCCTTTAGTCTAGCATAAATCTGCTCAATATCTGTCCTCAAATCTGCACTAAACACAGTCCTTCGATCTAGCACAAATATGCTCAATATCTATCCTGAATCCTTAACATAAATCTTGACTGATTCACAAATAAACTTTTCTAAATCTACACCAAACCTTAACCCAAGGTTTAAACAAATCAATCAATCAAATCAGCTCTCAATTCTTTGCAAAGACTTATCTCAAATTTGCTCAAGTCCTCACTAGAACTTGTTCAATATGATCTCAAATATTCTCTAAGACTTACCTCAAATCTATCCAAATATTCCTCTCAAGGACTTATCCAATTTGCTCTCAATATTTATCTTTAGATTTGCATTGTAATCTTCCACAAAAACTTACAACAATCTGTCCACAAGTCTTCTCCAAGACTTACCTCAAATCTGCTCAGCAAGTTCTCACTAGAACTTGCTCAACAAGTATTCACCAAGACTTACCTTAAATATTCTCAACAAGTCCTCACTAAAACTTGTCCAATATGCTCAACAAGATTTTACTAAGACTTACCTCAAATCTATATTGTAAGCTTCCACAAAATCTTACTCAACTCAACTCAATTTAACACAAAATCCTCTTCAATCACTTAGAAAAGCTTCACATAGAATCTTGTTTAATATCATAGAAACATATAGAGAATTGTTATAGACTCAATATGCTTCACATCCACAACAATCAATCACTTTCAATATCTCTTCCAAATCAAATCAGAATATAGAACAATTTGTTTCACATAACTTGAACTATCACTTCAACACTTCCACTTGACTAGGCTCAATCAACTCCACTCAATCAATCACTCAATGAAACACTCCTTGCTTACAAATCCTAGTCTAAGCATATGAACACTCACTCAATTATTTCCAATAATTCTTATCAAACAATATCACATAACAATGATACTCATGATATTGTACAAGCCCTAGTTCAAGATAGTTCACAACTTCACATAACAATGATACTCATGTTCTTTCACAAACCCTAGTCAAGCATATAAATGCTTACTCAATATTTCCAACAATGCTTATCAAACAAGGCTTCTAGTATCAACTTTCATTACAGAAAACTAAACTCAACAATGCTTATCAAATAATCCTTTTCACTCCAACTTAGCATTCATAACATCCAACAATCACTCTCAATGATAATGTGCCCTTACCTCTTATTTGAAGATGATTTGACATCAAACATCTGTCTTAATCACAACCACTCTTTTTACCAATACTAGGGTTAGATAGCAAAAAATTTTACTTAATATTTTCTCACAAAAATATTTCACCAAGTCAAAATATCAAAAACTTGCTCAACCTTATTTCTCCTTTCAATACAATTTTTATTAAATTTGTTTTAACAAAAATATCTAACTCCCTTGGCACACCTTATTACTCCTCTTATAAACTCTAAGCACTCAAAAATCAACACCCAAAAATAACACTATGCATATCCTTTTATCTCCCTTTGTATAACTCACAAAAACCTTATAATATGCAATTTCCACTTTATACAACCTTTAAGAAATTAAAAAATTAATTTCCACAATTTTTGGAACCTTGCAATTATGAGTGCATACCTTATAGTCCACCAAAAAGAGCCTCGATGGGTTTCAAATGTGCAAAAGTTTCCTGTCGAGTGCCTTTGCCAAGTGTGCGCCCACCACGTGGGCTACGTGCCTCCATGCAAAGGGAAAGGCAAGTGCCTTCCCTTTGTCCTTCACCGACCACGTAGACTTCAATGAAAAACTTCCTCCGCTTAGAAAAAATGAAGACCATGGGAATCGATCCCTCAACCTTGCACCAACAAACATATTAGCATAGCCTCTAGCTACTAATCGTGCTACCCAGTGCCTTACAATGTGGAGTGAGTTCCCCTCTTTGTTATCCTATCTTCTGCCTCTCAAAATATTTTAAAACACACATGATCTTCTTCCTTGTCTTGCACACGATATTCGCTTATGTCAAATGGATCGCATGGATAATATTTGCCATAATTTTTACCCCTTCTTATATGCAAAGTGCCATATGCTCAATGACGTTGGCGATTTGATTTAATTCAAATATTTTGAATTAATTAAAATTTGTGCCCTTTTAACCCTAACCTTTAGGGTTTTAAATTAAATCATAAATTAATTTATAATTAACTTATTATAAATAATTTATAATTAACTTAATAACTCTTAGATTTAATCAAATTAAATTATAAATTAATTTATAATGAAATTATTATAATTAATTTATAATTAAATTAAATCTCTAGGTCTTGACCTTAGACCTTTAATATTATAATAAAATATTATATATTATTCTTCTTGGGCCTTACTATTGCCCTTTAAACCTCATCTAACCACCTAGAGGTAATCTTCCTCTTACACTGAATATGAAAACTAAAACTGATGCTACTCACTGAAACTGACGCTTACTGATCCTGACTTCTTGACATCGATGACAACAAAACCTGCTCATATTTCCAACATTGTATAGGCGATTTGTGTCTCTTGTGGATTGGTTTCCATGAACTTGTATAGGGGATTGGTATCTCCTATGGGTTGGTGCCCATGAAATTTATTGAAGAAAAATATAAGCAATATTTTGATGTGGTTTTCTCCTAAGAGGGTGTTTCCATGTAAAAGCATTGTCTCTTATGTATATGGAAATTGTGCATTTTTTTATTATTGCATTCATATTATTGATGTTATCATTTGGATTGAAAATTTTTATCTTATATTGTTCACCCCCTCAGTATAAGCTTGTGTTCTTCATGATTGTTGCTCCTTAAGCTAACAAATATCTTGTACTATTTTTTTCTTTTTGTGTACCAATAATTCATAAATGTCTTCTGTACATTAATATTAATAGTTCCCAATGAACACAATCAAGGATAAAAAAGAACAATATCCACATCATCCATATCAATAGCATACAAATTTGAATATAAAACATATTTATCTATGGTGATATTCAAATCTTCAAAAATTTGAACATTTTTACCCTCAAGTTGTATATATATGATTTTCTTATCTTGAAATTGCAACCTTTTAGTCAAATACATATTGATAATATCATATTTTCTGCTAGCTTTAGTGGAAACAATAATATATTTTTTTATTTTGAATGCAACTATGAATTTATAAAATAGAATTTTTACATTCAAACAAATCTTTTTGACCATTTTTTGACCTTGACACACAAGGTGTAATTTCCTTAGCTTACACATTAGCATCATTTTCCTCTAATCCCCATTTCACTTAAAAATATAACTTCAAATTATTCTATGGTGTATATATATTTATGAGCATTTCAAAGTCTAAAAAACAAAAAAGCACTACCCCTCTCAAGTAATTCCAAATCTTCACTTTCCATTCTGTCTCTAAAAAATTAAAAGAATTTTTTCCACTTCATCAACCATTCCTTAGCATCAATATCATTTTCTCTAGAGAATTTTTATAAATCCATGACCTCAAACCATTTTTTTTTGGGGAGTAGCTATAGTTTTAAATAACTAGAAATTCTCAAAAATTTATATATATATTTTTTTTGGTAAGTAAGAGAATATTATAATTAACACCGGGTTTTAACTGGTTGACCCAAAACCATTTTACAAAATAGGGTCCACTGACCAACTGGACAAAGGCCAAGCCCTAAAAGTTTAAACTGACAACAAAAATGGCCAAGACCTACTCTTCCATTAGAATACAGCCAAACTAAACTATGGAAGCCTAATATTATGGCCATCGAGAAAGAAAGACGCAAAAAAGAACTAACAAAGACAAAAACTAATCATGCAAGCACCATGCAGAGTAGCTTGTGCCCATATAAAAATAATAGAATATGGTCAAAAAAAACATCCCATAGAATGGACAGCCAAGAGGCCAAGCGGTCTTCCTTGTAGTCCTCATCTAACTTCTTATCATCGTTCTTGCCATCATCTTTAGATTTTGCCTTCGACTCCTTGTGCCCCGGAACTCGCCGGCTATAAAACGAGAAGATTTAGGGAATCACACAAATCAACAACTGACCGATGAGGCCAGACAGGACTCTTCAAGCTGGTTGATACTTGTTGGAGGTCGATGAAATTGTCATCTTCTCCAAGACTATTATGGTGGGGTCTGGTGCCTCATTGTCAGGGATCTCCAACACTTTGTTATTTCTTGCTAGGGCCTTTTTGCGACATCGAATCCAAACACACCTTGGGAAATACTTGAGGCCAAAACAGATGTTTCCCATGCATGAATTTGTAGATAAAAAACCTATATCGATGCCCCACCACTGCAAAAAACACTAGTCACATGAACAAAAAAAACAAATATGACAAAATCCATTATAAGGTTCAAATTTTTTTTTTTAAAATGCCCCCATTTTCTGTCATTGATCCACTTTGAGCCTTCCAATCTAAAGTTTTTCATTATCTATCACCATTGAGACTGCAAGAGGAATATTTTCAGTCCACGTGATCAAATTTGTTGCTACAATGCCTTCATTTGCCAGCCTATCAGCTGCCATGTTTGCTTCCCGAAAGGTATGCAAAATTATGGCCTCAGGTCGGTCATGAATTAGAGCCCTTTCTTCATGGATGTAGTCATCAAATCTCCAAGGAGCTCTCTTAGTGTTCTTTAGAAGATTTATAATAATAAGAGAATCACCTTCCACCAATAGTTTCCCTGGATAATTCTTTGCCACCTTGAGGCTCCTCCAAACTGCCCTTGCTTCAGCCACATTGTTAGTTTGAGCTCCAAGATGTTCAGCAAAAGCTACAAGCACCTCACCCTTGTGGTCTCTAAGTAAGCCACCAGCCCCAGCTTCACCTGGGTTGCCCCTATATGCCCCATCAAAATTTAACTTAATCCACCCTAGGGGGGGTGGGGTCCATGTGATCATGGTTCTAGGACAGACTTGAGGATGATTGAGGCCATCAGTGAGAGGTAAGTTTAATGACTAGCCTAATGAAGCTTCAAAAGGATTTGGAGGTCTAGATGCTGCAGGCACTAAACAAGCATTCTCATTAGCATAAGCTAAAAATTTTGACAGGACAGAGGATGACTGAGAAACCTTATCCAAGAAGGCCCGACGATTCCTTTCCAACCATATCTGCCACAAGTAGTGATGAAGGCAGATCTTCCACATATACCTAAGATGCCTATTCAAAAATGGGGAAGGCCATTGGACAAATAAGTCAAAAATGGACTGAGGATGGACCCAATAAATATGAAACACTTGTAACAGACCTAACAAGATTGAGACAGAAAAATTACAATACAGAAACAAATTATCAATAGACTCCCACTCAGACATACAAAGATAACACCTATTAACAACAATCACACCTCTTTTTATTAAGTTATCCATGGTGAGGATCTTATTTTGGATGGCCAGCCATGCAAAAAACCCAACCTTCCGAACAATGCTTTTGGGCCAAACTTCCAAGTGAGGGAAAGTAGGTTCATCATTATCAATAAGCATCAGATAAGCAGTCTTGACAGAAAATTCCCCATTGTCTGAAGCTTCCCAGATAAGCTGGTCCTCAAGAATGCCAGAAGGGAGTAAAGACTGTTTTAATTCATTCTCCAGTATTATTGATGCCCCTGGTAGATCATTATTCATTATTGGCTTCCATACCCTTCTATTGTTTGACAAAGTAATAAAATCTGCAACTTTGGTACCAAAAACTTCAATTGTCCAAGCTCTAAGGGTTGAAATGATGGGGTCTGCAGAGATGGGATAGTCCTTTAACCATTTGTGGTCCCAAAAATCAATGTTTCTTCCATTTCCCAGTTTCCAACGTAGCCCTTTGCTTAGCAAGTTTTTAGTTTGAAGGATTGATTTCCAAAAAATTAATCCCCTGGGAGGAAAGGAATAACTTAAGAATTCAATTTCTTGCAAATACTTTCTTCTGATTATAGTAATCCATTCTGCATTTGCATTTGTCAAAATACGCCATGCTTGTTTGGCCAGGAGGGCCATGTTTAAATGTTGTATTCTCCTTAGCCCAATACCTCCAAACTCCCTTGGTTTGCAAACCCTATCCTAGGACACCAAGTGAAAGCGCTGCTTAGATTCAGAACCAGTCCATAGGAACCTCTTTTGGATCTGTTCAATTTTAGTGTAGACACTTGTAGGAGCTTTAAAAACAGAGAGAAAGTAGACAGGGATGCTTTGAATGGAAAACTTGGTGAGAACTGCCTTGCCAGCTTGAGATAACAAATTCCCTTTCCATCCAGCCAGCTTCCTTTGAATTTTTTCAATTACATTAGTCCACATGGAATCAGTAGCTCTGCCCGTAAATAAAGGAAGGCCTAGGTATGTGGATGGAAGAGTAGACACTGAGCATCCAAGAATCCTAGCAATCTTAATCTGCCTCTGAATGGGAGTGTTAAAGAAATAAATTTTACTCTTTGAAAAATTTACCGATCATATATTTCCTGCTTCAAAAAATAAAATCTATAGATTTTTTTCAAAATAAAATAAATGATAATTGATTTTCTTACCTAGATTGTGAATTATGAATTTTTATCTTTGCATGAATTTTTTGTGCAACCCCAAAAACAACATCAAAATATCAACTTCAAACAGTTGTAACTCTCTCAATACTTATCAGAATTTCACATGTGAGTAGTTGTTTTAGTACTATTCAAACTAACCTACATGCTACTATGAAAATATTTTTAAAATGCAACTAAAAAACAACCTCAACTACCCAAATTAAAATAGCTATAAATTTTTCAATACGTAATAGAATTTAACAAATAAGTAGTTATTTTTGTAGTACTAAATACAATCTACGTGTTAGAGCAAACAATTTCTAAAAATGATTGCTAAAATAAAAAATATGGCCTTTGAAAAATGTGATGTTTTTTTGAAAAAATGTGCCCTAGCTCTTCAAAAATAACCCCACTTTATCCAAATCATTGCTTTGATACCAAATCTTGTGAACCTATCTTCTCATTACAATAAATCATTTACCAATATGGAAATATATCAAACATGCATCCATAAATAAATTTTACAATAGCAATCCACACAATAAAATAGAGATTTGTATTACCCTTGAGGTGGCAACAACGTGCAATGATCCTTATTGTAAAGAAGCTACTCCACAATATTTATATCTCCATGAGTAAATAATTATATAAATAATGCTTGATATATCTTTTATTCCCACCCTTGCATTTAAATAATTCCCACAAGCATATTTCGTATGACAATATTCTTTGATGGTTACATATATTATTTTATGATATTATTTTCCTACCTATTTCTAATTTGACATGTAGTCATCCTTACTAATGAGTGAATGGTTACATAAGTAATATTTACATCATGTGATCCCACCCTAGCCAATAATTCATTTATGGTTCATACCAATATACAATACAATACTATATTATTAAGTACCTATCTTCACAAATAACATTTAGAAATAATTATTACATCTTAGTAGTACCAAGTTAAGTATGTCCTTTTCTTATCACCCCCAGTTGGATGGTCAAATAAATATTATTAATAAATGTTTGGGTATTTACCTTTATTATTTTGATTAAGATAAACAATATTATTGGGTCAAATAAATGGTGGTACAATACTTCTTACCATCCATCATTCAATATATCCCCATTTGAAGCACTATATGGATAAAAACCTCCATCAATAGCAGATTGTATTCTAGGATACTCTAAGATTGCATAGGTAGATGATTTGTTCCAATAATGATAGTTTGTACTTTAGCTTCTTAAAGATAATTTAACCTATGCCAAGAAATGTATGAAGCAACAACAATATTCACACCATTATGAATGACAATTCATAATAGGGATATGATCTTTGTGTGCCTACAACCCTACAAGTAGTTTTCCTTGAAGATCAAGTTTGGTCAGAAGTTGGATCCTCAATTTTATGGGCCCTACAATATGGTTTATCACATTTGTAAAGTGGCATATCATGTAGAGATTCCACCATATTTTTACATCCATCATGTATTTCATGTATCCTATCTCAAATAAGTTATTGGACAAAAAATACAATACCAAATAGAGCTTCTAGCACTTGATAAAAAAGGTTGATTCACTCTTCAAGCTAAAGTAGTATTGCAGTCCAAAATTTATCATCTTTGGTCTCAATAAATTCATGAGTTTCTTATTAAGTGGTAGTACCTTCTAGAAGAAGATGATACATGGGATATTGAGAGTATTTTTTTGTCTTTTATAGCTTTGACCCAAAAACTTTATGATGAGGAGATCCATGTAATAGCTCCAATATAGACATATCAGTTACCTTTATTTTTATTAGCTTAGGCCTTAGGGTTAGGGTTGATGATTTAATCCATAAATAGAAATATTTTTATGGTACTTGTAATTATATTTTATATTTGAATTTATTTTGCATCTTCTACACATATGAGACTTTTCTCTCTCTTAGTCACTATGAGACTTATACCTCCCTAAGTGGCTAAGGATTTCCATTGATTTGAATCTAGGAATTGATTATTGCATATTTTATTTTCTGGTAAATTTGGGTCTGAATTATTATTCCATTCAAGTAATGTTATTTGCACATTATTAAATTGGTGTTGCTAATTGTTATAATTTTAAAGTTATTTATTAAAAAAATATTTGGAAAATCTTGGATAATTGGATTGATAAGAGATTAACCTTAAAATATTTACTAGTAAATGAAGAAACACGTGCTTATACTAAGAGGAGAGGTGAACAGTATAAGATAAAACTTTTATTTCCATTAAATAACTGCAATGATATGAATGCAATAATAAATCAATGCACAAAATACACATGCATAAGAGACAAAAATTTTACGTGGAAACACCCTTTCGGGAGAAAACCACCAAAAAATATTGCTTATATTTTCTTCAAAAATATTTGTGGGCACCAACCCATAGGAGAAACCAATCCAATTATACAAGTTCATGAGAACCAACCTACAAGAGACACCAATTCCATTATAAAAGTTTGTGAGCACCAACCCACAGGAGACACCAATCCCCTTATACAAGTTCGTGAGCACCAACCCATAGGAGACACCAATCCCCTTATACAAGTTCGTGAGCATCAACTCACAAGAGACACAAATCCCCTTATACAAGTTCGTGAGCACCAATCCATAGGAGACACCAATACCCTTATGTTCATGGCAACCAAATCATAGGAGACACCAATCCTCTTATACAATTTCATGGGCACCAACCCATAGGAGACACCAATCTCCTTAAGGCTCCAATATCAGATTTGAAGGTGCCAACTTTTATCAACAAATAGAGAATGATATACTAGTGTTGGAAGCTTCAAATGGCCAAAATGTCCTTCACATTCATTATGTTTGTTGCTTCCACATGTCTCACATTTATTACATTTAAAGGTAGCCCAAGTCTAGCACTAGATAACTTACTTGTGTGTTGAATTGGAGATGCTAATACCTTGCTTTCACTCTTTTATGCTTCCACATTATGAAGCACTTCTCAAGCTCTTCAAATTCTGAATTTCAACCTTCTATGCTTGTTGCTTTGTTCTAGGAATTCAACTCTGTAAGTTGGTGTACAATATGCTTTAGCTAGGTGTTGTTAGTAGGCCCTTAACCCTTTATTCTTTGTTCTTCAAATTCTAAAATCAAGCACTCACAATTCTTCTCCCAAATTTGATCACAAATATTGCTCAAATATTCTTGATAATTTGATCAAAAACACTGCTCAAATCTACTTTGAAATCTTATGAAGTCGCTGCTTATTGTACTTTCCAACTATGTCTTCAATAGTGCATTTTTTTCAATGTGCATGCTAGTAATATCTTCAATATTTGCATAGAAAGCTCTACTGCATTCTATATTCCATATTTATAAATAATCCACTTCACTTTGACATTGAATAATCCACTTGATTTTGACATTGAGGTGATTTCAAATACCTTTATAAATAGTTATTCATTTAAATACTTCTAAGGTACTTAAATCAACTTATACCTTTTACTAAAGTTGAATCACATCCCTCTTATCATTGCATGCATTTTGTTTCTACTCCAAAAATTTAGTTACTAAAGGTAGTACAAAGGTTGACTCACATACCTCTTATCATTGCACACACTCTAACGCTTTAATCATTTAAAATTTGTTGAGCAAAACTTTAGCAAGCTACCAAAGGGATTTGAACCTCTAACCTTCAACATTGTAGTTCCCTAATTCTATCTTGTGATTAACTAGGCTAACCCAATGGTTGAGACTAAAGATCAAAATAATGTATTCATACCTTTCATTGCCTATCATTTCTGATGCAGCACGTGGTTTAGATAACTCTACTACTGGCTTGAATTGGTACTTTCACAACACCATCGCTCAAAATATTATTATGCTTTGCATTTTGCTCATTGCACACCATCTAAGTCATATTGGATTTGATTCAGGAGATTATTTAATTTGACCAAGAGTTTTTGCCTTGAGAGGTTTCTTTGACCACAAGATTCTCTTATTACAAGACCCCTATCATAATCCATGTGAGATTTTACAAGTCTTCTCAACTCTTCATTCTTGCGCTCGCTCTTACAACCACCCTTCTACCACTTCCAAGTATTTGTAGCTCTCTCTTAGATATTTTACTTCACATCATCACTGCATCTATGTAATTACTAATATGCAAGCTCTTTCGATCATCAGTTACAAGTAGAACAAAAAATTCCCTTGCCTCTACATTTTCAAATTTAAACTAGGTTTGCTTCATTTGAACCTCCAAAAACCTTTGTTTGTCTAAAAATCATATGCTTGGTATTGGTTGGAAATCAATGTTGCTACTCGATGATGAATTTGGTCATATGTGAGTCAAATATAAATATCCCCTGTGCTCTTCCTTGAAGTTGTGTTATTCTATCTTGCTATTTCATTGATCGGAGAATCCAACTAATCTTGTTTGCTCCTCAAATGTCTTAAAACATAGCACATGATACTATCAACACCTCCAAAATTCCATCCACCCTCGAACATCTGCCAACACCTCCAAAACCAATCAAATTGCTCCACGCTTTGTTTTGCCATGCTTCCACTTCTTCGCTCATCAAAATCTAGAATCTTCAATCGAAATGTTGATTTGAAATGAACTCAACCCACTCAACTTTATATTTTAAAATCACTTCTATAATATAATATTTGAATAATTAAAATTTTTATTCAAACTATATTTAAATATTTTGATTTAAATATATCAAACCTTTGGCTAAAATTATTTATAAAAATATCACTTTAATATTTAAATATTTAATTTAAATATTAAAGCATACTCATATAATAAAATCATCTTTAGGGATATATTTTTGCTTTGAATAATTTTTCCAAACATGCCACCACTTTCCAACAACCAAATTGGTCTTTGACATCAATGAAAACTCAATAATTCTAACAATATCCCCCTTTGTCATTGATGGCAACCCTGCAAAGAAACTATCCTTTACCTCAACAGAATCACAAGTTGCTTCCCTTGACAAGTTGCTTCCTCTTACTAAAATTCCAAACTGCTCCACTTTACTAAAATTTTCACCCTTTAACATCAATGGTAGAGGCTTCTCGGGGCTAAATGATAAGACACTTGATAACGCCTCCTTTATAATTGCTCTACTTGGGACTTCAATGATGATATGGGAGTGAAACTCTCAAATTACTATGTTCCTTTTCTTGTTCTATTTTCTTTCTCCAAAATTTGGAGGGCATATGCTTTTGAAATTTTTGACCATCCTCCTTATTGGATTTTGGAAGTTCATGGAATAGGTTTCTACACCTTTTAGCTTTATGCCCAAAATTGTTACATTTGTAACAAATGATGTTGTAGTCCATGAGAGATGCAAATAAATTGAAATTTCTCTTAGTGAAACCAAAATCATTTTTAACATGGACCTTGCAATTTATAGCTTTATGACCAAATTGGTGACATGAATAGCAATAACCATGAAAGAAATATTGAAACCTATTTAATTACCTTGGAGGATATGGTTTTATGGTTCTCTCATTGTTGTTTCTATGATGGCTCTTGGTCCATGATGATGCTTTGTTTTATTCCTTCTTGATGCTTACACTTCTCAACACATCAGCATAGGTCTTATGCTCTTCTTTAATTATTTTCTTTGATGCCTCTATTCCTTTTGAGCTCAACTCCTCCTTTTGCTTCTTTTGACTTTCTTCAAAACCAAGTTCAATATTTATAACTGAAGATCTCTCTGCTTTGATAATATCATCCACAAATTTTATGCTTTTCTCAAACTGATGTAGCTTATCATTAGATTCATCCACTTTCTTCCTCATAGATACAACCTCATGTTCTATTTTTTCACATTCCAACTCTTTTGTCTTTAACTACTCATCCATACCTTCTTCAATTCACTTTGCCTCTTCAATTTTAACTTTTAAGTCAGTGAGATCTTATGAAATATTTGCCTTTGTATTCTCATCCTCTTGTACTTGAGTCTTCAATATTGAGTCCTTTATAAGCCTTTTCAACTCTTCAAGAGCAAAAAAAATTCCTCTTCTATGTCAACTATGGCTTCTTCTTCATTTTCTAGATCTTTCTCCTCTTCTTGTTTGTCAAAAACAGGAGCATCTTATTTCACCTCCATGGCCAAAAATAGGATTTCTTCTATTTCACTATCGAAGAGACTTTCATCACTATTGTTGGAAGAATTGCTTACTTCATCAACATAAAGACTCTTTTTTTGCCTTTGAAAGATCTTCTTCTCATGCTTGCTTTGATCGTACCTATTTTTATTTTCATGATAAAATTTTCTTTACTTATTTTTTTTGTATTCCTCTTCTTCTTCACTGCTACTACTTTCATCTTGTGGGAACTGATCTACATAGTGACCAGTTTTAACATAATTAAAACATTCCATAGTATACATACCTTTGTGATTTCTTGATCCCTTCTTATTTATTTGCACACAGTTGGATTCTTCTCTGCTGATCGATTATTCACTTGACTCTGGTTTCTTATTATTTGTATTCTTTGAAGCCTTAAATGTAGCCTCCCATTTGGATGTTTGATATTTTCATTCCTTATATCATGGGCTATGAGAATTCCATGTAGCTCATCCTGGATTTTGATTTTAATATCCTTCATTTATTCAATCATCAAGACCTTCACATCAAACCTCATGGGAAGTGACCTTAATATTTTTTGAATAATATTAGAGTCATCAATACTTTCTCCAATTCCATGAATGGTGTTGATAATTTCATCAATGTGGAGTAGATATTTGGCAATATCTTCCTCTTCTTTCATTTTTAAGTCTTCGAACTTCCTCCTATGGGTTTGAATTTTTGCCATTTTAACCTTGTCATCTCCTTCATATGTTATTTGTAACTTGTCCCATATTTCTTTTGCTAAGTTGCATTACATGACTTTCATAAAATCTGATTCACATAACCCACTTAGTATTACATTCATTGCCATGGCATTATGTTCAAATGGTTTCTTACAATTTTGATATGTGCGAGGGGTTGTAGGTGGTTTTAACCCATTCAAAATAGATTACCATATATCATAGCCACCTGTCATCAAATAGGTTCACATCCTCATGCTCCAGAAGGTATAGATAGTCATGTCAAACAATGGAGCCCTATTTGATGAAAAACCTTCTTGGTAAGCCATGTGTATTCTTGTAAGATCTTCCTTCAAGTGGTTAGGCTTTTACAAAGGAACCTACTCTGATACCAATTGAAGAAACACATGCTTATACCAAGATGGAGTAAATAGTATAAGATGAAACTATTCTTTCCAATCAATAACTATAATGATATGAATGCAATAATAAATTAGTGCAAAAAATCCACACACATGAGAGACAATATTTTTACATGGAAAAACCCTCTTGGGAGAAAACCATGACAAAATATTGCTCATATTTTATTTAAAAACATTCATGGGAACCAACACATAGGAGACTCCAATCCTCTTATACAAGTTCATGGGCAACAACCCATAGGAGACACCAATCCTCTTTTACAAGTTTATGAGCACCAACCCATAGGAGACACCAATCCCCTTATACAAATTTGTGAACACCAACCCATAGGAGACACCAATCCTCTTTTACAAGTTTATGAGCACCAACCCATAGGATACACCAATCCCCTTATACAAATTTGTGAGCACCAACCCATAGGAGACACCAATCCCCTTATATAATTTTGTGAGCACCAACCCACAGGAGACACCAATCCCCTTATACAATTTCATGAGCACCAACCCAAAAGAGACATAAATACCCTTATATAATTTCATGAGCACCAACCCACAGGAGACACCTATCGCCTTATACAAGTTTATGGGCATTAACCCACAAGAGACACCAATCCCCTTCTACAAGTTTATGGGTGAAGAACATAAGCTTATACTAATATGGGGCGGTGAAAGGTATAAGATAAAACTTTTTTTTTTTTCAATCCAAATGATAATAAAAATAATATCAAAGTAGATAAAAATGCACACATCATCACACACATGAGAGACATGATTTAACATGGTTCACCCAATATGGGCTACTCCACAAAAAAAAAAATTCTTATAAAAATTTCTTATAAAATGTTCTCAATGAATATTTTGGGAATATAATCTCTATTACAATGTTTATGGACTTCTATCCAAAGGAGACACCAAACTCCTATACTCAGGTTTGTGGATATCTCTCCACACGAGACCTTTGTCCCCTTGCTCTGGTTCATGAATCTCTCTCCATAGGAGAATCTATCGCCTCTGCTCTAGTTTGTGAATATATATCCATTGGAGAACTCTATCCCCTCTACTCTGCTCAACTCTGCTCAAAAATCTATTCACAATACTATTTTAAACCTACTCACAAGTCTATCTCTAACCTACTCACAAGTCTATCTCAAACCTGCTCAAAATCTACCTCAAACCTACTCACAAGTCTACCTCTGACCTACTCATAATATACATCAAACCTGCTCACAAGTATTTCTCTAACCTGCTCAAAATCTATTTCTAACTTGCTCACAATGTCTGCTCAATTATTATCTAAGACATGCTCATAACAGTTTATAACACATGCTCAAAAATATTTCTCAAAGATGCAAAACTTGTCTTCAATCCTAGCACAAGTAGTTCACAATATCTAGTACAAATATCTCAAATTCTTTCAACAATGCAAGCACAATCTTATTCTCAAACTCTATCTCAAATGATTCCAAAATCATTCAACCATGAAGCACAAATCCTAACTCAAATATTTTCAACAATTCTTATTAAACAATCCTTTTCACTCCACTTTATGTTCAGAAATATTCACTCAACAAAATACCTTAAATAAGGAAAGATGTGCCCATACCTCTTAATTTTATCTTATGAAGATATGTATTCAAAAATTGTCTCACAAAAGGATATATTTTGCAACTTCAAAATATTAGCACAACACCTTTTTCATATATTGGAAAACCTCTCTCAACAAGTGTGCACAATTAAATTTCATACCAACTCTCTTGGTTTCTCAAACTAGAGTATTAAATCATAAAACCAATCCCTTCAAAATGAATAAAAAATACAAGAAATAAAAGTACTTCATACACATTTTAACTCCCTCTTAATTTCAAAAACATTCATAAAATAATTATCAAAAATCCTTATTACTCCACAAAATCACTTTTCAGCAAAAATATATTTTCATAATATTTTTCTCCAAAAGAAATTGCAAGAAATAATTACAAATTATTTCCCTTTATACCTCCTTAATTCAACAACGCTAGAAATAATAAAATACACCTCATGCGCCTAACCCTCAATATTACGCAATTAAAAATTATATTAATGCTTACCAAAACTGCCACTGGAGATTAGAACACAACACCTAGCGCCTACCAGTGTGCTAGTGACCTTTGGATCACCGCTAGGCCAACCACCCACATGAAACCACTAGTGCGTGATTCACACTTTGACGTCCACTCACACTTCCTTGCAAACAAAAGACTAAACAAAACTATCATCACCTAGATTCGAACTCACGACTTGTCATTTGCCCCATATCTTGACACTGTCCAGTCTACCACTAGGCCAACCACCTAATCGATGATAATATTCCATGATCTTATTTTTATACCCATCCAAATTCCTTTTCTCTTTTTTAAATAAAAATTCATCTTCTTCTACTCACGATTGTGCATGCCAAAAAAATTAATTAATCCCTTGAAAACGTGCATCAAACCACAACCTTAGGGCACCAAACATTACCATATAAATATGGATTTACCACCATGCTAAGGACGTCGGTGGTGCTTAAGAATTTAAAAATTTATTTTTCAAATTTGGCACCAAATATTCTTAGGGTTATAAAATATTATAATATAAATATTATAATAATTTTATAATTGAACCTTAGGATTGACTTTATAAATTTAATATTATAATATTAAATACTATGATATTATTTTCTTTTTGAGCCTAGACATTTTCTTCCATTGGGATTTTTAGGCTAGTGCCTTCATCCTTTTAACCAACCATGTGGAATTGTGTCCCAAATATCTTGGGTTTAAAATATAAATATTTTAACCCTCTTTTTATCAATTCCCTTGCACTGAGATGAAATTTGCTTGCATCTAACACTTGAAATCAATGACAACATAATTACTCAAAATTTCCAACAATCTCCCCCTTTGTCATTGATGGTAATCCTTTTCTAAAAATTCCTTTTTCAAACCATTTGATTCCAAATCTGATCCCCCTAGGAAAATGCTCCCCTTGATAGAATGATCTCCCCCTTACTCAAATATCTCTCCCTTTGACATGAATGGAAAAGGGACTCCTTTGGGGCTAAATATAAGACTCTTAGATCAGCCCCCTCCACATCCTCTCCTTGAGGTGATTAATTTTGGGGTGGGAGTAAAAATACTCCCAATTTCCTTCTAAGATACTCAAAAGTTTCTTTTGGAAGTGGCTTAGTGAAAATATTCACAATTTGTTCCTTTGTAGTAACATATTCTAATTTGAATTGCTTATTTGTCACCTATTCTCTCATAAAATGGTATTTTATTGGAATGTGCTTTGTCTTGGAGTGCATCACTAGATTCTTTGAAATGTTTATAGCACTTGTATTATCACATAGTATGGATATGGGATGATCATGCTCTATCTTGAAGTCTTTTAAGGTTTAATTCATACATAAAACCTATGTACAACAAGCGTCTACTACAATGTACTCTGTATATGTTGTGGATAAGGATATTGATGCCTATTTATTGATTATCCAAGAGACTAAACAATCTCCAAGAAAGAATGCTCCTCCACTAGTACCTTTTCTGTTATCAATATTTCCTACCCAATCTGCATATGTATATGCTATGAGAGTGAAGTTGTCACTTCTGGGATACCAGAGATAAAAATACATAGTCCCTTTTAAATACCTGAGAATATTCTTTACTGCCATTACATGTGTTTCCTTTGGTGCTGCTTGAAATATTGCCACCAGTTATATATGGTCTTGTAGCTCTGACATATAGTAAGCTGCCAATCATAGATCTATACAATGTCTAATTTGCCTCATGAGATTCATAATATTTACTCAACTTGCATCCTATAACCATGGGGGTACTTATGGTTTGCAATCTTCTAACTTGAATTTATTCAGCATCTCTTTTATATACTTGGTTTGTGAGAGAAATAAACCCTTTTATGATTGTGAAATATGTAGTACAAGAAAGAAGGACAACTCACCAAGCATTGACATTTCAAATTCACTCTACACACTCTTTGCAAATTTTTGACACATCTTATCATTATTACCTCCAAAATGATATTATCCACATAAACAACCATAAATAGTAAGTCATTTCCTTCATTTTTGATGTATAAATTGATTTCAACTATTCCTTTTCTGAAACCCTATTATTTAAGATACTTATCCAACCTTGAATACCAAGCTCTAGGATCTTTATTTAGTCCATAAATAGTCTTATTTAATCTACATACATAGTCTGGCTTATCAGTTAGGTTAAAACCCTTAGGTTGATCAATGTAGACCTCTTCTTCCAAGATACCATTGAGGAAAGTTGATTTCACATCCATTTGATATACTTTGAAATTTTTAAAACTTGGGAAGGCTACAAATATCCTTATGGCCTCAAGTTATACAACATGAGCAAATGTTTCATCAAAATTAATCCCTTAAACCTGAGCATAGCCTTTGCATGCCAATCTTACCTTATTTATGACTACCTAACCATATTCATTTAACTTGTTTCTGAAAACCCATTTAGTGCCAATTACATTCGTATCTTTTGGTCGTGGGACAATTTTCCAAGTCTCACTTTTTTCTATTTGATCCAATTCCTCATCCATTGCCTTGACCCAAAACTTATCTTCTCTTGCCTCATTGAAATCCTTAGGCTCAATTTTAGATAACAAGGAAATATTTGCATGCTCACTAGTTCCTATTATCTTCCTCCTTGTATGTATTTCATTTGGATTTCCAATAATTATATCTCTTGGATGATTTTTTTGCACATACCTGGGTCTTAGGTAGTATTCTTTGAGTTTATTCTTCTTATTATTCTTCACCTAATTCTTCTTGGCAACTTTCTTATTTAATTTATTGAATTGAACCTTTTGACCCTTTCTGTTCATCAACTATCACATTTATACTTTCCATAATTATATGTGTCCTCTTATTATAGAACCTATAGGATTTGCTCTTAGTGGAATATCCAAGGAAAATACCCTCAGCACATCTTGAATAAAACTTACCCAAATTTTTCTCTTCCTATCTTATGTAGCATTTGCTTCCAAAAATTTTGAAATATTTTACAGTAGTTGATCTCCCTTTATAGAACTCATATGGTTTTTTGTGATGATTTACTCTTACTTTAGCTCTATTGATGATATACACTGTTGTATGACTGCATATCTCCAAAACCATATGAAATCTTAGACTCATTTTTTTTAGGAGTTCTTGCTGCTGAATATTATCTTTTGATCCCATGTTGTTCACCTAAAGTAAATTCTCCTTCTCTATCTGATATTAAACAATTGATCCTTATACCTATTTTATTTTCTACTAATTCTTTGAATGCCTTGAACTTCTCAAAGGCTTTTGACTTTTCTATTAAGAAGGCTACCCAAGTCATTTTGGAGAAGTCATCTATAAATAACATGAAGTAACTTTAACCTAGTAGGCTCTTTGTCCTTGTAGGACCACAAAGGTCAATGTGAACTAGTTTCAATGGTTCATATGATGCAATTATTTTGAATTGAAACTTTTTCTTGTTTTATTTCCATTCTGATTGTGGCCTTTTTATCTTGGGTAAATCTCTAAGTGCTTGCGTGTTGCTTATTTTTACTATGTTGTCAAATTTTAGATGACCCATTCTTCCATTCCATAACAAACTCTCATATTATTGTGATACAAAACACTTTTCTCCCTTAATATCATTTAGCATGTGGATATTGTTTGTGGTTCTATTTGGATGAAAATTTACTGTGTGCCCTTGATCACAATGTTGGCTTACACTTAGTAAATTGTGCCTCAATCCCCTGACATACAAAAAATTTGTCTTTGTCTTTCCATTATCTAAACTCAAGGTTCCTTTCCCATAGATTTTTGTTGAACCATTATCACCAAATTTTACTGATCCTCCATTGATTTCTTTAAGTACAAGAAATTTACTCTTATCCCTTGTCATATGACTTGAACAAACACTATCAAGAAACCATTATTTTATCTTATCTTGCACATGAAGAGTTGTTTGTAACAACATTGACTTCACTTTTTCTTGATATTTTCTCTCTCTCCTAATTGTTGAGGTTGTACTATTTTGAGCCTTCTGATCCTCTTTCTTTTTGCTTGAATTAAAGAATACTATTTTACACCATTTGGCCTTGTGCTCAAATTTATTGCATTTGTAACATATGATATTGTCATTCATGAGAGGTGCAAAAGAATTGAAATTTCTATCAACATTATCTCTCACATAAGAAGTACAATGTACAACTCGATGACCATGTTTGTTACATGAAAAGCAATAGCAATGGAAGAAATTTTGTAACCTTTTAGAGTTCCTTGAGTAATATGGTTGCATGCTTCTTACTTTGCTATTCCTATAAGTTAATTTTATCCATGGATTTTATTTGATCTCTTTCTTCTTGATGCTTTTGCCTTTTAATACATTAGCATAAGTCATGGACTCCTCTTCTTTTGATAGCTTTGTTTCTTGGGAGTTTTACTCCTCTTTCTGTTTCCCTAAATTTATATCTTGTTGTAAATTACCCTTAGTCTTTTCAACTTACTTTCTTATGGAGACAATTTCTAATTCTAATATTTCACATTCTAACTCTTTGCCTTTAACTGTTCTGCCATATCCTGTTCAATTTTTCTTCCCTCTTCAAATTTTACCTTGAGATTTGTGAGGTTTTGTATAAGTTCCATACTTGCTTCCTAATTCTCTTGGATTTGATCCTTCAATATTGAATTCTTCTTTCTAAACTTTTCCAAATTTCTAATAGCAGCAATAAATTCCTCTTTTATGTCGATCATGGCCTCTTATCCATTTTTTGAGGTCATGTATGTTCTTGTGGGATATTCCTTCAAGTTGTTAGGATTTTCACGAAGGAACCCACTCGCTCTGATACCAATTGAAGAACATAAGCTTATACTGATAAGCTTATACTGAAGAACATAAGCTTATAGGGGGAGTGTGAACAGTATAAGATAAAACCTTTTAATTTTCAATCCAAATTATAACAACAATAATATCAAAGCAGAGAAAAATGAACACATCATGACACACATGAGAGACATGATTTAATGTGGTTCACCCAATGTGGGCTACTCCACGAAGAAATTTTTTCTTATAAACTTTTCTTAATGAACCTTTTGGTAATACAATCCCTATTACAATGTTAATTGACTTCTATCCAAAGGAGACACCAATCCCCTATGCTATGGTTTGTGGATATCTCTCCACAAGAGACCTCTATCCCCTTGCTCTAGTTTGTGGATCTATCTACATAGGAGAACTTTATCCCCTCTAATTTAGTTTGTGGATCTCTCTCCACAGGATAACTCTATCCCTTCTGATCTACTCAAATCTAATAAAATATTCTCACAAATCTATTCACAACACTATTTTAGACCTTCTGATAAGTCTACCTCTAACCTGATCACAAATTTATCTCAAACCTACTTAAAATCTACCTCAAAACTACTCACAATATGTCTCAAACCTACTCACAAGTCTGTCTCTAACGTACTCAAAATATGTTTCTAACCTACTCACAATATCTACTCAATTTTGCTCTAAGACATGCTCATAACAATTTATAACACATGCTCAAAAATATTTCTCAAAGATGCAAAACTTGTCTTCAACCCTAGCACAAGTAGTTCACAATATCTAGTACAAATATCTCAAATTCTTTCAACAATGCAAGCACAATATTATTTTAAAACTCTATCTCAAATGATTCCAAAATTATTTAACCATGAGGCACAAATCCTAACTCAAATATTTTCAACAATGCTTATTAAAAAATCTTGTTCACTCCACCTTATGTTCAAAAATATTCACTCAATAAAACACCTTAAATAAGGAAAGATGTGCCCATACCTCTTAATTTTATCTTATGAAGATATGTCTTCAAAACATGTCTCACAAAATGATACCTTTTGCAACTTCAAAAGATTATCACAACACCTTTTCATATATTGGAAAACCTCTCTCAACAAGTGTGCATAATTAAATTCCAAACCAACTCTCTTGGTTTCTCAAACTAGAGTATTAAATCATAAAACCAAGCCCTTCAAAATGAAGCAAAAATACAAGTAATAAAAGTACTTCATACACCTTTTAACTCCCTCTTAATTTATAAAAAATTCATAAAAGAATTATCAAAAATCCTTATTACTCCACAAAATCACTTTTCAGCAAAAAGACATTTTCATAATATTTTTCTCCAAAATAAATTGCAATAAATAATTAAAAATTATTTCCTCTTATACCTCCCTAAGTTAACAGTGCTTGAAATAATCAAATACACCTCATGTGACTAACCCTCAATGTTAGGCAATTAAAATTTTAATTAATGCTTACCAAAACTACTGTGGGAGATTCAAACACAACAACTACAACCTGCCAATGTTCTAGCACCCTTTGGAACACTGTGGGAGATTCACACTTTGACCTCCGTAGACACTTCCTTGTCAAAAAAAGATTAAACAAAATTGTCACCACCTAGATTCGACCTCACGACCTGTTGTTTGCCCTACGTCTTAACACTACCTAGTCTACCGCTAGGCCAACCACCTGGTTGGTGATAATATTCCACGATCTTATCCTTATACCCATCCAAAGCCCTTTTCTCTTTTTTAAATAAAAATTCATCTTCTTCTACTCATGATTGTGCACACTAAAAAATCAAATTAATCCCTTGAAAACGCGCATCCAACCACAACCTTAGGGTACCAAACATTACCATATAAATATGGATTTACCACCATGCTAAGGACGTCGATGCTGATTAAGAATTTAATTTTTTTTTCAAAGTTGGTGTCAAACCTACTTAGGCTTATAAAATATTATAATTATTTAATAATTGAACCTTAGGCTTGACTTTATAACTTTCATATTATAATATTATATATTCTAATATTTTTTCCTTTTTTATCCTAGACATTTTCTTCGTTTAGGATTTTTAGGCTAGGGCTTTCATCATTTAACCAACCATGTGGAGCTTTGTTCCAAATCTCTTGGGTTTAAAATATAAATATTTTAACCCTCTTTTTATTAATTTCTTTGCATTGAGATGAACTTTGCTTGCATCTAACACTTGACATCAATGACAACATAGTTACTCAAAATTTCCAACAGTGGGCACCAACCCACAAGAGATACCAATCTCCTTGAGTCTCCAACCTCATATCTTAAGGCACTAACCTTGATCAACAAATGGAGAATGATATACTAGTGTTGGAAGCTTCAAATGGAAAAAATGTCCTTCACATTTATTAAGTATGTCACTTCCAAATATCTCACATTTATTACATTTAAAGGTAGCCCAAGTTTAGCACTAGATAAATTACTTGTGTGTTGAATTGGAGATGCTAATACCTTACTTTCACACTTTTATGCTTCCACATTATGAAGCACTTCTCAAGCTCTTAAAATTTTAAATTTCAATCTTTTATGCTTGATGCTTTGTTCTAGTTGCTTAACTTTGTTATTTTATGCACAATATACTTTAGCTAGGTGTTGTTATCAAGACCTTAAGCCTTTATCCTTTGTTCTTTGGATTCCAAAATCAGGTGCTCACAATTTTACTCCTAAATCTGATCACAAACGCTACACAAATCTTCTCAATAATATGCTCACAAACATTGCTCAAATATGCTCTAAAATCTTATGAAGTCACTACTTCTTGTCCTTGCTAGCTATATATTCAATAGTGTAGTTTTTTTTATGTGCGTGCTAGTAATATCTTTAATATTTGCATAGAAATATCTACCACGTTCTATATTCCATCTTTATAAATAACCCACTTGACTTTGACATTGAATAATCCACTTCACTTTGACATTGAGGTGATTTTTATAAATAATTTCTCCTTTAAATACTTATAAGATAATTAAATCAACTTATATATTTCACTAAATTTGACTCACATCCCTCTTATCATTGCACGTATTCTATTTTTTCTCCAAAAATTTAATTATTAAAGGTAGTACAAAGGTTGACTCACATACCTATTATCATTGCATACACTCTAACATTTTAATCATTTAAAATTTGTTGAGCAAAACTATAGAATGCCATCAAAGGGATTTGAACCTCTGAACTTCAACACCATAGTACCCTAATGCTGACTTATGAGTAACTAGGCTAACCCAGCGGTTGAGACTAAAGATCAAAATAATGTATTTGTACCTTTCATTGCCTATCATTTCTGATGCAATATTTGGTTTAGATAACTCTACTTCCAGCTTGAATTGGACCTTTCACATCACTCTCGTTGGGAATATTACTATGCTTTTCATATTGCTCGTTGTGCATCGTCTAAGTCAACTTGGTTTTGATTCAGTAGATGCTCTAATTTGACCAAGAGTTTTTGCCTTGAGATTTTTCTTTGATCACAAGATTCTCTTCTTACAAGACCCCTATCATAATCTACATGAGGTTTTACAAGTCATTTCAGCTCATAATTATTATGCTCACTCTTACAAAGATTCTTCTACCACTTTCAAGTATCTGTAGCTCTCTTGCAAATATTTTTCTTCACGTCATCACTACCTTCGTTTAATTCTTGCTATGTAAGCTCTTTTGATAACCGGTTCCAAGTACAACAAAAAATTCCCTTGCCTCTGCATTTTAAAATTTAAACTGGGTCTGCTTCATTGGTGCCTCCAAAAACCTTTATTATCTAATAATCATATGTTTGGTATTGTCTGGAAAGCAATGTTATTGCTCGGTGATGAATTTTATTGTATGCAAGTCAAATAAAAATATCATCTATGCTCTTAATGGAAGTTATATTCTTTTACCTTGCTCTTTTGTCACTATGAGGATCCAACTAATTTTATTCGCTCCTCGAATATCTTAAAACACAACACATGATACTGCCAACACCTCCAAAATGTCATCCAACCTTGAAAGTCTGCCAACACCTCCAAAATTAATAAAATTGCTCCATGCTTTGTTTTGCCACGTCGTTGCTTCTTCGCTCATCAAAATCGAGGATCTTCAATCGAAAGCTTAATTTGAAATGAACTCCAACCCTTGTATTTATATGCAACCAACATAATTATCCTGAGGTCAGCCCACTCAATTTTATATTTTAAAATCACTTCTATAATATAATATTTGAATAATTAAACTTTTTATTCAAACTATATTTAAATTTATTTGATTTAAATATATCAAACCTTTGACTCAAATTAATTATAAAAATATCACTTTAATATTTAAATATTTAATTTAAATATTAAAGCATACTCATATAATTAAATCATCCTTGGGGATATATATGCTTTGAATAATTTTTCCAAACATGCCACCACTTTCCAACAACCAAATCGGCCTTTGACATCAATGACAACTCAATAATTATAATAGTAAAATATAAAATAAGAATATAAGTTCAAAAAGACCTAATTTAAACTAAATCAAGTTAATCCTATTATATGTTTTAAAATATTTAATAGTACATCAATATAGTTGTAAATAAATCCTATGTTTAACTTATAAATATCTATAAGAAGTATCAATATTAAAATAAAATAAAACTTAATATTATTAGAACTAGATCATTAAGTCTACATCTCTAGTCAACATGATAGTATCCATGCTAGCAGTGAATCCATGTGATACTTCCTAAGATTTGGATTCTCTAGTACACTCCTAAAATGAATGTCTAATATATCTATATAGGATATTGAACAATATGAAGGAGATAACAAAGATCCTATACTAGTAATTTCATGCAAAAGGCTAAGACCAATGATCAAATATTTGCTACTTGAATAAAAATATATAGTATTAGCTTTACATTGATTATAACCTATTATTCTATGTTGATTATATTCTTATATATAATCTAATATTGTAGAATATATTGGACAACTTGTGACTTATTAGTTAAGTCTGATTAAGATAAACCTTGACATAATTATGGTTGTATCTTTTCCAAAAACCAATGATAATTTTCTGATGTCTAGCCAAAAATACCCGTAAGTATTACATCCATATAATCAAATCATTCTAAATGTTAAATACAAAAAAAAATATACTATAAGCCACTTCAAACAAGATAATTACAAATAATTATCCCACATTTTCACATAATATTGAAATCAATTCCCTATGTTTATTAATATACATAATGCATCTTGATAATTAAGAATAGGATCCAAAATATGTGTGTACATTTTCCAAATTATGAATCAACCGTGCGAGGGAAAATTTTCTTGAAAAATGACTTATTTTTAAGAGCCATATATTTTCATAGAGTTGTATGATTTAGACAATTATTGTGCCACTTTGTATGAAAGTTGAAGATCTTTGAAATGATTGGTCATGCAAAATAATCCAAGTAGTTTTGAGGGAGATATGACCATGTGAATACAACCATCCAAAACAAATATAGCATTAGGTAATTATTTTCTATAAAAACATCTCATCTTTCAAGAGCCATATCTTTGTGAAGGATTATATTATTAAGATGATTCTTAGACTAATTTATATGAAACTTAAGGATATTCAAAATGGTGGTAATATGAAGGAATCTAAGTAGTATATAGAGAAATATAACTTTATGAATTCAGCCATGCAAAACAAGGGTAGTGACAATTTCTCAAGTCGTAGAAAATAAAATTATATATATGTCATCCAAGGTTCGAATGATAGGATAAGCAATGAAGGTTTAGGTCATCAGTAAGATAGGGAATTCCATATAGATATGGAAATTTTAGTTAATTTTCATTTATCCCTTCACTATATTAGAAATTTTTCATGCAAATTATCATAGGTTTATTTTTAAATAATATAATTTCTATAGGATATACGAGTAATTTTCACTAGATTTTGAGTTATAGTTTCCTTCCCATGGAGTAATTTAAATCTAAATTCTTATTCATACTTAATAGTAGAGGTTAGGAAGGATATCATAGAGCATATATCCTTGTTTCTCAAAGATAATGCAGTCATTGGTAAATTTAATGGGTGCTTGTCTAGGGGATTTGACTAAGAAAATGGATTGATGGGATTTGGATGTCTCTAGAAGTAAGTATATCCTTTCTTTCTAAATGTTTCTTCATAGCTATTTTTTTTTCTAAGGAGGAAATATATATAATCTTGAAAGGGTTTCCTTCGTTTATGGGAAGATCAAGACTCTTCCTTACCCATTGCTATGAAGGATTTGCAACTAAAAATATAAATTTATCCCTAATATTATTCTAAGTCAAGATGTATGGGTTGCCCATTGAATTTTTAGAAATGGATACCTTCAACGCAACATGCTACACTATGGGATAATTCCTTGAGGTTTTGGAAACCATAAAATATGGATTCTTAGCTATTTATGCCTAGACAAAGGTCATGATTGATATCAATAAACCTTTACCACGATCGATTATTCTTGTGTATGGGGTAAGTTGTTGACCCAAACCATGGATTATGAAAATATGTATTTTATATTTAGAATATGTCATGATGTGGGGTATATTGAGAGCTCATGTCCTAAGAATAGTCTAGTAGAAAAAAATGTATAAAACCATAAGAGAAAATTACAAATGGATATGGATGGGGATGGTTTTCAAATTCTAAAAAATATGTATGGACATGAAAAAAATAAACAATGGGGGTTAGTAAGTAATATTTTGGAGAATATTGCATTATTTGGTACATGAAAATGTGCTCCTATGGTACCTTTATGGTACAAATGTAAATATGTAATAGATTAAGTTTTGAGTCTATAGTTTAGATGAGTGATTTATAATTCCCCTTTATATAAGTTTCTACATGTAGGATATGCACAAATTTCATGTAAGAGTGTAATGTGTAGGATATGCACATGTCATATAAGTAAGAGTGCAAGTGTATATTAAGAGAGCGTGTACAAGTTTCATGCATGTAAGTGTTCAAATATGTAATGTGAGGATGTGTAAAAGTGTGTTTAGGAGTGAATGTAGGAGAGTAAGATTCATGTATAAGTGTGCAAGTGTCATAGAGTTAAAGTATGCATGTAAGAAGAGAATTAAGAGTCTAGTATACAAGTGGTAAGATGAGAAGCCAAAGATCAAGAATATGAAAGGTTGCATCTCTTGGATATATGAGAAGTACAATAGACAAGTATCGAAGAGTCACATTACTATGTCTATATTATTAAGATAAATATCCATACAATGTAAGGAAAAACAATCTATAGCGATCACCATAACAAGCATTGATAATAAAACTTACATATAGATGCTAAGCAATTTTATTGTAGTGTTATTTATGCATGTACTTGAATAATTTTTCTCATTTACATTCATATTTGAAACTATAGTATATTTTCTTTTATTTATATTGGCATGTATATATATTTTATTACTCATGTGTATTTAATTATACTCTTGATTATTGATATGTTGACCTATTATATTATGGCTTATTTATATTAGTACTTGTGATATTTTAAGATAATTTAGCTTAAACACCAACTATAGTATCATAGCTACCACTTAAATATATCCATTTTTTATAGAGTTATATTTCAGAAGCCACCATAATATTGGAGTCTATCCACTTTAAAATCATTGAATTCTTGGACTCTATTATAAGGGTTTGATTGAGTATATATTAAGGGGACAAGTAAAAGTCACCATGATTTGGATACTAGGGTCTTTCCACTTGGTTTAGAGAAAATCAATGAATACAAGGACTAAGCTAGAACAGATTAAGGTCCAACACAGAAGAAATTTGGACATGAGGGAACAAATAAAAGTCACCCTGATAATAGTTGGATTCTCTAAAAAAGAGGAGAATAATTTTACTCTTAGGTTCTACCTAATATATTGGAGGTAGATTAAAAATATTGAGAAGCATCATAGCTTCCAAAGAATGAGAAGCATCATATCTTCTAGATATTAAGATGTATCTAATATTTTAAGATATTGAGAAGCATCAAACATTTCTAAGAATGAAAATAGTGAGAAGTAGTATAAGCTTCTTGAGGATAGAACTTTTGAGAAATAATATAAGCATCCATAGGTTAGAGAATATAATAAAGTACAAATAAGTATAATTATGAAGCCTCCAAAGATAAGGAAATATAGAGGCACACATAAAAATTTAGAAGTTTTGTCCAATAAGAAATACAAACTAGAAGGATCATGCTGACTAAAACTATCTTCATATCATTTTAGTCTTGACCATGGATCACATTTTTGAACCAGTATTCTTTAGGAAATAAAGAATAATATATAAAACCATAAGGAGAATTTCCCTATAGAGGAAATAATACAAAGGCTACCTTGTAGGATACCATATGAAAGCCACCATACAAAGGCTATGTGAGAAGGAAGAGAGCTATAATCTTGACTACCTAAGAAATATAAGATTGGTTATTGAAGAAATATAAGAGCAACTACTTCAGAGCTATAAGAGCCATTATATAGTGGATACTTGATATATTATAATAAAAAATCTTCAAATGCTAACATGGCACTATCATATAGAGCAAATAAAAAGGGCATCAATACTAATAAAGTGTTAGAAGTTGAAGGAAATAAAAAATCAAATGATGCTAACTAAAGCACTAGAAATTGAAGGAGGTCAAACTGTTAAGAGTGCTACCAACCAAAGAATATCAAAGAGCTAAGAGTGATAATAAAACACTAGCATATAAATAATTTTGAAGAGATAAGAGTGCTAATAGGAGTTCTACCATATAAAGTACATCAAAATACTATCAAAGTGATTTCATCCAAGAACATAAAAACTATAGAACTATGAAACTAGAGCGTTAGATGAAACCTAAGCATTAGAAGAAAATAGAACATTTTAAGTAACTAGAGCACTATAAACAACTGTCTATCTATATATCCTTAATTCTAGAAGAAATAAACAATGCTAGAAGAAAAAAGAGTGTTGTCCATAATGAAATTGAGCACTACTTAGACACAACATATTAGAAGGAACACTAAGCATAATTATTTTGAAGTAACCCAAATGCATATTTTTGGATGACAATCTAAATGTTGGAGCCAACATTAATGAGTGGAGTTGAGTGTTGTAGTTGGTAGAATATTGGAACTAGATTCAAGCATTGAAGGGGGTAGATTTGAGTGTTGAAGGAGGAGTAAATTTAGTCAACAAATCAAGGTGATATTTAAACATTATATTATGCATTAATTAAGTGCATTTTGAATTTGAGCACTTCAAAATATGAAAGGTATGACAAACTTTCTTATTATTATTTTTTGGGGGAATGCTAAGTTGAATTTAAGTTGAATATTTTAAAAGCATTTAAGAAGCAAGTTCTACTATTACTACATTATTGTTTTTTGATATTTATTTTTGAAATTTTTGAATTTATTTAAGTTTTGAAGTGATAAGGTTTTCTACTTAAAGTTTTAAGAAATATTTGATGTTTTTTTATATTGGATTTTTAAAGTTTGAAGAGTTAGATTTTAAGAGTTGAGTTTCTAGTTTTTGAAATTTTTGAAGATTTAAATCTTGGATAAAATTTAAAATTTTAAGATTTTACAAATTTAGTATGGAGTTAAAAGTTTTAGTATTCAAATATTTAGAAATACAATTACATTTTGAAAAATAAAAAATTTGCAATGTTATTATTTGAGTGTATATTCGAAGTTTTTTTATTAATTAGAAAGATATAATAATTTCAACTTCCAAGGAATTGAATCATTAAATTACAAACTTTGATAATTATGGAAGAAAATATGAAGTCCATAATAAAAAAGAAAAGACGAGAAGTTATAAAATTTTATATTGGTAAATTGATTAACAAATATAAGGGTGATCTAGATATGGCAATGCAATTAATCTATAGAGAAGCAATGAATGAAATATTTAAAATATTTGGATATTATTTGCATTCAAATCTTGTTGAAATAATTGATAATTCAAAATATGATATCTCAATACCTATTGATATAGGTAGTATAATGTATATGAAACCATTTTAAATTGTATTTCATAAGTATGAAAACCAAAAGAAAAAAGAGTTGATTGACACTTTAAAAAGGAAAATAGACATTGATCATGATACAATTGAATTAAGTGAATCATCTCTAAAACAATGTTTCATTCTACATATAATATTAATATTTCAAGCTCATCAAATTCCTAAAATTATTATGATGCTTTAAGTGAATATTTTGAGATTACATGACAATATCAAGATTGTAGGAAAGAAAAAATAAAAGAAGCACATGAATCAAAAGTTAAAGATGAAGAAGAATTTCAATCCATTCATGAACAAGAATCATAAGTGCACAATATAAAGACTAAAGAACCAAAGAATGAAGATGGAGGAGAATTTAGAGTAGAACTCAAGAACGAAGCAAAAGACAAATATCAGATAGAGGTTCATGTACAATGCAAGGTGACATGAAGATTCAAATAATTATTGAAGATAAAGATGAAAATTGAATACTAAAGTATTTAATAACCAAATAATGTAATACAAGGGGATGTTGAAGAATATTACATTGTTTGGTACATTCAAATATACCCCCATAGTACCTTTATGGTACAAATGTAAATATGTAATATATTAGGGTTTGAGTCTATAGTTTAGATGAGTGATTTATATTTCCCCTTTATGTAAGTTTCTATGTGCAAGATATGCACAAGTGTCATGTAAGAGTGTAATGTGCAAGATATGCACAAGTGTCATGTAAGTAAGAGTGCAAGTGTGTATTGAGATAATGTGCACAAGTGTCATGTATGTAAGTGTACAAATATGTAATGTGAGGATGTGCACAAGTGTCTTGTATTAGGAGTTCATATAGAAGAGTAAGAGTCATGTATAAATGTGCAAGTGTCATAGAGTTAAAGTATACATGTAAGAAAAGAGTGAAGAGTCTAGTATACAAATGGTAATATGAGAAGCCAAAGGTCAATAATAGGAAAGGTTGCATCTCTTGGATATGTGAGGAGTGCAATAGATAAGTATTGAAGAGTAAAATTACTATGTCTATATTATGGATACAAAACTCCATACAATGTAAGGAAAAACAGTTTGTAGTGATCACCATAACAAGCATTGATAATAAAGTTTATACACAAATTTTGACCAATTTTATTGTAAGTATTCTTCATGCATGTAGATGAATAATTTTGGCCATTTAAATTCATATTTAATATTATAGTGAATGTTATTTTATTTATATTGACATAGATATATTTTATTGCTCATATATACTTAATTCTACTCTTGATTACTGATATTTTGACCTATTATATTGTGGCTTATTTATATTAGGACCTATGATATTTTGAGATAATTTAGCTTAAAATCCAACATAAGAATATTGAAAGAAATATAATTTTATTTATGTTATAACATATTAAATAAAATTAGATAAAAGTTTAGACATGGTACAATAGGAACAGAATATTAACAAGGAACCATATACTCAATTTGACCCTAAATAATGGATGAATATTCCTATTGAATCTAAGTAATGTGTCTCATAAAATTTAGAAGACTCTCTTGAAGTTCCATGCACCATTCAAGAGAAGGAAAGTGGTAGAGAAAATGTAGTGTTATATGTTAATACCTCTACCATTAACAAGGAAGTACCAAAACGTGAATAGGATCAAAATATTCCTTAGTAGAGAAAAGAGAGGATAAATCTAATGAAAAGGAAAGTTGTGAAATAATAGTAAGGAATAAAATAAGAAGACCCATTGTTGATACTAGTAAGGAAAAAAGAGAAAAAACTCCAAATTATTAAGTGAGAGCCAAGGAAGTAAGAGCAAACAAATAGAAAGAAACACAATCTAAGTTGGTTGAAATTTTCTTTACTAAACAACAAATTGATATTCGTATTTCACACATGGGTATAGAAACCCTTAATGAGATATTATTACTATCTCATGGAATGTAAAGGGTGCTAATGCCCCCTCAAACCAATTGTGTATCAAATACCTCTATTAATGTAATCAGCTTAATATTATTTGTATTTAGGAAACTAAAATGACAAAGGAAGAAGTTTTTAGAACTATGAAAGCAATATGGATAATTTGTGAATGTGATGTTGTGGATTTAGAAGCAGTGGTAGGGGAAATTATAACATGTTGGAATATAGTTAGGACCTCTTGTGAAACCATTCATAAAACTAGGTATTGGATAACCTCATTAGTCACATGCTACTTTATATATATTCATTTCATTCTTTTCAAGGTCTATAGACCTGCAAATAAATTAGAGAAATTAAAATTATGGAGTGTGATTGAAGCCTTTATGAGATGTAAAAACTAAGAAACTCAATTCATGATCATAGGATATTTTAATACCATAACCAAGCTAGATAAAATCTATAGGAATTAGGAAAATAACCCAAAGTATGAGAGAATTCATAGATTTTATTGAATTTGAAGAGAACATATGTACATGGACCAACAACAAGATAGGGATCCCTGATGAGATTGAGAAATTAAAATTATGGAGTGTGATTGAAGCCTTTATGAGATGTAAAAACTAAGAAACTCAATTCATGATCATAAGATATTTTAATGCCATAACCAAGCTAGATAAAATCTAGAGGAATAAGTAAAATAACCCAAATTATGAGAGATTTCTTAGATTTTATTGAATTTGAAGAGGACATATGTACATGGAAGAGAAAAAGTTGATTATTGTATTATGAATTCATGCTTAAATAAGCATGTAAGGGTACAAAATAGAGTAAAGAAGCAAACAAATAACTATATATAGCTAACAATATCTAATTGGAGCTAACTTTAGTGGATCTCAGATAAGCTATCTATGAAAGTTTGTTAACAACTGATGAGGCCTGGAAATGCCTCAATCATAGCATGTTTTGAACATTGAAATTGCCTAAAAACTCTTATGTTTAATCTGATATGCTAGTTAAGTTGATTCAATATGTTGTGTATTAACTGTTTGCATGATCAATGTATTAGAAATACTATATTCTGATTTTTACAGCTTTTTGCATAGTTTTATGTTATTTTGTTATGACTTGCTAAATGAGAAATATGCTTAGGTTGATAGCAACATTTCACTAGTTTTGTTTTAATATGTCTCAAGCATTTATTTTATCTAAATCTAGCAAACAGTGCAAGCAAACTGTTACTATGCAGCAAAAACTGGTTTTCCAATGTAAATTCCAGCCAGTTGCCAATAAATGGCAAGGCATGGAATTCACACATGGAAAGAGATGAAGATCATTGAAATCTGATCCTGAGAGATAACCCACCTGAGAAATGCAGATGAAATCATTTGAAGAGCACACAGTTGTTCATTTCGAAGTCTCTTCGAAATGAACAGACATCTTCGGAATGAGAAAACACAGTCTCTTCGGAATGAGCGGACATCTTCGGAATGAGAAATGCAGTCTCTTCGGAATGAGCCACTTATCTTCGGAATGAGAACAGAATGTGCTTTTTGACTTGTTGACCGATTTTTGATGATGGAAAAAGGGAAAGAAATATTGAAAAGGGTAAGGGAAAATATCTCCCATCTGACTTTGTCGTCCTTGCCGACCAAAGCCACCATTTATGGAAAAGATCAAGTTTGATCCTCTTCTAGGATAAACCCAGGAAATGTTGCAGCATAATAGGATTAGATCTTTAGGATAGGAATGAGATATTCTCAGTTTGTAAGTAGATTTTAGGATATCTATAAATATAAAGCTCCCATCCAGGTTGAGCTAAGAAGGTTGGTAGAGAAAATAGCAAGTAGTATAATAATAAGAAAAGTGACTGTTACAGTCCTGTAACAGGTTTTTAGCAGCAATATTGTAATTATGTTCTTGAATCAATAAAGTGCACTATTTTTATTCATGTTGTTGTGAATGAGTGTGAGTAAGATCTAGAGAGAGAGAAAGACTCATACCTTCTTCTGGACAAGGAGGCTGGCCACTTCCAGACCTAGGAGGAGGACTAACAACAGGTTTTTATTCTGATTTTGCTGCAGCAGAATAAGTTGTAAAACTTGTCCTTTCATTTCCTTGTAAACAACTAACAGTATTTGCAATATTAGCTTATTTTATGATTAGGATGATCTTGTGATTAATGGTTTGGTTGTAATCTCCATTTTCAGCAAAGCTTTCAAATTACTGCAGATTGTCATTTCCAGAATTTACTATTTTCTGCAATTTACTGCATTTTGTGTTTTGTTGTCAACCCCTGCATAGAATATTGACAACCTTCTATTACAGAGCATTGACAGGACTTAATTTCCATGCTATAATTAGGTTTCCATTACTGCAAAAGTAAATAGACTTCCTTTCTGCAATTATAATCAGACTTCTAATTCTGCAACTATTATTTCTGCAACATAATTAGATCTCATTCTGCAATTGTAATTAGGATTTCATTTCTATAGTTAATGATTAGTTTCCATTTTTGCAATTAGATTAAAGTTCAAATTATGCAATTTAGAGATAGAAATGTCCTAAATCCCCCACACAATCGGTTTCACCAATAAGACTTGTTGCTCCCAAATGACCTAAGTTATAGCCCTGTTCACTCCTTCCACAAATAGCCTTGTACACTGCCCTGGATTGACAAATTCATTGAGAATTAATGATGTGCATAATGACAATGCATCATTTTGGCATCGTTGTCGGGGAATAGTGTTGCTAGAAGGTGACAACAGTCCAATAGTTGTTAATTAGACTGAGCTATGAAAATTCAGGATAAAATCTGAATATAACAGCTGGTTAAAGTAACAACTATTGACCTATAATTTATGTCATTCAAGAGTAAACATGAATGAGTAAGCCTAGGGATGAAACAGGTAGAATTACTCAAAAGGATCCCTGGCTTGTTCCATTAAGAAGATCTTCATGCCTAAGGGGTGAATCACCTGTGTTTGAACTACCAAAAAAATTGAAACAAAAATCACCAGTTTCATCATCATTAGAACATCTTGAGAAAGAAAAATCATCGGCTTCATCATCATTAGAACATCCTAAGAAAGAAAAATCATTAGACTCATCATCAACGAGAGGATCTTGGACCTCTTGAGAGTGAAATTTGGATAGGTTTAACTGTTCCTAAGGAACAAGAAACTATGGCAGAGGGAGGCAATCTAGATAGGGATGGCCAACATGGCTATGTCCATAATGAAGGAGATGATCAGGATATGCCCCAACCTTCCAAAACATTTGAATATCCTATCCGTTTGAATCCAACACAAAACTCCCCCATGAAAACCATTTCACCTTCAGTACTTCCAACCTTCCGAGGTGTTGTATCTGAAGATCCTGATCAGTTTTTGTTTGAATTCAAAGTAGTGTGTCAAACCTATGACTATGTAAATGACAATAAAAAACTTAAGGTTTTTCCCTCAACACTCAAGGACTCAGCATTACGTTGGTTCATGAGCTTAGAGCCAAATTCCATCCGAACCTGGGATCAAATGGAAACTGTGTTTTTAGACAAATATCAGGAGTATTGTCATGTAAGGAATAGGAAAGATGAGTTATTCAGGATTAAACAGGAAGATGATGAAACATTAGAAGACTATCTTGATAGGTTCTCCTTTGTTCAAAGGAGATGTGGACTTGTAGAACCAGAGTTATGCAAAACCATATTTTTGAGAGGATTACAAGATGAATCCAGAGAAGTATTGGATTTGATGGGAAAAGGGGATGTAAATACTCTCAGTAATGAGGAAATTATGGGTCTCTATAGGAATTACTCTCGCACTAAGCAGGGAAGAAGAAAAAAGAGTACAAATGGCATTGATGTGAAGGACCTAATAGAGGAACTTGCAAATTTTAAAACTGATATTCTGGTGCAATTGAACACAACTTTAGGAGAAATGTCTGCAAAAGCAAAAACCATAGAACCTTTGGCAATTTATTGCCCAAGATGTAGAAATAAACATGCTTTGCAGGAGTGTCCTTTGAATAAAACATCTATCTCAGCCATTTGTAGTATCTGTTCAAAGAAGCATTTGACTGATAAATGCCACCTGCTACCACAACTCAAAACTATGTTAGAGAGTCGATTGAGGAACTCAACTATGTTGGACCAAAACAAGGGGGAAATTTCTCTCAGAACCAAAATCCCCCTCGTTTTCCTACAAATTGGGGGCATAATCCTTGGACTATGCCTTGGGGACAATCAGAACCACCCCAACGTCCTTGGAATTATTCTCAATGGACAAATTCCCAAGAATGGCCACAAACAAGTTGGAGTAATCCAGCCTGGAATCAGAATCAGAATAATCCATCATGGAATCAAAACAACCCACCCTGGAATCAGAATCAGACTAATCCACATTGGATGCAAAATCAACCACAATGGAGTCAGCAATACCAGTCCTATCCAAGGCAACAAAGAAATCAAGGTCAAACTCAGCATTTGCTGCCTGCACCTAATCAAAATTTTCAAGAAAAATAGAACCAACCACAACAAACACAACAGGTGAAACAACCTCAACTTCCAGCTCAACCAGTCACTAATCCAAACAACATGAGACAGGCATCCCCTGTCTATGTGGCTGAAGCTAAAGAAAATGCTGAAATAAATGTTCTTGATTGTAGTAACATCCAACTTCGTTCGAGGAAAAGTTGTACCTGAACCTGTTTCAACTAAAATCAAGGAAAATGAAAAGCAAGAACCTTTGGAACCAGTTAGAGTTAAACCAACAACAGAGAAAGAAGAAGAAAAAATAGAATCACAGGCAGAACAATTACCTTCATCAAGGATAATTCCATATCCTAAAAGATTCAATACCACAACAAAAAATTTTGAGTTAGACCTGGTCAAGGAACTTAGAAAGTTAACTATATCATTGCCCTTATTGCAAGCCATTAAGGATATACTGGTGATTAAAAGTACTATCCAAGATTTGTGCATTAGAAGAGCAGGAAGAAAAAAGAAAGCATTTCCCAAGACTGTTCAGGTTGAAGGAAAGATAGCTGATCTCTTGTCCGGAAAACTAGTACCTCCAAAGTATAGTGACCCAGGGAGTCCAGTTATCATAGTTACCATAGGCTCAGTACCAATATCAAATGTCTTAGTAGATCTAGGAGCTGCAATAAATGTCATGACCAAGGATATAATGGAACAATTACAGCTCAAACATCTCAGTCCCACATTTACAGTTTTAGAAATGGTTGATAGGTCAGTTGCAAAACCTGAAGGTATCATTGAAGATGTCCCTATAGAAGTCTCTTCTTGGGAATTCCCTGTAGATTTTTTGGTTTTACAGCCAAGAAATTCAGCACATGGATATCCCATCATTTTGGGAAGACCTTGGCTTGCAACTGCAACAACCTTCATAGACTACAGATCTGGAAAAATGACTATTTCAAATGGTATTGATCTAAAACAGATCTCTCTGTATCCTCCTGCAAGACCCTCCAACAATTTTTTAGGTCAGTTATGGTTTCTTGACTCAGATGAAGAACTAGAAGAGGTTATTTCCACACTAGCCACCTTGGTAGTAAGGGAACACACAGAAGACCTCCATGACATAGAAACTTTAGAAAATGAAACTATCCTAATGAATGTTCTGCATGAACAAGGGTTAGAAGAAGAAGCAGTAAATATCCATCAGTTGTTAGGGAATGAGGAGAACCAAAATTCTGAAGGTGAGCCATCTGTACTATCACAGGAAACATCAGTTTCACTACCACATGGGTGGCACCATCACCTGATTTTCCCTTCTCACTGTTCCATACAGGATATGCTTCCATTAGAAATCAATGAAACAGAAACTTCTTATTTCCTCCCATCTCATCATTGCCCTCTTAACTCCCTAATCACCAGGTATGAAGAAGTGAATTCAGTCCTTCCAAATACAAAACAAATAGAAGTCCAACCAGGCAAATTACTGAACATTAACAACTGGCTCACTAGGGAAGAGGAAGAAAAATTGATAACTATTTTGCAGAAGCATGTTCATGCTTTTGCTTGGGACTACAAAGATATGTCAGGAATTCACCCTGATATATGCACCCACAGGATTTATATTGAAGAAGTCAAGCCAGTAAGACAACCCCAGAGAAGACTGAATCCTGCCTTGAGGGATATTGTAAAGGAAGAAATTGAAAAACTTCTGGAGGTAGGATTCATTTACCCAATTTTTGATAGCCAGTGGGTCTCTCCATTGGTTATAGTTCCTAAGAAAAATGGAAAAATGAGAGTATGTGTAGACTATAGAGAGCTGAACAAAGTGACATACAAAGACCATTTTCCATTACCTTTCATAGATCAGGTGTTAGATACCCTTCTTGGAAAGAAATACTTTTGTTTTCTTGATGGATTTAGTGGGTATAATCAAATTCAGGTTGCACCTGAAGATCAAGAGAAAACAACCTTTACCTGTCCATGGGGAACATTTGCCTATAGGGTTTTACCTTTTGGTTTGTGTAATGCCCCAACAACATTTCAGCGAGTGGTCTTAGCAATTTTTTCTGATCTGACTACCAACAGTGTTGAGATATACATGGATGATTTCACAGTATGTGGACAGACTTTTGACTTTACATTAGAAAATCTTGACAGAGTTTTAACTCATTGTGAAACATACCAGTTATCCTTGAATCCAGACAAATGTTTTATGATGATGGAGGAAGGAATAGTTCTTGGTCATAACATCTCTCTTCAAGGGATCCAGGTTGATCCAAAGAAGGTGGAAATTATCAAGAATCTTCTTCCCCCTAAAACTCAGACTGATGTCAGAAGCTTCCTAGGACACATTGGTTTTTACCACAGGTTTATTCCTAGCTTTAGCACAATAGCCAATCCCATGTTTGCCCTATTGACTAAAGATTCTGAATTCTCCTGGACTGCAAGGTGTCAGGAATCATTTGAAGCTCTGAAAGAGAAATTAGTAACTCCACCTGTGTTAAGAGGACCTAATTGGACATTACCATTTCACATACAGGCTGATGCTTCCAATACTGCAATTGGAGCAGCATTAGGACAAATTGACAATGGTGAACACTATGCCATCTACTACATTAGCAAGAATTTGATAGGAGCTGAGAAAAATTATACCACAACTGAGAAAGAATTCTTGGCGGTAATTTATGCCATCAACAAATTCAGGCATTACATCACAGGTTATCAAATATTTATTCACACAGATCATACCGCCATTAAGTATTTGATGAATAAGCCTATGGTAAGTGCAAGAATTATTCGTTGGTTACTGTTGCTACAAGAATTTGATATCACAATAATCAACAAACCAGGAAAAGCTAATGTTGTAGCAGATTTTTTGTCCAGGTTGCAGAACACGAGAGGAAGGGGAATTAGTTGAGGACACTTTTCCTGATGAAAAATTATTTGCTATATCTGTCCAATCACCTTGGTTTGCAGATATAGCCAATTATTTGGTCACAGGGAAAGTTCCTCCACATTTCACTTCAAAATAAAAAAAATAATTGATCAAACAGAGTTCTTCCTTTGAATGGATTAAGGGTATACTTTTTAAGTGCAGTCCTGACCATGTGTTACGCAGGTGTATCCGAAAGGATGAGGTATATGATATCCTTAGGGCTTGTCATGATGAACCCTCAGGTGGACACTATTCTGTAAAAAGCACAATTAGAAAAATTTTAGGGACAGGATATTATTGGCCATCTCTTCACAAGGATGTGAAAAAGTACATCAGGCATTGTGATGCATGCCAAAGAATGGGGAAACCCACTCATACAAATGAAATGCCACTACAGCCTCAATTGGTTTTAGAGCCATTTGAGAGGTGGGGGCTTGATTTTGTAGGACCTATTGATCCACCTTCTCAAGGAAAGGTGCATATTCTAGTATGCACGGATTACCTGACAAAGTGGGTAGAGGTGCGTGCTTTCAAACATGCTCGTGAAGAGAAGGTCACCGATTTCTTGTATACTCAGATTTTTTAGAGATTTGGAGCTCCACGGTCTATCACCACAGACCAAGGACCCCAATTTGCATCTAAAGTCATTGAGGCTTTTACAGAATTATATGAAATCAAACATAGGAAATCATCACCTTACCACCCACAAGCAAATGGCCAGGTTGAAGTAACAAACAGGGAACTAGAATGAATCTTAACAAAAATAGTAGCTTTTCATAGGAGAAATTGGCTAGATAAATTACCTAAAGCAGTTTGGGCTTACAATACTACTTGGAAATCCACTACTGGATTCACACCTTATGAACTAGTTTTTGGTAAAAAGCCCCTCCTACCTATTGAATTTGAGCTACTAACATTGCGCACAACATTGGAAATTGGGATTGAATTGTCACAGGCACAAACGGACAGGATTCTACAGTTGAATGCATTGGATGAACTTCGGTTGGATGCTCTACACCAAACTGAAGTAATTCAGGAGCAGAGGAAGCTGTGGCATGACAGTCACATTCAGCAGAGGAAATTTTAGCAAGGAGATTGGGCTTTGCTATTTGATTCTCGTTATGAGGACTTCCCTGGAAAGCTGAGAACTAGATGGCTTGGACCTTACCAGATTGAAGAGGTATTTGACAATGGAGCAGCTCGTCTATCTCCTATTGATGGGTCACGAAGAAAGTTGGTAGTGAATGGACATCGCCTCAGGGTGTACCATACACCTCTGACTAAAGAGGAATTCTTGCAGCAGCTTGACAGTTTGGATGCACAATAGGTGGAAGAGATTTCCTCTTCCACTTCAATACAATCAGCATGATCATGGATTTCAAGAAAAGCAAAAAAATAAAAAAATCAGAAAAAGCAAAAAACAAAAAGATGAATAAATTTTGATTGTGAATTCCTTCATGGGCATGATTTCAGGGAAATCATGAATTCCTTCATGGGCATAATCAGAATCAAGAAAAAAAGAGAGAAAATGAGAGGTAAAAAAAAAACCAAGAAAAAAAAAGAGAGAAAAATGAATAGCTCAGTAGTGAAAACCTTTCCTAAGGCACTACTGGGTTGGTATGCATGAAAACCAGTTTTCTGGCATGCATAACCTTGAAAATTTTTGAATCATCATTGTACAAATTCACCAACTGCACTTGTTTTGAAATATTGCAGAAAATCTCAGCAGAACATCAACAAAAGCAGTCATTCTTCAAAACTTGCATTAACTTGTTTTAATCGGGTATATATTTCTTACATTTCTTCATTGTAAATGATTGGTATATAGTATATAACAATTAACCATTAGCATAAAAGGTATCCATAAGAGTTGGCATACTTAAAACATGTTTTGAGAATGAGAATATTGGTTTCTACCTAATCTTCGAAACAAGAATGCCAAAAATAGTGCCTGCTATCTTCTTCAGATTAATTGTTGTATTGTCTTCGGATTGAAATTGTCTTCGGAATGACAACAGAATGAATGTTGCACTTTATCTTTGAAATGAAGCTTTGTCTTTGGAATGAGGATTTATCTTCGAAATGAAGCTTTATCTTTGGAATGAGGATTTGTCTTCGAAATGAAGCATGATCTTCGAAATGAGGATTTGTCTTCGAAATGAAGCTTTGTCTTCGAAATGAGGATTTGCCTTCGCAATGAAGCATGATCTTTGGAATGAAGACTTGTCTTTGAAATGAAATCATAATCTTTGGAATGAGGTATTGTTTTTGCAATAAATCATAATCTTTGGAATGAGCATTCAATATAATATTTCCACGTGGCATCCAAGGAAGGAAAAATATACGATCAAGTAAAATTCTTTGACTGCATACGATAAATAAACACGTGTCAGTTAGGATGTGGTTTGTTTTATCTTGCACCCATTAAGAAAGTACCAGAATCACGGGGACGTGACCAACAATATGCCACCATTTTTTGATGCTAATAATCATGCACGTGAAAATCTATGGGTGAAACAGAGGAGCTAAAAACAAGTGAGGTGGATCTGACGGCAAGGACATCTGTGCAACCATTAACGGATAGGTGTTCGAAGCAAAAATAGAAATGCATGCCACCCTTCCTTTCGAAGACATATTTGCTAATGCAAAATGATTACGAGGTACAGTGCCGAGATTGCAGTTCATTTCGAAGAAGAAAAATAGGGCAATTGAAAACCTGGAAACAAACCCTGCAAGTCTACAAAAACTAGAAACCAGCGATCCAACGGAGGAATAGCAGCAGAAGTGAGCAGTTTTTAACGTACCAAAATAGGAAAATGGGGCGAAAGACAAAAATGGAACCAGCAGATACCACCCACCTCCGAGAAAATCTAGAAGTGCTACAGATTTTTGAAGATGGAGGGCTTATGCCATTTTTGGACAAATTTAATGGGTCCTCTGAAGATTTGGTCGGCATGTTCGCTCACACATTCAGAAATAACCGGGCACACATTAATGGCATGACAATTGAGGTAACCCCTAAATTTTTAAGTCAAATTACTGAGCTTCCATTAGAAGGTCTTCCAATTTCTAGATCTGGCAAAAATACACTGGCAAATGTAGTTAATCAATTTTTGGAAGAAAATGATAGGGAGCCAGAATACTTAATACACAACAACACATGCAAGGGGGTAAAAAGAGCCAGCCTACAGGAACCCTGGGATGAAGTGGCCACATGGGTAATCAAATTTCTAACCTGTGAAGGGCAGTATGTACTTTTATCAGGGCATCATCTCAAAATTTTGAACCACTTAAGACATGGTAGGCAACAACCAGAAGTTAGGGTAAATCTTCCCCTGTATCTGCACCAGGAGTTGAAAAATATGGCAAAAAGATATCAGGAAGGAAAAGGGAGCCCTCGCCACCATGGTCTTATTAAATTAGTCTGCCAGCACCATTTTAGAGGAAACCCTAGAAGCTTTGATAGGTTTTACTCTACCCTGAATGATGTAGTTTTTGGAGATGAGGATGAAGAGGAAGAAGAAACAGATGTTGTTGTAGATGCTATTGCAGAAGAAGAAATAGATACTACCATAGAGGCTATTGTAGAGGAAGAAACACACCTAACAGAAGCAATAGAGCACCTTTCTCCAGAACCTTCAACCTCACGAGCTAAGAAACAAAAGAAGAGAGGGTCTAGAACTGGCAGCCAAAAAGAAAAATAGAAGAAAGTTCATTTTTTTGAAGTTGTTACTGATCTATCAGAATAGGGGAGTGAAGTGCCTAGCCAAATAGGGGAAGAAACAACAAGGGAAATAGAAGCATCTGAAACTGTCCCCACAACCCCTACTGTCACCAAAAAACAAAGCAAAAAGAAGAAATTTGCATCAGGAACTAGGAGGTCTACAAGACTCCACTTGAGAGAAATAGCAGAACAAGTGATAGAAGAAGAAGGTGGACAGGGCAGTCCAGATGTTACAGAAGTGCAACCAGCCCCTGAATATTTTTTAGAATTCCCTGAATAGATAATTGAGGAAGAGACTGGGCAAGACAGTTTTGAAGTGGCTACAGTTCAACAGGCCACAGAAAATGTAGATGCAATCATAGATGGTTTCATGGAACCTCCTGAACAAGAGCAGATAGCTGAAGTAGAAGATGAGATAGTTATTGAGCAGCCAACTACAGATGATTTATCTACATCAGATTCTAAAATAGAAACAGAGAAGGTAGACATCACAGAACAGCTGAGAGCAACAAGAAGTGTTGTCAAAACACAAACCAAATGGATTGAAGAAAAAGAAAATATCATTGAGATGCAGGAAAGGAAGATTGCAGAATTACAGCAGGAAGTGGCAAAATTGAGGAAGAGGTTGTCACAGTCTAAAAAATAGCCAACTGTATCCATTGATGAGGATGATTTGGCTCAATTACTTATGGATTTATCTAGGGCAGATGACTCTGTTGAGGCAGACATAGGTGCTCATTCTGAAGCAGCACCCTTTCATTCTGAAGAAGTGCCCTTCCATTCTGAAGCATTGCCTTCTCATTCTGAAGATGCTCTAGAATTGGTAAAGAGCATAGAAAAGGATATCGAAGATGAGTCACAACAGGAAACACCAGCACAGGAACAGTCCAAGCAACAACATGAAATTGTTCAAGTAAGTACTCCTTCAATTGAGGTCTCTGTATTTCAAACTGTTACACCTTCAATAAAAGTAGAGGATAAGGGGGTACAAGTGGAATTATTATCTGATGACCAACCAATAGAAATAGCAAAAAATGGGGTACAAGTGGAATTGTTGTCAGATGACCAACCAGTAGAAGTAGCAAAAAAAGGGGTTCAGGTAGATCTGCTACCCAGATTTCCACCTGTAGTTAGACCACCCAATACTGTATCCCTAGAGCAATATAATGCAGACATAGCCAGTTGGGTGATCAGATATGAGAAGCTTGCCACTAAGGTTGAAAAATTCAAATTGGAAGGAAAATAGTTAGAGGCAAAAGAAACAGAGATCAAGGCATTAAAGGAAAAAGTGACTGATTTATGTCAGATTGCTGAATTTTTGGTCCAATTTAGACGATCGGCCAGATTTTATAGTCTTATTCTGAAAGAGAAATATCTCAGATGGCAGGTCATGAGGATTAGCTCAGGTCTCCCATATAAATTGGACACAACTACAGATTTCTTGGAAGCATATTTTGACAGCCCTGTAGAACAGAAAAATCTCCTATGTGAACTATTTTTACACAACTTCTTTATTCTAGAAGAGGTAGAATTTCACCCTCAAATTTACATAGGAGATGTTCAACTGAGAGCATTCATGTCCACTTTACAAAATCAGTTTTATTGGGACCAGGAGAAAAGACAAAATAAAGAAATTGAATCAAGAGTTGAATTGTTAGTCAGAGCAGTTCAGCCAAATCACCCAATTATCACTAGACAACACTTCACCATGATGAACAGGGATGATGTAAAGAGGATGTACTTGAACAATTTGAGGGACTGTGTGACCAGATTCTAGAATTTTTGTAATGACAATTTTGTTCCAGCATTATCAATCTACAGAAATAGATGGGTTGAACTTTCCATTTCTTTACAGAAAAGGGAACCCATCTCCCCCATTAACCTAGAATGGTCTAGAAGAAGGGCAGAAGGAGTGATACAGCTGATTGAAATCATGCAACATCACTGGATAGGTCTCAGATTTAGGCCTCCAACCATCATTACTCCAGTTCCCTTATACTTTGAAGAAGATTCTCAACTTGATGATCAGTTTGAAGAATGGCTCAGAAACCTTCAGGAGAACAGGGGATATTATATAGGCACCAAATTGTTCTACAGATCATGGAATTTGAATATGGACATATGTGAGTCCATAGCCCAACAGAATGCATGAGGACATGCATTAATATAAGTTGGGGGAAAATGATGAGGCCTAGAAATGCCTCAATCATAGCATGTTTTGAACATTGAAATTGCCTAAAAACTCTTATGTTTAATCTGATATGCTAGTTAAGTTGATTCAATATGCTGTGTATTAACTGTTTGCATGATCAATGTATTAGAAATACTATATTCTGATTTTTACAGCTTTTTGCATAGTTTTATGTTATTTTGTTATGACTTGCTAAATGAGAAATATGCTTAGGTTGATAGCAACATTTCACTAGTTTTGTTTTAATATGTCTCAAGCATTCATTTTATCTAAATCTAGCAAACAGTGCAAGCAAACTATTACTGTGCAGCAAAAACTGGTTTTCCAATGTAAATTCCAGCCAGTTGCCAATAAATGGCAAGGCATGGAATTCACACATGGAAAGAGATGAAGACCATTGAAATCTGATCCTGAGAGATAACCCACCTGAGAAATGTAGATGAAATCATTTGAAGAGCACACAGTTGTTCATTTCGAAGTCTCTTCGGAATGAACAGACATCTTCAGAATGAGAAAACACAGTCTCTTCGAAATGAGCGGACATCTTCGAAATGAGAAATGCAGTCTCTTCGGAATGAGCCACTTATCTTCGGAATGAGAACAGAATGTGCTTTTTGACTTGTTGACCGATTTATGACGATGGAAAAAGGGAAAGAAATATTGAAAAGGGTAAGGGAAAATATCTCCCATCTGACTTTGCCGTCCTTGCCGACCAAAGCCACCATTTATGGAAAAGATCAAGTTTGATCCTCTTCTAGGATAAACCCAGGAAATGTTGCAGCATAATAGGATTAGATCTTTAGGATAGGAATGAGATATTCTCAGTTTGTAAGTAGATTTTAGGATATCTATAAATATAAAGCTCCCATCCAGGTTGAGCTAAGAAGGTTGGTAGAGAAAATAGCAAGTAGTATAATAATAAGAAAAGTGACTGTTACAGTCCTGTAATAGGTTTTTAGCAACAATACTGTAATTATGTTCTTGAATCAATAAAGTGCACTATTTTTATTCATGTTGTTGTGAATGAGTGTGAGTAAGATCTAGAGAGAGAGAAAGACTCATACCTTCTTCTGGACAAGGAGGCTGGCCACTTCCAGGACCTAGGAGGAGGACTAACAACGAGGTTTTTATTCTGATTTTGCTACGTGTAGAATAAGTTGTAAAACTTGTCCTTTCATTTCCTTGTAAATAGCTAACAGTATTTGCAATCTTAGCTTATTTTATGATTAGGATGATCTTGTGATTAATGGTTTGGTTGTAATCTCCACTTTCAGCAAAGCTTTCAAATTACTGCAGATTGTCATTTCCAGAATTTACTATTTTTTGCAATTTATTGCATTTTGTGTTTTGTTGTCAACCCCTGCATAGAAGATTGACAACCTTCTATTACAGAGCATTGACAGGACTTAATTTCCATGCTATAATTAGGTTTCCATTACTGCAAAAGTAAATAGACTTCCTTTCTGCAATTATAATCAGACTTCTAATTTTGCAACTGTTATTTTTGCAACATAATTAGATCTCATTCTGCAATTGTAATTAGGATTTCATTTCTATAGTTAATGATTAGTTTCCATTTATGCAATTAGATTAAAGTTCAAATTATGCAATTTAGAGATAGAAATGTCCTAAATCCCCCACACAATCGGTTTCACCAATAAGACCTGTTGCTCCCAAATGACCTAAGTTATAGCCCTGTTCACTCCTTCCGCAAATAGCCTTGTACACTGCCCTGGATTGACAAATTCATTGAGAATTAATGATGTGCATAATGACAACGCATCAAAAACTTCTAAAAAAAATTAAGGGAGAAGTTGTATCTACTCCTATCCCTAGAACAACCTAACAATCCAATGTGAGCTTGTAGAAGCTTCATGCATCACATGAGTGCAATAAAATCAATAAATAATAATCTTAAGACTGATAGTCCTAGGACTAGCTAGATGCACATAAAATTTAGTTTTAAGATATGAAGACAATAGCAAACTAAACTAGCCTATTATACTAGATGAATTTTATTCAATTATTTTCTCTTTTGATAAGGATAAATCCCCAGGTCCAAATGGACTCTCTACAACATTCTATTAGCATAACTAGGAAATAGTGAAGGATTATTTATTGGTGGTAGTGGAATAGTCTAGGATAAAATAGTATATACCTTATAAAATAAATGCAATATATCTTACCCTTTTATAGAAAAGAAGGCTGCAAATTTTTTTGATTCATTTAAACATATAATCCTATGTGATATGGAATATAAGATAATATCCAAAGTGATGGTAAATTGGTTAAAGATCACTTTTAGAAAAAAGTATTTCAAAAGAGAAAGGAGGATTTATGAAAGTAAAATAAATTCTAGATGGGATCATAATAGCTCATTAAGTAATGAATTTAGTAGCTTACATAAAAAAGAGATCGATGATCTTAAAAATTGAATAAATCCTATGATACGATTACATGGGATTTTATTTTTGTAGTATTAGAAAATTTTAGATTTGGGAAGAAGTGCTTCAAAAGAATTAAAGCTTATGTCTCTACAGTATCATATTCAATGTTGGTCAATGGGCTAGTAATAGAATAATTTAAAGCAAAGATGAGTATTAGACACAAAGATACTCTATCATCATATTTATTCATCATAATGGTAGACATGTTGGGAAGGAACTTAAAGAAGGCATATAAATATATGCTAGTAAGTGAACTTAAAGATAGTAATAACATTGACAACATCACCCATCAATAATTTGTAGATGGTTACCGTTAGCTATAAGATTTCCTATAACTAAAACAATGTTACAAGCTATTCCAACATATTATATGTTTTTGTATATCATGCCAAAATTGATAGAAAAAATTTTAATCTATATTATGCAGTAAATTTTATGGTCAATATAACATGATAAAAGGAAATATTATTTGGTGAAATGGAGCATGGTGTGTGATGATAAAATTAGAAGAGGTCTCAATTCAAAAGTTCTTAGGGATGCAAACTTAGCTCCAATGAAAAACATTATTTGGATATTGTACAAAGAGAGTCAAATACAATGAACAAGAACTATTCTAAGTACATTGAGCTCAATGACCCAAGCTTAATATTTATTTAATTCTCACTACCAGATGGTTCTACACTATGGAAAATTTTAAAAATATAATTGATCTAGTGATGAAAGGTCTATGATGGGTGTTGGGAACTGGAGAAAAACTTATATTTGGATGGATGCTTGGTGTGATAAAAATATACTCAATATAGATATAATTATGAAACCATCGATTATATTACTTAAAGATAAATATGGTTACAGGGTTTCAAACATAATGTACAAGGATTATAAAGGAAAATACAATTGGAAAGAATATTTTTAACTATACCAGACATTATTGGTAGGAGGTAGTTAAAAATAAAGATAACAACAATGATTATTTCACGGGGAGTCAAGAATAAGCAAATTTGGGAGTTGAATAGCTTAGGATAATACACAATAATAAGCATATATAACGTAAAGCACTAACAATATAGGAATATCACAAGAATATGGATATCTATTTGGGATAGCCCAAGCATTCCAAAAGTTAAATAGTTTTTATGGCTAGTATATTATACGAAAAGTATATCATAGGATAACCTAATAAAAAGGTATTTTGATGGCCCATTACAATTTTTTCTATGTAAAAAGTAGGAGAGTATAGACCAACTCTTGGGACACTATTTAATATTTTGGGAACAATGACAATGGACATTTAATATGTTTGGTAAATGTAAAGTGATGAATGCAAGAATTAAAAAATGGTTAAAGCAATGGAAAATCACTCTTAAAAGTAAGGCATTATATATTATCTAGGATACATTGAAAGATATCATACTTTGGATTGTATGGATGGAAATAAATAAAATAATATTTAAAGGAATAAAAAGCAATTTAGAGATAATGAAAATAAATATGTGTTTATCCATAAAGGAATCTAAACCAAACCTATCAGCTCACCCAATCCCTAATATTGAAGTAGTGAGCCTTGAAAAATGGATTCAAGTCATGAATTAGAATTATTATGTTGGGTATAGGAGAAACAAAAGGAAGGTAAATAATATGAAGTGAAAACCACTAGAAGTGGAGTTAGTCAAATTAAATTTTGATGGAGCATCTAAAGAAAATCCAAAACCAATAGGAGGAGGAGGAATAATTAGAAATAATGGGAGTGATATTATGTCATATTATGCTTTCGATAATGGATTTAAGATGGCCAAGGTATTTCTCGATTACATTTTAGAGTTAAATGGTATACCCAAAACCTTTGAGAAATACTATGACCCTATCCTCACTAGAAAATTTTAGAAAGAATTATTTCACCTTAATGATACCAAGTTGAGTGTGTACTCTTCTTATCACCCTCATTTGGATGGTCAAAATATTGTTAGTAAATGTTTGGGTATTTACTTTTGTTATTTTTCTCAAAAAAATCAATATCATTGGGTCCAATAGCTTTCATTATCCAAATGGTGGTACAATGCTTCTTACCATTCATCCCTAAATATGTCCCCATTTGAATCTTAGTATGGATAGAAACCTTCATAAATAGTATATTATGTTCTAGGATCCTTGAAGGTTGACTAGGTAAATGATTTGTTACAACAACAACTTGTGATTTAGCTTCTTAAATATAAATTGATCTAATCCTAGAATTTCATGAATCAATAACAAGATTCACACCATTCTAAATGAGAATTCATAGTAGTAGATATGTTTTTTTTGTGCTTGCAACCCTACAAGAAGTTGTCCTCAAACATCAAGTTTATCAAATGTTGGATCCTCAATTTTATGGTCCCTACAAAGTGTTTCATCACATTGGTAAAATGGCATATAAATTAAATCTTCCACCATATTATTGCATCCATCACGTATTTCATGTATCCTATATCAAATAGGTTATTCACGAAAAGGTACATTCCCAAATAGATCCTCCAATATTTTATGGAGAAGGTTGAGTCACTATCTAGCTTGAATTAGTATTGTGGTCCGGAATTTATCATCTTTGGTCTCAAAAAATTCAATATTTCCTTATCAAGTCATAGGGACTTCTAAAATAAGATGATACATGGGATCCTAAGAGCATTTTTTTAGTATTTTCCAACTTTGATAAAAACATTCTAAGGAGTGGAGCCATGTAATTGCTACAATACAGCCATGTCAGCTATCTTTATTTTTATTAGCTCAAGCCTTAGGTTTAGATAGTCATCCCTTGAGCATTAGGGTTAGCGTTAATGTTGATCTAATATATAAATAAAAATATTTATATCATAGTTGTAATCATATTTGATATTCATATTTAAGTCACGTATTCTATGCATATGATATTTCACCCTCCGTGAGTGGCTAAGTTTTTGCATTGACTTCAATCTAGGTATTGATTATTGTGTATTTGCTTTTTTGTAAAATTGGATCTAAATTACTATTTCATTTGAGTAATGTTATTTTCACATTATTAAATGGTTTCTACTAGTTGTTATAATTTTGAAGTTGTTCCTTAACAAGATCTTTATAAAATCTTGGATTTTGGGAATTATAATATATTAAGCTTAAAAATTTTACTAATCAAATGTTAAATAAGAATATAAGTGTGAAAATCCTTGTAAATTTAGACCTATTTAAAACTAAATCAAGTTATTACTATTATGTTTTAAAATATTCAATCAAATATTAAATAGTACATCAATATAGCTACAAAGAAATCCTATGTCTAACTTCTAAATATCTAGAAGAGATATTAGTATTAAAAGAAAAAAATATTATTATTTTAAGAACTAGATCATTAGAATCAAGTCTACATATCTAGTCAACATGATACTATCCATACTAGTAGTGAACCCATGCGACACTTCCTAAGCTTTGAATTATCTAGTACACTCCTAAAAATAATGTCTAATGTGTCTATATAGCATATTGAATATTATCAATGAGATAGCAAATATCCCATACTAGTAATTTCATGGACAAGGTTAAGACCAAGGATCAACTATTTTCTACTTGAATAAAAATTTATAGTATTAAGTTTACATTGATTTCAAACCTATTGTTCTATGTTGATTATATCTTTATATATAATCTACTATGGTATAATATATTGGCCAACTTGTGACTTATCATTATAATTTTTATTAGAATAAATCTTGACATGATTATGGTTGTCCCTTTGCCAAACACCAATGTAGCTTTTCTCGTGTCTAAAAAAATTATAATTATTATTTTCATATAGTCAAACAATTCTAAATAATAATAAAAAAAATACTGTTAAAATATCACATAATATAAAATAAGCCACTTCAAACAAGATAATTACAAATACTTGACATAACTTGACATCAATTCCTCATGTTTACTAATATACATATTTATTATACTTAATGCATCTTGATAATTGATAATAATACCTGAAATATGTGTACACTTTATACAAATTATGAATTAGTAGAGCTAAGAAAAATTTTCTCAAAAAATGACTCATTTTTGGGAGTTATATGTTTGCATAGAGTTATCTAATTTAGATGATTCTTGTGCCATTTTGTGTGGAAATTGAAGATATTTGAAATGACTAATCATATGAAAGAATAAATGTTGGAAATATGAGCAATATTTGTTGTCATTGATGTCAAGAGTTGTCAAAGAGTTTGTTGGTTAAGTTTCATTATCATTAATGTCACCAGGTGGTTTTTCCAAAATGCAAGGAAGAGGTTTAAAGGAATAGGATGTAATATTTATATTTAATATTATATGCCTAAGGAGGCCTAAGAGGTTGAATATCCAAGGAAGGAGAAGTAGGTTTAAAATGAAGTTCCAAGGAGGATGAAGCAGATTTAAAATGTAATAATAATATTATAATATTCCAGGTTACAAGTTGAAATGAAGAGAATAGGTCCAAGGAATAATTATAAATAATTTATTCCTTAAAAGACCCTTTAAGAATTTTTTCAAAATAATTAATTAAATTTATTTAAATTTAAATATTTTAACCTACAGGTTAAAATTTAAATCTAAAATAAATTTGGGCGCCGATGTAAAATATTATAAAGTAATTTATTAATTCATATTTTTAAATTCAAATTTTAAATTAAAAGGTTGTCGTCAAAGCGCATAAGCCAAAGCATATATACGGGACTTAATATTTTAATTAAGTCATCCATGCATAATTTGATAATCCAAAGCAAAAGAAAATCATGTCCTGTTTGTGGTGAGAAAGATAGGATTTCGTGTCATTAAAATATTTGGAGGGAAGGCACATGTTTAAATGCATGTGCCACGTTTAGTGCATACACAAAGCGCTGGTTAGCACAGTTGGTAACCAAGGCAGAGTTAAGACATTTGGAAGGCACAGGCTCAGGCTTCAAATCCCTACACATTCATTTTGGTAAGGCAAAGTGTTGAGTTTTTCATTCACTAAAATTTTATAAGCAACGAGGAAGACTACTTAAGTGTTTATGCCTGTGCTGGAATGTGGCCCAATGGATGCCTAGCTTCGGCTAGAGTGCAGAGGTGGCAACGAGGTTATGGGTTCAAAGTGTAGCCAAGGCTAGCACTATAAATTTTGCACATGGGCCAAGGTACAAGGTATGCAATTAAAATTTTTATTTAATTTTTAGTAGAACCAAGGTTTTGGAGAACTGTAAGGCCACGTGAGTTTAGGTAGTGCCTTGGAAAGTAGGGAGTCATAAGGTATTTGATAGTTTACATTATTTTGTGCTTTGAAAAATTAAATAAGGGTTGGAGATATACGAGTATTTGATATGTTATATTATTTTGTGATTTGAAAATTAAATAGAGGTTGGAGTAATAAGGGTTAATCAAGGGATTAATTCCTATAGGTTGAAAATTATCATTAGGATTTTATAAAGTGATTGTGAAAGAACTTGGTCTTCTATAAATTGATTAATTTGGAGGTTATAAAGAAAAATTGATTTCTATGTGTTGAGAAATAATTTTCATAAGTTTGGAGATAATAAGGTGTACTTGAGTCTTGCTTATTTTTGTATGGTGAAATAATTTTGAGGGAAATAATTGAGTGAATATTTATGATATCTAATCATTGATATTGTCAAAAGAAGTTGATTGTGATTTATACAGGTTTTAAGGTCAAATATTCATAAAAAAAAAGGTATGGGCACATCTTCCTTGTGAGTGAAATATTGTTGGGTTGGATATTGTGAAATGCAAAGTTGGAGTGAAAAGTATTGTTTGATAAGCATTGTTGGAAATGTTTGTGTGAACTTTCATGTGAATGATTAGGGTTTGTGAAAGAACATGAGTATCATTGTTATGTGAGATTTTTTGATAAACATTGTTGGAAACATTTGAGTAATATTTCATATGCATAATTAGGGTTTGTGAAAGATAATAAGTATCATTGTTATGTGAAGTTGAGAACTATATTGAACTAGGGTTTATGAAAAGATCATGAGTATCATTGTTATGTGAATTTGGAATCATCTTGAGTCAAGGGTTGAGATTCATAGTGTGAGTTGTTGAAAGAATTGTGAAACACTTGTTTAGGTTTTGTAAGCAAGATTTTTTTTATTGAGTGAATGGTTGATTGAAGGTGGATGAGAATTATTGATTGAATGCATTGGAGTGATAGTTCAAGTTATATGAAACAAGTTGTTCTTTATTTCTGAATTGATTTTAAGGAAAGTTTGAAAGTGATTGAGTGTTTTGTGAGTGTGAAACATATTGAGTATCTTACCATTATCTATATGTTTCTATGGTTAAACAAGATTCTAGGTGAAACTTGTTTGTGTCATTGAAGAGGTTTTATGAATGAGATTAAGTTGATTTTTTGTATGCAAGTTTTGCAATTGATTTGAATAAGTTTTTGTTAAAGCTTGTTGGCATATTTGAGTAAGTCCTAGAGGGTAATTAATAACAAAGTTGAGTAAAATTTTGTGAAAGCTTAAGGATAGATTTGTGTGAGATTTTGTGGAAGCTTACAACCAAATTTGGGAGAAGTCTTAGTGAAGAATTGTGGATAGTTTTGAATCAAGTCTTGGTGAAGACATGTTGAGCAAATTAGACAAGTTCTAGTGAGGACTTGTTGAGAATATTTGAGGTAAGTCTTGGTGAAGACTTGTTGAGTAGATTGGACAAGTTCTAGTTAGGACTTGTTGAGTAGATTTGAGGTAAGTCTTAGTGGAAACTTGTTGAGCATATTGGACAAGTTCTAGTGGGGACTTCTTGAGAAGATTTGAGGTAATTATTGGTGAAGACTTGTTGACAATATTGGACAAGTTCTAGTGAGGACTTGTTGAGCAGATTTGAGGTAAGTCTTGGTGAAGAATTTTTGAGTAGATTGTACAAGTTCTAGTGAGGATTTGTTGAGAATATTTTTGCTAGATCAAAGGACCATTTTTAGTATAGATTTGAGATAGATATTGAGTAGATTTGTGCTAGACCGAAGGATAGTGTTTAGCACATATTTGAGATAAATATTGAGTAGATTTGTGCTAGACTAAAGGATTGTGTTTAGGCAGAGCTAAGAGCAATATTTAAAGGTGACAGAGTAGTGGATAGTAATTTCATGTGGATAGAGATCCATTAGCCAAGGTAGTGAGGATAAATGTCTTCTGAGTGAGGATATAGGTCTTCAGTGGAGAGAGATACACAAGCTAGTGCAATGGAAGAAATAGTCTTTGAAGAGATCATTGGAAAGAGCAGAGGATAAGGATTTCTCTTGTGGATAGAGATCCACAAACCAGTTGAGGGGATTGGTGTCTCCTATGGATAGGTATCCACAAACTTGATTAGGGGATTGGTGTCTCCTTTGAACAAAGGTCCATAAACATTGTAATAGGGAAGGATTCCCAAGAGATTTGTTAAGAAAATTTTAGTGAAATATTTTCTTCGTGGACGTAGCCCACATTGGGTGAACCATGTTAAATTTGTGTCTCTATTATGTGTGGTAATTTTTGCATTGCTTTGATTATTTTTGTTGATATTGCCATTGATATATTGCATAATATTGTTTGGGAAAGAAAATTAAAAAGTGATCTTATACTATTCACCCCCTCTCAGTATAAGTTTGTGTTATTCAATTGGTATCATAGTGGGTTCCTTCAAAAGAGTTTAACAACTTGAAGGAAAATCTTACAGGAACACAAATGGATTCTCAAAGTGGATCTTTAGGAAATAAAGCACCATTGTTTGATGGGAATAATTATGCATTTTGGAGTGTGAGAAAGAAAATTTTCCTAATGGCACTAGGAAATGATATATGGCAAGCAGTTGAGGATGGGTACGTACTGCCAGCTACTCCACCTACAGATAAAGATGGTAAACTCCTACAACTAAATAATTCAAAGGCAATGAATGGAATTTTAAAATATTTGCATGAAATAGATTTTGTAAAAGTTATGCATTGTACATAAGCAAAAGATATTTGGAATAAGCTGAAAGGTATATATGAGGGAGACAAAAAGGTAAAGATGGCAAAATTGCTAAATTACAAGAAAATATTTGAAGACCTAAATATGAAGGATGAGAAAAATATTGCTACATATCTACTTCGTGTGGACGAGGTTTTTAACTCCATGTAAGAACTTGGGTTTAAAGTTGAAGAAATAGATGTTTATCACAAGATTTTAAGGTCACTCCCTAAGAGATATAGTGAAAATATTTTAGCCATAGAAGAGTCAAAAGATATTGAATTTTTGACAAGGGATGAGTTACATGGAATTCTCACAACTTTTAAGATGAGAATAAAGGAGGAGGTTATTCCCTAGAAAGAAGCAACCTTCAAAGTTACAAGGAAATCAAATGGTAAGAAGTTAGATTCAAGTAATGAGGTATCCAGTGATGAAGAAGCAAACTATGGCAGAAGGAACAAGGACTCAAGAAAGTATGAAGGTACAAAATCAGTTAGGTATTTTAATTATGGTAAATATGGCCACTATGCAACTGATTATCCAGAAGCTGAAAGTAGCAATGATGATGAAAAACATGATCATAAGGACAAGGAAACAGGAAAACACAGGTACCAAAAGAAAAGTAGGGATGGATAAGGCAAGCAAGAAAAGAATTTTTTTCAAAGGTATAAAAGAGATGTTATGCAAACAAGGCAAGAAAGAGTTCAAGTGATAGTGATGATAGGTCCTCAGATAATGAAGAAGAAGAAATTATATTTTTGGTAGAATAAAATGTTATAAAAAGGAGACCAATAATTCTCAAGTTTTTTAGGTGTGGTAACCTTGGTCATATTGAAGATAGTTGTACAAGGAATGGATTTATTTTTAGTGAATATGAATATGAAGATGTGATCGAGAGCCAAACTTGCTCAAACCAAACCCAAATCCAATTCTCATTCAACAACTTGGAAAAATTTACAAAAATGGTAGCAGTCTGCCAAATAAACTTCTTTATTCCGAAAGATAGTTTATTTATTTTTTTTTTATTACAACATTCCCACCCTGGAAGAAAAAAAACCCAAACAGGTCCAGAATGGCCCTCTTGCCTTCACCTCTGCAACTCTGTCTCAGCAATTTTTGACCCCTTGTGCATGCCTTTGCTTCCCCTTTTAAAATTTTTTGCATGACTCTTAGTTTTCCTTTTATGGCCCTTCGTTTCATTTCCCATGCCTCTTCGTTGTCTTGGATTTTGAAATGTTTTTCTTTCTGACTCTTGGTCTTTGTCTGCTTTCATTGCACCTTGGTGCCACATGTTGTTCAGTGCTGCCACTATAGACTTTGTCCGTCTGTCAACCAGTGATGACATTCGGTATACCCACCGCTCGAGAATTTCCTCTGTAACGGCCCCTGTAACCGCCTACCCTTTTTTATTTTGGTCACAAAAATGCGACATGTTGCGATATCGTGACACTTTTTCTTCTTTGCCAACATGTCGCGATATCGTGACACTTTTTCCTTCTTACTCTTTCTCTTCTATTTTAGTCATGATAATGCGACATGTCGCAATATCACGACACCTTTTCCCTCTTTCTCTTTCTCTTCTCTTTTGGTCATGAAAATGTGACATGTCACGATATCATGAAACTTTTTCTCTCCTATGCCTTCTCTCGTCTTTTGGTCGCGAGAATGCGACATGTCGTGATATCGTGACATTTTTCTCTCTTGCACCTCCTCTTGTATTTTGGTCATGAAAATGCGACATGTCATGATACCATGACACTTTTTCTCCCTTGCGCCTTCTCTCATATTTTGGTCATGAAAATGCAACATGTCATGATATCGCGACACTTTTTCTCCCTTGCACCTTCTCTCGTCTTCTGGTCGTGATAATGCGACATGTCACGATATCGCGACACTTTTCTCTCTTGCGCCTTCTCTCATATTTTGGTCATGAAAATGTGACATGTCGCGATATCGCGACACTTTTATCTCTTGCGACATCTTGAGGGTGATATTATTTCTACCCTTGATGCATTAAGAAAGGTAAGAAATCAGAACTTAAAACTCAAGCTTTTAATTTCAAGAATATGATGAAGAGAAAGGAAAGCTTATAGAAGATTTAACCAACTCAATAGCTAAGGCAAGAATATTTAAAGAGAGGATAGAGGTAAATATTTTAGAAAGTGAAATATTATAGCATGAGGTAGCTTCACTAAGGAAGGAATTAAAAGAGTCTAAAAACAAGCTACATAGGTTTGGGAGAAGCTCAAAGACTTTGGATAAGATAATCAAGGTACAAAGGTCTTCATCAAACAATACAAGACTTAGTTTTGAACAAGAATATAGAGAATAAGGAGATAAGTCAATCTCAAGATCTAAAGAAGAAGAAGCTTCAAAAGAAGAGAGTGTAAGAGAGAGTGAGATTTTTGTGGATAAGTTAGACAATAGAAAGTTCAACAAGGAAAAGAACAATGCACAAATGAGGAATAAATGGAATAGGAACCAGTACAGGGTAGAAGAGACTAAGAGACCAATGGGATAAAGGTAAAGTTTATTTCATGGAAATTGCTTATCATGTCACAGGTTTGAGCACAAGGCTACACAGTGTAGGACACATGAAATACATGAATATGGAAACTTTAGAAATAGGTATCTCTTCTAAGGGTATTGTTACTCTTGTAATCAATTTGGTCATAAGGTAGTTAATTGTAGGGTTCATGATAGGAATGAATATGGCTTCACCAGGAGGAACTACAAGATATTTGTACCTTCAAGGGATAAAAATGTGAAGTGCTATAAGTGTAATAATGTTGGGCATATAGCCAAGTGGTGTAGAGCAAAATTTCCATAGATAAGCTGGAACAGGAAAAATCAAAGGAATCAACAGGATCAGTTGAGGAAGAAGGTGGACAAAGGTAAATATCAGTGTATGTTGGGATTAGAAATACTCCCTCCTCAAAATTAACCACCCCAAAGAAAAGAGTTGGGGGAGGGGCTATGCTAAGAGTCTTATTCTTAGCCCAAATCCCTAAAGGTGGCCCTTTGCCATTGATGACAAAGGGGGAGATATTTGAGGTAGGGGGAGAGCATTCAATTAGGGGGAGCATTTCCTTAGGAGGAGAAAAACTAAAAAAGGCAAAAAAAATGGTTAAATGAAAAAGGGTTGCATTCAATGATAAACGTTTTAGGACCAACATTTTTCTTAGGGTCAATTCACCACAATATATATCCAAAAATAGGTATATTTGTACTTGTTGGAAAGATCTTTTCAAGACTTATATAATGGTGGTGTGTTTATGAAGTTATAAGGTAATTTAATAGGTCAAAATTTATCCTAAATATGACCTTACTTTTTAAGGCTTCAAATAATCCAAATTTTGGTGTGAAGATGATTGATTTAATTTTCTTTGGATTCACCATGATTCACCTTGATTTTGATTAGGATTCACCATTTTTTTACAAGTACATTTTGCGTCCAACCCCTTATGCATAACTTTGGGTGTGGTAACTTTGGTAATCTTGAATATAGTTGTACAAGGAATGGATTTAGTTTTAGTGAAGATGAATATGAAGATGCTCATGAAGGTCTAGAAGAATAAAGTTTTCTTTTGGCAATAGAAGAAGAAGGAAATGCTCCTATTGAATATGAATAAAAAAGGAATGAAGATGATCCTAAAGGCAAATAAATAGAGGCTATATTAGAGGAAGAAGAAGTTGATCTTGAGGGTGAGATTATTTCTTCCCTTGATGCATTAAGAAAGGTAAGAAAGTAGAACTTAAAACTCAAGCTTTTAATTTCAAGAATGTGATGAAGAGAAAGAAAAGCTTATAGAAGATCTAACCAACTCAATAGCTAAGACAAGAAGATTTAAAGAGAGGATAGAGGTAAATATTTTAAAATATGAAATATTAGAGCATGAGGTAGCTTCACTAAGGAAGGAAGTAAGAGAGTCTAAAAACAAGCTACATAGGTTTGGGAGAAGCTCAAAGACTTTGGATAAGATTATCAAGGTATAAAGATCTTCATCAAACAAGACATGACTTGGTTTTGAACAGGAATATAGAGAACAAGGAGAGATGTCAATATCAAGCTCTAAATAAGAAGAAGATTTAGAAGAAGAGAGTGTACAAGAGAGTGAGAATTATGTGGATAAGTTAGACAATAGAAATTTTAACAAGGAATGGAACAATGCAGAAATGAGGAAAATATGGAATAGGAACTAGTATAGGGTAGAAGAGACTAAGAGACCAATGGGATCAAGGCAAGGTTTATTTAATGGACATTGCTTCTCATGTCACATGTTTGGGCACAAGGCTACATAGTGCAAGACACATGAAATACATGAATATGGAAACTTCAAAAATAGGCATCTCTTCCAAGGGTATTGTTACTCTTGTAATCAGTTTGGTCATAAGGTAGTTAATTGTAGGGTTCATGATAGGAATGAATATGGCTTCACGAGGAGGAACTACAAGATATCTCCACCTTCAATTAATCACAATGTTAAGTTCTATAAGTGCAATAATGTTGGGCATATAGCCAAGTGGTATAAAGAATAATTTCTAGAGATAAGTTGAAACAGGAACAATCAGAGGAATCAATAGGATCAGTTGAGGAAGAAGGTGGACAAAGATAAAGATCAATGTATGTTGGGATTAGAAATACTCTCTCCCCAAAATTAACCACCCCAAAGAAATGATGTGAGGGAGGGGCTATGCTAAGAGTCTTATTCTTAGCCCCAAGACCCAAAGGTGGCCCTTTGCCATTGATGACAAAGGGGGAGATATTTGAGTTAGGGGGAGAGCATTCAGTCAAGGGGAGCATTTTCTCAGGAGGAGCAAAACTGAAAAAGGTAAAAGAAATGGTTAAAGGAAAAAGGGTTTCCATCAATGAAAAAGGGATATATTATTGGAAATATGAGCAAGATTTGTTGTCATTGATGTCAAGAGTTGTCAAGAGTTTGTTGGTTAAGTTTCGTCATCATTAATGTCACCAGGTGGTTTTTCCAAAAGGCAAGGAAGAGGTTTAAAGGAATAGGATATAATATTTATCTTTAATATTATATGCCTAAGGAGGCCTAAAAGGTTGAAGACCCAAGGAAGGAGAAGCAGGTTTAAAAGGAAGTCCCAAGGAGGGAAGTAGATTTAAAAGGTAATAATAATATTATAATATTCTAGGTTACAGGTTGAGATGAAGAGAACAGGTCCAAGGAGTAATTAAAAATAATTTATTCCTCGAAAGACCCTTTGAGCAGTTTGCAAAATATTTAATTTAATTTATTTAAATTTAAATATTTTAACCTAAAGGTTAAAATTTAAATTTAAAATAAATTTGGGCGCCAAAGTTAAAGATTATAAAGTAATTTATTAATTCAAATTTTTAAATTCAAATTTTAAATTAAAAGGTTAACATCGAAGTGCATAAGCCAAAGTGTATATAAAGGGGACTTAATATTTTAATTAAGTCATCCATGCATAATTCGATAACCCAAAGCAAAAGAAAATCATGCACTGTTTGTGGTGAGGAAGAAAGGATTTCGTGTGATTAAAATCTTTGGAGGGCAGGCACAGGTTTAAATGCATGTGGCACATTTAGTGCATACCCATAGCATTGGTTAGCATAGTTGGTGACCAAGGCAGAGTTAAGACATTTGAAAGGCATAGGTTGAGGTTTCAAATCCCCGTGCATTCATTTTGGTAAGGCAAAGTGTTGAGTTTTTTCATTCACCAAAAATTTGGAGGCAACAAGGAAGAGCGCCTAAGTGTTTAGGCTTGTGTGGGCATGTGGCCCAATGGCTTCCTAGCTTCGGCTAGAGCACAAAGGTGGCATCGAGGTCGCGGGTTCAAAGCGTAGCCAAGGCTAGCACTATCCATTTTGCACGTGGGCCAAGGTACAAGGTATGCAATTAAATTTTTTATTTAATTTTTAATAGCACCAAGGTTGTGGAGCATTGTAAGGCCACGTGAGTTTAGGTAGTGCCTTGGAAAGTAGGGAGTCATAAGGTATTTGATAGTTTACATTATTTTGTGCTTTGAAAAATTAAATAAGGGTTGGAGCTATAAGGGTATTTGATATGTTATATTATTTTGTGATTTGAAAATTAAATAGAGGTTGGAGTAATAAGGGTTAATCAAGGGATTAATTCTTATAGGTTGAAAATTATCATTGGGAGTTTATAAAGTGATTGTGAAAGAACTTGGTCTTCTATAAATTGATTAATTTGGAGTTGATAAAGAAAAATTGATTTCTATGTGTTGAGAAATATTTTTGATAAGTTTGGAGATAATAAGGTGTACTTGAGTCTTGCTTATTTTTGTATGGTGAAATAATTTTGAGGGAAATAATTGAGTGAATATTTTTGATATCTAATCATTGAGATTGTCAAAAGAGGTTGATTGTGATTGAGACAGGTTTTGAGGTCAAATATTCATCAAAACAAAAGGTATGGGCACATCTTCCTTGTGAGTGAAATATTGTTGGGTTGGATGTTGTGAAATGCAAAGTTGGAGTGAAAAGGTTTGTTTGATAAGCATTGTTGGAAATATTTGAGTGAACTTTCATGTGCATGATTAGGGTTTGTGAAAGAACATGAGTATCATTGTTATGTGAGATTGTTTGATAAGCATTGTTGGAAATATTTGAGTAAGCTTTCATGTGCATGATTAGGGTTTGTGAAAGATCATGAGTATCATTGTTATGTGAAGTTGAGAACTATCTTGAACTAGGGTTTGTGAAAAGATCATGAGTATCATTGTTATGTGAATTTGGAATCATCTTGAGTCAAGGGTTGAGATTCATAGTGTGAGTTGTTGAAATCATTGTGAAACACTTGTTTAGGGTTTGTAAGCAAGTTGTGTTTTATTGAGTGAATGGTTGAGTTAAGTTGATGAGCATTATTGATTGAATGCATTGGAGTGATAGTTCAAGTTCTATGAAACAAATTGTTCTTTATTTTTGAATTGATTTGAAGGAGAGTTTGAAAGTGATTGAGTGTTTTGTGAGTGTGAAACATATTGAGTCTCTAACCATTCTCTATATGTTTCTATAGTTAAAAAATATTCTGAGTGAAACTTGTTTATGTGATTGAAGAGGTTTTCTGAAAGAGATTAAGTTGAGTTTTGTATGCAAGTTTTGCAATTGATTTGAATAAGATTTTGTGAAAGCTAGTGGATATATTTGAGTAAGTCCTAGAAGGGACTTAAGGATAAAGTTGAGTAAGATTTTGTGAGAGCTTAAGGATATATTTGTGTGAGATTTTGTGGAAGCTTACAAGCAGATTTGAGGTAAGTCTTGGTGAAGACTTGTGGATAGATTTGAGGTAAGTCTTGGTGAAGACTTGTTGAGCAGATTGGACAAGTTCTAGTGAGGACTTGTTGAGAATATTTGAGGTAAGTCTTGGTGAAGACTTGTTGAGCATATTGGACAAGTTCTAGTGAGGACTTGTTGATTAGATTTGAGGTAAGTCTTGGTGAAGACTTGTTGAGTATATTGGATAAGTTCTAGTGAGGACTTGTTGAGCATATTTGAGGTAAGTCTTTGTGAAGACTTGTGAAAGATTGGGAAAGTTCTAGTGAGGACTTGTTGAGAGATTTGAGGTAAGTCTTGGTGAAGATTTGTTGAGTAGATTTGTACAAGTTTAATGAGGATTGAGTTGAGAATATTTGTGCTAGATTGAAGGATAGTGTTTAGTGTATATTTGAGATAGATATTGAGCAGATTTGTGCTAGACCGAAGGATAGTGTTTAGTGTATATTTGAGATAGATATTGAGAAGATTTGTGCTAGATCGAAGGACTATGTTTAGTGTATATTTGAGATAGAGTTAAGAGTAAGATTTGGAGGTGATAGAGTAGAGGATAGTAGTCTCTAGTGGATAGAGATCCATTAGCCAGGGTAGTGAGGATATAGGTCTTCTAAGTGAGGATAGAGGTCTTCAGTGGAGAGAGATCCACAAGCTAGTGTAGTGGAGGTAGTAGTCTTCTAAGAGGATCACCAGCCAGAGTAGAGGAGAAGGAGTTCTCCTATGGATAGAGATCCATAAACTAGTTGAGGGGATTGGTGTCTCTTGTGGATAGATATCCATGAACTTGATTAGGGGATTGGTGTCTCCTTTGGATAGAGGTCCATAAATATTGTAATAGGGAAGGATTCCCAAGAGATTTATTGAGAAAATTTTAGTGAAATATTTTCTCCATGGATGTAGCCCACATTGGGTGAACCATGTTAAATTGGTGTCTCTATTGTGTGTGGTGATTTGTGCATTGCTTTGATTACTATTGTTGATATTGCCATTGATATATTGGATAATATTGTTTGGGAAAGAAAAGTAAAAAGTGGTCTTATACTTGTTCACCCCCTCTCAGTATAAGCTTGTGTTCTTCAATTGGTATCAGAGTGGGTTCCTTCAAAAGAGTTTAATAGCTTGAAGGAAAATCTTATAGGAACACAGATGGATTCTTAGAGTGGATCTTCAGGAAATAAGGCACCATTGTTTGATGGGAACAATTATGCATTTTGGAGTGTGAGAATGAAGATTTTCCTAATGGCACTAGGAAATGATATATGGCAAGTAGTTGAGGATGGGTACATACCGCTAACTACTCCACCTATAGATAAATATGGTAAGCTCCTACAACTGAATAATTCAAAGGCAATGAATGGAATTTTAAATGGTTTGCATGAAATAGAGTTTGTAAAAGTTATGCATTGCACATCAACAAAAGAGATTTGGGATAAGTTGAAAGGTATATATGAGGGAGACAAAAATGTCAAGATGGCAAAATTGCTAAATCACAAGAAAAAATTTGAAGACCTAAAGATGAAGGATGAGGAAAACATTGCTACATATCTACTTCGTGTGGATGAGGTTGTTAACTCCATGCAAGGACTTGGGTTTAGAGTTGAAGAAATAGATGTTTGTCACAAGATTTTAAGGTCACTTCCTAAGAGGTATAGTGAAAATATTTCAGCCATAGAAGAGTCAAAATATATTGAATTTTTGACAAGGGATGAGTTACATGGAATTCTCATAGCTTTTGAGATGAGAATAAAAGAGGAGCCTATTCCTCAGAAAGAAGCAACCTTCAAAGTTACAAAGAAGTCAAAGGGTAAGAAGTCAGATTCAAGTAATGAGGTATCTAGTGATGAAGAAGCAAACTATGGTAGAAGGAACAAGGACACAAGAAAGTATAAAGGTACAAAATTAGTTAAGTGTTTTAAATATGGAAAATATGGTCACTATGCAACTGATTGTCCAGAAGCTAGAAGTAGCAATGATGATGAAAAACAAGATCATAAGAACAGGGAAACAGGAAAATACAGGTATCAAAAGAAAAGCAGGGATGGACAAGGCAAGCAAGGAAAGAAGTTTTTCCAAAGGTATAAGAAGAGTTTTTATGCAGATAAGGCAGGTAAGAGTTCAAGTGATAGTGATGGAAGGTCCTCAGATAATGAAGAAGAAGAAATTCTATTTTTGGTAGAAAAAAAGATGTTAGAAAAAGGAGACAGGCCAATAATTCTCAAGTGTTTTAGGTGTGGTAACTTTGGTCATCTTGAAGATAGTTGTACAAGGAATGGATTCAGTTTTAGTGAAGATGAATATGAAGATGCTCTTGAAGGTCTAGAAGAAGAAAGTCTTCTTTTGGCAATAGAAGAAGAAGGAAATGCTCCTATTGAAGATGAATCAAAAAGGAATGAAGATGATCCTAAAGGCAAAGGAATAGAGGTAGAATCAGAGGAAGGAGAAGTTGATCTTGAGGGTGAGCTTATTTCTGCTCTTGATGAATTAAGAAAGGTAAGAAAGCAGAACTCAAAACTCAAGCTTCAATTTCAAGAATGTGATGAAGAGAAAGGAAAGCTTATAGAAGATCTAACCAACTCAATAGCTAAGACAAGAATATTTAAAGAGAGGTTAGAGGCAAAGGTTTTAGAATGTGAAATATTAGAGCATGAGGTAGCTTCACTAAGGAAGGAAGTAAAAGAGTCTAAAAACAAGCTACACAGGTTTGGGAGAAGCTCAAAGACTTTGGATAATATTATCAAGGTACAAAGATCTTCATCAAACAAGATAGGACTTGGTTTTGAACAGGAATATAGAGAACAAGGAGAGGAGTCAATCTCAAGCTCCAAAGAAGAAGAAGCTTTAGAAGAAGAGAGTGTAAGAGAGAGTGAGAATTCTGAGGATAAGTTGGACAATAGAAAGTTCAACAAGGAAAGGAACAATGCACAAATGAGGAACAGATGGAATAGGAAACAACATAGGGTAGAAGAGACTAAGAGACCAATGGGGTCAAGGCAAGGTTTCTTCAATGGATATTGCTTCTCATGTCACAGGTTTGGGCACAAGGCTACACAGTGCAGGACACATGAAAGATAGGAATATGGAAACTTTAGAAATGGGTATCTCTTCCAAGGGTATTGCTACTCTTGTAATCAGTTTGGTCATAAGGTAGTTAATTGCAGGGTTCATGATAGGAATGGATATGGCTTCACCAGGAGGAACTATAAGACATTTGCCCTTCAAGGAATCACAACATTAAGTGTTATAAGTGCAATAATGTTGGGCATATAGCCAAGTGGTGTAGAGAAAAATTTCCAGAGACAAGCAGGAACAAGAACAGTTAGAGGAATCAACAGGATCAGTTGAGGAAGAAGGTGGACAAAGGTAAATATCAGTGTATGTTGGGAGTAGAGATACTCCCTCCCCAAAATTAACCACCTCAAAGAAAGGAGGTGGGGGAGGGGCTAAGCTAAGAGTCTTATTCTTAGCCCCAAGCCCCAAAGGTGGCCCTTTGCCATTGATGACAAAGGGGGAGAGATTTGAGTTAGGGGAGAGCAATTTCTCAGGGGGAGAAAAACTAAAAAAGGTAAAATAAATGGTTAAAGGAAAAAGGGTTGCCATCAATGACAAAGGGGGAGATTGTTGGAAATATGAGCAAGATTTGTTGTCATTGATGTCAAGAGTTGTCAAGAGTTTGTTGGTTAAGTTTCATCATCATTAATGTCATCAGGTGGTTTTTCCAAAAGGCAAGGAAGAGGTTTAAAGGAATAGGATATAATATTTATCTTTAATATTATATGCCTAAGGAGGCCTAAAATGTTGAAGATCCAAGGAAGGAGAAGCAGGTTTAAAAGGAAGTCCCAAGGAGGGCGAAGTAGATTTAAAAGGTAATAATAATATTATAATATTCTAGGTTACAGGTTGAGATGAAGAGAACAGGTCCAAGGAGTAATTAAAAATAATTTATTCCTCGAAAGACCCTTTGAGCAGTTTGCAAAATATTTAATTTAATTTATTTAAATTTAAATATTTTAACCTAAAGGTTAAAATTTAAATTTAAAATAAATTTGGGTGCCAAAGTTAAATATTATAAAGTAATTTATTAATTCAAATTTTTAAATTAAAATTTCGATGTCAAAGTGCATAAGCCAAAGTGTATATAAAGGGGGACTTAATATTTTAATTAAGTCATCTATGCATAATTCGATAACCCAAAGTCAAAGAAAATCATGCATTGTTTGTGGTGAGAAAGAAAGGATTTCATGTGATTAAAAGCTTTGGAGGGCAGGCACAGGTTTAAATGCATGTGGTACATTTAGTGCATACCCAAAGTGTTGGTTAGCATAGTTGGTGACCAAGGCAGAGTTAAGACATTTGAAAGGCACAGGTTGAGGTTTCAAATCCCCACACATTCATTTTGGTAAGGCAGAGTGTTGAGTTTTTTTGTTTATTGAAAATTCAGAGGTAACAAGGAAGAGCACCTAAGTTTTTAGGCTTGTGTGGGCATGTGGCCCAATGGCTGCCTAGCTTTGGCTAGAGCACAACAATAGTAGCGAGGTCAAAGGCTCAAAGCGTAGTCAAGGCTAGCGCTATCCATTTTGCACGTGGGCCAAGGTACAAGGTATGCAATTAAAATTTTTGTTTAATTTTTAATAGCGCCAAGGTTGTGGAGCGCTTTAAGGCCACGTGAGTTTAGGTAGTGCCTTGGAAAGTAGGGAGTCATAAGGTATTTGATAGTTTATATTATTTTGTGCTTTGAAAAATTAAATAAGGGTTGGAGCTATAAGGGTATTTGATATGTTATATTATTTTGTGATTTGAAAATTAAATAGAGGTTGGAGTAATAAGGGTTAATCAAGGGATTAATTCTTATAGGTTGAAAATTATCATTGGGAGTTTATAAAGTGATTGTGAAAGAACTTGGTCTTCTATAAATTGATTAATTTGGAGTTGATAAAGAAAAATTGATTTCTATGTGTTGAGAAATATTTTTGATAAGTTTGGAGATAATAAGGTGTACTTGAGTCTTGCTTATTTTTGTATGGTGAAATAATTTTGAGGGAAATAATTGAGTGAATATTTTTGATATCTAATCATTGAGATTGTCAAAAGAGGTTGATTGTGATTGAGACAGGTTTTGAGGTCAAATATTCATCAAAATAAAAGGTATGGGCACATCTTCCTTGTGAGTGAAATATTGTTGGGTTGGATGTTGTGAAATGCAAAGTTGGAGTGAAAAGGTTTGTTTGATAAGCATTGTTGGAAATATTTGAGTGAGCTTTCATGTGCATGATTAGGGTTTGTGAAAGAACATGAGTATCATTGTTATGTGAGATTGTTTGATAAGCATTGTTGGAAATATTTGAGTAAGCTTTCATGTGCATGATTAGGGTTTGTGAAATATCATGAGTATTTTGAACTAGGGTTTGTGAAAAGATCATGAGTATCATTGTTATGTGAATTTGAAATCATCTTGAGTCAAGGGTTGAGATTCATAGTGTGAGTTGTTGGAAGCATTGTGAAACACTTGTTTAGGGTTTGTAAGCAAGTTGTGTTTCATTGAGTGAATGGTTGAGTGAAGTTGGATGAGCATTATTGATTGAATGCATTGGAGTGATAGTTCAAATTCTGTGAAACAAATTGTTCTTTATTTCTGAATTGATTTGAAGGAAAGTTTGAAAGTGATTGAGTGTTTTGTGAGTGTGAAACATATTGAGTCTCTAACCATTCTCTATATGTTTTTATGGTTAAACAAGATTCTGAGTGAAACTTGTTTGTGTGATTGAAGAGGTTTTCTGAAAGAGATTAAGTTGAGTTTTGTATGCAAGTTTTGCAATTGATTTGAATAAGCTTTTGTGAAAGCTTGTGGATAGATTTGAGTAAGTCCTAGAGGGGACTTAAGGATAGAGTTGAGTAAGCTTTTGTGAGAGCTTAAGGACATATTTGTGTGAGCTTTTGTGGAAGCTTACAAGCAGATTTGAGGCAAGTCTTAGTGAAGACTTGTGGAATTTTGGAAAAGTCTTGGTGAAGACTTGTTGAGAAGATTGGACAAGTTCTAGTGAGGACTTGTTGAGAATATTTGAGGTAAGTCTTGGTGAAGACTTGTTGAGCAGATTGGACAAGTTCTAGTGAGGACTTGTTGAGCATATTTGAGGTAAGTCTTGGTGAAGACTTGTTGAGAATATTGGACAAGTTCTAGTGAGGACTTGTTGAGCAGATTTGAGGTAAGTCTTGGTGAAGACTTGTTGAGAAGATTGGACAAGTTCTAGTGAGGAATTGTTGAGCAAATTTGAGGTAAGTCTTGGTGAAGAATTTTTGAGTATATTGTACAATGTTTAGTGAGGAATTGATTGAGCATATTTGTGCTAGACCGAAGGACTAGTGTTTAGTGTAGATTTGAGATAGATATTGAGCAGATTTGTGCTAGACCGAAGGATAGTGTTTAGTGCATATTTGAGATAGAGATTGAGCAGATTTGTGCTAGACTAAAGGATTGTGTTTAGTGTATATTTGAGGTAGAGCTAAGAGCAAGCTTTGGAGGTGATAGAGTAGAGGATAGTAGTCTCCAGTGGATAGAGATCCATTAGCTAGGGTAGTGAGGATAAAGGTCTTCTGAGTGAGGATAGAGGTCTTCAGTGGAGAGAGATCCACAAGCTAGTGCAGTGGAGGTAGTAGTCTTCTAAGAGGATCACCAACCAGAGCAGAGGAGAAGGAGTTCTCCTATGGATAGAGATCCATAAACCAGCTGAGGGGATTGGTGTCTCCTATGGATAGGTATCCATGAACTTGATTAGGGGATTGGTGTCTCCTTTGGACAGAGGTCCATAAATATTGTAATAGGGAAGGATTCCCAAGAGATTTGTTGAGAAAATTTTAGTGAAATATTTTCTCCGTGGAGTAGCCCACATTGGGTGAACCACGTTAAATTGGTGTCTCTATTGTGTGTGGTGATTTGTGCATTGCTTTGATTACTGTTGTTGATATTGCCATTGATATATTGCATAATATTGTTTGGGAAAGAAAAGTAAAAAGTGGTCTTATACTGTTCACCCCCCTCTCAGTATAAGCTTGTGTTCTTCAATTGGTATCATAGTGGGTTCCTTCAAAAGAGTTTAACAGCTTGAAGGAAAATCTTACAGGAACACAAATGGATTCTCAAAGTGGATCTTTAGGAAATAAAGCACCATTGTTTGATGGGAATAATTATGCATTTTGGAGTGTGAGAATGAATATTTTCCTAATGGCACTAGGAAATGATATATGGCAAGCAGTTGAGGATGGGTACGTACTGCCAGCTACTCCACCTACAGATAAAGATGGTAAACTCCTACAACTAAATAATTCAAAGGCAATGAATGGAATTTTAAAATATTTGCATGAAATAGATTTTGTAAAAGTTATGCATTGTACATAAGCAAAAGATATTTGGAATAAGCTGAAAGGTATATATGAGGGAGACAAAAAGGTAAAGATGGCAAAATTGCTAAATTACAAGAAAATATTTGAAGACCTAAATATGAAGGATGAGAAAAATATTGCTACATATCTACTTCGTGTGGACCATGTTAAATTGGTGTATCTATTGTGTGTGGTGATTTGTGCATTGATTTGATTACTGTTGTTGATATTGCCATTGTTATATTGCATAATATTGCTTGAGAAATAAAAGTAAACAGTGGCCTTATACTATTCATCCTCTCTCTTAGTATAAGCTTGTGTTATTTAATCAAAGCAATATTGAGGTAGATATGACCATGTGAATACAACCATACAAAACAAGAGCAACACTAGAGAAAATGTTTATAGAAAAATATCTCAATTTTCAAGAGCCATATATTTGTGAAGGGCTGCTTGAATTATATTATTCTTAGAATACATTATGCATAATTTGAAGAGATTTAAAATAAGTGGTCATGTGAAGAAATCCAATTAGTATTGAGGTATATATGACCTTGTGAAGTTAGTCATCTGAAACAAGGGTAGTGATGATTTTTTAGGTCATAGGAAATGAAAATGGGTTCGAAATTCAATCATATTGTCACAAGATCTAGAAATATAAAAATAATTCAATCATGTTATCATAGTATCTATCAATATATAGTATTCACATAATTTTACACATTCAATAACAAAATTACTAAATAATATTATTAATTAGTATTTCAAAAAAGCAATACAAATACAATGTATTGCAAAGCTTGTTCACCATTACACATTACAATGTTTTATCCTCAACATATACAACTTGAACAAGAGACTCTTAACATTCACAAAATTCTTGACGTTTTTACTTATACTAACTATTCATATCCTCAAACACACAAGAGATCTAACTCTTCATATTTATCATAAGAGAAATATATTTTATTGACTCCACATAATAACAAACCTATAATGATTACACACACTAAAAGACAAACATTTACATAACTCCACACATGTTAAATATTTACATGACACCTACTTTAGACTCAAATATTGCAGCAACAGTATTGTCATTGTTGTCAACATAGTCAGATAGATCTGTTGATGCAGTGGACAAGAAGTTTAAAAGCTATTCAGATGTAGAAGACAGGAGTTCAAAGGTTATTCAGAGTATGTACAGTGATTTTCCAAGAAGACCGAAGTGGCCCATATGCAAAAGATCAAAGAAAAAGACAAGTAAGAAAAGTGTCGCGATATCGCGACATATACAAAAAGCAAGAAAAACTGTCGCGATTTCGCGACATGTTGGAAGAGAGAGAAAAAGCAGGAAAACTGTCGCGATTTCGCGACATGTTGGAAGAGAGAAAAAGCAAGAAAAACTATCACGATTTCGCGACATGTTGGAAGAGAGAGAAAAGCAGGAAAAACTGTCGCGATTTCGCGACATGTTGGAAGAGAGAGAAAAAGTAGGAAAAACTGTCGCGATTTCGCGACATGTTGGAAGAGAAAAAGGCAAGTGGAAAAACTGTCATGATTTCGCGACATGTTGGAAGAGAAAAAGGCAAGTGAAAAAACTATCGCGATTTCGTGACATGTTGGAAGAGAAAAAGGCAAGTGGAAAAACTGTCACGATTTCGCGACATGTTGGAAGAGAAAGAGAAAGTAGGAAAAAGTGTCACGATTTCGCGACAAGTTCGAAGAAAGAGAACAAGTAAGAAAAGTGTCACGATTTCATGACATGTCACATTTTCGTGACTAAAATAGGAGAGAGAAAGTAAGTTGGAAAAGTGTCACGATTTCGTGACATGTCGCATTTTTGTGACTAAAATAGGAGAGAGAAAGTAAGTTGGAAAAGTGTCACGATTTCGTGACATGTCGCATTTTTGTGACTAAAATAGGAGAGAGAAAGTAAGTTTGAAAAGTGTCGCGATATCGTGACATGTCGCATTTTCATGACAAAAGAAAGAGAGGAAGCGTATGGAAGTAGAACTATCACGATTTCATGACAAAAGCAGAGAAGAAGACTTCGAAGGTAGAAGTGTCACGATTTCATGACAAAAGCAAAGAAGCTAAGTATGGAAGTAGAAGTGTCACGATTTCATGACAAAAGTAGAGAAGAAGACTTTGAAGGCAGAAGTGTCACGATTTCATGACAAAAGCAAAGAAGTAAAGTATGAAAGTAAAAGTGTCACGATTTCATGACAAAAGCAGAGAAGAAGACTTTGAAGGCAGAAGTGTCACGATTTCGTGACAAAAGCAAAGTCGAAGTCTATGGAAGCAGAAGTGTCACGATATCACGACAAAAGAATAGAGAAAGCGTACGGAGGCGAAAGTGTCACGATATCATGACATGTATTTTCGTGGGCCAAAGCTAAGAGAAAGAGCAAGGAGAAAAAGTGTCACGATATCGCGACATGTTGTATTTTCACGGTCCGATGCAAAGAGAAAGAGCAAGGAGAAAAAGTGTCACGATATCGCGACATGTAGCATTTTCGCGGTCCGATGCAAAGAGAAAGAGAGAGAAATAAAAAGTGTCGCGATATCGCGACATGTGTTTTCGTGGCAACAACAACAAAAGAAGCTTCAGAGGCAAAAATGTCACGATTTCATGATAGGTCGTATGTGCGCAAGACAAGAAGAAGAACCCAACTAAAATGAGAAGTATGACAATGGACCGACATCTCTACAGCATTTACAGGGGTAGATACAGAGTGAATTCATGCAGCTAAAATATGAAGAGTGAACAAAAGTCAGTGCGACGGCTACAGGGACTGTTACCGAATGAAATCTTCGAGCGATGGAATTATCGAATATCTTCATGAGTTGAAGCCGACTAAGACCGATGATAGCCAACTAAGATTAGGGTTTACATTTGTTATGCAAGCCGACTAAGATTAGGGTTTTCATCATGAAAATATTGTTATAAAAGGAGGGTTGTTTGGAGAATTGTTGTGTGGTTGAATAAGTCATTGAATGCGTGTCGAAGTGTGAAATGTGGTCGTAAGAGCGTAGAAAGTGTAGAAGTGGCGAGATGATGGTGAAGTGCGCAAAGTGAGCGAAGAGTCATGTCGAATTGTCCTAAGTGCATCTGTGAGTGCGTAGAGAGAGCAAAGTGCGTAGAGAGCAAAAAGGTTGAAATTCGACCAAGTGCAGTTGTGATTGCATAGAGAAAGCAGAAGGCGCAGAGAGTGCAAAGGGTGAAGATGAATGCAAAGTGTAGTTGTAAGGGCACAGAGTGTACGAAGACAGTGCATAGAGGGTGCGTAGAGAAGTGACTCAAAGAAGGTGAAGTGTGGTTGTAGATCATAGAAGATGTGTCTGTTCCATAAACAGTGAGAGAGATTGGGTAAGCAATAGACCAGTCAGGGTCTTGTAAAAGTGAAGGTATTTTTTTTGTTAAACTTCTAGATTCAAAATTGAAGTCCAGGTTGCAGCTTGGCATCAGGGGTTGGTGCTCCTTCCAGTAGGTGCTGGTAAATCAAGGGTTGGTGCTCCTTTCTATTGGTGCAGATAAATAAGGGGTTGGTGCTCCTTCTAGTGGGTGCTGGTAAATTGATTGTAAAGTTGGTGCTTTGCAAAGGCTGGATTTGGATGGTAGTCCAAGCTAGTCATTCTTGAGGAGTAGCCAAATTGGTGAACCTCATTAAATCTTGTGTTGTGTGATGTTCTCTTGTGATACTTGCTTTATCTGGTTTTAAGGTTTCATTATTTCAGTTTTAAGAGCTATGAATTTAAGTTTAAAGAACTACACTGATTCACCCCCCTCTCAGTGCCATTGTAAGACTAACAATTGGTATCAGAGCCAAGTTCCCTTCTCAGGCTAAATCAGTCAGGGTTGATCTTGGATTAGTACGCAATGGGTAAGAAGAATAGATCCTCCTCCAAAAGGGCATCTCAATCAGTTTTAGTTCCTGTGGAAGAGAAAATTGAACCAAAAAAGGTTGAAGACTTCTCATCAAACAAAGCACCTTTGTTTGATGAAACTAATTACGTGGTCTAGAGAATCAGGATGCAGACATATCTTTGTGCTTTGGGATATGACATCTGGGATTCAGTAGATAGTGAATACACAATACCCATCACTCCTCCAACCGATGTTGTCGGTAAGAATCTATTTGAGAATGACTCAAAAGCAAAGAATGCTATCAGGTGTGGATTAGTAGACAGTGAACTGGTAAAGATCATGAGTTGTAAAATGGCAAAAGAAATATGGGACAAACTGAGGAGTATTCATGAAGGAGGGGGTGGGATTAGGGGGGGCTAGTTACAAACCCCCCAAGCTCAGTTCGAAGCTTTAAAGTTGAATGACGATGAGAACATAGAGGCATATATGCTGAGAGTTAATGAAGTCCTAGAGGATGATTCTAAAAAAGAAATAGGTGGAGGTCTTTTCATGACACTCGAAGAAGAAACAAAAAAAGAACAGGAATGTGATGAAGAAGAAATTGATGCAAAAATAAATTTGAAAGAGGAACTAATTGCAGCTCTGGATGAATTGAAGATAGAAAGAAAAAGGAATAAGGAAATCTCAAGAAAGCTTGAGGATGCAAATGAAATAATAACCAGTTTGAAAGTACAGGTAGAAGAATTCAAAAGGATTGAAGAAACTCTCGGGTCACGAGATCAATGAGAAAGAGATTGGTTGCTGCAAACAAGAGGAAGAGATTGTTTTATTGAAGAAACAACTAGAAGAGGCCAATACAAATCTCAAATTCGAGAAGAGCACAGAGTTGCTAGATAAAATGATAAGCCAACAAAGAAGCTCCACGGATAAGCGTGGTCTTGGATATGAAGTTGAACAACCTTCATCTTCCAACTCTGCAGAGAAGAAGAAGTTCACTGTTGAAGGATCGAAGCAAGAAAAGTTTGAAGTTGAATCTTCAAAAGGAAGAAAATATCAAAGGAGATCTACAGCAAAGCAACCACAACAAAAGAGGTTCTATCACTCTCACTCTATTCATAATAATACTTTTAATGGCTATTGTTTCAGATGCAACAAGTATGGTCACAAGGCAACTTATTGTGGATTGAATAATAAATCAAAGAGTTATGCTTGGTAGAAATACATCTGCATTTCTGAGTGAACACTATGTACAATGTTTTCAATGTAATGGTCATGGGCACATAGCAAGGTTTTGTCCAAGCACTTTTGTATCTAATCTAAGGCAAAACAGTAGATTTCATCAGACGCAAAGAACGCAACACGGACAGGGAATAAATCATGTACATAAAAGAAAGGAAAATAATCATTCATCAAGGATGCACAAGAGACAACCACACAAGAGAAATGTTCGAGTTCACGAAAAGGTGCAAAATAGGGATGTAGTTGAAAAATCCAAGCCCGAGTTCAAGAAAGTTTGGAGAAAGATAGAAGAAAGGAAATTGTGTCTCCTTGGACCGAAGGAGACTACTCCGCTATTGCACTAAGCAACTCCAGGTAGCACATCCTCAGGGGGAGCAATCTTGAAGTTTCATTTTAATGCTCCTATGTATTTGTTTGATTACTTGAGGATGAAAGGCAAGTAGTCAGGGAAGTTGTCGTATAGTTGTCGAAGTGTGTTTTCAGTTCATGTAGTTGTTTGTGGAAGTGTCGTGAAGGGTGGTGATTAAATTGAGAGTTGTCATTATTGGTAGTATTGCTATATGTCATTGTTGTACTTGGTGATGGTTCTTACCGCCACTGTCCAAAGTTAAGGATTATAATAGTTCAGATAATTTGGTTAGTGAAAGAATGTTGCCCTAGCCGCATATATGTGTTTCGATAAAAGCAATGTGTATTTGAACTACACATTGACGTGAAGATTGTTAGATCTATTATGATGCTGTGGTGAAAAATATTGAAGTCTGATTATTGATTCATGTTTAGCTCATCAAGATGAGCAACTTTGCTTTGTGAATCATACCTATCCGAGGTCCATAAGTATGAGTTTGAGTAAGGTGCACTATAGTTGGCCGTGAAGTGTTTGACAAAATGTTGTCTCTTGATTCGAACAGTTGAAAGTAAGGTGTGACCAGCGGTGACTGTAGAAAACATAGACCAAGTTGAAAATGTAAAAAGGGATTTGGTTGGTGTTGTGGTACAGTGTTTGATGCTTGCACAGAGTTGGCAGAAAAATTGCAGTGTCGGTACAGTGTTGGACAAAAGTTGGTACAAGTGTGAGTCACTTGACAATTTTTTTGACAGATGTGAAATCAACGTTTTTGAATGGGAAGCTTGAAGAAGAGGTTTATATTGAGCAGCCAGATGGTTTCCAGCTTGGTGATGATCCCAACTTGGTTTGTAAGTTGAAGATATATGGCTTGAAACAGGCACCCCAAGCATGGTATGCAAGGCTAGACAACTATCTCACTCAACAAGGGTTTAAGAAAGATGATATCATATTTGGCAGCAGCAAAGATGAGTCGTGTAAAGATTTAGCAAATAAGATGCAGAAAGAATTTGAAATGTCAATGATTGGTGAACTTTCGTATTTCCTCGGGTTGCAAGTTAATCAAAATAAGAAGGGCATATTTATTTCTCAAGTTAAATATGTGAAAGAGATGTTAAAAAGTTCACAATGGAGGATTGTAAGCTAGTTAGCACTCCCATGACGATAGGTTGCAAGTTGAGCAAGGATGACAAATCTCCACCTATTGATCAAACCATGTACAGATCTATGATTGGAAGCTTATTGTACCTGACAACTACTAGACTAGATATTTTGTAGGCAGTATGCATGGTAGCACGATTTTAGGCTAATCCCAAGGAGACTCATGTGACAGCAGTGAAGAGGATTCTTCGGTACCTCAAGGGTACTATGGAGTATGGGTTATGGTATCCGAAAGGTAAAGACTTCACCCTTATTTTGTATTCAGATGCAGATTGGGCAGGATGTGTAGATGACAGAAAGAGTACCAGTGGAGGTGCATTCTATCTTGGAGACAGGTTGGTCGCATGGCACAGTAAGAAACAAGAGTCAGTTTCCTTATCGACAGCAGAGGCAGAATATATTGCAACGACAACATGTTGTACGCAGGTTTTAAGGAGAAAGTTGCGAAAGGTGAGGTTAAGTTGGATTTTGTTCCAACTATAGAGCAAGTAGCAGATATCTTCACAAAACCATTGCCCAAGGAAGTTTTTGAGTACCTTCACAATAAATTGGGAGTGGTCACACTTCCCAAGAATTGACTAGCTACAGGGATCACATTCTCAGGGGGAGCATTTAAGTATTTGATTATCTTTTTGCTCATGTTCATGATTTTTGCTAAGTGTAATAAATTGTGCCTGGAGAATGTTGTGCATGGACTCAGGGGAGTCTGCAGTAGCCCTTTGGTATTATTGTCAAAGGGGGAGAAGAGTTACAGGAAATTGCACATGTGTTGCCAACAATTCCAAAGGGGGAGATTGTTGAGCAAGGTGCAGCAACAGTATTGTCATTGTTGTCAACACAGTCAGATAGATCTGTTGATGCAGTGGATAGGAAGTTCAAAAGCTATTCAGATGCGTAAGATAGGAGTTCAAAGGTTATTCAGAGTATGTACAATGATTTTCCAAGAAGACCGAAGTGGCCCATATGCAAAATATCAAAGAAAAAGACAAGTAAGAAAAGTGTCACGATATCGCGACATATACAACAGGCAAGAAAAACTGTCATGATTTCGTGACATGTTGGAAGAGAGAGAAAAAGCAGGAAAAACTATCACGATTTCGCGACATGTTGGAAGAGAGAGAAAAAGCAGGAAAAACTGTCATGATTTCGTGACATGTTGGAAGAGAAAAAGGCAAGTGGAAAAACTATCACGATTTCGTGACATGTTGGAAGAGAGAAAAGGCAAGTGGAAAAACTGTCACGATTTCGTGACATGTTGGAAGAGAAAAAGGCAAGTGGAAAAACTGTCACGATTTCGTGACATGTTGGAAGAGAAAGAGAAAGTAGGAAAAAGTGTCACGATTTCGTGACAAGTTCGAAGAAAGAGAACAAGTAAGAAAAGTGTCATGATTTCGCGACATGTCGCATTTTCGTGACTAAAATAGGAGAGAGAAAGTAAGTTGGAAAAGTGTCACGATTTCGTGACATGTCGCATTTTCGCGACTAAAATAGGAGAGAGAAAGTAAGTTGGAAAAGTGTCACGATTTCATGACATGTCACATTTTCGTGACTAAAATAGGAGAGAGAAAGTAAGTTTGAAAAGTGTCGCGATTTCACGACATGTCACATTTTCATGACAAAAGAAAGAGAGGAAGCATACGGAAGCAGAACTATCACGATTTCATGACAAAAGTAGAAAGCAAGACTTTGAAGGTAGAAGTGTCACGATTTCATGACAAAAGCAAAGAAGTAAAGTACGAAAGCAGAAGTGTCACGATTTCATGACAAAAGTAGAGAAGAAGACTTCGAAGGCAGAAGTGTCACGATTTCATGACAAAAGCAAAGAAGTAAAGTACGAAAGCAAAAGTGTCACGATTTCATGACAAAAGCAGAGAAGAAGACTTCAAAGGCAGAAGTGTCACGATTTCATGACAAAAGCAAAGTCGAAGTCTATGGAAGCAGAAGTGTCGTGATATCGCGACAAAAGAATAGAGAAAGCGTACGGAGGCGAAAGTGTCACGATATCGCGACATGTATTTTCGTGGGCCAAAGCTAAGAGAAAGAGCAAGGAGAAAAAGTGTCATGATATCGCGACATGTTGTATTTTCACGGTCCGATGCAAAGAGAAAGAGCAAGGAGAAAAAGTGTCGCGATATCACGACATGTAGCATTTTTGTGGTCCGATGCAAAGAGAAAGAGAGAGAAAGAAAAAGTGTCGCGATATCACGACATGTGTTTTTGCGGCAACAACAACAAAAGAAGCTTCAGAGGTAGAAATGTCATGATTTCATGACAGGTCGTATGTGTGCAAGACAAGAAGAAGAACCCAACTAAAATGAGAAGTATGACAGTGGACCGACATCTCTACAACATTTACAGGGGCAGATACAGAGTGAATTCATGCAGCTAAAATATGAAGAGTGAACAAAAGTCAGTGCGGCGGCTACAGGGACTGTTACCGAATGAAATCTTCGAGCGGTGGAATTATCGAATATCTTCATGAGTTGAAGCCGACTAAGACCGATGACAGTCGACTAAGATTAGGGTTTACATTTGTTATGCAAGCCGACTAAGATTAGGGTTTTCATCATGAAAATATTGTTATAAAAGGAGGGTTGTTTGGAGAATTGTTGGGTGGTTGAATAAGTCGTTGAATGCGTGTCGAAGTGTGAAATGTGGTCGTAAGAGTGTAGAAAGCGCAGAAGTGGTGAGATGATGGCGAAGTGCACAAAGTGAGTGAAGAGTCATATCGAATTGTCCTAAGTGCGTCTGTGAGTGCATAGAGAGAGCAAAGTGCGCAGAGAGCGAAAAGGTTGAAATTCGACCAAGTGCGGCTGTGATTGCACAGAGAAAGCAGAAGGCGCAGAGAGTGCAAAGGGTGAAGATGAACGCAAAGTGCAGTTGTAAGGGCGTAGAGTGTACGAAGACAGTGCGTAGAGGGTGCGTAGAGAAGCGACTCAAAGAAGGCGAAGTGCGGCTGTAGATCGCAGAAGATGTGTCTGTTCCATAAACAGTGAGAGAGATTGGGTAAGCAATAGACCAGTCAGGGTCTTGTAAAAGTGAAGGTATTTTTTCTGTTAAACTTCTAGATTCAAAATTGAAGTCCAGGTTGCAGCTTGGCATCAGGGGTTGGTGCTCCTTCCAGTTGGTGCTGGTAAATCAGGGGTTGGTGCTCCTTTCTATTGGTGCAGATAAATAAGGGGTTGGTGCTCCTTCCAGTGGGTGTTGGTAAATTGATTGTAAAGTTGGTGCTTTGCAAAGGCTGGATTTGGATGGTAGTCCAAGCAGTCATTCTTGAGGAGTAGCCAAATTGGTGAACCTCGTTAAATCTTGTGTTGTGTGATGTTCTCTTGTGATACTTGCTTTATCTGGTTTTAAGGTTTCATTATTTTAGTTTTAAGAGCTATGAATTTAAGTTTAAAGAACTACACTGATTCACCCCCCCTCTCAGTGCCATTGTAAGACTAACAATCCAATTAGTATTGAGGTATATATGATCTTGTAAAGTTAGTCATCCGAAACAAGGGTAGTGATGATTTTTCAAGTCGTAGGAAATGAAAATGGGTTCGAAATTCAACCATATTGTCACAAGATCTAGAAATATAAAAATAATTCAATCATGTTATCATAGTATCTATCAATATATAGTATTCACATAATTTTACACATTCAATAACAGACTTACTAAATAATATTATTAATTAGTATTTCAAAACAAGCAATACAAATACAATGTATTGCAAAGCTTGTTCATCATTACACATTACAATGTTTTATCCTCCACATATACAACTTGAACAAGAGACTCTTAACATTCACAAAATTCTTGACCTTTTTACTTATACTAACTATTCATATCCTCAAACACACAAGAGATCTAGCTCTTCATATTTATCATAAGAGAAATATATTTTATTCACACCGCATAATAACAAACCTATAATGATTACACACGCTACAAGACAAACATTTACATAACTCTACACATGTTAAATATTTACATGAAACCTACTTTAGATTCAAATATTTACATGGTACTTCCAATATTTTTGCAAGGTACCAAATAATGTAATCCTTCCAACATCCTCGTATTACATTATTTGGTAACAAGTTCAAAGTCTTATTTTATTTTGCTTTTTTCTTATTTATCTACTTCATAGTGTAGTTGTTCCATTGTCATTTCTAGATCTCTAGCGTTGGTATTATTCACTTATTTATTTTCTATTTTGCCTTTGTCCCAACAATGATTTTTTTTTTGTTCAAATATGTCATAGCAATTGTTGTCTATATTTGTCACAATTTTATCTTCATATTTTTTATCACAAGATTAGTGTCTCATATCTCTAATATAAGCAAAAAATTAGAGTAATATAGATCATCATTTATAAATTATGAAGACCATAATTCATAATTATTTGAATCATTATTGTCTCTATAATTATCTAAGAACCATAGTTCACTCTTAAAATCTCTAAAAAAATCATTGTCAACCTTCTTATATAACAATTCATCATTCTCATATCTTAAGATATCCTTGTTATTAGCTTGTCCTATTTCATCATATCCCTATTTAGTGCCAACTGCTTTTGTATATTTTTCAAATTCATCATAAACTTCTGAAAATAACAAGTCATCATAATCTTAGTTACTATTTGAAGACTTCAAATTATTACTAACAATTTTGCCTTCATTCCAACATATTTTGTACTAGTAAATTTCTTTTGTATATTAGTTGTCTATGCTCAAATTTCTTTTCTCATATCCTATATCTATTTATTGAACAAGGTCATAACATACATTTTCTATCATGTTTTTATAAGTACCACAATCCACATGAGCCTTCATGGGTTTCAAATTATAAGTGTCTTCTACCATGAGTTTCACATTTTTCTTTTGATGAAGTTTATTAGTATCATGTTGAAGTAAGTCTTGTTTATTTATCATTTTATTGCTCACTTTTTCATCTTGATTTTTTTCTTGGAATGAAGTCACTATTTGATATTTCTTCTTTTACTTGATTTATTTCTTTCAACTCTCTAAATGCCTAGTTTTTTTTTTTTTTGCTAAGTAAAAGGTTTATATTGCAAAAAAAAAGGGTTTTAAGGATCCCTGAACCTATTACATAAGCATCAAAAAAACAATGCCATGCTGGAAGGATGACTGAGGACCCCAGGAGAAGACCAAAATAGTGAAGGTCATGGACTTACTAGTTACAACCCAAAAGACCCAACATCTAGGACGCAACCTCATACCATAAGCTAGAACCAAAACCCAAACTTAGAAATAAGGATAAGGCTAAAATAAGAAAATACATAAATGCAAGATAGACAATAACAAGAAAACCTAAAGACCAATAATTCTTAGGCTCCATGCAGGGAAGTGATGAGGAAATAAAAACATAAACAAAAAGGAACAAAGTGAGCAGGGTGAGATAGAGGAAGTCATTCCTCAGCCTCAACTTTTTCTTCTTCCTTATCGTCCTCTTCAGTCATTGCCTTAGGTTCGTCATCCTTGGGTTTAGTCTTGACAGTCACCAAGTTCGGTTCAGTAGCAACAATGTCAACTTGAGTAATCTGATTAGTGTAGAATAACTTGTGGAGCCATTCCCTGATGTCCATAGTACAATTCATCTTGCAGTTCATCATTGCCATAGTAGATGCAATAATGTAATCCTTAAGCTTCTTGTTCTCCTCATTGTTGTCTCTGATATCAATCACCTTACTCTTGGTAGCCAGGTTCTAAATCCATGTCGACTTTCTAACTAGTTCCTCACTGCTATCAAACACAATTATTTTCCTCACCTTCAATTTGGAAAGGGCTTCAGTTGCCTTTTTTTTCTTTTCTGCTTTGGATAGGTGTTCGGTAGGGGAACTCTTTTTGGTAGGGCTTCTAGGGTATGGGTTAGCTTTAGCACTGTTGGCAATGATATAAGTTTAAATAACCTTAAACATACGTTGATTTTAGGGAAGGTCATGGTTATTCTTGTATCTACAAGAGGATATTGAGTGGTTCATGTAGTTTAGGAAGAATAGAGGGATGCTCAAGGGGTTTAATTCTATGAAATGGTTGATGAAGGCCAAATGGTAGGTTTTCATGGCTATTTCTTAACTTTAATAAATTATTTTCCTTTCAAAATAATTAATTTCCTTTGTAGTTGAAATCCTTTTTACTCTTAAATTCACTATTTTAAAATTTTTTCTTCCTCCAATATTTCTTTAAAATATTTTCTTATTTTCAATAAATAATTTTAGTCACTTTGTCCAATAATTCTCCCTTTCTCTAATTTCAAACAATTTTCTTCTTCAACTTTAATTTTTTGTCTTTGGACAATATTCCTTTAATATATTTCAAATTCAATTTCTTCTCAATTTATTTCCCTTTCAATTTTCCTTCAAATAATTCTCCTTTCTTTGATAATTAATTTCTTTCTTCAAACAATATTTTGACTTCTTTTAAAATATTCCCTTCAATTTTCTCTCCTTACTTCTTTAATTAATTTCACTTTCTCCAATATTATTCTACAAATCAAATCTTCTTCCTTTTATTTTTAATTCCTCCAAATTTCTCCTAATAATATTTTTCTCCTCATAACATATTTGTTTCCATTTCAATATTTTTTTTTGTGGAAAACATCCCAAAAGGGATGCCACTTTCGGGTAAGACCCAAGGAGGCAGGGGTATCCATTTCCATTTCAATATAATACTTTATTATTTTCTTCTTTAATATTTATTCTAAAATAAAATTCCAATGAAAAATACAAAGATTAATAATTTGCACCTTTCTTAATCATAACTACACCAACTTTGCATGTAATTTAATTCTATTTCTAACATTCTATATTCACTTCTACTCACTTTGTTTTCTGGTTTGCACTATCCTCTATCTCCCTTGTACATGTTTATTTCCTCTGTTCCACATTTAGATGCTCTCTTCAACACCTTTGTTGTCTCCACTCAACTCAATCATTCATTCACTCGAGTATTCTTCCATTCAACTTCCTCCTAGAAAATTTGGAAGAAATAACTTAGACCCTCCTTCCTTGATCTCATAGTCATAGACACCTACAATCGGATGCTTGTACTCTTATGTCTGCACTCCAACCTTTCAATGTTACCTCTCTTGACTATTTTTTCAACAACTCCTCAACATTTTCTTTCTCGGCACTTTGTTACATTTCCTTCTCAATATCTTCTCTCTCCACAATAATGGCTTTGCACAATAGTGGCTCTCATACCACTTTTAGGAAATCAACCTTATTCTCATAGGATCTAGAAATATAAAATGATTTAATCCTATTCTCACATAATCTAGCAATATATAATATTCATACAATTATACACATTCAATAACAAACTTACAAGTTAATATTATTGATCAATATTTCAATACAAGCAATGCAAATACAATGTATTTCAAATATTATTATCTATTATGGATTACAATGCTTTGTACTTTATATATAAAACTTGGAAAAGAGACTTCACATTTATAAAAATATTGACCTTTCCACTTATGCTAACTCACCATCTCCTCAAACACATGAGATATATAAATCTTCATATTTCTCATTAGATAAATATATTTTATTGACTCCACATAATGATAAACCTCTAATGATTACACACACTAAAAATAAACATTTTCATAACTCCACGTATATTAAATATTTACATGAATCTAAACTAAAATATTTACATGGTACTTCCAATATTCTTGCAAGGTACCAAATAATGTAATACTTTCAAAAAATTATAGATATTTTCCAACCAACATTCGAATGATGGGAGGAGCAATGAAGGGCTAGGGAATCAACAAGGATAGGCATTATGTTTGGTATATTTGAGGTAAGTTTTGGTGAAGAATTATGGACATATTAGAGGTAAGTCTTTACGAAGACTTGAGAGCAGAATTGATTGATTGATTTGTTCAAGCTTTGTGTTAAGGCTTGGGGTAAATATAGCAAAGTTGATTTGTGATTAGATCAATATTTGTGTTAAGGATTGAGGATATTTGAGATTGATATTGAGTAGATCTATGCTAGATTGAAGGATAGTGTTTAGTGAAAATTTGAGATAGAGATTGAGCAAATTTGTGCTAGATCGAAGGACATTGTTTAGTGCAGATTTGAGATAGATATTAAGTAGATTTGTGCTATACTGAAGGACAATGTTTAGTGCAGATTTAAGATAGATATTGAGGAGAGTTGAGATCAAGCTTTGGAGGTGACAAAGTAGAGGATAGTAATCTCCAGTGGATAGAGATCCATTAGCCAGGGTAGTGAGGATAAAGGTATTTTGAGTGAGGACATAGGTCTTTTGTGGAGAGAGATCCACAAGCCAGTGCAGTGGTGGTAGTAAGTCTTCTAAGATATCACCAACCAGAGTAGAGGAGAAGAATTTCTTGTATGAATAGAGATCAATGAACCAACAAAGGGGAAATATTTCTCCTATGGATAGAAATCCATGAACTTGATTAGGGGATTGGTATCTTCTTTGGACATAGGTCCATAAATATTGTAATAGGGAAGGATTTCCAATATATTTGTTGCAAAAAGTTTAGTGAAAGATTTTCTCCGTGAAGTAGCCCACATTGGGTGAACCACGTAAATTGGTCTCTATTGTGTGTGGTGATTTGTGCATTGCTTTGATTTTTTTTATTGATATTTCCATTGATATATTGCATAATATTATTTGAGAAAGAAAAGTAAAAAGTGGTCTTATATTGCTCACCCCCCTCTCAGTATAAGCTTGTGTTATTCAATTGGTATCAAAGCGGGTTCCTTCAAAATATTTTAATAGCTTGAAGAAAAATCTTACAGGAATAGATATGGATTCTTAGAGTGGATCTTCAAGGAATAAGGCACCATTGTTTTATGGGAATAATTATGCATTCTAGAGTGTAAGAATGGAGATTTTTCTAATGGTACTAGGAAATTATATATGATAAGCAGTTGAGGATGGGTACATACTGCCAGCTACTCCACCTATAGATAAATATAGTAAGCTCCTACAACTGAATAATTCAAAGGAAATGAATGGAATATTAAATGGTTTACTTGAAATAGAGTTTGTAAAAGTTATGCATTGCACATCAACAAAATATATTTGGGATAAGCTAAAAGGTATATATGAGGGAGACAAAAAGGTCAAGATGGCAAAATTGCTAAATCACAAGAAAACATTTGAAGACCTAAAAATGAAAAATGAGGAAGATATTGCTACATACCTACTTTGTGTGGATGATATTGTTAACTCCATCCAAGGAATTGGGTTTAAAGTTGAAGAAACAAATGTTTGTCATAATATTTTAAGGTCACTCCCTAAAAGGTATAATGAAAATATTTCATCCATAGAAGAGTCAAAAGATATTGAAAGTTTGACAAGGGATGAGTTACATGGAATTATCACAACTTTTGAGATGAGAATAAAAGAGGAGGTTATTCCCAAAAAAGAAGCAATCTTCAAAGTTACAAGAAATTCAAAGTGTAAAAAGTCATATTCAAGTAATGAGTTATCCAGTAATGAAGAATCAAAATATGGCAAAAGGAATAAGGACACAAGAAAGTATAAAGGTATGAAATCAGTTAGGTGTTTTAATTGTGATAAATATGGTCAATATGCATATGATTTTCTAGAGGCTGGAAGTAACAATGATGAGGAGAAACAAGATCATAAGAATAGGGAAACAGGAAAACAGGTAAACACAAGTATCAAAAGAAAAGTAGGGATAAACAAGGTAATCAAGGAAAGAAGCTTTTAAAAAGGCATAAGAAGAGTTTTTATGTAGATAAAGTAGGTAAGATTTCAAGTGATAGTTATGAAAGGTCCTTAGATAATGAAGAAGGAGAAATTCTATTTCTAGTAGAAAAAATAAGATGTTAATAAAAAGGTAAAAAGGACACCAATATTTCTAATGTTTTTTAGGTGTGGTAACTTTGGTCATCTTGAAGATCATTGTATAAGGAATGGATTCAGTTTTAGTGAATATTAATTGTAGGATGCTCTTGAAGGTCCAGAAGAAGAAAGTCTTCTTATGGCAATAGAAGAAGAAGGAAGTGCTTATATTGGAGATAAATCAGAAAGCAATGAAGATGATCTTGATGGTAAAAAGGTAGAGGAATAATCAGAATGAGAGGAATGAGAAGTTGATATTGAGGGTGAACTTGTTTCTACTCTTAAGGAATTAATAAAGGTAAGAAATCAGAACTCAAAACTCAAGCTTCAATTTCAAGAATGTGATGAAGAGAAAAGAAAGCTTATAGAATATCTAATCAACTCGATTTCTAAGATAATGAGATTTAAAGAGAGGTTAGCAGCAAAGGTTATAGAATTTTAAAGGTTAGAGCATGAAGTAGCTTCACTAAGGAAGGAAGTAAAAGAGTCTAAAGACAAGCTACACAAGTTTGGAAGAAGCTCAAAGAAATTGGATAAGATTATCAAGGTACAAAGATCTTCATCAAACATGACAAGACCTGGTTTTGAACATGAACATAGAGAACAAGGAGAGGAGTCAATATCAAGCTCCAAAGAAGAATAAGCTTCAGAAGAAGAGAAGAAAGTGAGAATTATAAGGATGAGTTCAACAAGGAAAGGAACAATGCATAGATGAGGAACAAATGGAACATGAAACAACATAGGAAAGAAGAGACTAAGAGACCAATGAGGTCAAGGCAAGGTTTATTCAATAGATGATGTTTTTCATGTCATAGGTTTGGTCACAAGGCTACATAGTGCATGACACATGAAATACATGGATATGGTTTCACCAAAAAAAAAAATCAGAAATGGGTATCTCTTTCAAGGGTATTGCTACTCTTGTAATTAGTTTGGTCATAAGGTAGTTAATTGCATTGTTCATGACATGAATGGATATGGATTCACTAGGAGAAACTACAAGACATTTGTACCTTGAAGGAACCACAAAATTAAATGTTATAAGTGCAATAATGTTGGGTATGTGACTAAGTGGTGTAGAGTAGAATTTCCAGACACAAGCAGGAATAGAAACATTCATAGGAATCAGAAGGATCGTTTAAGGAAGAAGGTGGACAAATAGAAGGAGCAATGTATGTTTGTAGTAGAGATACTCCCACCCCAAAATTAACCATATCAAAGATAGGAGGTGGGCGAGGGTCTAAGCTAAGAGTCTCATTCTTAGACCCAAGCCCCAAAGGTGGCCCTTTATCATTGATGTCAAAGGGAGAGAAATTTGAGTTAGGGGGAGAGCATTCAGTCAGGGGGAGAAATTTTTTAAAAAGGAAAAAGAAATGGTTATAGAAAAAGGATTGCCATCAATGACAAAGAAGGATATTTTTGGAAATTTTGAGTTAGTTGTGTTGTCATTGATGTCAAGAGTCAGTGTGAGTGATCAGTGTAGGACTTGGCAGAAGAAGGGTTAAAATATTTATATTTTAAGCCCAAAAGATTTGGTTTAATAGCTTCACATGATTGGTCAAAAGGATGATTAAATACCCTAAAGGAAAGGCCTAAAGAAAATAATATTATAATATTTATTATTATAAAATTAAAGGAGGTCATAAAATGTCTAAGGGTGAAAGAGAAAAATACCTAGGCCAAATGGAAATAATATTATAATATTTTTATTATAATATTAAAGGTTAAAATTAAAGCCTAAGGTAGTTTATAAATTATTTATAATATTTATATTATAAATTAATTTATAAAATGATATTATTTAAACCGTAAAGTTAGGGTGGGCACAATTTTATTTTTAATTATTCTCCTCCCCATCGACGTTCGATGAGATTGGCATATGGTATAAATATCATATGGTTTGCCAACCAAAAGTCTAAGTCTCCAATTAATGCATATGTGAAAAAGTGAAAAAAATCTAAGTGCGAATTTCGTGAGCATACAAAGGGATTTTAATTTTTAAAATTTTCAGAAAAAAACATGACAAATAAATTGTTAGTGGTGCAGAGCTTTATCACCAACCGATTGGTTGAGCTAGTGGCAAGTGGTCGGTGGTTAAGTCGCTAGGAGAGCAGAGTTTCTATGTTCGAGTCTCAACGAGGGAAGTTTTTTTTTGTTTTACTTTTGGCTTCAGATTGAAGGTACTAAGTTCACAAGGTGCTTCTCCATCCCAAGTGAGCGCCTAGCTCACGCAGCAGTTGGGCCACAACTAGGGCAGTGGTGGCACTGCAACCTAGGATCGAATCCCACCGAGGAGTGTGCAAGGTACTTTAATTTTTATTTTTTTGAGCACATGGTCCAAGGTCTAAGGTTGCATGGTGAGCGCTATTTGAGCATGTGGTCTATTTTGTTAAGTGGGCACCTAGGGAGTTAAAATGAGGGTAAGGTAAAATTAATTTTTACCTTAGTTAAAAGGTTGTAAATGTTATAATTGTGATTTAAAAGTAAATTGCATTGTTTCTGATTTGTAATGTCAATTATTTTTGAAATGCAATTTTTGAGTAGGGAGACATAAGTGAGAATTTTGGATTAATTTATGCATTAAATTTCTGAAAAAGGTTATAGTGAAAGTGTGTAATTAGAGTCTTTGTTTGAGAATTTTGGAGATTATAAGGTGTACTTGAGACTTGTTAATTTGTGTAATGGTGAATTAATTTTTGAGGAGGATATTTGTGGAGATTTTGAGATAGGTTGGTTCTATCTAACCTTGAAATTGGAAAAGAGGATTTGATTGTGATTGAGACAGGTTTTTGAAGACATATCTCCATAAAAACAAAAGGTATGGGCATATCTTCCTTATGAGTGAAATATTATTAGATTGACTGTTGTGAAATACAAAGTTGGAGTGAAAAGGTTTGTTTGATAAGCATTGTTGGAAATATTTGAGTGAGATTTCATATGCTTGATTGGTGAATGTTTGAGATAAATTTTTTTATGTGAGATTGAAAACTATACTTAACTAGGGTTTGTGAAAAATCATGAGTATCATTGTTATGTGAGATTGATAACCATCTTGAACTAGGGTTTGTGAAAGGTCATGAGTATCATTGTTATGTGATATTGATAACTATATTGAACTAAGATTTGTGAAATATCATGAGTATCATTGTTATGTGAAGTTGAGCACTATATTGAGCTAGGGTTGTGAAATATCATTAGTATCATTGTTATGCAAATGTGGAATCATATTGAGTCAAGGTTTGATATTCATAGTGTGAGTTGTTGGAAGTATAGTGAAATAGTTGGTTAGGGTTTGTAAGCAATTTGTGTTTCATTGAGTGAATGGTTGAGTAAATTTGGATGAGAATTATTTATTGAAAGTATTGGAGTGATAGTTCAAGTTCTGTGAAACAAATTGTTCTTTATTATAAATTGATTTGAAAGACAGTTTGGAAGTGATTGAGTATTTTTGTGAGTGTGAAATATATTGAGTCTCTAACCATTCTCTATATGTTTCTATGGATAAATAGGATTATGAGTGAAACTTGTTTGTGTGATTGAAAATATTTTTTGAAAGGATTAAGTTGAATTTTTTATGCAAGTTTTGCAATTTATTTGAATATGCTTTTGTGAAATCTAGTGGATAGATTTGATCAAGTCCTAGAGGGTACTTGAGGACAGATTTAAGCAATATTTTGTGAAATATTGTGGGATGATTTGAGTAAGTTCTAGAGGGGACTTAAGGATAGATTTGAGTAAGCTTTTGTGAAATCTTAAGGACATATTTGTGTGAGCTTTTGTGGAAGCTTACAAGAAGATTTGAGGTAAGTCTTAGAGAAGACTTGTTGAGCAGACTAGAAAAGTTCTAGAGAGAACTTGTTGAGAATATTTGAGGTAAGTCTTGGTGAAGACTTGTTGAGCATATTGGACAAGTTCTAGAGAGAAATTTTTGAGTAGATTTGAGGTAAGTCTTGGTGAAGACTTGTTGAGCAGATTGGACAAGTTCTAGAGAGAACTTGTTAAGCAGATTTGAGGTAAGTCTTGGTGAAGACTTATGGATAGATTTGAGGTAAGTCTTTGAGAAGACTTGAGAGTAGAATTGATTGATTTATTTGTTCAAGCTTTGTGTTAAGGCTTGGGGTAAATATAGTAGAGTTGATTTGTGATTAGATCAAGATTTGTGTTAAGGCTTGAGGATATATTTGAGATCGAGATTGAGCAGATTTGTGTTAAGGCTTGAGGACATATTTGAGATAGAGATTGAGCAGATTTGTGCTAGACTAAAGGATAATTTTTAGTGTAGATTTGAGATAGAGATGGAGCATATTTATGCTAGATCGAAGGATAGTGTTTAGTGTAGAATTGAGATAGATATTGAGCAGATTTGTGATAGACCAAAAGATAGTTTTTAGTGCATATTTGACATATCTATTGAGTGGATTTGTGCTAGACCAAAGTACAGTGTTTAGTGCAGATTTGAGATAGAGATTGAGAAGAGCTGAGAGAAATATTTGGAGGTGACAAAGCAAAGGATAATAGTATTGAGTGGATAGATATCCATTAGCCAAGGCAGTGAGGATAGAGGTATTATGATTGAGGATAAAGGTCTTCTGTGGAGAGAGATCCATAATATAGTGCAATGGAGGCATTGATTCTTCTAAGAGATCACCAAATAGAGCAAAGGAGAAGGATTTCTCCTATGGATAGAGATCCATGAACCAAAAAATGGGAAAGATTTCTCCTATGGATAGATATCCACAAATTTGATTAGGGGATTAGTATCTCCTTTGGACAAAGGTCCATAAAAATTTTAATACGGAAGGATTCCCAAGAGATTTATCGAGAAAATGTTAGTGAAATATTTTATCCGTGGAGTAGCCCACATTAGATGAACCACGTAAATTGGTGTCTCTATTGTGTGTGGTGATTTGTGCATTGCTTTGAAAATTGGTATTGATATTACCATTGATATATTGCTTAATATTGTTTGGGAAAGAAAATTAAAAAGTGGTCTTATAATTTTCACCTCCCTCATTTCAGTATAAGCTTATGTTATTCATTCACTCATATCTCATCATTGATTGTCTCAGTAAGAGCAAGGAGGAAGCGGGATTTGTCAAGTGTCTTATCTTACAGTCTTGAGGAACCTTTGCCATTGATGTCAAAGGGGCGAATTTCAGTAAAGGGAGCAACTTGTCAGGAGGACCATTTTGTGATTATGTTGCAATAAAGGACAATTTCATTGTAGGGTTGCCATCAATGACAAAGGGGGAAATTATTAGAAATATTTAGTTTTCATTGATGTCAAAGGCAGAAATATCTTCAAGGATGAAATGTTGAGTTGTCATTAATAATAAAGGAACATATATCTTCAAAGGTGATTTCATATACTTTAATATTTAAGTGAAATATTTAAATATTAAAGTGGAAGGTTTATATTTAAATCATAAGATTTAAAAATATAAAATTTTAAATAAAGTGGAAGATTTATATTTAAATCAAAATATTTAAATATATAAAAGGTCAAAAATTTAAATCTGCTTGCTCCGACCTCCTTGAGCTCACAATACAAAAGAGAGTTTGAAAAATAAAATATTCAAATAATGGGATGAACTCTTTGGGCATGAATAACAAAAAGCATATTAATAGAAGGCTATAAATTCACTTTGGTAATAGTAATAAATTCAAAGATATCCTTTGAGTGGGGAAAGAGTAGCAGGTAGAAGACAAATGAGGATAGGAGTGCAAATTTGATGGTGTAGAAACAATCGAAAGAAAACTTTAAATATTTTTTTGTGCCACTTGGATCTCAACCGGGTGGTTAGCCCAACCAGTTGCCTAGCTCATGCTGGAGAGTTGCGGTGTAGAAGGTCTAAATGTTGAATCCTCTCGATGCCTATTTTGCTATGTTTTGTTGTTTGAGATAACACAAACAAGGATCCATATAGTTTATGGTGCACCTTTAATTTCATCCACTGGGGTAACCCAATCATATTCCTATCTCGTTTTAGGGCGCTACGGTGTAGAATTTTAGAGGGTCGAATCTCTTTGATGCCTATTTTATTTAAGCATGTGAGATAACGCAGTGAAGAAGTTAAATATTCTATTGTACCTTTTGGTTTCATCTACTATGGTAGCTCAGTTGGTCACGAGCCCATGTTAGGGCACTATACTTCTAGAGGTTAGAGGATCAAATCTCATCCATTGTTGTGCAAGGTAAGGGTAGAGTTTTTAATTAATTTTAAAAGGGATATATAAGGATTTATGTTATAAGCTTTTTTTTTTGCAAATTTTATAGAAGGGAGATATAAGGAGTTATGTTATAAGATTTTATTTTGCAAGTTTTAAAAAGGGAGATATAAGGAGTTAGTTTAAATTAATATTTATTGTGAATGTTGTTAAAAGGAGTGATAAGGATATTAAGTATTTGATTTGGAGTTTAGATAAAGAAGAAAAAATAAAAATTATAGATCAGATTTGTATGCAAGATTTGTGTATTGTTTATGATTGGATTTGGGAGTAGATGAGCAGTGTTTGTGAGTAGATTTGAGCATAGTTTATGAGAAGATTTTGGAACAGATTTGAGTAGTGTTTATGAGTAGATTTTGGAACATATTTGAGCAGTATTTGTGAGAAAATTTGAGCAGGTTTTGTGAGTAGATTTTGGAGCAAGATTTAAGGATAGAGCTGAGCAAATTTTTGGACCAGACTTATGAGTAGAAGGGGATTGGTGTCTTCTATGGATTGGTATCCATGAACTTGAGTCAAGGGGATTTGTGTCTCATGTGGATTGGTGTCCATAAAATTATATAGGGGATTGGTGTCTCCTGTGTATTGGTGTCCACAAACTTGTATAGAGGATTGGTGTCTCTGTGGATTGGTGTCCATGAACTTGTCCTATGGGTTAATTCACATGAAATTTATTGAAGGAATTTATAAGCAATATTTTGTCATGGTTTTATCCTAAGAGGGTGTTTCCACATAAAATATTTGTCTCTTATGTGTATGGTGATTTGTGCATTGTTTCATTATTGAATTGATATTATTTGAAGTTATTACTTTGGAAATAAAAGAGAAAAGTGTTATCTTATATTGTTCACCCCCCCCTCACAGTATAAGTGTGTTTTCTTCACGTTGCATCACCATTCACAATGCATCAAAACTAGGCATTAAGTAATCATTCATAAATACATAGTTTATCATGTAAAAACTCCTACCAAGATGGGGGTTCTATAATACTACCCCCCTTGGACTAAACACATTCTCATATATTTTCTTGTTACAAAAAGTTATTACAATGCATTTTCAAATAAAAAGGGAAAATATCTTTTCATATCCTCCACTTTATACCAAGTAGCACTCCTTCCAGAATATCAGTCCCATTGGACCTTACATTGTTCTAGAGTTTGTTTCCTCATTGATTTGGAATGAAACTCTAAAATATTACCGCTATCACTTCAGTTGCCTCAGGGTTTGCCATCTGCAATTTAGGAACATCCCACACATTATCAAGGTCAATAATATACCTCCTAAGTAGGGATATATGGAAGGTGTCATGAACATTTGATAGTTTAGGTGGTAAGGCATGTTTGTACACAACTGGGCTAATATTCTTGATGATATCAAAGGGACCAACAAATCAAGGATCTAAATTCATGGATTTGATGGAAATTTTTATTTGCTTAAACCTTAAAAATACTATGTATCCTATAGAGTATTCCCTTGGAAATATATTCAAATAAACATAGCTTTTATAATGATTTATTGCTTCCTTAACCCTTTGCCTAATTGTCTTAAGTAGGATTTCCATTATTTTGACCATTTTTTGTTTTATCACAACTCAATATTCTAAAATGTTCCAATATAATGGTGTTCTATACCTCTTGCCATACAAGGCATCAAATGGGACCATACCTAGAGAAAAATTATTCCCATTATTGTAGAAAAACTCTATAATATGTAGGTAGTCTTTCCATAACAAGTTATGATCCATGTAGTACATGTGAAGCATATCTTCTAGTACTTGGTTTACCCTTTCATTTTAACCATCGATCTTAGGATGATATGCAGAGCTTATATTCATTTTTATGCCCATCACACGGTGTAGGTATTTTCAATATTTTGAAGTAAATCTAGAATCCCTATCTAAAATAATCATTCTATGGAACCTATACAACTTGAATATCTCTTTGGAAAACCAATTAGCCACAACCTAAGAATTGTTTTTTATATTTCTTGGTATAAAATGTGCAACCTTAGTCAATCTATCAACTACTACAAGGATTGCATCATGTTGATACCCGATATTGGGAAATCTTACTATAAATTTCATACATATAACCTACCATTTTTGCGTGGGTATATCATGTGGATACAATTACCCTATAGGATGTCTATGTTTAACCTTCACCTTTTGGAATTCTAAGAAGCAATAAACAAAATTGGTGATATATTTCTTCATTCCTATCCAAAAGGTCTTTTTCATATTATGCATCATTTTGGCCATTCTAGGATTAGAAAATTAAGGATATTTGTGCAATTATTTAATTATTAGTCTCCTTAAATCACCTATTTTTGGCACAATGACCTTGTCCTTATAGCACAAAAGACCATATTTCATGCCAAAATCCTTATTTTATTTAGGATTTCTTCCAATTTTTATTTGAATTTCCTTGCAATATTCATCTTGAGATTGCATCCTCTTGACTTGGTCTAATAAATCTACACAACCCTAGGTCAGAGCTACCATGTGCCTTCTTTTGCTTAAGGTATTTGCCACCTTATTTTATTTCCCTTTGATATATTCAAGATCAAAGTCATATTCGGATAAAAAATCAACCCATATTCTTTATATTGCATTAAGTATAGGTTGGGCAAATATATACCTCAATATTTGATGGTCAATTCTTAGCTCGAAGGGTCTCCCTACTAAATAATTATGCAAGATCTTAAGAGCATGTACTACCACTGCTAGATCTAGATCATGCATAACATAGTTGATTTCATGTTTCTTGATTTTTCTTGATGCATATACTACAACTAATTAATTTTGGGATAGCACTCCTCATAGTCCTTCTAGTGATACATCAGTGCATACTAAGAAGTTTCCCTAGGGGTCTATAATCTTCAATATCAATTCCATGGTGAATTTTTATTTAAGCAACACAAAAAAAACTTCACACTTCTCTATCTACTTAAATTTCTTTCCTTTCTTTTGGAGATTGGTTATTGTAGTGGTTGTTTTGGAGTAATCCTTCACATTTTTTCTATAATAGCCCATCATACCTATGAAGCTTTATAATTTAGTCACATTGGTAGGTGGCAACCAAGTTAGAATGGATTCAATAATTTTTGGGTCCATTGAAATTATTTTGGAAGATATTATATGTCCCAAATATCATACCTCACGTACATAGAAATCATTTTTGATAGGTTCCAAAAGAGTTGATTTTATCTTAACAATTTCAGCATAATTCTAATATGTCTATCACGCTCTTTCCTATCCCAAGAATATACTATAATATCACATAAAAACACAAGAATGAGCTGATCCATATGCCTTTTGAATATTTTATTCATTAAATTTATGAATACGACTAGGGCATTAGTCATCCCAAAGGGCAATATTATAAATTCATAATGTTTGTATCTGGTTTTGAATGTTGTCTTATGAGTGTCCTCCTCACGTATCCTTAATTGATGATACCTTGATTTCAAATCAATATTTGTAAACATAATGTCATCCTTTATTTGATCGAACATATCTTCAATCCTAGGTAAAGGATACATATTATTGATAGTTTCTTTGTTGAGCATTTTATAATCTATGCATAGCCATAAATATTCATCTTTATTTTTAATAAATAATAATGATGCATCCCATGGTGGCACACTAGGATTTATTAGTCCTTTTTCTAACAATCCTTGTAGTTTTACTTTTTACTCTTGCATTTATATAGGATTCATCCTATAAGGAGCTTTGTGGATAAGTTATTTCTCATGGAATTGACTCAATAGTGAAGTCAAATTCTTACACAGGAGGAAGTCCACGTACGTCTTCATTAAATACATCCTTAAATCCTTGCAATATTGGGTGTCTTCCAAAGATATCTTTTTTCTAATCCTACCCAATTTTTGTAAGTTTCATGACATAAACCATCCATCCTTTTCTAAGGGTTTTCTTTAGTTGCATAGCAAACAATAACTGGGGTTTGAATGATCCTTGCTCACTATGGATCCTTAGTTTTTCCTTCTCCCTTTTTGAATACTCTATCCACCTATCCTAGAAATTGATTAAGGCTTTGTGAGCCTATAACCAATCCATACCTATAATAATATCAAAAGCATGTACTAATCTATATGTAAAAATCCTATGATAGAACCATTGGCTAGGGTATTTTTTTCCATAGGAAAACATTGATCCACTCAATAGGTTTGTCTAGAACAATACTCAACATTCCACCCTTGTGGAAAATGTTAGAATATTATTATTGTTATAATGTGCACTATGCCTATAATTGACAGGTTGACATTTGTCTTCTACCACTTGTCCCTGTCTTCAGTTTGAGTTGGAGTGGTGTCTTCTGAAAGACACTTGGAGTGGAGCTTATGACACTTGTCATATCTCCCTCCTAATCTTGATGCTTATATGTTGTAAGATAACTTGTAAATAAAGAATGCCTTTTGTTCAGTCCCAACATTTGGTATCAGAGCAGGTTCCCTCTCCTGCCTGTGAAACCCTTGAGGGGGGATTTCCATCATGGAAATCCTCCCTCCCCCCTCATTTTTTTAAATTTTTTTACCGAGGGAGTATGCTCTCCATCATTTGATGGATCAGAAACCAGATGGTAAAAATTTAAAAATTTGGGAAATATTTTCATGTTTTCTTTAACAAAAATTACGATGGGCTGCTGGCTGTCAAAGATCAGTTTTAAATCCAAATATAGATGAGAACAGAGCATTCTATATAATGCCTACCTCACTTTGCGTTATTAGCAAAGAGATTCAGCTTCAAGCAGTGATCCAAAAGAGGGCTTCTGCGTTCAAAGTTTTCTTTTAACATAAGCATTGTTTATGGTTTTGCTGGCGAAGACTTAATTCATGCAGCAAGCCATTATTTTTAAAATTCAGGTGATGGTATAAAAGTTTGAGAAACCCCTGTTGGAGACGTTTCATCCATGAGAAAACTGTAGGTGATCATTTATGGTGTGTTGATGTGTTCCTCTACGAAAATGGAGATGTAGCTATAAACGGTGAAGTTGGAGGTGTTGATCCGCTGCCGAACGCAATGGATATTTCAGTTCTGTGCCCCGTAGTGGATGCATGATGGAGATGAGACCAATTTTTTTATAATATTCCTGAAGTTTTGGTGTCAATAAATATCTTGGCCCGGTGATGGAGTGCCTATATTTTTTGGGTTTGTCGTGTGTGATTGGCATTGAGATGGCATCTTCTGTTGAAACTCATGCATGAAGAAGGGCAATTACACATGCATGAACTCATTTTACTCCATTGGTTTTTTGATGGCGTTTGCGGTTTGGGGAGGGGGGAAGGAGGAGCCTCCTGCTCCCCCTCGGCCTCTGCCCGGGCCGGATGAAAATGAGATGGTCCAGATTGCAGAGGGCGGTAAATTGTTGGATTTTAGAACTCGCCTATCGCCCATCATTTTCTTTTGAAGCGAAGATGCTCTAGATATTCACCTTGCTTCTTTTTTAGTGTTTCATTGTCATTCTAGAATAGATTTCATCGATTTTGTCCAAAATTAGATCAAATCGAAAGGTTGAATTTTCAATAATCTTCACAATTTGTGGTGGCATCTCTGTCAAGATTTCGGATTCATCCCCTACATTCATTGGCATGACGAATCAAACTAAAATGGAAGAAGTTAGTTGTATAGAGAGAAAAAGAGTACCCCCAGGTGTGAAATTTATTGAAATAATAAGGTCTAAGTGTGGGTCGCGCAAGCCAAGCCACTGCGCATATCAATTATCAGTTCTGATATTAACATTCATGAAATACACGTCTTATCATGCTTCCAGAAAACCTTCGTCCATTGTTAAGAGTGTTTTGGACCTTGACAAAGAAAACTCCATTTTTTGAAGCTAGTGGGACTTCTGCATAGATAATATCAAGTTTTCACCAGGATTGTCATTCCCGTTAAAGTATTTTTTAGTTATCGTCTGGGTAGTTTGGGTCCCTAGCTTCGCTGCTGTAGCTCTACCATGAACACTACCGTTGACATCACCTTTTTTAACTAAACGATGACAATGAAGTTTTCTTTGACTGGCTATGAGTTCAGGATTTGAGGGACTACAACATCTTACGGTTCCATTCTATCAATGGAGGCTCCACCATTAGAGAAAATTGGCATTAAAGATGGTGAGAACAAAAGGCCTAGTTTGGAGGTTTTATCACCACAAATGCCTCCAAATTTCATGGAGGATGCATCGTGAAGGACCCGTGTCTATTACTTTACGATGTATACTATGGAAGATCAACTCTCGACGAAGTGGACGATTACCAAGGGAACCTCGATATAGCCCGATTCATAGGCAAATTTGGTGAGACATCGCGAGTCTACGTGTTCGTTGCTCCAGGTTCTGTAGTGGATGTCAGTGGAAGTCGATAGATGACATTTGTTGTTTCTTGATGGAATGGTGTTTTATGCCGTATCTTGCTACTATTAAACTCTAATTAATGTGGATACCGACTGTGGTGGTGTAACAGCGTGTTTCAGATGATTGATGAAGCGACGAAAACCCTAGACTGCTAATGGCCAAGGAATGAGATTGATACGTGGATGTATCCATCATGGCCCATAGTTTTTTTTGTTGAGTGGCAGACAAGCGCCATGACCTGTTGATCCAGAAGAGGAGCTGGAATGATGGCTCAAAACTATGCAATTTCCTTGGAGGGAATTTTTTTTTTTTTATGGTCATTTTTTAAAAATCCTTTTCCACATGGAGAGTGGAAGTGGGAGCTAAAGGCCTACATGGCCTACTTTATCGTAATTTCAAAAGTGAGAGGTCCACATGGTCCTATTTTTTTTACATGGAGGTGGAAGGCCTAGATGGCCCATGTAAATCCCCTACGCGGGAAATTTTAATGCTATTTTTTTCCGCTTGAGAGCGATGCCACCATTGAGCGATGTTGTTTATTTACTACCTAGATAGGCATGGTATTGTTTTCCACATATTGAAGGCCCCATTCACATACAAGTATAGGGGTATTTATAGTCGTTGGAAATTTTTTTCTGCAACGGACACAATGGTGGTGTCAATTTGTAATTTTGAGGCTATTTCAATTGAGTTTTTTAGCCTCAAATTTTTTCTACCTTGGAGTGCACTCTCGGTTGTACCCAACACTCCCAAGGCACTTGTAAGTGAACCTAGTATCTAGTATACTCCTCTTTCTACTTGGTGGATGCAGCGGCTAGTTACCCATGCATTCCGGTAAGATGAGGTGACTACCATAAGAACACTTCTTCTAGGGTCTACAGACATAGACACCCTAGAATATATATACTGAAGACTACAGACGAAGACACTTCAGAAGATTCTCTTCTATTCTTCTTTCTTCTCCTCCACACTTGGATTCTAAGGCTCAATTTTATTGTATTTCATGGCTCGTATTTCTTTTGTATTAAGGTGCATTTTCGACAGAGACCGACACCTTCTAGATTGAGTTCACCATGAGGAGGGACTTGATATTCATGGTGGATCTAGTCAGTGACCTACGAGAGGCAACATCCTCTGAGGATGACCTACAGAGGCAACAGACCCAGAAGTGGTTGACCCTGAGGCACCCATGATGACCCTAAGGCACTTAGACGGCTGACCCAGTGGAAATAGACCCATGGAAGTGGCTGACCCTGAGGCAACAGATCAAGATGTATACATAGTGAATCTAGCATTATTCACAGTTGGAGAGCCAAGCGCAAAGAGCACGAGCCTAGACCAAATCAGCAATAAAGGAGGATGTAGAATTTTTTTTTTTTTTAGAGAAGTCAACATTAAGGGGGAATGTTACCTAATGTTGACTTGTTTTTTTATTTAGTTAGGATAGTGCACATTAAGGGGGAATGTTAGAATTAATGTAATGTGCACTATGCCTTCCTTGACACTTGTCAGTTTCACTTGACAAGTGTCATGCATTTCATATAGGCTTATGCCTATATCAGAGCGGTGAGATCCGCCTGTAGGACTGATTATGGAGTCAGGGAGTATGCTCTCCACTCATTGAGTGGATCAAAAACCAGAAACTTCATAAAGGACAATCCTCATCGTACGAGGACATGCCTCTTTCCAGATTTTTTAGGAGTTTTCTATTGTGAGAGCTATTTTTTCTGAAGGAGTTTTGTTGAAGCATTCGAGATCTGAGTTCTATTTAAAAAAAAAAAGAATAGCTAACACTTTCTTTAATTTATCAAAGTGGTGTTGTCCACGCTGTCTTCCTATGTGCATCGTCTGTCCTCCACTAATTTTTGGGCCTATTTATTCTCACCTTAGATGCTTCCGGCTCAAGCTGTCTGTTTTCACTATACCCTATAATACACAAATTTGGCTACAAAGAGTTAAAAATTCGTCAGCCTTCTTGGATTAGTGATGGCATTTTCTATTTTCAAAGCGGTGTCCTGTCCTACGATTTCAAATAAAGAATTGGTCGCTTTGACGGTTGAGATCCAATGCTTTCATTGTTTTTCCCTTTGTATTTTCTTGGTTCCTACAACTAAATATTTTGGTGGAAGCTAATGAAACTGCGGTCGAGAATTGTGGCTTTTATAAAAGATCGCTAGGTAGGTAGAAGCCTCCAAAAAGAATTTTAGTAATCCTTGCATGGACAAATTTACCTTAAGCCATCTGTTTATTCGTATTTGGAAAGCTGGTGTTTCTCTTGTTTTTTAAGGTCCTTCCATATTTGCCCAAAAATAAAATAAAATTGTATCTTCCCTATCCCGCCATATAGCAGTTGAGATCATGAGATCATGTAGCAGTTGAGAGCTGAGATCATGGACGTTTATTAGAGGAGGTGGATATTTTTTATGTTTATAGACATTTTTTTAGAGGAGATGAGATTGTGTAGCCAAGAATTTTTTTCTTGTAGTGTATCTCCTATTGTGTTCTACAGATATACTTTCGTGGAGTATTCAAATTTCGGTGCCCCCATTCCCGTTGATTTTTTTTTAGACATGGACCGTGGCCTGTTCATTAGATGCTAGATTATTTGTGTTCAAAGGTAAATATTTCATGTTCGTGGCTAGTGTGAACAACGAAGGAGGAAGTGTTGGAGGTGTTAGACGTCCTGCAATCTATAGGAGCCCACTACGTCCATCGATCATAGTGCAAAAAACATCCCACATTCACCTGGAGGACCTGGAAAAACCCTAAAGCACGATAGCCATCACTAATTTTAAGAAAATATCAGGCAACAGATACTGGTTGTGCTAGTACTAATGATGAAATAGGCATAGTAATTGTTTCGATAGAAGAAACTATGGCTAAAGCAATTCCTAAAGATAAAGCCAGATTTTTCACTATAGATGAAGCTGGAGCAACACCATTAGCAACAACAGTAGCATCTGGAGCTAGCGGTAGTGGAGGTTTCATCACTTTGTTTTGACTTGATAACAGATCCATTGTAGAGACAAAAGGAGAGAAGATAGAAGCGGCCCTAATTTATTCCACTATCGATGGTATTCATCAAATAAGGCCATTGCACCACAAGTGGCATAGTTGGTAGTGAAACTTAGGTGCATCGGAGACATCAATGATAAAAATGACGAGATTGCTACTAGTCAAATCAAGTCCAGCTTGGCGTCTTCCATGCCATCCACAAGTGAAAAAGGTGAAAAGCACTAAAACTTAAGAACATTTTTCTTAATTTTTCAAAGGGAATTTCAAAACAGTTGTATAACTCCTTGGTGTTACGTATCATAAAAACTCCCATACTAAGCATTTTGGTCCAGATTAGAACTCGGATGGGTGACTACTTGGGAATGTCTTGGAGCTGCACACATTTTTAAGAGTCATTGTTTTTTGTTTTGTTGAAACATCAATTTGTATCCGACTATATGCTTATATATAGTCGTTGGAAAGAGAATTTTGAGGGCAATCCATTGGTCAAATTAGTTTTCAGTTTTGAGATCATTTACTCAGCTGAATTATGACTTGAAGTTGAGATTGTAAAACAGAGTGCATTTTCGGTAGCATCCGACACTCTTGGGTGAAAAATTGCAAAGTTGTGAGGGGCTCAAATTTTTAAGTCTTTGGGGGGACATTATGCCAAGTTATTCATTGAATTTGGCAAGTTTGAGGTAATCTTGTAAGTGAAGGCATTGATATTATCTCATATTTTTGGAGGCACATTTGGGGCTAATTTTTTTTTTAGCCAAATACAAATCATCAACTTAAGGGGTGATTTAGGGCCCCTTGTCCCTTATCGGTGGATTCATTTTGTGGCACTCTCTTGGACACTAGGTGTTTGTTGCTTGCATCTTCTATTTGGGCTTTGTATACATTTTATGCTTGCTATCACCCTTGCATGACTTTGGGTTTTATAATTGTAATAAAGTGTAGTTCCATTTCATACACACTTGACACTAAGCCATATACAAGCAAGCAAACACATACAGGCATTTTCAGCAATAATACATTGGCACATTGATTGTAATAATTCTACAAAGAGCAAGCATCACAATTTTATAATTGCCTATGTTCCACACATAAAATTCTCAAAATACTTATAGTCTCCCTCACGTAAGGGAGGGTATATTGAGTAAGTTTGATATAAAGGTCTGGCAGGTTATTCTCTTTCAGAATTGCCTATGTTCCACGTATCAACTGCTTAAATGCTTATAGTCTCCCTCACGTAAGGGCAGGTATATTGAGAAGTTTGGTATAAAGGTCTAGAAAAATTCTAATTCTTACTCTCTTTGGATAGAAAAAGGCACTTATGTTCAACTTAACCCTCCCACTGTTGGAATCTCTTGAAGATTTAGAGTGGAAAAACTAGGCGAACCCTCCTTTGGATCTTCAACGATGTACCCTATATTTTTTTTAGGGCTCTAATTTGGCATTTTTCATTCTTACTTAATCCTTTGTTGATCTCCATTTTTCTTTTGATCCTTTTCTAAATCATGGCTACTACAAATCTATTAAGTGGACTTACAAAGAAACTTGAAGGAGCACAGACTTTTGCAAATTGGAATTATGATATGGAATCAATATTAATGATGAATGACATGTGGGACTTTGTGAGAGATAAGCAAGCTAATGAAGACCCACTCACTGCACCTACAAACCGTAAAGAAAAAACACAATTTGAGAAGAATTCCAACATAGCTTTAAGTTTAATAAAGCTAGCTACAGGAATTCAATGCAGAGAAATTGTAAGGGCTACAAAAAAACCTAAACAAGCATGGGATACTCTCAATAGATTGTTTGATATGCCAAGTTAAGATAATATTTTGTATCTCAAACAAAAATTACACAATCTATGTATGAAAGGCTCACTTACCGATTATCTTATGGAAGTGAAGTCTATTAAAAATGTTTTCTTAGCTACTGGTAAAACCCTAGATGATAATGAGTTAATTCCAATAATGTTGCATGGTCATCCTTCAAAGTTTCACTCCTATGCTACCATGTTAGACTTGAGTGGTAAAAAAATGAATTCAACACTTGAGGATATTGAGATCCTACTTAAGAAGCATGAGCAAGCCCTAACCAAAGATGAAGAAATTGAAGCCACATCAGCAGCTTTTGCCACCAAAGCAACTTTACAGCCTACACAAAACAAGGGTCAAAATAAGCATAATCAGATTCAAAGGGGTAGACAACATCAAAGATACACACAGTACCAGCAGTAGCCAAATCAACAGTACTAGCAACAACCACATCAGTAAAAATACCAGCAACAGCCACAACAACAACAGTACCAACAACAACAAAGATGGCAAACAAGACCTCAAGGGGGTCAAAACAACAATCAACAAGGGTGTGAATATTGTGGAAAATGGAATCATAATATTGCTAATTGCTATAAAAGGCAAAGAGAACAGGGAGAACCACAAAATAATAATTTGAACACATTGTATGCAGCCAACCAAATTAATGTTGAAGATAAAGAATGTTGGTATATTGATTCTGGAGTAGCAAAGCACATGACAAGAAGGCAATATTGGTTGACCAAGGTTCAGCCCACATCAAATCAATTCATTACTTTTGGTGATGAAAGTGCTCTACCCATTGAAGGTATTGGGGAGGCACCATTAACTTTGCATGATGGTAATAATGTTCCTGCAATAGATGTTTTGTATGTGCATGGTCTTAAAAGGAGTCTTCTTTCTATTGGACAACTTACAGATAAGGGCTATAATGTCTATTTTGAAAAAAAAATGCTACATTAAGGAACCCAATGGCCATGACAAGGCCATGGGAGTGAAAAAGGATGGTGTTTATTACCTCCTTACAAAATCTGTAACAAAAACATATTTGCATACAACAAATTTCTCTTTGGAGTACATGTGGCATGAAATATTGGGACATTTAAATTTTAATAATCTTAAAATGATGGCTACAAAAGGATTAGTTAAAGGACTCCCACATCTTAAGGAGTCAAAATGATTTTGTGATCCATGTGTAATAGCCAAACACCATAGGCAACCATTTGAAACAGGAAAGGCATGGAGAGCTAATAGACCTTTGCAATTGATTCATTCAAACATTTGTGGGCCAATGTCTATTCAATATTATACTAGGGAAAAATACTACATCACTTTCATTGATGATTACAGCAGAAAGGTATGGATCTACCTAATTCAATATAAGTGGAAAGCCCTTGATAAGTTCAAAGAATTCATCGCACTTGTTGAAAGAGAAAGTGGCTATCAAATCTCCACCTTAAGATCAGATAATGGTGGAGAATATGTCTCCAATGAATTCTTTAATTTTTGTAAGTATCATGGGATAAGGAGGCAATTCACAACCCCTTATACCCCGCAACAAAATGGAGTTGTTGAGAGGATGAATAAAACAATCACAAATAGGGAAAAATCAATGTTACATGCTGCTATATTACCTAACTCATTTTGGGGAGAAGCTATTCTTACTGCTACATACTTGACTAATAGGTCATACACAAAGACCTTACATGAAATAACACCTGAAGAAGCATGTAGTGGAAGAATGCCCTATGTGGGCCATTTGAGAATATTTGGATGTGATGCCTATGCTCATATTCCTCATAAGAAAAGGAATAAGTTTGATGATAAGAGCCAAAAATGCATCTTTGTTGGCTATAGTGATAGTGCCAATGCATATAAATTATATGAGCCTATTTCCAAGAAAATCATTTTATCTAGGGATGTTACCTTTCATGAGTATCCTCCATATAATCCTCCTAAAGCCCCCACTTTAGAAATAACTAGTGAAATAGTTTCTCCATTCATGCATACAATATCATCTAGTTCTTCTCCTTCACTCATAAATCAATAAATTCATCCACAAGAAGAACTTCCTACAAATAATCCATGTCCTCCATCTCCTCCTAATAATGATCAAGTAACAACATCCAATCTTTTACCCAAGTGGGTTCAAGCCACAATAGATGAAGCCCAAAATCATTTGCCCACCTATACAGGTAAAAGGCCTTCAACCCTAAGACACCAAGTGAATTATGCCCTAATTGCCAAAGTCCTTAGCCAACCTAAACCTTATAATGTCAAAGAAGCACTTGGTGATCCTAAATGGGTTCATGCCATGGATCAGGAATTGGATTCCATTGAAAGGAATCACACTTGGGAGTTAGTTGATTTACCTAAATGAAAATATACCATAGGCACAAAATGGGTATACATAGCAAAATATAAAGTAGATGGCTCACTAGATCGCTACAAGGCTTGCCTAGTAGCTCAAGGCTATAAGAAATAAGAGGGAATTGATTATGAGGAGACCTTTGCTCCTGTGGCTAATATGACTACAATCAGGACAGTTATTGCTATGGTAGCTCAAAAACATTGGCCAATATATCAAATGGATGTCAAAAGTGCATTTCTAAATGGTCATTTGAAGGAGGAAGTGTATGTGAAACAACCACCAAGGTACATAGTTGAAGGCCAAAACAACAAAGTCCTCAGATTAAAGAAAGCTCTATATGGGTTGAAGCAAGCACCTAGAGCTTGGTATGCAAATATTGACTCCTATTTCCTCAACCTTGGTTTCACTAGATCTGCAGTAGAATCTACTCTCTATGTGAAACATTGGAGGAACCACATCATTTTGATTACCTTGTATGTGTATGATCTCCTCATTACAGGTGATGACATAGAAGAAATAAGGTTGCTCAAAGAGGACTTATGCAAGAACTTTGAGATGATAGATTTAGGCCTCCTCCACTATTGCTTAGGAATAGAGGTATGGCAACAACCTGGTAAGATTTTTATCTCATAGGCTAAGTACATTCAGTCTATTTTGGAGAGGTTTCGCATGGAGGAGTGTAAGCCCTCTCTAAATCCCATGGAAACTAGATTGAAATTGCTAAATAATGATGAAGAAGAAAGGGTTGATGGTACACTTTACAGGCAACTAGTTGGAAGTTTGATCTACTTAACTTCAACTAGACCAAATATTTGCTATTCGGTTGGCCTTATTTCCAGATTCATACAGGATCCTAAGAAGAGACATTGGATAGCAGCTAAGAGGATTGTGAAATTCCTAAAGGCCACACCTCATCATGGCCATATGTATAAATCAAGTGATAATTTTTCTTTGATTGGATACACAGATTCAGATTGGGCCAGTTGTCCTGAAACTAGAAGATCTACATCAGGTTATTCCTTTCAATTAGGCCAAGGCTCTATTTCATGGAGCACAAAGAAGCAGCACACAGTTGCACTATCTTCAGTAGAAGCAGAATATAGAGCAGCAGTTGAGGCAACTAAGGAGGAAATATGGTTGAGGCAATTAATTCAGGATATTGGGCTATTCATACATGGTCCAACATATATATATTGTGACAATCAAAGTACCATCAAGATGACCAAGAATCCAATTTTCCATGCTAGAACAAAGCACATTGAGATCCATCATCACTTCATTAGAGAAATGGTCCAAGAAGACATTATACACATGAAGTGTGTACCAACTCAATATCAAGTAGCAGACATCTTCACCAAGTCACTTGGGAAAGACAAGTTTTATCAGTTTAGCAATTTGCTATATCTATGTAAAAGAAGTCAACATTAAGGGGGAATGTTATCTAATGTTGACTTATTTTTTAGGATAGTGCACATTAAGGGGGAATGTTAGAATATTATTATTGTTATAATGTGCACTATGCCTATAATTGACAGGTTGACATTTGTCTTCTGCCACTTGTCCCTGTCTTCAGTTTGAGTTGGAGTGGTGTCTTCTGAAAGACACTTGGAGTGGAGCTTATGACACTTGTCATATCTCCCTCCTAAGATTGATGCTTATATATTGTAAGATAACTTGTAAATAAAGAATGCCTTTTGTTTAGTCCCAACAAAAAATATCCTAGTATTTTTGGAATATACATGACTATACTAAAATAAATAAATTTATCTATAGATCAACTATCAATTAAAATATTTACTTATTGAAAATCTTACCCTTTAAGAGAAATGGGGTGGATTGCCCTACTAACTTATGGCTTCTGATTGCAACATAAATCTTATGGGTAGGTTCTTTTCCCTTTGCACTAGATGTACTCAATCCTAGTTGTTGTGAGCAATGGCTAGCATAGTGTGGGCCTTTGTAATTATAGCACCCACCCTTGGGTCGTGGGTGTACTCCCTATTTTTGCTCTCCCATTTTACCTACTAGTACCAAATTTGGAAAATTTTATGGTTGGGATTTGTTATTGCTGACATTGTTGTTTTTTCTCCTTTGGAAGTTCCTTTTGAACTTTCCTTTCTTCTCGTCATTACTCCCTTTAGATTTTGGGAAGATTTTAGGATTCTATTTTTTTTCTTCGATACATTTTATGAAAAAATCACTATTCCTCTTCCTGAGTACTTGCCAATCGTTTTTAGATAGAACTACATAGTTGAACTAAAGATGAGATTTTATCTTTGGAGCTAAATCATAAGTCTTCTATAATGATTTTGGCTTGTGCATGCTTACATCATGCCTAATATTAGGTTTTGCTCCTAATATAAAGTTATGGATTTTCATCTCGTCATCATATGTGGGTACATATTTCAATAACTTAACTAGCTTCTTATAGTATACCTCCACTAATTTGGTTCCTTGTTGAAGTTTGGTCAATTATTCAAACTTTTCTACATAGTAGTGTTCTATAAGGAAACTCTTATTGAAGTCTATAACAAATTCCTTCCATTTTAAATCAACTACTTTGATTTTTGGTTCTTCTTGGAAAGTTTCCCACCATTCCAATCAAGCCCCTTGCAGATGCAATGTTGCCTATACAGTTTGGGTCCTAGTGGAGTATTTTTTCAATATGAAGTATATTTCTAGCTCTCTTATCCAAGCCTTGGCTTTATTGCCTTATCCTTATCAATTTAATTTAGAGGTATTAACATTATTTATGTCCTTGGATAATTCTATATCCAACAAGTCTTGGCTTCTTGCTCTTCAACGATTAGTTCACTAGCTTACCCCACCTCTGGGTTCCTAGCCTATGAATCTTGGTTCAGTATGGTTTCCAAAAATTATCTTTGTTGTTCCATTTTATCTTGAATTATGGTTATTATGACAATAATGTTATCGACCCCTCTATTAGAATTTCCTTAAACTTCATCTTAGGATCTTCCTTCAACATTCTCCTAATGGGTTTGTCTATTTTGTGGAATAGACTTCCCTCTTCCTGTCTTTAGTGCCATTTATCCTGGTCACATGAAAGAAATAATATCATGTTAGATTAAATCTTCTTCCTTGAACTATACTACTAACCCTAGCTAAATATATTATCTATATACATTACATGTATAAGCTAAAAAAGTGATCATTATACGTATACCTACACATATGGATGTGGGTTTTTACTCTAAAAAATGCTATCTAAATCCATTACTAATGGCCACACTTACTATATGTAAGGGATCATAGAAAACAAGCTACCCATTCTAGGGTCAACTCTCTAGAATTTTAGTAATTGAAAATTCGAGGTCTTCCCAACTTTAGCTTAAAAACTAAGCAAGGGCTTGAATAGAAAGATACTTAAATTATTAGAATATTCCATGGAAGCCTCTATTTCCTTGTACCTAGAGATTTGATACCAAATGTAACAACCCAAAAAAATCTAACTAATCTAAGGCAATTTTTTTTTACAAATGTATACTCGAGAGGGATTTACATATCCCTAACTAGCATATGTGCTAACACAAAGTTTAACCTAATGTTTTAAGCTATCTATCTCATATCCATAATGAGCTAGCATTCCTTTCCTTAATCTATTAAAGGATACACCCATATCTATACCATGCATAGGTCCATTTGTGTAGGTGTACTATTTGTATTGTAAATAAGCTATCAATATCATCTTCATGATGAGCTAATTTATCTCATTTTATCATTTAAATGATACACCCATATCTATACCATACACAATTTTGTCTATGTAAGTATACTATGTGTACTACAAATAAGCTACCAGTCTCATCTATGTGATGAGCTAAATTATTCCTTTCATAGATAGTCAAGTTCACTTAAATCTACTTGATATTTTGTAAATCTATCTAGTTTAGTTCCTTAGAAAAGATATCTAAATGAGGTTATCCAAATTCCTTCCCTAAGGGATCCTATAATCCCTTAAGTTTCTTTCTCTACTTTTAACACATAAGCATAAACAATCAGATATTAATTCTAGTTATCTAACTACATTAAATCATAAGATCTTCCAATATTTCTTTGCTTGGAAGGATATGAGTAAGTATACCTACCTAATTTAAGCATGGAATGATATCTATTAAAGAAAACATCAAATAAGGTACTTAAATAAGACATCATGATCTAATTAAACATAATAATTGGATAGTTTATCAAACTTCAACATCAAGGATTCCTTATAAATAACAAGTAAGAGATACATCTTTCATTCGTATATTAAATCATTATAACCCCAAGTATGGTAAAAGTACTTTCATACTTTAAAAGAATAAAGTATTACAACATTATCCAACTAGGAGATTGCTCAACTAGAGTATATTCCATAATATGTTTCCATAACAAATCTTCACTATAACATAAATCAAAGGTAAATGTCTTAGATCTAAGTATCCTCTTTGGTTCTTCCCACTTTTACATCACTCAATTGATGGTGGTAAAGGATCAAGAAAACTCATGGATATTATTAAGCATGCAACTAAATGCATCTACTAAATGATTTATGGAAATAGGTGAATTGATAATTTGGATGCCAAATTGCAACTATACAAACTACTAAATACATTTATTTATAAGTCATTTACTCAAGAATCAAGGGAAAACTTGTGATTTTCCACATCCATTCTTTACCTTATCAAAGAAAAATTATTTATCCCTTTAAAAATGAAAGTCTTTTATCATTTATCAAGCATAAAGAGATTCAACAAACCTTCCTTAAATCAATCTAAGGTTCATGTTTTTCATTATATAAAACCATTTCTTTAATCAATTAAGGTCTCATACCCCTAACTAATTAAATACTTACAAAAACCATTTCTTTAATAAATTAAGGTTCCATACCCTTAACTAATCAAATACATACAAAACCATTATTTAATCAACTAAGGTCCCATAACATTAATTAATCAAATACATACAAAGTAATTATTTAATCAACTAAGGCCCCATACCCTTAATTAATAACATACATACAAAATCATTCTTCAATAAAATAAGATCCCATACCCTTAATTAATTAAATACATACAAAATCATTATTTAATCAACTAAGGTCCCATACCCTTAATTAATAAAATATACAAAAAATATTTCTTTAATCAACTAAGGTCCCATATCCTTAATTAATTAAATACATTAAAAATAATTTCTATAAAAACAACATTTTTCTTTTGTTTTAACTACATTAAATTCCCCTATAATTTAGGTAAAACATTACCATATCCATTTTGATAAGATACCATTTATTTCAATTAAATAAATACCATCTATTAAAGCAAAAAAATGGGGTTTAATTAATTTAACAATAGACTGCACCAATGAACAAACTAATCACAAGTGGTCAGTAACATATGGCCTTGAATACAATGCAAATAATAGTAGATAGGTTGATAGCCACGACAATCGACAATATGCCAACCACCACCAAGAAGTGGCTTTTATGACCACTTCTTGATGGTCATCCATCAAAGGTTGGATCCCACCTTTGCATACCCACATATTCTATGTGAGATATTAACTTGAGCTTACTAACAAAAGGTTTTATAGCCCATCAATAAAGTAACAAATAAGCGGCCATGCATAATTTCGATAGTCTAACACAATGCACCATGCGACAAAATATAGGCAATCTAGGAAACATCAGTCAACAAATAGCATAGGTCCACATAGCTTGAGGGTGGAGGTGCTCCTAACTAGCACATACGTAGTTCCACTTGGTGGTTTCTTAGGCGGCCGAGTGGTGGTCAACAAGCCTAGGGGTGTTTACCTCCTTAAGGGGGTGTGAATGCCCCCATATCTCCTATGTGGAATAATTCTTAAGGAAGAACAAAGTTTTCTTCCTTTCCCATACTCCCATGAGCATGGATTCACTACACCATGGTGCCACAAAAATAAAACATAAAGTAAAGGACCACAAAACAAAATACCTCTAAGGTTTAACCTTAGATAAAAGGTAAAACAAGGGGATGTGAAGGTTTCCCTATTACCCAACTCAAATAGGTGACTATGCCTGGTATGGACCAGATACCCTGACACAATCACCCTTGGATTTGACCATAAAATAAATAGATAAATCATTGAGTCTTGGAAACTCTACCCACCATGATGAGGTTCTTATAAGTCAAGAATAGATTATTCTTAAGCATCCCCTAAAATCAGGAGAATATCGATGCTAGCAAACAGATAAAGTGGAGAAGAAAAAACAAGTTTGAGTTTTTCTAGCTGATAAATGTAGTATGGAAACACTGGTTTTAAAGGTGTCAATCATCCATTAATCCTCAAATGAATCAAGGTATACAATTCCCTACGCATTCATATTGAAATAGAGCATGGTGCAGCCGACACAGGTCGATTTGATAGAACGAACAAGGGTTATAAAAGGCATAGATAAAAATAAATCACCAAGGTTTAATACACTGGTCACTAATAGTTAAAAGGGATGTAGGCTGGCCCAAATGTGTTTCAAAAAATAATCACCAAGGTAGCGTGTAATATTTCTAATATTAGAAAACTTGAAGGATAATACAATCAAATATAATGACATTATTAATTAAGGAACCTTAAGGAAAATTTGAAGCATAAAATAAATATTTTAAAACTAGATAAAAGTGATTCCCAATATGAATCTCCACACAAATAAAAATCTCATATAATGGTCGACTTCCTAGTTCTGTCCTTTCTCTTTTATTTTTGTTCCCCAGAAGAAGAAGAAGAAGAATCCCCCTCTTCTTCCTTTCCTCGAACCTTTTAGTAAGGAGAAAATATATTTACCTGACCCAAAGACTTCTTTTTGGCATTAATACCATCAAATGGAAGTAAATATGATGTGACAAGAGGGAGATATTTGAATTTTAAAAATAATTCTTTTTTTCCCTCAAATATCTAGTTTTAAATAAAAAACTATTTATTTCTTTATTTTATAATGTTATTCATTTCTATGTCAAATCTATAAAAAAGATAAAATCAATTTTTTCTTTAGTCAATATATAAAAGGTACAATAGAGAAATAAATAGAATCTTTAAAACATTGATAATACTAAATTCAATTTAACTCAAACCATAAAGGTCATTAATCATTCCTTATTCAAAAATACCTATACTAATATTAAACATTAGTATGGTATTTAAACGGACTAAGGATTAATGGAAACTCTATGTCCATTAGTCCTTTTTGAAAGGGGTTGTTTACCAAATCCTTTCACACACATGCATGTAAACAAAATCAAACAATCAAGTGCATCAAAGGAAGGTGGGTGATTTATCGTAAACCCAACCACCTATCCTAGTCAAGGACTTACGGTAACTTCAAGGCTATCAACTTTAGCTCTAGGTGTTCGATCACCGATGATCACCACAAAAGTAAGAATATGCAATCTATATTAGGGTAGTCATTCATGTTACCCTGAGGTACATAAATCATCATTTCCCTTTCCAAGTACCCCATTATTAGTGGTTGATTCTACCTCTTCTACCCATGGATGTGCCTGGCCCTGCACATTCACAATACATTGAAATTACCTATTATTTAAAGATAAATCAATAAAAATATTACATCACCATTCAAAATGCATCAAAACTAGGCATTAATTAATCATTCTTCAATACATAGTCTATCATGCAAAAAATTCCTACCAAGGTTGGGGTTATGACATAAAATTTACTTCCTAAACACTCTAGCTAAAATCAAAGTAGGGAAATGAAGGAGGAAAATTTACCAAAAACATATCTAGGGATGAACCTATTTGAGGGGAGAGTGAGGATAGAATTGTGGAATCTAGTTATAAGTAAACATTGGAATAAAATACTAGTATGGAAAGATATATGGTTAGAGTTAGCAAGAAAATTGTAACTAAGTAAATCAATCTTTAGGATATTACAATGTTTTATATGCCCTTGTATGTTATGCCAAAATTAGTAGAAAAAAGTTTAATCTATATTATGCAATCATTTATATGGTCAAGATTACATGATATAAGATATTTTCGTTGGTGAAATGGAGCAAGGTATGTGATGATAAAACTAGGAGAGGTTTTAGTTTTTATAGATGTAAACATAGCTCTAAGGGGAAAAGTTATTTGGAGATTGTATAAAGAGAGTCAAAGAAAATGTGCAATAATTATTGTAAGTACATTGAGCTTAATGAACCAAGCTTAATATTTACTATATTATCACTATGATATGGTTTTGGACTATGGATCAGTTAAAAAAATCAATTGATCTAGTGATTAAATGTCTAATATGGGTGATGGAAACTGGATAAAAACATTATATTTGGATGGATATTTGGTGTGATAAAATACTACTCAATCTAGATCCAATTTTAAAACCATGGTTGATATTAATTCAAGATAAATATGGTGATAGGGTTTAAAAAATTATGCACAAGGATCAAGAAGGAATGTACAAAATGGAAAGAGAATTTTTTAGAAGTATATCAAACATTATGGCTAGGATATATTTGAGTGAAAATATAACAACAATGATTATTATAAGGGGACTTGAAGATACACTAATTTGGGAGTTGAATAACTCAATAGAATGCACAATAAGAAATGGATATAATTTAAAGCACCAATAAAATATGAATACCACAATAATATAGAGAGCTATGTGGGATAGCCCAGGCATTCCATAAGTCTAAAATTTTCTATGGCTAGTAGGTGATATGAAACTTTAATCATGGGATAACCTAATGAAAAAGGGTTTCATGCCCCCTTACAATGTGGTCAATGTAAAAAGGAGGAAAGTACATACCATTTCTTGTGATATTGTTTAATAGTCTAGGAACTATGGCAATGGATTCTTAATACATTTGATAAATGCATGGTGACGAACGAAAAAATTGAACAAAAAAAAAGAAATGGTGGAGCACTTTTAAAAGTGAGGCATTATATATAATCAGGCATACATTGAAAGATATAATACTATGGATTATATGGCTAGAAAATATAAAAGAATATTTAAAGGAAATGAATGCTATTTTGAGGTAATAAAGGAATATTTGTTTAGCCATAGATGAGTCAAAACCAACCCTGTCAATTCACCCACTCCTTAATCCTGAAGTAGAGAGCCTTGATAGATAGAGTCAAGTCATCAAATGGAATTATGATGTTGGATACAATAGAAAAAAATAAAGGAAAATAATATAAAGTGAAAACCACCAAAAGTGAAGTTGATCAAATTAAATGTTCATGGAGCATCTAAATAAAATCCAAAACTAGTAGAAGGAGGAATAATTAGAAATAATAGGGTTTATATGTTATCACATTATGCTTTCAATAGTGGATTTAATATAAATAATGAATCTAAATCTTGTATGGATTTGGAAGGGTTAAAAATTTATAGATAATTTAAATGGAATATTGTATGGATGGAAGACAATTCATTAATAGTATTAAATATAATTTTGAGGAAAGAAAAATCTCCATTGAACATATAACATATCATTATGGAAAAACAAGACCTTCCTACAAAGTTTCAAGAAATTAGGTTTACACATATGTTAAGGGAAGGAAACAATTGTGCAAATAGAATAGTCAATAGAGGAGTTTTAATAGAGGATCATGAAGTTAAATTTCCTTTTTCATGGTTAGAACAAGTAGTAAGTTTAGTTGAAGCTAACAAGAAAATGTTGAATATCTGAATCAAATAATTATTAAGAATTATTGTAATATTTTCATTTGTAATGTTTGTTGTATATTATAACATTAATGCATTTTCATATAAGCTATTTATTACAGTTATTATAGTTGCACTTATGCTTCAGGAAGGAAATTAATAGTCTAGATCTTTAAATTGGGCTATGATATTGTGAATCTTTGGAAATATTACTCTACTAATATGCAATGCATAGATAGTAGAGGTGGAGTTTTGGTATTGTAAAGGCTACTGCAAGATAATGTGAAGAATATTAGTGTTGAATTTTTAAATGTTTGTATTTACAAAGAAAATTAAATAAGATATAAAAAGTAGAAATCAAGAGTCTAGACTTACAACCTAGGTGTTGTAGGTGAGTTGGAGAGGAGAGGGAAATCCTCCAAGGGAGGTTCTAGGTTCAAATCTCCACCCTACCAAAAATCTGAATTGGGTATCCAAAAATCCAATTGATAATGTTGGTGTGGGCAGGGTCGGGTGCGACCCCTGGGTGAATTTAACGGTGTAGAACCCCTTGTTCATGGTATCTTAGACCAAGGTGGATCCACAAGGGGTTTTTGCTTAAAAAAAAAAGAATCTAGACTTATTATGAAAATAAATGTAGGTATCCCAATTCACAGCTTAGAAGCTTCCACATATCCTTCATGAACCACTTCAGGGAGGTTAAGCAAATCAATATTCCTGAGTTTATTTTTTGTTGATGAATTATTCTATCACTTCAACATGCTCAAATAAGGAGGAAGTGTAGCCCTCTCATCAAGGGATTTTTAAAGTGCTATATGCATTTCTCTTGGAAAATTTTCCTAAGGGAAGTGTTTTTACTCAGGAACAATAGGTGGACAACACTGAGGAGGATACTTTTTCTACTCCTGCCTCTAAGGCTAGTGGATCCAAAAGGAAGAAGGTGGATGAAATACATAAAGTTTTGGAGCTAGAAAAAAATAGGACCAAGTCAGAGGTGACTCCCACAAGGAGCTCTCAGCACCTCAAAAACAAGGAACTTCAAAGTCTAGGGAAGTCGAAGGAAGCTTATGAGGATGACCCGAATGATCCTATGGAGCTATTTCTCTAGAAATATGTCATTAAGACCACATTGATCATGATTGCTCACCTAGAGAGCACCATGTATGCCATTGGAGGAGCAATTTCACAAATGAAAGAGCACATGAATGCTCTTAATATTTTTTTTTTATGTGACAATTTTGCAGAGGAGACTCCTGCTAAATCTAAAACTGAAACTAAACCATAAACTAAGGATGACAAGGTGGTGGACATAGCTAAGAAAATATTCACGAAAATCCTTAAGGATGAATCTAAGGAAAACAAGAAGGAGGATATCAATGAATCTATAATTGCATTATAGGATTTTGTTTAGTGGTTTTTGTCCCTTTTGGGGTTTTCTCAGTCTTTGTTTTGTTCATTTTTGCTTTCCTTTCTTTTCCCTAGTTCTCAAGGATGCTCACTATTTTTTGTGGTCTATGCATCCTTTTTCTCTTTTGATGTTTGAATGCATTAGGGCACCTTTCATATTCCCTCTTAAATGAAAATTTTTAAACTTACCAAAATAAATAAATAAATGTAGGTATCTAGCTATAACAACTCAATTGAGATGAGAATTGAATATGTTTGTAAAATTTTAAGCTCTAAAGGAAAGAGTTCAGATTTTTCAAGTGTGGGTAACCTAAGTACAACCCATTTTTCTCTAGCAATAAATAAAATTCCTCATGTTTATTTGCACTGGTCTTCTACTATATCCTAATATGATAAAACATAACTCATCTTGGAGGTAAATAACAAGCAATAGCCCGACTAGATAAAACTCAATCCTCAAAGAAATGTCATGGATTATAAAGGATATATAGAAATGAGGAAGAGGTAATATGGTGAGACATGTCACCATGTGAAACCCAAATGAGACATGTCATGTACACATGTCAGGGTAAGCAAGGGTAAAGTACACATTATTTTATTTCTAACATCCCCCCTTAATATGTACTTTCCTAAAAAAGTAAGTCAACATTAGATATATCCCTTTTCATGTTGAATTCCATTAAAACATACATAGAGAAGTTATCTATACATGGAGAATTTTTCAAGTCCAAGTGACTTGGTGAAGATATCAACCACTTGATCTTGAGTAGCTACATACTCCATCTATACAATATTATCTTGGACCATATCTCTAATGAAGTGATGATGGATCTCAATGTGCTTTGGTCAGGAATGGATCTTGAGGATATATAGCAAGGAGGAAGAGGTAATATGGTGACATATGTCACCATGTGAAACCCAAATGACACAAGTGATGTACACATGTCAAGTTAAGCAATGTTAAAGTACATATTATTTTATTTCTAACATCCTCCTTAATGTTGACTTGCATTACAATATACATAAAGTATTTTGCTAAAATTGGATAATTTGTCAAGTCCAAGTGACTTGGTGAATATATCAACCACTTGATATTGAGTAGGTACATTATCCACTTGTATGATGTTCTCTTAGACCATTCTTTTGATGGAATGATGAAAGATCTCAATGTGATTTGTTTAAGTATGGATCTTAAGGATATATAACAAGGAGGAAGAGTTAATATGGTGACACATGTCGCCATGTGAAACCCAAATGATAAATGTGTTGTACACATATCAGGGTAAGCAAGGGTAAAGTACACTTTATTTTATTTCTAAAATTCCCCATTGTTATATTTTAATGCCACATACAATGGTAGATGCTAATCACAAGATACAAAAAGAAATAAAATAGATCTGCAAGATGACTAAAATACGCTATAAAAAGAAATAACAAAAATATTACAATAGTAGCTATGGAGGAAATGGACACTCCATACAATATACTACTACTCCATGAAAGAGCTCTAAGCTTATATGTATGACAATTATATAGGAATATAAGTTCCTTGGCCAAAATTCTATCTAGTTGTACAAGTGGACACCTTGCACATTGACACTTGTACATTTATTACATTGCATGAAGTAACTAGATAACTTCCTCTTAAAGCAACCTAATGTCCTAAGTATGTACCAAGGAAGGTACATTTACATGACCCAAATAATTTAATATGCTCTATTTCTAACACCCCCTGTATTATAGTATGCTCAATGTGGATCTTCTTCCATATGATGGCTTTCAATTGGGTCTTCATCTTTGGCGTCTTAAATAGTTGCTTCAGTATTCAAATGTTACAAAAAGAGGCTAAATTTATAGACCCTTATTTTAGTTCACCTTGTTCAATATTCCTCCTTCATTGATTTCCTTGCAAGTATCTTGGTTATATCTTCATGATGACATGTTTTCTTTTAATATACCTTTTATTTATTTTCCTTATTCTTCTTCTTTTTTGATTTTACAATGGTGTTGATGGAGTTTTTGCTTCATGACAAGTTAGTATATCATCACAATAATAATATTCTTCTTTGTTGTTATCTTATTTCTTGTGTTGATTAAGTACAAATACAATTAGAGATAGATACACCATCAGACATTCTTCTGGTGAGAATATAACCAATCCTTGTAAATTCCACCATGTTGTAAAGATGTTATCATGAAGATAGCTTATCAAAGTTGTAAAGATACCTTATTTAGAAAAGGAGTGCTATCATTTCTTCTTATAATGTTGTTGCACCAACCATTACTCCTATGTAATGTATTATTCTTAATTTGAGCGCTCTCAACGTTCATCTCCTGAGTGTTAGAGAAATGATAGTCATGAGGTAATAATGTGCCAAGTGGCACTGAAAAATTTTGCATGGATTTTTTTACGTAATGCCTTCAAGAAGGATATTATAACTCCTTCAAATTTCTTCCTACTTAGCTTGCTTTGATTTATTGAATAACAAGAAATATATTTTCTTCTACAGGTAATTCATGAGTTTCCTTGGATCTTTGGATGAGGATGAGGTAGCTCTCTTTCTACCATTTGTTGATGCTACTTCTAACATTGCATTTGTCTTCCTTATGTATGCTTGTACCTTTGATGTGCTCCTTGTTCATGATGATAGAGGTGAAGCTTGATGTGTCTGAACATTGAATGTGCTCTATCCTTTTATTTTATATAGATAACTTCTTCTCCTTGCTATGGTTTATGTAAATATTTGTGATAGATTTTATTTGGCTTACGTAAATAGCTTTTTAAGGCTTACTATAATTTATGTAAAAGCTTCCTTTATCTACAAAGTCGATCTTGGAGAGAATTCCCTTTCGATGTTGGAGAACGCTCGATCTTTTGGCCCTTCCTTTCGCTGCATTTTTCCCTATACTTTTTGTGCCTATTGTGGCACCTTTAAATCTAATCCTTTCCCTACATTTTATGTATTGTATAAGTGTAACACCCTATAACATGTACATGTATATAGAACCTTTTTATTGCATATTTTCTTACACATTTTTGTAGGTATGAAATTCTTATTTTTGTAGTAGATTGATAGTGAAAAATGAGGGTTTTAAGAATGTCTCTTCGAATAGAATCCTTAGCCTTTTTCTTGGATGATTGATGGTGAATCCAACCCTTGCAAATGCTGTAAAAAAAAAAGCTTTCTTTTAGTTTCACTAACCCTAAGTTATTTGTATTTGAGACTCACCAAGTCTCAATCTTTGAAGCTTATTTTTGGTTAGTTTTTGTTTTTTTCTTTTTCTTGTACTAACCAATTTTTGTGGATTCTATTGGCCACTATGATTTGCATATTTTTGTGCTTTAAAAAAGTGTCTTTAGACACTTTATCCAAACTATATTTTGTAGCCTTAATTTCAAATCACAAAACTAATTTCTTTTGAGAGTAATAATAGTGAAAATGAATCTAACAAATTCTACTTTTAATGCACTAACAAATTACACCTTATCACTCCAATCTACTCTCAAGAAAATGCACTTAATTAATTCACTACAACTAATCAAGAATAATATCAAATGAACCTTCAATATTTATTCTATAAATTTCTTACAATCAAGATATTAGGAGATAGTCTTATTTTTCTTTCCAAAGTAAATAATAGGCTAGTTGATAGATTATTAATATTCTGAAATCTAATTAAATCCTAATGTACAAATGAAATTTAAAAATAATCTTTCTTTTTTCACACTTGAGGACTATAATACAAATCTTCTTTTGCAACTTTAATTGGGATGAAGGTGCTTTAATAAATTTGATAAGTAATCCAACTAATACTTGCATCGATAGTTTCTTACATTTTTCTAAATGCTTTTGTAGCTCCTTTTCTGCTTCTGTAGAGGATGTAGATCTTGGTATCCAAGATCACCAAGTTGCTACCTTGAATAGGATCTTGCAACTCTTTGTAGACTATTTTGAATAGATCCTTCTTTACCAATTTCCTGTTCTCAAACTTTATTTCATGAGCCTAGGATTTGGATAAGTTTGGATAAGTTTGTAATCTGTTCCTTTTGCTGTATATTTGGATAAGTTTATATCTATGAAGTAGTGACATATTACTGTAGGAGGTAATCTTCAAATATCTTGGATTTGATAAGCATATTCTACATTCAAGTCTTCTTGTCAAATTCTAAATTAAAGCAGGGTCTTCTTATCAATATTTTAAATGTCTTGATGTCTTCACTGGATTCTTCTTCTTCTGCTTATATTTGGAACTCCTTGTCAAATTTTCCTCCTCTTGGGATTGTTGTCATATGATGACAATTATTCCAAGTCCTTCACTATCAGGGGCTTCTTCTTGGTAGTGGATTTATCTAGTGAGTTCCCCTTTGAAGATTTCTTTAGAAATGCTCTCCTAGACTTTTACTGGATGCTCATCAAGACCTTGCCAATTTATTTGATATTGCAGCTTATTTTGGTCTTCCTAGAGACCTTATATTCAATATTCTACTTCTATAAGTGTTGGCATTGATATATTTTCCTAGATCTCTGATTTTGCTACTTTTGGATACAAGGAAGACTCTCTTAGTCATTATTCTTCTTTCTAGCCCGGAAGTTCTTCAATGAGATCTCCTCCTGATCTCTTTTGATTTAGGTACTGGATTTATTCTGAAGAGGATTTTCTTCCTAGCTTTCTTGTACAAAGTTTTCCTGACTTATTCGATAACATTTACCTACAACAAATAATATTAGTACTAAAATATTCTTCTAAATTAGATCCTTTTCTATGGAATCTTATTTAGGATAAAAGGCATCTAAGGCATGTTTCAGTATCAAGCCTTATGTTTCCTAGTCTTCAATATCAAGGCTTCTATCGCCTATTCTTCAATATCAAGGTTTCTATGATCTATTCTTAAATATCAAGGCTATTATGGCTTGTTCTTCAATATCAAGGCTTTTATGGCCTATTATTCAATATCAAGACTTCTATGGCATGTTCTTCAATATCAAGGCTTCTATGGACTTTTCTTATAGATCAAGGCTTCTATGGCATTTTCTTTTGGATCAAGGATTATATAGCATTTTCATTCGTATCAAGGCTTCTATGGTATTTTTTCTCTTGTAAAGTTCTTCAATCTATCAATAAAGATCTCCTATCTCCATACTTCACCACGATTCTTTTCTAGAAGATTTTTCTAAAGTATTATTCTCTCTGCAACAACTAATCTCTATGCTATGAAGGCACTCCGACATTTAGGTAACAAATTTGAGGTCTCCTAGATTTCTATTGTAGGAGGATCCCAATCATTTGAGTATTAATTCCCAATAAAATTTTAGGTAAGCATTTCCATATCTCTTAGCTTCACTAGTTTATTCATCAACTTAGTGGATCAAATGATGAGTCCTAGTCTTCACGATTTTTTCTTCAACTCTATGGAAAGACTCTAGCCCTATGCAATCTCAGTATTTTTGAAATTGAGATTTTAGTCCTCACTTGTAACTCTCTCTAGTTCTACCACCTAGACTCTTATGAGAAATTTTGACAATGACTGGTCCAATGGTGCATTAGACTCAAAAAACTAACGATCAAATAATAATGGTGGTTTTCCTATAGATCTACTATGGCTTGATCTACTGTAGCTCTGTGCCACTCATATTTTTATGCCACATAGAATAGGATATGCCAATCATAATATGCAAAAAATAAATAAAGTATATCTACGAGATGACTAAAATATGCTATAAATAGAAAAGGTAAAAATATTACAATAGTAGCTATGGAGGAAATCGGTACTCCATACTATATGCTACTTCTCCATGGAAGAGCTCTAAGCTTATAGCTCACACACACACTACCCTACTACCTATATACCATAGAATGACTGTGATGCTCTAAATTCTATATCTATGGCCATTATATAGGAAGATAAGTTCCTTGGCCAACACTCTATCTAGTTGTACAAGTGAACACCTTGCACATTGACACTTGTGCATTTATTACATTACATTAAGTAACTAGATAACTTCCCCCTAAAGTAATATAATGTAATAGGTATGTACCAAGGAAGGTACATTTACATAACCCAAATAATATAATATGATCTATTTCTAACACCACTTAATGTGCACTTTCCTAAAAATGTAAGTCAACAGATACATCCCTCCTTAATGTTGACTTCCATTAGAACATACATAGAGCATTTTTCCAAACTTGTAAAATTTTTCAATTCCAAGTGACTTGGTGAATATGTCAACCACTTGGTGTTGAGTAGGTACATTCTCCATCACTATGATGTTCTCCTGGACCATATATTTGATGAAATGATGATGGATATCAATGTGCTTTTTTTGGGCATGGAAGACTAGATTTTGGGTCATCTTAATGGTACTTTTATTGTCACAATAAATGTGTGTTAAATCATCTATGAGTAGCCCAACATACTTAAGTAAATGTCTCAACCAAATTTCTTCCTTAGTTACCTCAATTTATGCCTTATACTCTAATTTTGTTGGATATAAGGAAACTATATGCTAGTTATTGGTGCTCCATGAGATGGCACCTTGAGCTAACTAAAAATCATAACTAGTAGTTGATCTTCTAGTTTCAAGACAACTGGCCCAATCTAAATCTGTGTATCCAATCAATGAAAATTCATCATATGTTGTATACATAAGACCATGATGAGGGGTACCCTTGAGGAAACTCAAAATACTCTTAGCAACTATTAAATAAATATTTTTGGTACCTTGCATGAATATAAGGCCCACTAAATAGGTGATATCTAGTCTAGTTGAAGTTAAGTAGATCAAAATTCCAACTAGTTATGTGTGAAGGGTGTCATAAACCCTTTGTTCATCATTACTACTTATAAATTTCAATCAGGTTTCCATGGGATTCAGGGATGGTTTACACTCTTACATGCAAAACCTCTCCAAAAAGGGACTGAATATATATAGCTTGGGAGATGAAGATTTTACCAGGTTGTTGGCATGCTTCTATGCCTAAGCAATAGTAAAGGAGGCCCAAGTTAGTCATTTCAAAAAAATTGTATGTCCTCTTTGATAAAACTTATTACATATATGTCATCACCTATAATTAGAATATCATCCACCTACAATATCACCAAAATAATGCAATTCCTTCAACGTTTCACATAGAGAGTAGATTCTATTCTAGATCTAGTGAAACCAAGGTTGATGAAATAAGAATCAATTTTCACATGCTCTTGGTGCCAACTTCAACCCATATAGAGCTTTATTCAATCTAAGGACTTTTTTTTCTTGGCATTTGACTATTACCCTGGTGCTTGATCAATGTATACTTCTTATTTTAATGCATCATTGAGGAAGATACTTTTTACATCCATTTGATACATAGGCCAATGTTTTTGAGTAGATAAAGCAATAACAACATGGATTGTAGTATTTTTTCCATAAGAGTAAAGGTCCCATGATAATAAATCCCTTCTTGTTTCTTATATCCTTTAGCTACTAGGAAAGCCTTGTAGTGATCTAATGATCCATCAAATTTGTACATTACCTTGTACACCGATTTTATGCCAATGGTGGATTTTATTGGGGGTAAATCAACTAACTCTCATGTGTGATTCCATTCAATGGAATAAAATTCTTTCTCCATGGAAAGAGTCCATTTAGGATCACCAACTACTTCTTTGACATTAGAATAAATTTTTTGTCTTGAGACTTTGGCCATGAGAGCATTTTTGAATTAGTGTCTAAGGGTAGAAGGCCTTTTATCTATATAAATGGGCAAGTTGCTTTGGGCTACATCTATGGTAGATTGAACCCACTTTGGCAAAGGATTTGATAATGTGGTATTATAATTATATGGAGGAGAATTAGGAGGGTAAGGAGGATAAGGATCATGAGTGGGGAGGTCCTCATGAAGGCTTTGAATTATGATGGAGGAGGAAGGATTAGGGTAGGGAGTGGATGCAAAGGAAGGAATTGTTTCCTTATTTGGTTGAAATGAAGGGTCCATAGGAGAAGGATTTTGTGGGGGTTACTCATTGAAGGTAACATAACTATATAGAAAAATTGCCTTGGAAATTGGTTCATACAACTTATAAGCTTTGGTACTTTCACTATAGCCAACAAAGATGCATATTTGGCTCTTATCATAAAAAAAATTTGTTTTTTTATAAGGTATGTGGGAATAGGAATCACATCCAAATAATTTTAAATGGACCACATAGGGTATCTTTCCACTCCATAATTCCTTTATTTTTATGTCATGCAAAGCCTTATTATGGGACCTATTGGTCAATTATACAATAGTAAAGATAACGTCTCCTCAAAATATGTTTTATAATGCAAAAACAAGTAGCATAGATATGGCCCTATTTGTGATGATCTGATTCATCCTCTTAACTATTCTATTTTTATAAGGTGTATAAAGAGTTGTGAACGACCTCCTTATCCCATGATTCTTACAAAGACTAAAAATATATTTGGAGACATATTATCCACCTTTATATGTCCTCAAGGTGGAGATTTTATAACATATTTCTCTTTAAATAAGTGCCATGAATTCCTTGAATTTATCAAGGACTTTTCATTTATACTGAATAGAATAGATCCAAAATTACCTATTGTAATCATCAATAAAAGTGATGTAATATTTAGTCCTAGTATGAGAGGGAACATACATTAGCCCATAAATGTCTAAATGCACTAGTTGTAGTGGTTTTTTGGCGCTTCAAGCCTTTCTTAACTCAAAAGGATGTTTATGGTATTTGGCAATAGTACAAGGTTCACAAAAGCACTTAGAATCCTTTAAGTGAGAAATTACTTTGGCCAAACCCATTATTTCCATCATTTGAAGATTATGAAAGCTTAAGTGACCCATTATTTCATGTCACATATACTCCAAAGAGAAAGCAATAGTTGTATGTAAATATTTTTGAGTTATATACTGGGTAAGAAGGTAATAGAAACCACCCATTTTGACTCATATAGCTTTGAAATAGATATTTGGTTATTGAATATAACATTTATCTTTGTCAAAAAATATAGTATCAACCTTATCTATAAGTCACCCAATAGAAAGGAGGCTCCTTTTAAGGCCAGGTACATACAACATTAATCGTAAGGATATTATTCCCATTGTGTAAAGAAAGTGATGCATCTCCTACACCTTCAATGAAAAGAGAATTTTCATATTTGAAAGTAATGAACAGGTTATGGGTAGGTTGAATCTTGGTCAACACATCATGCCTTTCTATCATGTATTTAGTTCCCCCTAAGTCTATATACCAACTATCTTTATCTTCAACATTGACATGTATTAATATTATACTCTTTTTGATCCCTTTGATTTATTTGTCTATTTCTTTGATATGAACAAGTTATAGAGTGACCCCATTTTCCACAATAGTCACGCCCTTGTTGGTTGTTGGGTTAATTTTTTTTTTGAGGCCTATAATTTTGAGATCTAATAGGAAGACCCCATTGGGAAGGTCTTGATTGACCCCATTATAGTTGTTGATGCTACTGACATGGATAAGACCTCTATCTACCTCTCTAATTCTGCTAATTTGGATCCCTATTGGGTCCATGCTATAAATATGACTTGGTGGTAAAGGTTATTGCTATAGAATAAACCTCGTCTTATTTTATGAGCGCTTGGTCATGTTGCTTAATAATTTCAATCTCCTCAAATGGAGAACTAAAAATTTACCAGTTAAATTTAACATGGTAACATATGCATGAAATTTAGAAGGGAGGCCACGTAACATGATAGGAATCAACTCACTATCAGGAAGAGTTTAACTAGTAGCTAAGATATCATTTCTAATAGACTTAACTTCCATGAGATAATTGTTAAGTGATAATTTCATACAAATATTATGTAGTTTATATTTTAAATACAAGATTCTATCTTGACTAGGCCTATCAAATAGTCTCATAAGTGCATCCCAAGATTCTTTTGGTGTAGTGACATCCCTTCCTGTTTCTTTACATAAAATTCTATTAGATAGCTTGATTACGTTTAATGCTATATTAGAGTTATTTTCAAATAGTGCTCTAGTTGTAGCATCTATAGGTGGAGTCAATGGTGGTTCACTCTATTGTCTATCTCTTACATAATATCACATACTATTCATCATTAATATTGATTCCATTTCAAATTTCCAATTTTTAAATGAATCAACTCTCTCAAGTTTTTTGTGAGGCCATTAAGCAATTTTGTTGATGCCATGATTAGAAAAAGATTAAGAGAGAGGAGGGAGCTCTACCAAGGAGTTAATTTGGAACACAAGTGCCAAGAAAGAGGTTCTCAAAATATTCTAAGGTTTAGCGTATAAGATCCATGACTCTGAATCAACAAGTGTTTCCAATAGTGGGAGGTATCTTGAACACAAGTGACCTATTCCAACTTAGGAGAGTAAGAAGTGGGGGTAAATGTTTTTCTTATTACAATGAATTGCGTTATTAGGTTCAATTTGAGCTATTATTTGTCATAGAAAGAAACCCCAAAGAAATATGGGGGTATAACAAGCAAACAATGCAAGCACAAGTAAGGAGATGCAAGCACTAAAATCAATATATTGAAGACAATGCCACGAGAAATAAATCGACAAACAAGGGACAAGGGGCCATAAAACACCCCTTGTGATAATGATTTTATTGAGAAGATGGCTAAAACATATCCTCATATAGTGCCTCAAAATGTGGTATAATTTCAATATCTCCAATGATAAAAATACCTCCAAATTGGACAAGTACAATGAAAATTTGGCCTAACAATTCCTCAATAACATAAAAGGAGAGCTTATCCAAATATGGAAAAAAAAAATTTAAAGAGTGTTGGGCATTGTCAAGATTACACTCTATTTTGAAAGATAAAATTCAAGATACAAATAAGCATATGAAATGGTCACAAAACTCAAAAATTATCCTAGAAATGTATCCAGCTTGAAAAAAGCTTTCCAACGAGTATATATGAGGCTATACTTAGGAACAACAAGTGCCTCAAAAATGGGAAATGCAACAAGGTTCTCCGGTAGCAAGGGAGAAAATTTTGTTTATGAGATTAAAAGGGAAACTATTCTTGAGAATATTCTATAGAATATTCTTGGATGATCAATCAAATGATAAAACATGAGTCAATTGTTAGTCTCACAATGACACTGAGAGGGCAGGGGGGTGAATCAGTGTAGATCTTTAAAACTTAAATCTTCAACACTCAAAGACAAAACAATGAAAACATAAAACCAAATAAAGCAAGTATAACAACAGAACATCACACAACACAAGATGTACCGAGGTTCACCGATTTGGATACATCCATGAAAATGACTATTTGGACTCCTATCCAAATTCAGCCTTTGCAAAGTACCAACTTTACAATCAATTTACCAGCACCAACCCCTAATTTATTTGCACCAACAAAAAGGAGAACTAACCCCTCTACCAAGCACCCATTTGATTTTGATATTGATAATAAAATTACATATATGAATTTCTTCACTAAAACTAGAACCCTCTATGGTATGTAAGCTCAAAATCTAAAACTTTCTATTTCATCCAGTATAACATCCCTCCCTCTGCATTACTCAAAATTTGAATCTTCTCTTCTAAAAAAAAAACTGATTGTTCTCTTAGCTCATTTTTCCAATTTCTAAATTCTTTTTGGGCATTGTGCAACACTTTGTATTCAAACTCCTCTCAAAATTTCAGCCAAAATGGATATCATATGAGAAAGTTATGCCCAAAATACTAAAGTGACATTTTTCACCACTCCAAAAATCACGGATTTTCACTCTTTATTTTTCTCCACACACACTTCTTTCATCACAAAATAAAGTCCCCACTTTTCAATAAAATCCATTGTCACTTAAAAATCACACACTTGTATTATTTTTTCATTTTCAATTTTGAAAAGATTTTCTTGAATGAAGCTTCTTAAAACAATATAACTTCCTTTTTTTTATTTTGAGAAGGCATTTCGTCAAACACATCACATGCAAAGAATTGACACCTTACTCATTATCTTACTTCAGAGCCACGTGAAACCTCAAACCAAAAATTAAATGTGCTCTATTTTATTCCTTTAAGGTGTAAAAATATTGAAACTGAAACTTTGGCGACTCTGCAAGGTCGAAACGGCTAACTGCAAGTGGAACAAATTGACATAAAAGTGACCTATACCGTTTTTGCAAAAATCATAACTCTCACCTCGTAACTCTATTTTCTCTAAAATTTGAAACATAGAATCTTTGCAATGCTAAATACATATAGTTATAATCTCATTTTATAACTCCTTATGGTTCGTCTGTACCACCTACACAAAAATTGCTGCTGACAAACTTTTTCAAAAAAGAGCATTTTTGTGACAGTCTTGCAACGCTTGTAATATTCATCTCGTTTTTCCATTTTGGTGGAAATTTAGAACACATGTTATTGAAGGTAATGAACACCTCTAGTTCAAATTTTTCTATGAAATTCTTCTTTTTTTGCTTGTAGTGATTCTGACAAAACTACCATTTTTTGGCCTGTACAACCACTTGCCGAATCATCTGCCAACACATCAGAAACGTCACCAATCAATCCAAACATTGTGATGACACCTCCAATGCTATTCTAGAATATTTATTGACATGTTGGCATGTTCCAAACTGATCCATCCTGTCCAACTGCGCCCGTGATGACTTTTGCAATTTTTTGACAACTTCCTGACAATTTTTTCAACTTTTGCAAATTTGCATGAACAACTTGTAACAACTTCACCTAAACATCAAAAACATCCTAATAAGCATTGAAAATCACTGTACATACTCCAAAAAACCTTCGAATAACTGTCCACCTGAGTGTGTTGACAACAATGACAATACTATCGCTGCACCTTGCTCAACAATCTCCCCCTTTGAAATTGTTGGCAACACACACACAATTTCTTGTAACTCTTCTCCCCCTTTGACAACAAGACCAAAGGGCTGCTACAAACTCCCCCTGAGTCCATGCACAACATTCTTAGGCAAAAATTATTACACTTAGCAAAAATCACAAACATGAGAAAAAATATAAACAAATACGCAAATGCTCCCCCTGAGAATGTGGCCCCAATAGCTAGTCAATTCTTGGGATGTGCAACCACTCCCAATTTTTTGTGAAGGTACTCAAATACTTACTTGGGCAATGGTTTGGTGAAGATATCTAATAATTTCTCTATTTTTGGAACAAAATCCAACTTAACCTCGCCTTCTGCAACTTTCTCCTTCAAAAAATGATACTGGATAACAATATGTTTTGTCCGAGAATGCATAACCAGATTCTTTGAGATGTTAATGGCACTGGTTCTATCGCACTTAACTAAAATTGGATCACTAAAATTAATGTCAATATCCTTAAGAGTTTATTTCATCCATAACACCTACATACAACACATTGTCATTGCAATGTATTCTGCCTCTGCTATGGATAAGGAGTCTGACTCCTATTTCTTATTATGCCATGCGACCAACCTATCTCCAAGATAGAATGCACCTCCATTGGTACTCTTCTTATCATCTACACATCCTACCCAATTTGCATCTAAATATGCAATAAGGTTGAAGTCCTTACCTTTTCGATACCATAACCCATACTCCATAGTACCCTTGAGGTACTGAATAATCCTCTTCACTGCTGTCACATGAGTCTCCTTGGGACTAGATTGAAATCATGCTACCATGCATACTACCTATAAAATATTTGGTCTGGTAGCTGTTAAGTACAGTAAGCTCCCAATCATAGATCTATACATAGTTTGATCAACATGTGGAGATTTGTCATCCTTGCTCAACTTGCAACCTGTCATCATGGGAGTGCTAACTGGCTTACAATCCTCCATTGTGAAATTTTTTAGCATCTCTTTCACATATTTAATTTGAGAAATAAATACGTCCTTATCCTTTTGATTAACTTGCAATCCGAGGAAATATGAAATTTCACCAATCATTAACATTTCAAATTCTTTCTGCATCTTATTTTCTAAATATTTACACAACTCATCTTTGTTGCTGCCAAATATGATATCATCTACGTATACAACAAGAATAATATTATGACCATTTTCTATTTTGTCATACAAATTACTATCCACCATACCTTTCTTGAACCCTTTATGAGTAATATAATTGTCTATCCTTGCATATCATGCTCGAGGTGCCTATTTTAAGCCATATAACCCCTTATTCAACTTGTAAACCAAGTTGGGATCATCACCAAGTTGGAAACCATTTGGCTGCTCAATATAAACCTCTTCTTCAAGTTTCCCATTCAAAAATGTTGATTTCACATCCATTTGATAAAATTTGAAATTCTTGTAAACTGCTAAAGCCAAAAACATTCTAATTGCCTCTAGTCTAGCCATAGGTGCAAAGGTTTCCTCAAAGTCAATACCTTCAACTTGTGCATAGCCTTTGCATACCAATATTGCTTTTTTCCTGACTACCTGTCCATCTTCATTCAATTTGTTCTGAAAGACCCATTTAGTACTAATTACATTTTTATTTGCGGGTCTTGGTACTAAATTCCAAGTCTTGTTTTTCTCGATCTAATCTAATTCTTCATTTATTACCTTTACCCAACTTTCGTTTTTGCTTGTGTCAACAACATTTTTGGGCTCAATGCTGGATAATAAAAAGTAGTTACTTACTAATATTCTTCTTGTTTGAACACCAACTGTGGGGTCTTCAATTATTTGCTCTTTAGGATGATCTTTCTGCCAGCTGCCTATTTTGAATTTATTGTTTTCTTCCACTTTTGAATCACTGTTTGAATCCTCTAAGTCAATTTTTGGTTTCTTTTCCATTTCCTTTTCCTCGTCTCCTTCAATGACCTCTTCATAAATTGGGTAGTTCTCTTCATAGCTAATTAATCATTCTCTTCCTTCGTCAACTTTAACATTGACACTATCCACAATTTTTCTTAGCCTCTTGTTGTAGCATTTGTAAGCTTTTATTTTTGACGAATATCCAAGAAAAATACCTTCATCCACTCTATCTTCAAACTTACCAAGGTTTTCTTCAGTTTTTTGATGTAACACTTGCTGCCAAAAACTTTAAAGTATCTTGTTGTTGCATTTTTACCGAACCACAACTCATAAGGAGTTTTGCTTTCATGCATCCTCAACATGCACCTATTTTGGATGTATACCATAGTATGGATTACCTCTTTCCAAAATTTGTCTGCTACTTTGCTCTCATTCAACATAGTCCATGCCATTTCCTGCACTGTCATGTTCTTTCTTTCTACCACACCATTCTGTTGAGGTTTCTTGGCTACTGAAAACTAACTCCTAATGCCATATTTTTTAGAATACTCTATGAAATCCTTTGAAATAAACTCTCCTCCTCTGTCTGAACTTAAAAATTTAATCCTTTTTCCTGTTTGATTCTCAACTTGGTTTTTGAAAACCTTGAACATCTCAAAGGATTCTGATTTATGCTTCAAAAATAGTACCCATGTCATCCTGGAATAGTCATCTATACACAACATGAAATATTTGTCACTGTTTATGCTTTGCATTCTCATGGGTCCACATAAATCAGTATGTACTAGTTCCAAAGGTTTGCATGTGTAGTACTCTTTTGTTTTAAATGATACTCTAGTTTGCTTCCCCTTGTGAAATAAAGCACAAATTCTATTTGATGGTTTTCCAATGGTGGGAATATCTCTCACTACTTTGTTTGAGCTGATTTTTACTAGATTGTCAAAACTGATATGACCGAGCCTCTTGTACCACAACCAATTCTCTTCTTCTTATCCAATAAAGCAAGCTCCTTTTGAAGTCTCTGAGAGAGTGTATAGGTTTCAAGATGTTCTTGATATAGTTGCTATCAACTTACCATTGTTTATCCTTTTGACTTCACAACCTTGCTTCTTAAAGATAACTTCATGACCTCTATTACAAATATGACTTACGCTCAAAAAGTTATGCTTTAGACCAACCACAAACAAGATTTATTTTGACCTAATTTTTCTGTCACTAATCTTAATTGAACCTCTGCCAACTATCTTAGCTCCATCATTGTTTTCAAACTTTACTGAACCACTTTCATATTGCTACAACTTCTCAAATTTTTGTTTGTCACCTGTCATATGACTGGAGCATCCACTATCAAGTATCCATGGTGTGGATTTATTCTATGCTTTAAATGTCATTTGTACGATCAAGGATTCCTTTTCTTCCTTAGGTCACTCTTTTTCTTTCCACTCAGGTTTGATTACAATTTTGGGCTCTTGTTTTGGCTTTTCTTTTTCAGTAGCTTGTGCATGTTTTTTGGAAAATTTTCTATTTTGTCTTATTCCATTTGGCTGAAATTTTCTTCCCTGAAATTGATTTGATGCAAATGTACTTCGACAATTTCTTGCAATATGCCCAAAATTATGACAGTTATAACATTATACTGCATAATCCTTCAAAGGTGAAAAAGCATTTCTATTGGTAAAATTCCTTGGTCCTACATTATACTTGCAATCTGAGATCTTATGTCCATAACCATTACATTTAAAACAGTAACCAGAAAAGAGATTATTGAACCTGGGTAGTGGTCTTTGCCATGTTTTCGTAGGAGCCATAAATATTCTTCTTCTTTGATGTGTGACATTGGTGAAGACATCATTGTCAATTCTCCTTTCATGCCTTGCATTATTGCTTTCCTTTGCATGATTCATTTTTGCTTGATCAACCTGTTTCTTCTCTTCATTCTTTGTGGATTATTCATTTATGGACTTTGATCCATTTGGCGATTCTCGTTCATCAAAACCCAAACCAAATTTTATGCCTGTAGTCTTTTGGTTATTTATGATATTATACAGCTTCATTGAACTTTCTTCACGTTTGTGATAACAAATAATTTTCTAATTCATCTCTTCTAGCTGCATTCTTAAACCAATAATCTCTTCTTCTAGCTTGCTGCAATAATATATTTTCATGGTTATTTGCACTTCGAGATTTTCGGATATTTTCTTGGATTCTTCTATCTGTACTTTCAAATTTGTTATGATTTCATTTGCATCCTCAAGCTTTCTTGAAATTTTCTTATTCTTTTTTCTTTCTATATTCAATTCATCTAGAGCTACAATTAGTTCCTTTTCCAAATTCACTTCTGCATCAATGTCTTCTTCATCACATTCCTGTTATTTTTCTAGTTTTTCTTCTTTGAGTGCCATGAAAAGAGCTTCACCGGTTTCCTTTTCAGAATACTCACTGGAGTTATCTTCTGATGAACTTACATTCTTGGAGATGAAACTTTTCTTCTTGAAGTTACCTTTTCTAAAATTTATTTTTTTCTTCCAGTCACTTCTTTCTTCGTGCGAGCCTTCATCACTTTTGTTCTTCTCATTAAGTGGACATTTATCTGCAAAGTATCCAATACCTCCATAGTTGAAACATTTAAATGGTAACTTTCCTCTGTATTTTCATTTTCCCATTTTTAGTTTTCGAACAAAGTTTGCTTCCATTTCATCTGATGTCTCTTCTTCCTCGGATTCTTATTTTGCTTTCATATTTTTATGGGCTTTAAAAGTAGCTTCTGTGTCTATGGGTTTAGATTTTCCTATTCTCATCTCATATGTAGTCAAAGAACCATGCATCTCATCCATACTAAAATAATTTAGATCTTTAGATTATTCTATAGCTGAAACTTTAGAATCAAATCTTTGGTGAAGGGATCTTAATGCCTTTTTCACGATGATAGAATCTTTGATTTGCTCGCTGAGTCCTCTAATCGCATTAATGACTTCATTAACTATCATCATATATGCCTCTATATTCTCATCATCATTCATATTTAATACTTCGAACTGAGATCGATATGTTTGTAACTTGGCCTCCTTGATCTTGACGTCTCCTTCATGAATGCTCTTCAGTTTGTCCCATATTTCCTTTGTCATTTTACAACCCATAATATTTACCAGTTCACTGTCCACTAATCCACACATGATAACATTCTTTGCTTTTGAGTCATTCTCAAATAGTTTCTTACCAGCAGCATCGGTTGGATAAGTGGTGGGTATTGTGTATCCACTATCTACTGAATCCCAAATGTCATATCCTAAAGCACAAAGATATGTCTGCATCCTGAGTCTCCAAAATGCGTAATTAGTTTCATAAAACAATGGTGATTTGTTTTATGATAAGCCTTCACCACCTGCCATTGTGTCACTTCCAAGATCACCCTAGCCGGTTAAGCCTATTCAAGAACCTCTCTCTGATACCAATTGTTAGTATCACAATGACATTGAGATGGGGGGGTGAATTAGTGTAGCTCTTTAAAACTTAAATCTTCAACACTCAAAGCCAAAATAATGAAAACATAAAACCAAATAAAGCAAGTATAACAAGAGAACATCACACAACATAAGATATACCGAGGTTCATCGATTTGGCTACATCCCAAAAAATGATTGTTTGGACTCCCATACAAATCTAGCCTTTGCAAAGTACCAAATTTACAATCAATTTACCAACACCCATTGGAATGAGCACCAACCCCTGATTTATTTGCACCAATAGAAAGGAGCAACAACCCCTGATTTATCTGCACCAACAAAAAGGGGAACCAACTCCTCTACCAACCACCCACTTGATTTTTATATTTATAATAAAATGACATATATGAATGTCTTCACTAAAACCAAAACCCTCTATGGTCTGTAAGTTCAAAATCTAAAGCATTCTATTTCACCCAGTATAACATCCCTCTCTCTGCATTACCCATAATTTGAATCTTCTCTTCTAAAAACAAAAAAAATTGATTGTTCTTTTATATATTTATGCTAATTGCTAAACACTTTTTGGGTATTGTGCATCACTTTATCTACGAACTCCTCTCAAAATTTTAGCCAAAATGGATATCATATGAGAAATTTATGCCCAAAATACTGAAGTGATGTTTTTCAACACTCTCCAAAAATCATAGATTTTCACTCTTTATTTTTCTCCGCACACACTTCTCTCATCATAAAATAAAGTTCCCACTTTTCAATAAAATACCTTGTCACTTAAAACTGCTGTTGCTGACACACTTTTTCCAAAAAGAGCATTTTTATGATAGTCTTGCAACGCTTGTAACATTTGCTTCGTTTCTCTATTTTGGTGGAAATTTAGAACACATGTTCTTGAAGATAATGACCACTTCCAGTTTGAATTTTTCTATCAAATTCTTCTTGGGTTGCTCACAGTACTTCTGATAAAACTGCCCTTTTTTGGCCTGTACAACCACTTGCCAAATCATCCACCAAGATATCAGAAACGTCACCGATCAATCCAAACACTATGCTGACACCTCGAACGTTGTTCTTGATTGTTTCTTGACATGCTGGCATGTTCCAAACTGATCCATCCTGTACAACTGTGCCCATGATGACTTTTGCAATTTTTTGACAACTTCCTGATGATTTTTCAACTTTTGCAAATTTACATGAACAACCTGTAACAACTTCACCCGAACATCAAAAACATCCTCATAACCATTGAACATCACTGTACATACTCTGAAAAATCTTTGAACAACTATCCACTGAGTGTGTTGACAACAATGACAATATTGTCATTGCACCTTGCTCAACATCAATTTGTCAAGTGCCACTCACTTCCTTTTGAAAATACTTTGTTAGTTTCTTTTCAATGTCATACACTACCTTTTTTTTTTAATACCACATCAAAGAGTACAAAATAGTCCAAACGGTATGTTCAAGTAGAGTGGACTAGTAAGTATCCCTTTCAATTATTCAGAGAATACATACAACATTAAAATAAAGCTAATAAGGCTAGTAAAGTTATACTTAGGCACCACACATTAATTCACTTGAAAAATCAAACAATTTAAATGTTTTTTCAGCCCTACCCACATGAAAAACAAGCGCCCAATTGCCTAATTGGTTGGGTGATATGATTATAAAAAATTATCAAGTTTTCATAAACAAACTAGTCACGTAGGAGTCACTTGAATTATTAAAAAATTCTTCTATGTGGTTGTATCGAAAGGTCTCAATGAATGCTACAAGAAACCTCCATGTGTTTTACATAGACAACATGTGGTATACAAAGTGGTTATGTGCTTCTTCGTTTGATTCTTTGTTGGGACCTGTGTTTACCACTAATCAAGTTACAACATGTTTATCCAAAGTATGACCTTTGAGAGGCTCAAATAGATGGTGGTAAATGGAGGGATATCATTTCATTGAGAAGTTCGTCCATGTGATGTGTTGTGATTCAATGTTGGATGTGACACAAAAACTTGTGTGCCTCAAATGACATCTAGTGGCTACTTGGATGGTGTAGATAGCAACTTTGGTTTATAGTAGTAGCATCAAGTGCAATTTCCATGCAAGGGCCATGATAGGGGGCCTCCTGTTGATCCCCAAAATGGTATTCCCATTTTTGGGAGCCTATGTTACATTTCCCTTAAGGGCGCACAAGGTGGTGTGCCCTTATTTGGCCTTGTACGTCTCACTCCCAATGGAGTGCACCAATAGGCTCCCGAGTGCACAAGCCATACACCCCAATATGAATCCTATGTATTCTATTAATAGATCATGCCAAAACCCCCACCAATTGCACAAGCTATGCACCTGTCTCTAGCTTGTGTGCCCCATTGGGGAATGGGGCACACAAAGTACCCAAGGGGTGCACAAGTCGTGCACCCCACAAGAAGTCCATGCACTCCATAGGGAGGTGGAGCATGTAAGAGTCCATTTGGGTGCATAAATTTATGTGCCCTCCACATAGAGTACGCACCTCAAAGAATTGGAGCACACATAAACCCAAAAGGATGCACAACCTTGTGCATCCCAAAGAATCCTAGTGCTCTCCATTCCAATGGAGCACACAAAGTCTTCATGAGCGCACACCCTTGTGTGCCCACTTTAAACTTGTGTGATCTACTTCTATGGAGCACACCAAGTTTCCTAAGAGGTGCACGCCTTCACGCATGCCCCAAAACCCACCGTGCACTTCAAAAACTTGGAGCATGCATGAAGCCTTGGAGCACACAAGTCGTGCACTCTCCTCTCACTCAATGCGCTCCACTCCCAAGCCGAGCACACAACTTCCACCAAGGTGCATAGGCTTGTGCACCCCAAATGGATTTTATGCACTCCATTATAATGGAGCACACAATAGTCTAGCTAGGCACACATGCTGTGCACCTACCTTCGGGTAGTGCCCTTCATAATTGAGCACACAAAAATTTTAAGGGTGCACAGCCTGTACACCCCATTGGTACCCACACGCTCCACTCCCTTGGGACACGAGAAAAGTAAGTAGGTGCACTAATCTATGTGCTCGCCTTGAGGTCCATGTGATCCACTTCCCAATGGAGCATGCAAGTATTTAATTAAGCGTAACACACGCGCACGCTCTATCCAAGCATACCCTGCCTAGTTCATTCGAAACACATGCACTAGGAGATTCACAACTACTAGCCCAGGGCAGTATAGGAGGAGATACGCATCCACCACCTACGTAAGAAGAGAGTGTGGGCTACATGCCCATTTTTTATTACATCTCATTTTTTAGTACAATAAGATTGATCCAACTGGAGCATGCGGTTACAACATTCATGTGAGCTTGCACTATAAGAAGAATATTGTTGCAACCGAAGATTTTCCATCAAACCTCTGAGAGAGAAAAAGTCTAGGTATAGTCTTGTCCAAGTGCTAGTCGTATTTTCTTGAGTGTTCTTCCTATTTTTCTTATATCACCTTTCTTTCTGCCATATCCAGGGATTACCAGGGAGCATTTTTCACTGTGATCATTTCTTGTGGAATGCATTGAGGTTGGAGACTCTTATGTCATTATAATCAGGATGGAGAGGAATAGCCCCTTGTTACATTATTTGAATGGGGGTTTATTGTAAATCATTGACATACAAGACCCAAGCACTCTGTTGGGCCTGTTTTATGTAATTTCATTATATTAATATAAATCCAACTCGATTATTGGTGTATCTTCTGTGACTTATGGTCTGTTTTATGCTCATATGTATGTTATTGCAATAAAAACCTATGGATGACGCTTTCTTTTCACTAGTTTAATCATTTTATTGCATTATGTTATTCAAATGAATTAAAACAAACTAGTTCTCTCCTCTCCTTCTACTCTGGGTCATTAATATAAATTTGCTATGACTACCCAATGGATAAGGCACCGAATTGGTCTTAATAAGATTTATTATAGATAGGTTTTGTCATTAAAATTATCAAAGTAATATAAAAATATTTTTTCTGGCATAGTGGGTATTTGCACCATAAAGGTATAATAGATGAACCCACCGTTTGGGGGTTTCCTTACCCAATCTAGTCTGTCTAGAGCTTTCTAGGTAATATATTCCTAGGTTAAAGAGGTGGATAAGCCAAAATCCACAGTGCTGGTTGTGATATTTAGAGTATCCCATGATGTAAACTCTCAAGGGGTAAGTGAGAAAACTCCACAACACCTCCAGTGTGATTGGATGGAATAGTAGGGTTCACAACACTCCTTTTTTGCTATCATGCCCTCTTTTGATTCATTGATTTTGTAACAAGGCATCAATACTATAGGCTTCACTTGAGAGGCTCTCCTCCTTGAATAACTCGACCCTTCTTCTGTCACCTTGCAAAAGCATGCTTAATCATGACCAACCAGAGTAGATGATCCCAATGCATTCTCATTAAGCTTTATGGAGATGAATTAATATTCATTGCTAGTGCATGTATCCTGCTTGATTTATTTATTTTTATTTCTCCATAGCCTATGAAATAAGGATATCACCTTGCAAACAAAAGAGTTTAGAGTAAGTAGATAAAACCAAAGATCGATCAAAATTGGTGAGATTTCTCATTCCTTGTCTGAACCAGACTAGATTAAGTGGAGACGATACTTTATTTGAGCTAGCATAAAAACTCTGATATCAAATTATAGTCTTCTACTATATCCTAATATGATAATACATAACTCATCTTGAAGGTAAATAATAGGCAATAGCTTGACTAGATAAAACTCAAATCCTCAAAACAATTTCATGTATTACAAAATATATATAACAAGGAGGAAGAGGTAATATGGTGCCACATGTTACCATGTGAAACCCAAAAGACACATGTCATGTACACATGTCAGAGTAAGCAAGGGTAAAGTGCACATTATTTTATTTCTAACAATTACCTCTTAATTTCTTAATTGATAACTAAGCTTGAATTGCCCTTTAATTAACAAATTACATTATAATAAATGAATTAAATAAATTTTTACTTTTTGATACTAAACTAGCACTACTATAGTGCTCTAGAAATGTTAATATAGTGCAATTATGCTACTACAATACCTCTATGTAACATCGTGAATCTTGAATTAAAAAAAAACATCATGCCCCTTTGAATGTACATATCCTAGCTTCAACAATTTCATCTAATAGATTGTAATAGGTTAGGAAATAAATAAATCAAGGGACCACTTATAAGGATCGACACAACTACCAAATTAACAAGGATAATACATGTATATTGAGAATAATAGGAGAGAGAAGCATGAGATGTTGGAGAGAATCCCCTTATAGGAATAATTTAAGCTTTCAATATCATAATTTTTTTTGTAATAGTTATGAAAACCATTGAAATTTTATTTTATTTTTAGGTATAATTTTTAGGGTTTATATAAATCCAACTTAGCAACTAATGATTTTTTAATTCTTGAGAGGAACCTACAAGGTTTTATTAGTCTAACTCAAATCCTTAAGATTTTAGTTGATATTTGTGTAAAACAAACATATTTTATTTTTAATTTTATTTAAATTTAGCAAAAACTTAGTCCTCTTCTAATTTTTATCTATTTTTTGTTCTACTAATTGGATGCCAAATTCAATTAAAATATAATAATTTCATATTTTGAAATTGTTAATAAATAAAAAAATAGGTGAAAAAAGAAAAAAATGGAAGACATGTTTGAAAAGTACTTCTATCTTCTAAAAACACTATAAAATATTTCTGATTGATAACTATGCAAGAATTTTATTAAATGATTAGGAGGAAGTGGGAGAATTATAACCTATTTGATCATGTTTGTTGATACTCTTCTTACCTTACAAATAGATATCCATCATCCTATCTCCTACAATAATAATATAATTCATAATATAGATTCATGTTATCCCCTCCCTAATACCATCGTTCATTTCTTTTCTTACACATAGGTCTTCTTGGCTTGCTTACTCATAATCACAACAATAGCTACAACGCAGATCCATTTGATTCACTACTTAACAATGACAAAAATACACTTGCCTTCAGTCATCTAGACTTAAATATTCTTAGTCAAAATAATTACATAGAACATAAAGTATATTTAGGTCTACATATAAACAATTTATGATAACTAGACATTAATGATCCTCCTTACCTCATAGATTTATTTAATAATTGAATAATAACTACCCCCTTACTCTTATCCTCCATATAATGAATATGACAAGATATTTAACTCACTTTGTATTTAAACATTATTATGTATAATTAAAATTGATTAGCACTATGGATTGTGACTTTAGACAAAAGCTATAGGATATACTTTTATGGATAAAAGTAGCATACATATATTTTGAATTTGAATTTGCTTGAATTTTTTGATATATAAGGTTTTATAAAACAAATATTGCTAATTATATTTTATTCTAACAATTTTCTAAGCCACAAAGCTAATATTGATGGAAAACTATTGTGTATAGACTAGCATGAATTGAATTTCGTTAAAATTTGTAATGAAAACAAAGATTGGATGAATAAGGATATTAAAGAGTATTTTAGCATTGTATTTAACTTAGAAGTAATAAAAATAATGTTTAATTAATTATTAAATCAATTCTAAAATAATTTATTTGTTTATATTTGCAATTTTTACCTTTTTCATTATATTTCACATATATCCATATGTTAATAATTCCTAGGCCTAAATTATAGGTGGCATATTAAAAAATCTTATGTATTGATTACCATCAAAAGAAATCTAAAAAATTAAAAAATATATATATATATAAAACTAAAAATATGATTTGTATTATGGAACTTACATTGTGATTAATGAAAACAAATGGATAGGAAGAACAATCAAGATATGCATTTCAAAAAACAAGTGGGTTGTCTTGAAAGGTTAAAAAAGGACTTGTAGACACCTAAATCGTGTCATGCTTAGGGGGAGCTACTTACATATATATATATATATATATATATATATATATATATATATATATATATATATATATATATAACAAAAAATATTATTTGTATCATGGAACTTACATTGTGATTAATGAAAACAAAATTGATATGAAGAACAATCAAGATATGCATTTCAAAAAATAAGTGGGTTGTCTTGCAAGGTTAAAAAAGGATTGTAGACACCTAAATCATGTCATGCTTAGGGGAGCTACTTAGATAGACACACTCATAAGATCATAAGACATAATCTTGGACTTTCCAAGCACCAAAAATGGTTCTCACCACTCATTTGGGGCATTTTCAAGCAATCCAAGCTTGGTCGCTCAAGCCAAGAGCAACCAGATTCTAGCCTCTCAAGCTTAGAGCGGCTAGAACTTAGTCGCTATAGACAATATCAGCCAGATCATAGCCACTATAGATGACAACGGGTAAGCCACAAGAAGTGGTTTACTGACAAACAAGCCCAATATCGAGCGGAAGTGGCAGTCTGCATGCAATAAAGGTGAGCGGGAGTGACTTTGCATTCCTTTTCATGACTAGTCCACATAGGAGACTTGAGTTTGCATTTAGACTTAAGTTAACTGACCTTCAAGCATAAACAAAGGATAAAAGCTTCTCATGCTAATGAACAGTTCACATAGAAGACTCAAGTGGGCAGTTAGATTTTAGTTAACTTGCCTTCAACTATAGATAATAGACAAGGGCTTCTCATGCTAACTTGCACTACGCATGAGAAATTCATTTCTAAGGCTTGGACATAGACCTAGGGTTTCACACTATAAAATGTGCAAGCCTAAGAGCACCAAAAAAATAGACACATGATTGATATATGACATATAGAGACACATGATCGATATATGACATATAGAGACCCGAATCACATATAGGAGATCATTTCAGAGAGAGAGAGTTATCTTTGGGATCATGTGTGCGGCAGAGCTTTGAAAAATAAAAGGGCACAACACCTACTTTATTCAATATCAGATCATAGTATTTGATGCATAGCTTTGGGGCAAGGAGAGAAAGGTTTTCTTTAGCAGCTGCTATCTTGGAAAATGGCCCGTAGGCTTAACTTAAATAGAAATAGCATATTTTATCTTGTTTTCTTATATCATTAGCTTAGATTTACTTGATTCCATGGTATATTTTTATCATATTTCTGTTACATTCTCTGATTACTAACAACCTTATATGGGGAGAAAATCTCAGACAACTAAATGTACATTGTTGTTTGAATTGCATACAAGGCCATAGGTTCACGAGACATAATCCATGACATACAAGAGCAAGAGGATCCATCCAGGAGACATACCCGGAGCAGGAGCCATATGTAAGCCCTCAAATATTTCCTTGTGTAGAATCGAGAAGCATTTTAGAGTGCACCACCCTTTTGCAAAAGGGGACATCTCTTTATCCACTTGTAAATCATTGCATCAAGATGGGTATCCCTAAGAGGGACTGACATGTAACCGGGGTTCAATATTAATGAAATATCCAATCTTTGTATTTTCATGTTATATGTTTTCTCGTAATATTTTAGCTTCATTTTTGGTATAGTAATAACATCACAAGTAGAGTTAAGAGCAGTGCATGCACCTCAAGGTCGCTACATATGGTTATCATGGTGGGACGACCACTAATATTTCATTTTCTATCGAAAAACTAACTTAATTTTATGTGTAGGTCTAGTCGCTCTGAGCTACAATGGCCATAAACTAGCCACTCTGATCTATAGAGACCAAAAACTAGCCGCTCTGAGCCACATCGGCCAAGAACCAGCTGCTCTGGTCAACATAGGCCAGTACTGGAGTGCAGTAGAGGTCAAAACATCGACTCTCTGAGTTGGATCAAAGGTTGGCATAACTTTTTTGATATTTTACATCTTTTTGTCTGCTTATGTGTGTTTAAAATAGAGAAATTAAAGCACATTTATGTTTGGAAATTGAAATAATAAAGAAGAAAGAATTAAGCATTTCACATATCTTAGATCCTCTTTAAAATTTTCCACTAGGCGTTGCTAGGAACAGTGGCTTATGCCTTAAAATTTTACCCTAGAATCCAACATGCTAGACATTGTATTTTGTTTGCTTGCTTTGAGGCCCTGCTAGAGGCCATAGTTGCACAAGATAAAGTGTGCTCATACAAATCATAGTAGTTCATGCATATTTTTGAATATTGAAATATATTTTTACACTTAGGCATATAGGAAAGACTCATTGCTACTATATGATGCACTTTATGTTACACAAGCTTAAAATGAACACCACACACACACATATCATTTAAACATTGGAGATTTGGATTTCATCACCAACCTTCAATTTAGTCCAGTGACGTTGGTATTCATCTCCTTCCACTGGTTTACCCCCTAGAGCTTCTTATAAATAGATTAAGAAACTTACTTATAGTGACAATAAGTTACTTGTGTTCAAACTATCTCCCACTTTTGGAACAATCATTGGAATGGAGTGGAGGAGCTAGGCGAACCCTCCATTGGGTCTTCAGTGGTGTACCCTAGCTTATTTTGAGAAAATCATGTTTGGCATCAGTGTAGTTGATTGTCACTATGGATGATTCTTATCATTCTTAATCCAAGAACAAGAGCAAATAAATCAAGAGAACAACACATCAAAACACAATAAATAGTTTAGGGCACACTTAAATTGGTAATAAAGATAAACATTTGTTTGGAATTGTGTGGTAATTCCTAAATAGCAAACTCAAAATATCAAGTCAAAAAACAATATGGTCAAAACAAAAAGTAAACACCCTCAGTTTGATACCGAGGGAGAGACAGAAGCAATTCATACCCATAGGCAGAGTCATAGTAATGTTGAATGACCTATCTGTAAGACCATGAGATGTAGCTCTATGAGCCTAAGGGATGATAACTCAACTATTATGGGATATCCTCGAGAAACCCCAAGTAAGAAACCACATCATGGAACAAAGTCACATAAAAAAGAGAGGCTTCACAACCATCCTCATCAAGGAGACTTGAGGAGACTTCAAAGGCCTCCTCTAAACACATAGAAACATATCAAAGACATGAGGAAACTTCGAGGGCTTCCTCCTCATATGGACATAAAGAAGGTTCTAAGATCGATTCTTCACATAGGGATGATGAGACTGCCACATCTCCATACACATGGAGAAAACATGTCACCACTAAGCCCTTTTCATAAATAAGGAAAACAAGAATTGCGACAGCTTAAGACTCACAAGAAACATATGAAACAGGTCTGCCCACTGAAGGGCAAGAAACTAGAGCTACATCTAGTCATGGGAATCATATAGAAGAAACCCTTCACACAAAAGGAAATATCTTCGTAGACTATGACCTCATAGGAGTAAATGGCACCCCACGGGACCAGCCATGGAGAATGAGATAGCTAGATAGGTTGGATCAATTTCCTACTCAACCAACCCAAAGAACTGTAGCTACTGAGAACTTTGTATCTAGAATCTCACAAAATATGACTTCTAAACATAACTCCTAGTCTGTGGGTACCTCAGAGCGACCCCACAGAAGACACATGGAGTCTGATCATAGGGATATTCAATAGTATACTGAACAAGTCATATTAACTAGCAAGAGTACAAATACAACAAAAACCCCCTCGAGGAATCTGTGAGTCAAGACTACAAGAATGAAGTCAGATAAACATGAGTCTTCTACAACAACACAAATCAACCGAATGAGGCAGTTAGAAAATGAATTACATAAAGAGCGAGAATTAGTGGAAGATCTCAAACAAGAGAAACAAAGAGAAATACTCTTGCGCCAAAATGAGCAGTGATTAAGAGAGCAATATGAGCAGGTAGCTCTTGACAATTTATAGATAAATGGTAGTGACCACCAAATAACAAGACACACTGAATCACCTAAGGAAAGGCACACTAGACAAGATATCCCATAATGAAACCCCCCACCAAATCATGAACAAAATTCAACTAATGGGGGGAGGGCAAACATAACAAATAAAGATCACAATCCTGATTCCCCTCGTAGGAGGGAGGAAAATGGAACAAATAAAATGGATAGAGAGTTACCTCCATTGTCAATGTGAATAGGCTTGCACAAAGAGGAAATCTGTGCATCAAAGGTATTTAAAGAGCTTGCTAAAAAATGAAAACCTTTGATAAACAAGAGGCAGCTGGGAACTCGACACCATTGAGCAAGATACACAATCAACCATTGTGCCCATCAATACCTAGCCCTCCATATCCTAATAACTTTGAGATGCCTAGGTTATAGAACTTTAAAGGTGAAGAGGATGCACAAGAGCATATCACCAATTTTATCAATGCTTGTTTTCATCTTGAAGACAATGACGCTCTCATGCTAAGAATATTCATAATGACATTTTTAGGTGCTACCACTCAAAGGTTCAACCAACTACCTAAACATAGCATAACACACTTTGAACAACTAGTAAACACATTCTTGAAGTGTTTATCCTTTGGTGCTAAGAATAATGTGAACCTTTTAGACCTGGCAAACCTGAAATAGTATGTTGATGAGCCAGTAATGGATTATGGGAATAGGTGGAGAAAATCCATGGCAAAATTATCATTTTTTCATTCCCATAAAAGAGATCATTTGTATGTTTACCAAAATTTGTTCTAAACATATCTCCCTCTTGCTACAAATTCAATAGTATCCTTCATTTGAGGAAGCTTTGGCACATGCCAAGCTCATCAAAGAGATAAAAGTAGATTAGGGAACCAAATCTCCGAAACAAAAAGGAGTGGAACAAGAATGGTAAGAATGACAAGTACAAGTAGAAGTAGGGCAACCCTGCTCCAGTAAATCAAGTCGTATTGGCTACACCTAAGTATGGGGGTGCACAACAACCACAAAACTATCAACCACATCCCCCACCAGCCAACTATGACCAAAAGAACAATCAAGGAAGAAACTGAGAATGCAAGCCACCTTGTTATTTCACACCTCTGACAGAATCAATGCAATCAATCTTTAATCAGTTGAGCAAGACCAATAGGATCAGATTTCCTGATATACCTCTTGTAGATCCCAACCATCCTAAGCCAAAAGGATATAGGGAAGATCAATTTTGTCCTTAACACAGGATATTGAGGCATGACATTGAATCTTGTGTCGGGTTTAAGCATTAAGTGCAAAACATGATTGAGGTGGGAGAGCTCAAAGTTGACAACCCACTAGCTCCTAATAATAGAGACATGGGCATATACAAAAACCCATTACCCAATCATGAGGCCCCTCGAGAGCAAGGGGCCCAAGTTAATCATGTTTGAGCTAACATACCTACCCATGGATGTGTTGGGATGGTTGATATTGTTAACATAGCAACAAGGACTAGGTGGTATGGTCAACCGCAACCACCTACAACTCCCATGAACATCCCAACCACTCCTAGGCAAAGACAAGACAACATTCTAGGTCCACCAATGAGACCTATTGTAACTATTCGGAGTATATTGGAGCAAAGCTTACAGATGACTCCAACTAAGTTATCCATCTATGAGCTCATACAATAGTCCCCAAAGCATAGGGAGACTCTAATGGATATTTTAATAACAATTGAGAATCAACCGCAAGATGCGAATGCATTCACTCACTTTGTGGGACAAGTGCAAGAATTCTAGGAACCTATAATCCGATTCTATGATCATGAGATTAAGACAATTTCTACTGCCTTACCAGACCCTCTACTAAATATTATAGTGGCCATCAATGAATTACCTTTCAATAGGGTTTTGGTCGATACAGGTTCATCGATAAACATCATCACAATAAATACAATAAAGCACCTAAAGATACCCAAAACCAATATTATTCCAATAACTTACACATTGAGAGATTTTAATGATGCTTTATGCAATACTGTTGGAACGATAGTCCTACCCATCAAGGTGGGGTACAAGACCATCCCCATGATGTGTCATGTCTTGGAAGGCGCTATGCAGTACAACATCCTCTTAGGGAACCCTTGGATAAGGGCCATGAAGTGTGTGCCTTCAATCTTGCACCAGTGTGTCAAGTATGTCCATGAAATCAAAGTCTATGTGGTTCTGGCCGATGAAGAGCCTTTTAAATATGTTAATCAGGTGGATATTCTAGGAGAATTCATGATCCCTTCTACTCACCTATACATGGTACCTTCATCCACAACCACACAAGTTGATAACAAAGACAAAGGGGTAAGAAAAGACGCATGCACATCAACACCTTCTGGTGCACTCAAGACAATCAATGCTTCTAAAGTATCATCAATGTCAAAACCAAAAGACAATCAAAAGCTAAAAAACCCCTTATTTAAGGAAGAAAGGCCCAAAGAAATTCCAACTGTAGCCATTATTGAAATGCCAAGTCCTATGGAAGAGAAATATCCTCAAGATCAAGATGAAGATAGTGATTATCACCCTTCTTCACCAGTATCATCCGTGGGTTCATCCACGTCACATGCAACAATACACTTGGAAAGTACAGGCATAAGGGAATACCTTGTATATAACATCACCTTTACGCCTATCATTGAGACTACACAGGGCATAGGGAGGCCTAAATACTTGAGGCCGCTAGTAGGAATAGTGGTTCCACTAGGAATCCCTCCCAACCAAACCAATTTTGTCTATGATGGCTTGGACTACGCTCATAAGTCTTCAGATATAGAAGGAGATGGTGATGAATTATTCACAGTCACTGTTCAATACCTCTATAATCTTGAGTTTGCTCTAAGCTACTTTGAGTGTTTCCATTGGCATGGCTATGGCATTGGCATATATGAGTAGGGGTATAGGAGGCCTTACGATCCACTATATCAACTTCCTTCTAATAGATTTGGCTTAGGCTATTATAGCGGAGGTCGATATGACTCGCTTGCAGTGGCATTGGAAAGATTAAGCATAGGGTTGGGAGAAGACATTGATTTCATTCCTTATCACCCCTTGAGAATGGTAAATTTAAGCGATAGAAAATTAGCCACGATAAAAATACCACCTCCAGAAACTTATCATCCAAACACCTCAATTGATTCCATCATAATAGGGTACAACTCATGGGATGAGGAGAATGGATATGAAGCAAGTGATGATGAGGCACAAATTGGATTAGCCTATCAAGGGCCTCACTATTTACAAATGTTCAAATGGTCCATCCACGATGAGATTGAATATACATCAGATGAAAGTGACTATGAATAAGAAGACTCAATAGAAAGAGCTTACTTAGGCTTAAGCCATCAACCCCTGACTTTGGGGTGAGAGACAAATACAAATGGATTCTTCATAAGTGATGAAGAATATGAAGATGAAATAGAGATGACCTACGTAGGGCCAAGACATGAGCCCTTTGTCTTAGGGTCGCATACTAATGCTAAAATTTTTTGTATAAGTGATGATGACTTTGAGGATGAGACTGATATGGCTTATATTGGACCTCACCACTTATGGAAAGTCAATGAGGTAGTAGAGAGAGAGGCAGTACTTCATGCAATAGACCCTCAACTTCGATTTTTGTGGAGAACTATTGAACTAGCTTCCATTCATCGGATGGTTAATCCCCCTATGCCTACATTGAAAGAGCAGTTAGAGCCCAATGATCCTATTGTCTGCCCTACTCACGGGGTAGATCCAAAAATTCCCATTCCTCCAGAACCTCATTACAAGTATGGAAGAGAAACCCCTGATACAAGATTTCACCCATGTGGTCTTGGATATTTTATCCCATCCATCAACATGATCTCCATCGATTTGACCACTCCACTTCATAATCCAGTATATCCTACAAAATCATTGCATATTGATATAGATGCTATTTATTGGGATTGTGCTAGTTCACCCATAGAGCCATAAGATCTCTTCCCCAATGAAGAGATGTTATAGTCGTTCCATTTTACATCAGGTTATGCATATGACGTCTTTCATATTGGTTTGGAACCTAAGTCAATAGGTCCTATGAATCTCACTAATGACATTCATTTGATACACATGCCTCATCAACTAGAGGATGGGTCACATATGGCTATAGAAGCAACTTTTAAGGTGGACATCAATGATAATTCTATTCAACCAAGGAAATTCAAGTTTGGAGAAAGTCTATCTCCACAGGAACAAGCCATCTTGATTCCTCTCCTCAAGGAGAGGCCAAATATTTTTGCTTGGACTTACAAAGACATGTCAGGGATAGATCCAAATTTAGTCGTTCACAACATTTCATTGGATCCCATGAAGAAGCTAGTCAAGCAAAAACTGAGGAAAATGTATCCAACCATCGCTTTGATGGTAAAGAACGAATTGCAAAAACTAGTGGATGCAGTATTCATAGTTCCTATTGACTACCCTGAGTGGGTTTCAAACATGGTACCCATAGGGAAACCTGATGGAAGAGTCTATATCTGTACGGATTTCAAATATTTAAATAGGGCAACACCAAAGGATTCATTCCTGTTGCCAAACATAGATGCTCTTGTAGATGCAACCACAGGTCATGAAATGCTCTCCCTAATGGATGGGTTTTTATGGATACAACCTGTAGCACCCTAAAATTGGCGCAGTAAACCTTAGCAAATAATTAAAATTACATTAGTAATAATTCAAATTCAAATTTTAACCCCAAAACTGCTCCCAAACCACCTGCTGCCCGTTTCCTCGTTTTTCATGCCATTTTTAGAGTTTGTTTTGTCCGTTTGATGATATCGTCGCCGATCAGACGATATCGCCTCAGATCGGACGATTTCGTCTAGAGAAGAACGTCCAGACGATCTCGTCCCAAACTGATTTGTGCATAGTTAGCTTCTGTTTCAACGACGTCTCTAATCTGGGCAGAAGCGTGTCTGCATCGTTAGAGACCTCCCCCATTGGAGATCTTCCAAATTAGGATGATCTCCAACCTCCTAACCTCCCTCCTAAGCCTATTTAACCTTAGGACCCCCTCTTGGCATTCCCCCTGGCTGAAATTCCTTGTAACACGAATTCTACATGCATTAGACTATCTTAAACCACCATTTGCATTTGTATTTTTCCAAGTTTGTTTGCAGGAACTTCATTGTTTTTCAGCCGGAGCAAGCTCAGATCGTCGCAGACGATCCTGTTCAATTTGAGATGATTTCGTACCAATCCGAGATGATTTCGACTGCAGTCAACATTGGGGGCAATCAGTGCCTAGGGTTTGCGTTTTCTCACTTTGTTTGTTGATTTATCCTGCATTTAGTTAAATTTGTTATTATTCCTTATTGTTCTGCATCTTGGAGTTCACCCATATAGCTTAAGTGCACAATGAAGTCATAATTTGTCATTAGAACGTCATAATCTACTTGAATTTTTATTTGTGATTATCACCTTAGCATCTATGTTGCCATTTTACACCATTTTTCTCTGTTAGAATAGTTGCATTTCTGGTATTTTGTATCTATTTCTCTGTTTGTAGGTCTCTGACGAATTCGTCCGACGAATTCGTCAGATCTCGGACGATCCCGTCAGATCTCAGACGATCCTATCAAATTCCAGACGATCTGGACTGCTTCAAAAATTAGAACCTTCATCAGACATCCGGATCAGGTATGGTTCTTTAATCTAGCGTATTCTTTTTGTTTTCTATCCAAATCTATTTTTTGTATTTATTTAATTTGCATTTTCATAATAGAACACTTAGATTCATCTGGCCAAACCTAGGACTTGGATGTTTAAAGATAAAACTGAACACATTAAACACATTCCCAACCTAGGCGTGGAAACTGCCACTAAACGTTTCCTGGTGAACCCCACCATCCGTCAAAAAATCACCTTAATACCCCTCCCTCGAGAGGCGGGACCTTCAAAGGGCCTCTCAGTCCGAGGTACCGTCCCATCCTTTTCCCATCCCCCTTTCGGGCGCGGATCCTTTAGCCTGAAGGTAAGGGTGCGAAAAATTTGGAACGATACATTTTGGTGAACCCGACGTGAATAACATAGGCATCTTTCTGATTCAAAAATATAAAAAAAAACAATATATATATATATATATATATTTTTTATATATATATAATGTATACAAGAAAAAAATAACAAAATCATCATTTCAAGTTTGTATGTTTTAGATTCAATTCTAAATAGTAGATACTAAATATTACTTTTAGAAGTACTAAAGAAACCATGAGTTTTTACTCAAATCAATATGAGCCCATCGGTAATGTTGGAAGAATTCAGCTAAATACATTTGTTGATTATGACCAACCTCATCCCTATTCAACACCACCTCCATCACACTTTTCTCATTTTTCATCCTTACCCCAACAGGACAATCCCTTTGCCAATCCTCTTCATAACGATATTATCTATTCTCCCATATATCCATATTATGTCTATCAATCCACATACAATCCTCCTCCACCCTTTCAATATTCTTCTTTCAATACAACACATCCATTTCAACAAGAAAATACTTATTCTTCCAATTCTACCATGCACTCACCTCATACTTCGCAATCTTCCTATCATCATTCTACCCATAATAAAGAAAGTAGAGGTGAGAAACCATTAGGTCCTTTTATGACTGAATTCCTAAGGCACGTATCAAAAACCTCTCGAAAACCTTCATCACGTAAATTTACTAAGCTCAATCAACCAATGGATATAATTCTCAAGTATTTACTTGACACAAATAGGATTGAACTCCCTTCCATAAGACAACTTGATACCACAACAGATTGGTTTAAACCCGAGCTACATTGTGAATATCATAGAGTAGATGGACATATGACACAAAAATGTAAAGATTTAAGATGTGCAATTCAAGATTTGATTGATGAGGGTCTTTTTAATATAAAGGAATTACAATCTACAACTGATTATAAATCTCCAAGTAAACAATCAAACTCCTACACAACAAATACCAATAATCAATCAAGACATGGGGATCTCCCAAGAACCCCTATTCAATTATCAACAACAAGAAACCAATCAAATATTGCATGTTAATGTGTCCCATCATGATGATATTACTAATATTGTAACAAAAACTACAAATGAGCAACCTCAAGTTCAATCAACTCAATCCGATATTCAAGATATGGATTCCTCATTTGACCAACCTTCAAAACTATCTTTGGCTCTAGAGAATGATCCAAAATGGAATGTAAGCATAGAAAGCTCATCTTTAGAATCAAAATCTCAATCTGAAATCCACTTTGATAGCCAACAACAAGTGATTAATCCTCAAGCAAAGATATCCCTTTTAGAAGTATTACAAAGTTCTCACAAGGAAACTTTGTTCAAGATACCTAGCCAACAATTTGTTCCTCATCATATTTTCTCTAAGAACATAATTAATGGTGTAAACCCTCTTGAGGTTAACCATATTTCATTCTATGATGAGGAGATTCCTTCCTCTACTCCACAAGAAGACTACTATCTTTACATTACAGGATCTAGTAAAGAAACACTTGTTAAAACTATCATGGTAGATAATGGCTCCTCTCTTAATTTATGCACTTATCAATTATTCCAAAAACTCAAATCAAAGGAAGAAGATCTTAATGAATCAAATGTTATTATAAAATATTTTAACAATGAAATTCAAGAAGCTCAAGGTACTATAATTTTTCCCCTCAATATTGGATCCAAGATCCTGGATACTTTGTTTTATGTAGCATATTGCCCTTCACCTTACAACCTACTTCTCAGAAGTCCTTGGATTCATACGATGAGGGTTGTCCCTTCCACTCTTCACCAATGTTTGAAGTTTGAACTTGCAAATAAAATTGTTACCATACATGGTGACCCAACACCATTTGAAGAATATTTAACGGTTGAAACATCAAGTTCTATACATTCTCTATTGTCACAATTATCTTCTATCCATCACTTTTCTTCATCCATATATGATCATCCTTGTTTACCAAATAACACCCATGCATATATTTCATATATGCTCCCTCCATCTTATCAAGACTTGGAAGATAGTGATAAGAATGAAGAACCTTCTTATCCTTCTTACATTTTATTTTGTAACATGATCAATTTTACACATATAAAAGTCAAATATTTTGCTACATTATTCTACATTATAACAAAGCTTTTGTTATCACTACCTTTTATTCATCACCTTTTGTTCTTACCTTCAACACAACCAAATTATCCTTCAAAACCTCCTTTGATTTTGAAGCAACCTTAGACATGCTATACTCAAATAACCTTGTATAGTGTATATAGATCATCTTGTATATACCACCAATTCCATCATAAAAAATAAATAAAAAACATCAAAATCATCAAAATCTTCAAAAACATCTTTTATTTTTGTACCTCTCAATTTGTGAAGTATTGCAATTATATTTTCAAGTTATTTTGGATAAATTAGCATTTATTTGGAATCCCCCACTATCACAAACACAAAAAAATAAATATCTTGATTTTATCTGGCATGATTACTAATCTCTCTTATATCAAAGTCCACAAAATTCAATTAAATAAAGTTTGAGCATAGAGAATTGATCTTGTTATTTACTTAAACCAAGCATATCTTTTCACAATAAAATGATTACATTTGTAATTTCCATGCTATGTTACATAGTAGAAGTGGTTCTTGAGCGAAAAGTTTCCCCTGCTATCCTATCATGCACATGGTCTAGAATCTTTGAGAATTGGCAAAAGGACAAGTTCACCCCTACCCAGAATAAAAATCCCTTGCTCTACAGCTAATCCGAGCAAGTATCCCTAGCATAGAAAGAAAAGAAAAGTTCAAAAGAAAAAGAAAAAAGAAACAAGTTATTTCAGCATTATCTCAAATATCAAGCCAAAATACAAAAGTACAAAAAAAAAAAAAGCAAAGAAAAGAAAAGCAAAAGCAAAAGCAATAAAATCCCTTTCCCTACCCCTTGAAAAGAAAAGAAGGGTTGATGAGCTTGAATCCCTGGAATTCTCAATTATTCGAAAACCGTGAGGTAAGCCCCATAACAGGTGGTTTGTGCCCAACCCGCTTGGCCTTGGGTAACTCCTAGCGTGGTGATATGTCTGTCACATTAGCGACCTTCTTTTGTACAGACCTATGTCTGCTTATGGATTAGCTAGCTCTTGATAACCCGACCTACATAGTAGTCCTGGTATGGTTATATGCATCTAAATCATGGTTAATGAACACTTATTTGGTTCATTCAAATCACTTGTATCAAATTATCTTGCTCAAAACTTGGTAAATGAACAATGCAATTGCACACACATTTGTATTTGAGAGATTTTGTGTATCATTATGATAAATCAAGATTGGTAATGAACTCACATACGCACATGGGATTCCTTATAAATCTAACTTTTGTCTTTAAGATACTTTGAAATATTTTTGCAAATTGTTTGGAATAAATTCATTTTCTTCTTTGAAGAACAGTTGTTTAGTATAAAGACAACTATATGCATTATCAAAAAAATCAAAATCATTTTCCAAAACATGCAATCAAGTTACATTTATATATATTATCGACTTTCGCGACGATGGTATAGTTCCAAAAACCAAAATTGGAATTTTATGCCTAGTGCAAGTCCTCATCTTCATATTTTCTGACTATTTTCAAAATTAAAAATCAACCATGCAATAAAACTATTATTTTCTTCTTTGGATTTCGCGATGATGGTATAAGTCTATACCTAAATATTCTATGCCTAGCGCAAACCATTGTACCAATTTTATTTTCCATTTATTTAAAATCATAAAAACATATGACTTAAATCATTATGTTACACAATTATGCTTTAAAACAAACAAACACCTATTCTATTTCATGTCATTATGTCAAACTTCAATTTTGCAATGATGGTATAATTCCTAGGGAATTATCCAAAAATTTTATCACACTTAGGAATTTATGCCTAGCAAAAGTCATTTTAAAATATTTCATGCATAATATTTTCATGGAAATCTGAAAAAAAAAATCATCATCATCATCATTTGCATCATCACAACAAAGTCTTAAGACAGTCTCTTAAGCACCCTTTTACTTTTAGCAATATTTCTATACTAGGATTAGCTTGACGACCGAGTGAGTGGCGACTCCATGAAATGGTCTATAATAGCGACAATGTCCTTTGAAATTATTGTTAAAAGTCCCTTTTATTTTTATCAAATTATCACATCACAAACAACCAACTTGTTTACATCAGATTATTTCATTTAAATTTAAAAAAAGCATGACATTCAAACCATCATATTTCCAAATGGCATAATTACATGAATCATCGAATCAATCAATCAAAACATTAAAGCATCATACAAATACATAAGACAAGTCATATGATCAAAAAATATCTCATCTATATATATCTCAACAAGTATATGTACATCATCTCAAAACTAGATTGGTATGCCACAATCTGTACCTAGGCATACTCAATCCCCTATCAAAAATAATAATAAGCACTATAATCAATTTGTGCAGTGCAATCTGTAGCAGCTAGCCTCGAGAACCCCTCGAGCTCTCAGCCTCATCTCCTCCCCCGCCCTGAGGTGGACGAGGTGGCCCCATCATAGTCCGTGTGGTGCTATGAGTCCTGGACTCTGATCGTGATGATGTCCTCGATGACCTCATCTCGATAGGCTCCGCAATATGGGCCGATAGCGGTAACCTCTGCCCCTCTGGCACCATATGGTGGTATAGTGTCTGATAGAATGTGACCTAGGCAATAGCCCATGCTAGATCCCGAGTGCTCGCCCCTCCGCTCCGTGCTCTGAGGCGTGCTACCTCATCTCTGAGCTATGTGGCCTCCTCTCGATGTCGTGTAGCCTCATCCTATAGAGTCTGCACCTCTTCCTGGAGACGGACAGTCTCCACCCGGAGAGTAGCCATCTCACTACTCTCTCCTGTGTCCACACCCTTGCCCTTATCGGGCGATGGTGGTCTCTCTCTCCATGGAGAAGGGGGTCTCTCCTCCCTCCTCTCCCGCTATCGCGGCCTCTGCTGAGCCTGTGGTCTCCTCCCCACTCATCCCAATTTAATCTCAAAGCATGACATTCCACATTCAAGCCTTCTCAACTAGTTTAGGCCCTTACCCATACCCACGCCGAACCTCTCGTCGATTTGGGCGTCTGTCTCGACCATCTTGTTTGCAGAGCTCTAGAAACCGAGAAAATAAAAAATGAACAGTAAAAATGAATTAGGGTTTTTCCCTATTTTTCTTAATTTTATTCAAAAACAATTAGCAACAAATTTAATTTTGGCTTTTCCACGTTTTTACCTCAAACGTTCGATTTGGGTAAAAACACGGAGGGGGCATCATAGTAAGCTGTCGTACGATTCGACCAAGAATCGTCGCCTAAAAATGGGAATAAATTTTTGCTTTCTCGTAGATCGAGAAGAACTCATCTTTAACGCATTTTCCTCGAAAAAATTTCTAAAGAGGGGGCAAAATGTAGCACCCTAAAATTGGCACAGTAAACCTTAGCAAATAATTAAAATTACATTAGTAATAATTCAAATTCAAATTTTAACCCCAAAACCACTCCCAAACCGCCTGTTGCCCGTTTCCTCATTTTTCGTGCCATTTTTAGAGTTTGTTTTGTCCGTTTGACGATATCATCGCCGATCAGACGATATCACCTCAGATCGGATGATTTCGTCTGGAGAAGAACGTCCAGACGATCTCGTCCCAAATTGATTTGTGCATAGTTAGCTTCTGTTTCAACGACGTCTCTAATCCGGGCAGAAGCGTGTCTACGTCGTTAGAGACCTCCCCCGTTGGAGATCTTCCAAATTAGGATGATCTCCAACCTCCTAACCTCCCTCCTAAGCCTATTTAACCTTAGGACCCCCTCTTGGCATTCCCCCGGCTGAAATTCCCTGTAACACGAATTCTACATGCATTAGACTATCTTAAACCACCATTTGCATTTGTATTTTTCCAAGTTTGTTTGCAGGAACTTCATTGTTTTTCAGTCAGAGCAAGCTCAGATCGTCGCAGACGATCCTGTTCAATTCGAGATGATTTCGTACCAATCCGAGATGATTTCGATTGTAGTCAACATTGGGGGCAATCAGTGCCCAGGGTTTGCATTTTCTCACTTTGTTTGTTGATTTATCCTGCATTTAGTTAAATTTGTTATTATTCCTTATTGTTCTGCATCTTGGAGTTCACCCATATAGCTTAAGTGCACAATGAAGTCATAATTTGTCATTAGAACGTCATAATATACTTGAATTTTTATTTGTGATTATCACCTTAGCATCTATGTTGCCATTTTACACCATTTTTCTCTGTTAGAATAGTTGCATTTCTGGTATTTTGTATCTATTTCTCTGTTTGTAGGTCTCTGACGAATTCGTCTGATGAATTCATCAGATCTCAGATGATCCCGTCAGATCTCAGACGATCCTGTCAAATTCCAGATGATCTGGATTGCTTCAAAAATTAGAACCTTCATCAGACATCCGGATCAGGTATGGTTCTTTAATCTAGCGTATTCTTTCTATTTTCTGTCCAAATCTATTTTTTGTATTTATTTAATTTGCATTTTCATAATAGAACACTTAGATTCATCTGGCCAAACCTAGGACTTGGATGTTTAAAGATAAAACTGAACACATTAAACACATTCCCAACCTAGGCGTGGAAACTGCCACTAAACGTTTCCTGGTGAACCCCACCATCCGTCGAAAAATCACCTTAATACCCCTCCCCCGAGAGGCGGGACCTTCAAAGGGCCTCTCAGTCCGAGGTACCATCCCATCCTTTTCCCATCCCCCTTTCGGGCGCGGATCCTTTAGCTTGAAGGTAAGGGTGCGAAAAATTTGGAACGATACACAACCAAATCCGAATTAAGCCCGAATATCAACATAAAACTACTTTCATTACTCCATGGGGAACATTCTGTTAAAAAGTGATGCCATTCGATCTCAAAAATGTCGGTGCCACATATCAGAAGGCCATGACATACATATTCCATGAATACATGTATAAGATCTTGGAAGATTACATGGATGACTTACTAGCCAAGTCCCTATTTTAGCAAGAGCATGTCGAAGTCCTTAGAAAAGTCTTTGATTGCCTCATAGAACACAATGTATGATTAAATCCTAATAAGTGTGTATTCGATGTAATTTTTGGAAATCTTTTAGGATTCATCGTATCCAAGAGAGGCATCGAAGTTGATCCTGCAAAGGTAAAGGCTATACTGGAAATGGCTGCCCCTACCAACATTAGGGAGTTGAGGAGACTAAAAGACAAGATAACATCCATCAAAATATTCATCACATAATTATCAGAAAAATGCAAACCTTTGAATAGGTTGTTACACAAGGAAGTCCTCTTTCATTGGGATGAAGAATACCATCAAGCCTTTGTAGAGATCAAGACTTATCTAGCAACGCCACCAGTGTTGGCTCCACAAAGGCCAGACATACCATTTTTACAATATATATTAGCTACTAATTTTGCACTAGGCACCATGTTAGCCCAAAAGAATGCACAAAGATAAAGAGCAAGCCATATATTACATTAGTCGCACCTTGGTGAGCTATGAGCTAGGATATGCGTATGTCAAAAAATTGTGTTTAGCAGTGGTCTTTGCAACTCAAAAGTTGCGACACTACATGTTGAGCCATATGACCTACGTCATATCAAAACAAAATCCTTTGTAGTACATGATGAGCAAGACATCACAATACATGTACCTCAAAGTGGATCATGCTATTTATAGAATTTGATCTAGAGTTCATAAGCCAAAAGTCCATTAAGGGACAAGTCATAGCAGATCAATTAGCAGAGGCACCTCTTTAGGATAACAAGCCTTTCACCATATAGTTTCCTGATGATGCAGTATTTGCATTATCAGATCCGCCAGAGCTTGAAGAACCTAAGAAAGAAAAAGACATGTCATTGTTCTTCAATGGTTCGAAGTGTGAAAAAGGAGGTAGAGCAGGAATTGTCTTTATCACACCGCAAGGTGATCCATTGCCCTTATAATTCAAACTAGGCTTCCCGTGCACAAACAATAATATAGAATATGAAGCATTGATATTCGGAATCCAAACAACCATATCAATGGGCATTAAAAGATTGAATATCTTTGGTGACTCCTTGATCATAGTAAACCAGGTCAAAGGACTCTTCCAATGTAGGTGCCCACTCCTAAAGACTTACAAGGAACTTGTTGACAATTACTTAGCTCGACTGAAATGGTACGACATCGAGGCAATCCCTCGTATGTCGAATAGATTTGCAGACACTATGGCATATTTGGGATCCTTAATCCATCAAAATATGTCTTCTAATATTAAAAACATTCATGTGAAAGTGCTTTCACACTCAGCAATACACCATGAAGCTTTTGACAATAAAGAATTAGTCAACACGATCAACATCGAACCAAATTAGGATTGGTCCTTCATAGCCAAGAGTTTCTTGCAAACAACACCTTGGGGGTCATTGATCTCCCAAGGACCCATAGACTGTGGTGCGACCATATACCATAGAGTTGTTCCTGAATCCATGTTCATTACCTTAAAAATGTAGGAAAAGCAAGTTGTCTATTCTATAGAAGCTGTGGCCTATCAGGATTGGCTTTCCCAATTGCAAGACTTCCTGAAGCTCATAATAATACCTCAAGGTTTATCGCATAAATAAAGCTAAAAATTTAAAAAGAGAGTAACAAGATACATTTTGCTAGGAGAAATCCTCTACAGATGAGGATATGATGGAGTATTACTCCGTTGTCTTGAGCCCCAGGAAGCATCTTGGGAAGTTTCACAAGCTCACGACGGAACATGTGGAGGCCATTTCAGTGGCATGGCCATCATTAAGTGCATCTTGAGAATGGATTACTATTGGCCCACAATGGAAAATGACTGCTGCGAGTATGTCAAGAAATGTAGTAAGTGCCAACATCATGCAAATCTAATGCACTTACCATTGTAAGCTTTGCAGCCCATCCAAGAAACATGGCCATTCTCGCAATGGGGACTAGACTTGATTGGGAATATCTCACCCCCATTCTCATGCCGACATATATTCATCATAATGGCCATAAAATACTTCACTAAATGGGTAGAAGCGATCCCCTTAACATCAACAACTAGACCAAGGATTACGGAGTTTATACTCCATAATATCATAAGTCATTTTGGGGTCCCTTCTAAGATAATATCGAATAATGAGCCATATTTTAAGAACAAAAATATGCGTGATTTAATGAAAAAATATCATATTCAACATAGTTTTTCAACGCCTTATTATTCGCAAGCAAACGGGCAAGCAGAAGCATCAAACAAAACAATAGTCTTCATTTTCAGGAAGACAATGCAAGAAAATCATAAGGATTAGCACATGCAATTACCTCTTGCACTATGGGCATACAAGACAAGTATACGGACGCCCACTGGGGAAACACCGTTTTCACTAGTATATGGCACTGAATCCATCATGCCTCTAGAGTTGGAAATCCCGACTCTGCGCATAGCACTAAAAGACTTCATAGATGATGAAGTTGCACGACAAGGCTGCATTGATCAATTGATGCTTCTTGATGAACTTCGAGTCAATGCTTTAGAGCATCTCTGTGTTTACCAAGATTTCCTTGCACGAGCTTACAATAGTAAAGTCCACCTAAGGGAATTCAAGGTTGGAGATATAGTGCTCAAAGAAAACTAGTAGAATTCAAATATGTCACCGCATCTATGAGATAAGTTTACGGTAAACTGGATAGGTCCATACATGATTTCATAGAGAGTTGGGCCTGGAGCATATCGCCTTATATCATTAGATGGTGTTGAAGATACTGAACCTTTCAATATCATTCACTTAAAGGTATTTTACACATAAAACACAAATAAATTTCAAATATGTCAAAAACACAAAAACATTCAAATATTTCATAAAACATCAAAAACATTCAAATATTTCATAAAACATCAAAAACATTCAAATATTTCATAAAACACAAAAACATTCAAATATTTCATAAAACATCAAAAACATTCAAATATGTCAAAAACACAAACAAATCATAAAAGCATAAAATATCAAAAATACAATCAAATCAAAGGCTCCAAGGGTAATTCATACCGCTTGGTCAAACAATCAAATCAAAGGCTCCAAGGGTAATTCATACCACTTGGTCAAAATTCAAAAGGCTCCAAGGGTAATTCATACCGCTTGGTCAAAACCAAAATCATCAAAGGCTCCAAGGGTAATTCATACCGCTTGGTCAAACATCAATTCAAAGACTCCAAGGGTAATTCATACCGCTTGGTCAAACATCAATTCAAAAGTCTCCCAAGGGTCATACCACTTGGTCAAAATTCAAAAGGCTTCAAGGGTAATTCATATCGCTTGGTCAAACATCAATTCAAAATGCTCCAAGGGTAATTCATACCACTTGGTCAAAATTCAAAAGGCTCCAAGGGTAATTCATACCACTTGGTCAAAACCAAAATCATCAAAGGCTCCAAGGGTAATTCATACCGCTTGGTCAAACATCAATTCAAAAGGCTCCAAGGGTAATTCATGTTGCTTGGTCAAAAATAAAATCAAAGGCTCCAAGGGTAATTCATACTGCTTGGTCAAAAATCAAATAAAAAAGGCTCCAAGGATGATTCAAACCACTTGGTCAAAATAAATAACAAAAGCCCCAAAGGCATAATAAGCCCTTTGGTAAAATTAATCAAAAATACAAAAGAAACATAAAATAAAAAATACAAAAACAATTGCACTTCACATTTTGCATCCACATCATTGCATTGCATTTTCACATACTTTACAAGATATGTCATGAGAGTCTTAAAAGTGATACCATAGTTTGTCGCACAATTCATTCATATCCATACCTCCATCAACATGTGTGTAATTGTGTTTTTCAAAACAACCATTATTTGTTGCTATACATAATTACTAAGGCTTTTCGTTTAGTCAACCAAATCTAGTAATCTTATCAACTTTTGAGGAAAACAACTTTGATTAGTAGAAAGAAAGGCCTAGCTATGATAAAGCCTTGGATATTCAAGAACCCATCACTAGTTGAAACACTAAAATCCTAGCTGGTACAAGGAAAATATGAAAGCTGCAAAGCGGTCTAGGTTACCTTAAGTGAAAAGGATTATCCTTGCTTATTCCCCTATGCAACTGGTTTAAAGGTGCTGAGAATTGGAAAAAGGACAAACTTTACCCTATAAAAATCCCTTGCTTAAATTAAAACAATCAAAATCCTAAAGCAAAGTACATATTCAAAAGGCCAAGCATACAGTCCAGATTTCAAAAGCAAAAATCCAATACAATCATATATTCAAAATACAAAAAAATCAAGCTCAAGAAAAAATAAAAAATAAATAGTGATTTTCATCACTAAGAATGAGCAAAATAAACAGTGATTATCATCACTACAAAAAAAATTCTCACTCAAAGAAAAAAATCAAATAAAAAATAAACAATGATTTTCATCACTACATATGAACAAAAATCCAAAGCCAAAAAGAAGCCAAAAAAAAAGGGAATAAAGCTTGAATCCCTAGAATTCTCAGCATTGTACAAAACTGGAAGGAGAAATCCTTACGCATGACGATATGTCTATTACAATTGCTTCATGCATTTGTGTAGACCAATGTTTGAATGTGGATGAACTAGCTTAGGTAACCAAATATTACCTAGTAGTATAGTCCAACTACGTCAAACATAAGGATGAGAAGAACACTTGAGGATCCCTGATCTTAGCAATGGGCTGAAAGAATCCTGCTCGACATCGGAGGAAATGCTTGAGTTCTACCTCAAAATATACAATCACATGCACACATAGAGATCATGAAAAACCAGGTCCATGGTAAAAGCCTTACTTTTCAAAAGTCTAAGTGGTAAGTAGACAACTATTGATAGGGGAACTAGAGTGTTTGAATCTCCGAAAAGCTCCAATTTTTTTTTACATAGCAACAAATCATTAAATCATTCACACAATCACTTTCTTTATATGATTCTATAAATTAGTGGGTATCAACATAGTAGGACATATACCACATATATATTAGAAATAGTATATAGATGACCACTGACTACTTTATATATTTTAATTTACATAAACTTATTAATAAGATACATTACACACCATTACATATCATATATGAATACTTAATCAATTCTTATGATAGAAGTGATTATTTAAATTCATGATTATTTTTAAACTTTTTGTGGTATCACCCATTAAGATTATCAATATCATATGCATTCTGTATATCTTAAGTTATTAGAGCATATAGGTTCATTTATATCATTCCATCACATAAATTAAGTGCATATAATTAAAGAAAAAATTGAACATGCATTTAACAATAACATTTGCATCCACAAAAACAAGTCATTAATCATACATAAACCACATCATAAAACATACAGGTAATATCCATTTGCATATCATAAATTCATCATTCATAATCAAAATACATCACATCAGATAATCAAATCATATAAGAATCTAGAAATCCATCTAAACATCTTCAAATATCATCTATCATCTAACATATCCATCAAATCATCATAATATCATCATCGCATCATATCATAAAACAAAATAACAAAAAAAATATAAGCAATAAATGATAAACATAATGAGTCATAAAAGGCAAATCTATCATAAAATATGTGTTTCAAGTCCAATGGATATACAAAAATACCCGTGGGCTATAGTCATGTAGGTCAGTCGACCTCAAAAATGGATCAAGAACCAAGTAGAACATAATTCTAGTGTCTGGCCTGAGCCCCTTGCATCACCTCCTCTAGTGCCACCTCCACCTATGGCGATGTCATGAATCGAGTGATGTGAGCCTGTAGGTCTCTCTGTCCAAGTCTGGGTTTGTTGGCTAGGATGAGCAAAAGACTACCCCGAGGTAGAGCACCCATTGACCTATGAACCACCTACATATGATGGATCCTTAGGGACAATCTTGTGCCTCCTGAGCTGCATCTGAAGGAGGGTAACATGATCCGTAAGACCCTAGATCTGAGCCTCATGCTCATCCAACAAGGAATGAAGCCTTCCCACCTATGCCCCTGAGCCTGCTATTGGAACCTCTTATGGTGTAGAATCATGAACAACAAACTGCATCCTAACATCTCCACCCTAGATAGTAGCCTATAGAGCCTATATCTGTGCTGCAAGCTGCTCAATCGTAGCATCTCACTATTGTACCTAGATCTTAGTATCCTAGAGCTCAACTTTGATCTCATGCAACTATGCTATTAGAGGAGAGTCTCTCTCCTCGGGCACTAACTCCTCCTCCTCCTTAGGAACATCAGGATCCTCTACTACCACCTACTCTGTTGGCTGGCCCCATACCTCGGTCCTAGCTCGAACCCTACATCCTACCGGATCTATGCCATCACCCCTGCCATCATCCTCGTGCCCTAGGATGCCGATGCCATGCCACATATGATCACCCCACCACTGAGAGTAGGCCTTTGTAACTCCCCCAACCACTATAGGATCTACGACTGGGGCATCCTCCTTATCTGCAAGCTCTATGACCTATCGTGGAGGTAGGTCCCTCTCTATTGTGAGGCACCTATACAAGAATGGTACCAAGGGAACATCTTGCTACAATCCATACTGACGAAGAAATTGAGAGTAGAATAAATACTCTTTGATGGCAATATTACGACCAATGAGTCATCGCTCGCGCTGTGTCCTAGCAGTAAAACTAGCTAGATCATACCAAATCGAACACTCATAGTACGACCACCACACGACATCTCCAACCAACAGTCTAGTAAAAGCATTAGTATAGTGGGACAAATCCCCTACAAAAGTGTGGCTCTTATTATCCTCATGCTATCGAGCCCATATAGTAGCATAACACTGTGTACGAGACTCAATAAATGTAATCTCAGCTAGGAGCCCCTTAGGGCGATCTACCTTAATGTACTCCCATCCCCAAACCTGTAATAGCAAACTGTAAGCAATGCTGACGCATCCCCACCAATGGATGTGATATAATTCATCATAGCACTGAGCCAATAGCGATCTATCCCATGCATAGATGATAGGCTCCTTGCTATCTAGTAGGTCCTACACCATCACTAGGAGGTTCCAAGGGAACCTCAAACCCGAGTAGTCCGAGATAAGAACGTTGCTAATCACCATAAGCAACACAACATGCCTCACTATGAAAACATGAGCATCATACCAAGTCTTGATAGATACTCCCCCAAACCCAACATCTCAGAGAGCCTGTACAGAACATGCACCAAAAATCCTATCATAGATGATCACCTAATAATTAGTGGTCGATGAAACAATGGGCACCCCATAGAACGGGATCTAAAAGATCCTGTACACGTCCTTCGATGTGATAGTCATCTTGTCAAGTGGAAGGTGGAAGCTGTTGGTCCATAGAAGGTGAAAATGCACCAATAGTGGTTCTCACCACTCATTTGGGGCCTTTTCAAGCCATCCAAGCTTGGCCGCTGAAGCCAAGAACAACCATATTCTAGCCGCTCAAGCCTAGAGTTGCCAGAACTTAGCTATTGCAGATGACAACGGCCAGATCATAGTCATTGTAGACAATAGCGGTTAAGCCATAAGAAGCGATTTACAGACAAACAGGCCCAATCTCAGGCATAAGTGGCATTCTGCTTGCAATAAAGGTGATTGAGAGTGACTTTGCATTCCTTTTCATGACCAGTTCACATAGGAGACTTGAGTTTGCATTTAAACTTAAGTTAACTGAACTTCAAGCATAAACAAAGGACAAAAGCTTCTCATGCTAATGAACAGTTTGCATAGAAGACTCAAGCGGGTAGTTAGATTTCAGTTAACTAACCTTCAAATATAGACAATAGACAAGGGCTTCTCATGCTAACTTGCACTATGCATGAGAAATTCATTTCTAGGGCTTGGACATAGACCTAGGGTTTCACACTATAAAAGGTGCAAGCCTAAGAGCACCAAAAAAAGAGACACATGATCGATATATGACATATAGAGACACATGATCGATATATGACATATATAGACCCGAATCACATACAGGAGATCATTTTAGAGAGAGTTATCTTTGGGATCACGTGTGTGATGGAGATTTGATAAATCAAAGGGCACAACACCTACTTTCTTCAACATCAGATCATAGTCTTTGACCCATAGCTTTGGGGCAAGGAGAGTAAGGTTTTATTTATGGACCACTGTCTTGGATAGTGGCCTGTAGGCTTAGCTTAAATAGAAATAGCATATTTTATCTTGTTTTCTTATATCATTAGCTTAGATTTACTTGATTCCATGGTATCTTTTTATCATATTTTTGTTACATTCTCTGATTACTAACAACCTTATCCGAGGAGACAATCTCAAATAGCTAAACATGCATTGTTGTTTGAATTGCATATAGGGCCATAGGTTTATTAGACATAATCCATGACTTATGAGAGCAAGAGGATCCATCCGAGAGACATACCTAGAGAAGGAGGCATCTGTAAGCCCGTAGAAATTTTTGTGTGCGAAATCGAGAAGTATTTTAGAGTGTGCCACCCTTTTGCAAAAGGGGACATCCCTTCATCCTCTTGTAAATCATTGTATCAAGATGGGTATCCCTAAGAGGGACCAACATGTAACTGAGGTTCAATATTAATGAAATATCCATTCTTTGTAATTTCCATGTTATATGTTTTCTCGTAATATTTTAGCTTCATTTTTGGTATAGTAATAACATCGCAAGTAGAGTTAAGAGCGGCGCGTACATCCCGAGGTCACTACAAGGAAAAAAAGTGTCTTAGTTTGATGAGAATGAGTAAGACTATAAAATATGCAAGTGATGAAAACCTTATATGAAAAATGAACCCAACATGATAATATATCACCTTATATCAGTATTTTTATTGTTATTTTATATATAGAAAGATAATTTATATTTATAACATTTTAATAAAACTAAAAATAATGTAACCATTGATTAGACATCGGAACTATTGTCGTGTGAGTGAAATAACTCAGATTCATAATAGCCATTGATCCATTGGTAGAAGTTATAGGGATCTCCAATGATGGAGAGATAGTGCAACATGATAAACACTCCCTTGTTGATGATTTATCCTTCTTCAATGATGAAGAGGAAAGACTCGACAAAGACAAGTATCGCATAATTAGAGAGTCCCTTCCAAAATATTAGGATAGGTTCATTGTACCCGTCCTTCAGTACTTTACAATGGATGGTCCAAATTCAATTCTACAAAGTTTCCATATTTTTTTTGACCCATATATGAGGAAACAAATTTATTAACATTCTAAGATATCTCTTTATATCTATCGAGCTATCTATTAATCATGTTAAGAAAGGATATTCTTCCTATCCTATCTAGCATGACCTCAACCTATCAAAGGGATTCTAATAAGGCAATTATCTCTTGTATTCGTAGCCCCTCAAATCCTCCCCATGTCCTTGAGTCAAGACACTATGAAAGCCTTCCTCTTGATGCTATTGAAGAAGTTGCTTAGTAGCCTACCTCTCCTAAGGCTTAAAAAATGGTGAAGTTTAGGATTTATTCTCATGGAACTCCTCCCATAGCGAAGTATGAGGCCTGACATCACTCAACCTACAACAAGTCCCAAACTAGAAAGCATAAGTCTCCCATTATACATGAGTAAGAGCCTAAAAATTCAAAGGACTCTCATTGAGGTTCACAAAATTAAATGTGAAGATGCTTCAATGTCATCCTCATCTAAAAAAGGATCTCCCTAGGGCAGCTCCTACAAACCTTCCAGCCATAGCCAACAAGGAGCATGTATCCCCTTCATCACCAAGAAGGGCTACATTCAGGTGCTTGATGACCTAATGAGTGTGATGTCGAAAGCTACCAAAATGAATGCATATTTATTGCGTTTGTGGTCATCCTGGAAGAATTTTGGAACTAGTTTAAGGGTAATTAACCAACGAATATTGATGAATCCCCTATTCTCATTAACTATCTGATTTTACCTTTTTTCCAGTATAATAGAGGCCAAAAATTTGGAGAAATTTTACTTGTTATTTTTCAGGTTTTGACAAGGGACTGAAAGAGAGCAAGTGAATGAATGTATAAAGAAAAGTGTACACCTTCAAAGTTAACACCAAAAGGATATGATGTCGCACAACTAGAGGTGCAATGACATGCTAATGGTATAAAATAGGGGCTCTATTTGAGTGCACACATGTCATAAAACCAATTCATTTTTCTTTGTATTGACCAATGCAACTAATATTTTAGCACCACCTTGAAATGCAGATAATCTAAAAAACCAACAGCCTCATGCAACATTCCTCTATTCTCATTTCTCCATATTTAGCCATCATTTCCATTTTCATGTTTAATAGCATCCATGGTTGTCTATGTCTCTACTAATTATATTTCTTATATCTCTCACACACAATTAACTCACTCATGCTTGGTCGGTACCACCCATAACACCATTTTGCATGCACAATCAGACAATAATGATCCATCAATGACATTGGCTACAATGTCTATGAAGTGCAAACACACTTGCAAAAACAAGGAGGTTTTGGATCTGTGATACCTTAATAAAAATGAAAGGCCTTACCTAGAAGTGATGCGTATCCACATCTTAGGAGAATTAACATACTATACCCAGAACTATCATATAATCACAACAAGCATTTTTTACACAAAATCATTGGTCAACTTAAATCACGTGCCTTATAATGTAAAAGAGGCCATGGAATTACGACATCAAGATTTTGTGAGGGATAGACTTAAAAAATGCTCACAACGGATGAATTGTTGCAGATTCACGACATGCATAGAACTATGAATTTTTGGCTTTAGGTAACTTCCCTAAATATGACTTTCCTCAAGCTCATGCAAGATTTCAAATTTCATTAAAGTCATGATTTCTTCTCAAAATCAGACAAAGTTGAAATAGAGAGGAAGTGAATTAAATCTATATATACCTTTGTAGGATTGATTAACTCATTATTTGTAAATTACATAGAATCAAATGTTGATGAAGAAATTACCCTAATGCATAAACATGTAAATATATATCTTATATTAACCAAGATGATAACATACTGTGACTGCAGTTTTGCAATGTTAAATAGAACCTTTTCATACATGCTTCTTACTCCAAAAGATTTACACATACATCTGAAATATATACTTCATTGTTGTAGGTTGAAAATACACAAGAGTGTCTAAACATTGTAGCTTCTGCTCCTTGCTCGTCAAACTATTCCTTTAAATTTTCTTCTTTTGATTTTATCTCTTCTATCTCTCTTGAAGAATACCAACAATTCAAATATATAGTTGGGGATAGAGGGAAAGGCTCACCAACATTCTAACACACATTAAATTCAAAACATGGCACTAGATAACTTGTCGAACAACTACAATCTAATCACTGAACAACTAGTAATAAATTTAGGTACATTAAAATTTGGTGATTGATTCAGAAGATAAGATCTGTCAGAGATCTACGATGTAAAATCTGGTTTAATTTCTAACATCCTTCCTTAAATTAGATTTCATAAAAGCATTAACACTGAGCATTTACCTCAATATTTTAAAGTCTTCCTCCTTCAAAGGTTTTGTGAAAATATCTACAACTTGATATTTGGACTCACAAAACAGTAATTCAATTTCATTAGATTTCACTAGTTCTCTAATGAAATGGTACTGGATGTAAATATGCTTGGTCCTACCATGAAACACTCAATCCTTTGATAGTGTTATGGCTAAATTGCTATCAAAAAATATAGTTATTGACCCTTCTAATTGATGATTCAGCTCTCCCAAAATTCTTCTCAACCCAACTGCCTGGCATGCAACTAAAGTGGTGGCAACATACTCTGCCTCAACAATTGATAATGCAACAATTGGTTGCTTCTTTGATGACCATGAAACTGCACCCAATCCAATATGGAATGCATATCCAAAAGTGATCTTCCTATCATCTTTATTTCCAACCAAATCGCTATCTATGTAGCCAACAAAATCAAGTTGGTGTTTTTTGCATAATAAATTTCATGATTTTTGGTCCCATTGACATATCGTAAAATTCTATTTCTAGCCTGCAAGTGAGTGTTCTTTGGTTCTTCCATAAATTTTCTAATAAAGCTCATTGTAAACATCAAATACAGTCTGGTTTCTATCAAATACATGAGACTTACAACTAACCTTTTTTAAAAATTTGGATCAACATTGCTACTGCAATTATTCTTGCTCAATTTCAGGCCTGTCGCAACTGGCATGATCGCTGGTTTGATGTCCTTCATTCTAAACCTATTCAAGACATATATTGTGTACTTGCCTTGAGATATGAATATACCATCCATATATTGGGTAGCTTCAATACCAATAAAATACTTCATAAAGCTTAAATCCATCATCTCAAACTCCTACTTCATGGCATTTCTAAATTGCTCAAATAGCATATTGATATTTCCAGTATAAATTAGATCATCTACATACAAGAAAACTATGATCATTTTCCCTTTTGAATTTCCATTCATGTAGAGAGTATGCTCATATGGGCATTTGATGAATCCATTCTCCTGAAAATATGAATCAATGCGGTTATACCAATCCTTGGGTGCTTGCTTCAACCCATACAAATATTTCTTCAATTTTAGGACCTTTCCTTCTTGACCTTCTAGCTCATACCTTGGAGGCTGGTCTATGTAGACCTCTTCTTCCAATACTCAATTCAGAAAGGTAAACTTGACATCCATCTAGTAGATATTGCAACATTTTTTAGCTACCAATGCAAGAATCATTCTAGTTGTGTCAAGTCTAGCTATAGGTGCGTACACATCATGCTAGTCAATCCCAGACTTCTACTTGTAGCATTTTGCAACTTCTCTAGATTTATGTCTTTAAACATCTCCTTGGACATTAAACTTAGTTTTATATACCCATTTTACACCAAAGGTCTTATTGCTTGCTAGAAGATCCATTAATTCCTAGGTCTTATTTTTCTCTATGGCTACTATCTCATAATCCATATATTGAACCCACGTTCTATTCTCAATTGCTTCTTAAAATGAAATTGGATCACACTAAAAAATAAAGAAAAATCACAATGTTCTTCCTCAATTTCATTTCTAGTTACCTCATATATGTCTTGCAAGCTCCTTATATTTGATGGTGTCTTCATGTTGGAAATCATTCTTGCAAGTGGAGGTGAGCATTATGATGAGGCAGTGTTGCTGCTGACACTAGTGCTATTATTTGAAACTATAGGTAGATGCACACTATATTTGTCCAAGTCCTAAGACTCAATAATTTCGGGCTCTTGCTACCCAGTCTTGGATTTCCAGTTCCAAGATTCATATTCTATGAACTTCATGTCTCGGCTTATAATCAACTTCTTTGTGACAAGGTTATAAACATATAATCCTTTGATTCTTCACTATATCCAATGAAGATACATTTTTTTGCCTTGTCATCCATATTCTTTATCTTCTCATATAGGATATGTGCATATTATATGCACCCAAAAACTCTTAAATGAGCAATGCTAGGCTTCAGATTGCTTCATGCTTCTTGAGGGATCTTGTCCTTCACACTCTTTGTTGGACACCTATTTAGTAGATAAAATGCACAAGCTACAACTTCTACCCAAGACTCATTCGACAAACCCTTTGCATTCAACATGCTTCTTTCCATATCCATTATGGTTCTATTCTTCTTCTCTGCAATACCATTCTATTGTGGTGTATATATGGCTATGAACTACCTTCTAATTCCATTTGATTTGCAAAAATTATGGAATTCATTGGAGATGTATTCATCTCCTCCATTTTTTCTGATAATATTCACATAATAGTCACTTTGTTTTTTAACAAAAGCTTTGAACTCATTAAATTTGTCGAAATATTTTGACTTTTTTTTGATGGGATGTACCCATGTCCTCTGATTGAAATCATATATGAATGTCATAAAGTATTTGTTTTTGGAAAATGAACTGGTTTGCATAGGGTTGCAAATATCTGAATGGACCAAATCAAATGGTTGTAAATCTCTCCATGATTGTCTCATAGGTAATGCATCCCTATACTGCTTGCCTACTAGGCAAAATTCACATGCTTGATTTGGTTGCTCTATGAGAGATAGTCCCTTCAATTCATTTTGAATCTACATAGGAAAAATATTGTTCTTTGTCATGACCACATTTGCTTCTAGCCCATTCTCTTTGTCTCTAATGATACATGGTCCATTTTAAACTACATGGTGTACCCCTTTCACACAAGTTATCCAACACTTAGTATATTAGGTTTCAATCCAAGAACATAATACACATCATGGATGTGTCTTCTTTCACCTTACATGGTGTAGATTATAATGTATTATTTACCCATGATAGGTACCTTGTTGTTGTTTCCCATATTCACCTCAGATTTGACGGTTTCATCCAACTTTGAGAACATTTCTTTGTATTTTTTGGCTCTCTTCATCATTACTACAAGTTAACATAATAGACCCACATACATCTCTACTTTTTGCATTGTCATTTTTATTTGTATAGTGGGCTTGTTGCTTATTTTCTTTGGCCAACTTCTTTCTACACTCATAACTAAAATGGCCAAATTTATTGTAGTAATAACATTGGATCTTTGATTTATCATACCTCTGATTTGATCCTCCTTGTTGATTCCTATCATTACCTCTTCCTCCTACTTGATGAAAATTGTAGTTGGTCTCCCCTTCATTGGAGTTTGACCTTCCTCCTCTCTTGTGGCCTCTTCCACACTCGCTTCTATTGCTCTGTCCTCTTCTTCCTTGAGAACTTGATGTGGATTGGTAGGAATATTCTCTTCTACTATTGTCTCAAAATGAGACCTGTATCTTAAAATCTTGCTCTAATGAGGACTGAGATGATCTATTCAACCTCTGCTTATGTGTTTGTAAAGAACCAATGAGCTCATCTAAATAAAGGGTTGCTAAATCCCTTGATTGTTGAATTGCTATCACCACTAAGTCAAATCTTGTTGGTAGGTTTCTCAGTATCTTCTCCATAATTCTTTGGTTCTCAATATTTTTGACATTCACCCTCATCTAGTGGATGATACCCATTGTGCGGATAAAGAAGTTGCTCATGGACTCTGATTCACTCATCTACAATTTTTCAAACTCTCTTCTTAGAATCTGCAACCTCACAAAATTCACTTTATTTATCCCTTGGAAGGAACTAGATAAAATTTCCCATATCTCCTTTGATTTAGTTGTTGTTGGAATTCTTGATAAAATGATCTCCTCGACTGCTTGCATTATATAAAATAATGTCTTCTGGTCCTTCTTTCAATTCTCCTTCAAGAGATCTAACTTCACTTGGGAGAGAGAGCTCAATGTTGCTGCATCTGTAGGTTCTAGGTAACCATTCTCCACCAAGTCCCATAGCTCCTAAGACCCAAATAATATCTTCATTTGGATGCTCCAATAATCATAATTCTTACCATTGAAATGTGAGATCTTCAACTGCAATGAATTATCACTAGAAGCCACTATTTCTTCAACCTTCCACTAATGGTGCTAGCTCTGATAACAATTTAAAGTGCAAACACACTCGTGGAAACAAGGGGGTTCTGGATTCACAATGCCTTAATAGAAATGAAAGGCCTTACCCATAAGTGACACAGATCTGCGATGTCTCAGGAGAATTAACACACTATACCTAGAACTATCACAAAATCACGATAGACAGTTTTTACACAGGACCGCTGGTTAATTTAAATCACACACCTTACAATGCAAAAGAGGCCACAAAATTATGATGTCGGGATTCCGCAAGGGATAGACTTATAAATTTTTGACAGACGACGAACTGTTGCAGATTCGTGACTTGCACAAAACCACAAATTTTTGGCTTTAGGTAACTTCCCGAAAGATGACTTTCCTCAAGCTCATAACATATTACGGCTGTAGTTTTACAATGTTAAATAGAATATTTTCACAAGTGCTTCTTAATCTAGAAGCTTTACACATATGTCTGCAATCTAGAATTCGTTGTTCCAGGTTGAAAAGACACAAGTATATGTCTGCAATCTAGAATTCGTTGTTCCAGGTTGAAAAGACACAAGTGTCTAATGTTACAACTTCAGCTCCTTGCTTTTTGAACTCTTCCTCCAGATTTTTTCCCTCTGATTTTCTATCTCTCGTCTCTCTCAAATAATACCAACTCCTCAAAATATATAGTTGAAGATGGAAGGAAAGGCTCACCAACATTTTGACACACATTAAATGCAAAACATATCGCTAACTCTTTCCAAACAACTACAATTTAATCATAAAACAACCAATACTAAATAAATTCAGAGACATTAAAATCTGACGATTAATTCAAAATATAAAATCTATCAAACATTTACGATGTTATCAAATGTAATTTAATTTCTAACAGTTTAGATATTCTAGATACCAGAGATTAAGATTATTGTGATAGGCTAATTTCTTATTTCTCTTTTTTTTTCGATACACATCCACCATGGAGATTGAACCCGGTCACATCATCAAATGTGATTTAATTTCTAACAGTTTAGATATTTTAGATACCAGAGATTAAGGTTATTGTGATACACTAATTCCTCATTTCTGTTGTTTTTTCTGAGTTATACACATCACCATGAAGATTGAACCCCGATAATGCAAGTGGCATCCTTTCCGGTAAACCACACTCATGAGGATTTAATTCCTCATTTCTCTTTTTTTTTTTCTGAGTAATAGTGCTTATACACATCCACCATGGAGATTGAACCCGGTTCACATCACCAAATGTGATTTAATTTCTAACAGTTTAGATATTGTAGATACCAGAGATTAAGATTATTGTGATACGCCAATTCCTCATTTCTGTTTAACACATCCATCATGAAGATTGAACCCGGTTCACATTACCAATAATACAAGTGGAAATAAAGCACACTCACGCAGATTTAATTCCCCATTTCATATAAGTAACACTCACGAGAATTTAATTCCTCATTTCTATTACTCATATAAGTATTTGTTCAGTGTTTGCTTCAGCTAATTCCTCCTCTCTTTTTTTAATCCATCCCCTTTCTTGGAGGATTCCCTTACAGGCCCACGAAAAGTAAAGCATCCCAAACACGCACTACCCGACAAGAGAAAAGTAAAAAGACTGAGTGAAAAGATAATGCTTATATGGTACATGTGGTGGCCCCAAGGACCAGCATAAAGTTTGGAAGCTTTTTTTTTTAGCATTAGAACTTATGATTACATGTTTCATACCCGCACACCCAGATTTGATTTCGGGCCTTTTAACATTATGTGCGTCCTTTTGGAACACCTAGATTTTATGATATTGCTTTGGAGAAGAGTTGGGTTAAAGATTTTCCAGATTTTCCACTTGAAAGTAATAATAATAATGCAACCCCCAAAGCAAAACTTTATTACACTGTGACAAACTTTATCATATCTACACATAGGGGGCTTAAACAGTGAACTACAGGACTCTATACAATTTATCTGTGGGATTGGAATGGATTCCACGGCTTCACGCTTCATAGTTGGGTTTAATAGTTGCAGAAATATAAATCATATGATCATGGTGCAATAACGAAATGCTTTACTGCAGTACACTGGTAGTTGAATCATCTTTGTTCATACTTCATTGCATTTGAACGAACACATCCGTCATGGCATTCTCGAAAGCTTGGCCGTAGTTGACTCGCCGTCCCAAATCATGGGAATGTCAAATCCCATGCCGTCCATCACGTCCATCTCGAAATGTGCTGCACATGCACTGAATTCTCCTTCCATCACGGGAGGGAGATTTTGCCATGTCAATATTTCACTGATATCTCCCCTTTCACACCCTTCAACTGGAAAATTAGTGCTTGGATGATGAGCGTTTCTTCCATATGGAAGAAGGCACCGCGTTTCAGACCGGGTCTCAAGTAGTTGAGTGAACATCGCTTAGCAGGTGTTTTGCCAAAGCCTCTTGAAGTCTCGTTGCAGATGGTTTTGTTCACTACACGTACAAAGATCACGTGTGATTGATTCGACGCTGCAACCAAATGGATCCTTCACAGACAGACTGGATCCTTCAAAGACAGAGACTAGAGACTGGTATTAACGTGGACAGAATTCCAAAAGGACAGACTGGATTTTTCACAGACAGATAAATTCCAAATATTGAAAATATTTAACCAAACTCACAACATCACATAAATTAATGTCCATACTTGATCTTAATAGAAATAAGAATCCGATGGCCAAGGACTTAAAAACTGTTCGTTTTCTATCGTATGGACTACCGTCACTCAACTTATGTTAAAGGTACATTTTTGTTTTCATGGGCTACCCCTGGTAGAGGAAATATGCATCACTCAACTAATTCTTCCCAAAGAGGCCATCTAGCTTAATACATACAAAGATTGCTCGAATTTTAATTTGAAATAGATTTGTTTTTAATTATTTTAAAATTCTATTGTTTATAGGCTATATTAAGAACATTTTAATTTTTTAAATATAGTTTTTTTTTTTAAACTCTTACTTTGCGCGAGTTCTAATTTGAGATAGATATTTTTTTTAATTATGTTAAAGTTTTTACTTTTATTAATAACCCTTAAGAACATTTTAATTTTTTAAATATAGTTGTTTTATTTAGCTTAAAAAATGTTAGTTGTTTTAATTTTTTGTTTTTTTTTTAAATTTAGTTTTTTTAATTTTAATTTTATATAATTGTTGTTGTAGATTTACTCCAGTTTTAGAGAATTTTTGGTTCTCTTATTCTGTGAGCACTCCTAGGTTTTAGTGGTGAGGCCTGGATCCGATATTCAAGGTTTTAACTGTGGGTGGAATCTTCAAATTTTGAACTTTGAATTTGAATGCAGCTTTGGGTAGGATTTTAATATTCTAATTTTTTTTTGGTAATATTAAAACGGAGAGGGTTTTAACGGGGTCCCATAATAACTATAGAAAAGGCCATAAGAGCAAAAAAACAAAACAAAACCTCACCAAATAGAAATGAGGCAGACAGAAAAAATTGCTAACAACAAGCGCACAAGGCACCGAAGAAGGGGGGAACTGAGATAGTTCTACACCAGCTTCTCCATACCCTGAGCAACAATAGAAGCTAAACATGAAATATTTTCAAACATATATGGCATCCATGATTTCAACGAACACCAGTATTTCTTTGATTAACATAAATAAGCTTTAAATATTGAAAAACAGAATGTTTGAGCTCTCGAGAGAGCTCCAAAACATAGAATGCGCACCCGAGGAAGAACGTTAGAATTCAGGAGGGCACGGGGAAAGGTGGAATTAAGAGACACACCCTCTTTTCAGCGTAAGCACTTAGATTTGTGATGACCACAATTAGCAGCAAGAGGAGAAGCCTCTAGATCTAAATTCACGGGATCTTTGAAGATCACTTTAGGGGGTAAATCAAATTTTACACTGGGACCCATCGAAGGAGTAAGGGTCTCCACATTCGAGGCCTTCCTCCAAACACCTTTGGAAGAGACATGAATCTTCCTGGAAATTTTCTCATAACCCTTCCCAAAAGAAAAGGAATAGATGTCTTCACTACCATCAGAATCCGTTCCTAAGGACGAAATGGAACCACCACCAAGAGAGCTAGGAGACTCCACCACCCTCTTAGTACCACCAGCCACGGGACGAGGAATATCTACAAAAGGCTTGAGCAAATCATTAGCATTTAATCCACATTTCAAGGCGTCCTTCTCAAACACCAGCAATGTAAGGCCTTGATGAATAGGGGCCTGACCATGGCTGCCTTGAACACTCAGAAAGGACTTCTTCATAGAATGGAAAAGAAACAAAGGAATATTCATACAGGCTTTACGTCTCAAATGATTTAAAAACATAGCATGAAAGCTCCTAATAATATCATAGGAAGAGTCGAGGATAAAATAGTCCATGATAACCCTAGAAACCCTATCCCAAGTAGGAGGCAATGATGTAGCACTGAAATCATTCTGGATCCTTGACAAGAATTCCTCCTTGTCTAAAAATAAACTTATCTCCTGCAACAGAGAATGTCTATCATGGTTGTGATAGGCACCATCCAACACCAAGCCGGTAGTTCTGCTGATGAGCTCCACCGAGACTTGAAATGACCAGGAGCCAATACTGACCCAATCGTCATTCCAAGAAGAAACCATCCAGTTAGTAAGCACTGGCTATGACCATGAAACTTCTGATTGCAATCCATAAGACCCCCATCCACCATGATCGTTTTGACCTCCTCATAAAAGGACACAGACGCAGGCTCAAGATGAGGTTTACTCAATTTAAGCTTAGCCAGGTAGATATTCGCTTTCAAATTCTAATTTTAAATATTGAATTTGAATGTTGTTTTGGGTGATGGTTTCTCCTATGTTGGCCCTTGTTTCCAACTGGTTGTTTTTTGCCTACTCGTTGTTTGACCATGATAATATCTTGTATTTGCTTGATAAATTTTGTAGCTTATTTGCTAAGAGGTTGCTTCATTGCTTCATTCATGGAATCCAACTCAGTATTTATTGATATCTTATTTATAGGTCTAAGGTTTGAGGGGGGTGCCTTTCAAAACCTTACTTGTAATAGGTTTAGAGACCCTTTAAAAACTCCTTCTAATATCAATAAAAAAAAATGTTAGTGAAATAATTAAAATTTACAGTAAAAGAACTAATGTAAGGATAATGCGAGTTTATGTTTAGATTTAGAATTTTGAAAAATAAAGGATTTTTATGGGAAGAAATACATATCATTTATAAAATTCTTAAATATAAATAAGAATATTATAGTTCGATAAAATAATATTTTTCCAATAAAAAATAAAAGAAATTATGATTATTAAGTAGACGATGATCGATCTAACATTTCTTAAAAATTAAAAGTCAATACAAAATTTCAATAGGTACTAGAAATATTTTTCAAATATTTGAAAACACATTTAATTCAAGTGGAAATCCAATTAAATTATTTAATGAAATTTTGTTTGCAAGGAATTATTTTTATCATATTATTCTCTAGTTCAGAAATCAAGGATGGGAAAATGTAGTGTCTTCTATTGTGGAGGAAGAGAAGGCTCATATTTAAGGTCATGGAAATTTTTCTATGAAGGTAAAAACTGTAGATAAATTTTGACTATAGGTTGGGCGTTTTGAAACCAATCAATAATTGTTTTTTTGAATAATATAGTGATAATACTCTAGAAGAATTCATCCAAGAGGGGTTAGCTAGTAAGGCTGAATGGGTTTTGGTATGAGTATTTAAAAATCTATTAAAAGTAAATTTGAATTAAGAGTAAAATAATTAAAAATGAAATGAAAAGTTTCGTTCTTGAAAAAAATTAAATATGAATCAAGAGAGTCATTATAATAGGAATAGATTAGATTAAATATTTTCTAGTTTTAAAAAAGTAAAAAATATCAAACACAAATATAGTCTCTTATTGCAAGTAAGACCAAATATTAAACAATAGTTTTGAAATGCAACCTACTCAATAATTGTAGCAAGTGTGAACAAGGTTTATTTTGAAAGGGCTTAGAAAAATCCTATTTTTCTAAGCAAGTGTGAACTCTCTTACCTTTTGTCGGCTAAACCTGTTTGATGGTCGACATGATTTTTTTATCCCTCGCCTTATTCTTCTCCTTATTCCTCCATTGTCTTTCCTCCTTTCCTACCATCCATTTTCCCTTATCACTCCACTTCCTTCCTCTCCCCACGTCCGCTGCCACCTCCCTCTCCACTTCCTACTCCTTCGTTCTCTCTAATCCTCCAGATATTCCTCCAACCTCCCTTCCCTACTCTTTCGCTTGTATTAATCCTATATAAGGTTTAAATTATTGTAAGGTTATTTAGCTGGTTAATTTGATTAATGAATATTATCGCCTGTTATATTTCTATGTTAATTTTACCTTGGCCTACTTTAATCTAAGTTCACCTTAGACTTGGGCTTACACTGGTATCAGAGCTCAGGGGGGGCATGGATCCCGAGGGTCGAGGTGAGGCATGAAAGCCGACCGCAGCAGACTAGTCAATGACTGGGGCATGGATCCTGAGAAGCATACAAATTTTGAGGAGTGACTAGCACATGAATCTCAAGGAGCACACGGATCTCGTGGATCTGACTGGATGCAAATAGGAGGTTGATGTGGTGATGACGAACTGGCGATGGAGCTAGGCAGCAACTGACGTGGCAGGCACTGACATGGCAGGTTGAGTCAGCTAGGTGGAAGCTGACGTGGTAGGCGTTGATGTGGAACGAAGCTGGTAGAATGCTGACTGGGAAACACATGGATCGAGGCTGACATGAGTGTTGACATGTCATAGGTGAGTAGGGTGCTGACATGGACGAGTAGAGTGCTGACGTGGCAGAAGTGAGCAGAGTGCTGATGTGGACGAGCAGGGTGCTGACATGGTAGAGGCGAGTTGAGTGTGTCATGTGGCAGAGCTTAACTAGCTGAGGTTGGGCAAAATGTTTGATTGGTCGATTACCTAAATGCAATCGACTTACTGTGTGTTCGTAGGCTTTAATAAATCTTGAACACACCCACCTCCCATTGCATATGGGACTAAACATTTTTTTTTACATTGTTTTAGCCGCCAAATAGATATATACCCTGTTCCCTTCTTCATACCATCCGACTAGCTTGGTATAGCTATCAAGACACCCGGTTGCAGAGAAGAGACCCGAGGTCAAATCCCATCGGGGTCAAAATATAAAGTTTTTAAATTTTTTTTTGTAATCATCGAAAACGCAAGGGTTTATGAACACTTTTTGCCATTGTTCTACCACAGCAGCCACGTGGTGTAGTGGCTAAGCCTTCCGGATAGATGGCGGAGGTCAGTGGTTCGAATCTCATTGGGGATTTAAAAAAAAAAGGTTTATTTTTTATTAAATTTTTTATTATTTGTTTCTTTAAAAGGTTTAAAAAAAAATTAATTTAGTAATTTCTATGTATATTTTTTATTATGTTTTTAAATATCCATTTATTTAAAAAATAATAATTAAAAATATATATATAGGAAATTGTTAAAAAAAATTAAAAGGTCTTTATTAAAACAAATTTTGGAATTTTTTTTTTATAAAAATAAAAGGGTGAAAAGATATTTTGAGGTAAAAAGTTTTTTTTTTTGCATAATAAAATTAAGTTGTAACCCATTTCATGCGGTGTGATTCTGGGTAGATGATCCGGTTAGCCAGATGCTATAATGCATTACTCTCTCTGTTGAGAAGAGAGACACCTGATTCCTTTGATGAGAAAGTCCAACGGTATGGACTTCATACAATGTTTTACCAATTAGAAAACCAAGTGATTGTTCATCTGAGGAAACCAGATTCTAGATATGAGGGGGATTCTGAAGATAATATCTTTGGGCAAAGGATAGTTAAATCCGAGACAGTTGAAATAGTACCTGAAGGACAATCAAGTGAAAGTTATACACATGCAGTGCCTGAAGTAGAAACAAGTGAGAGCTATACACCACACTCTCCTGATTTAGAACCAAAAGAAGAAGAAGAAGAAGAAGAAGAAGAAGAGGAAGAAGAACCAATGGAGGTGAAACCTGCAGCTAAAGAATGAGATGTTCTCAATCTACGTAATGAGCTAGCAGTAGCACAAAAAGTCATTATAATTAGTGATGATGAAGCAGACAACTTCACCTTTCTAGTTTTGGGTGATCCTCAAGAAGAACGCCAAATCAGTGAGCATTTTAAGAAAGCTAGATTTGATTTAAATTAGTGATCTATTTTGTACTTCTTTGTACTACTTGTTTGAAGTTGAAATAAATTTTGCTTTCTCAAATGGCATCCAATACTAGTCTACCAATCCCTAAGTTCAATGGTGGTGATTACAAGTATTGGTCAATTAAAATGAAAACTCTTTTGATAGGCAAAGGTCTTTGGGATGTGATTGAAGAGGGATATATTGAACCTACTACTACTGATTGGGCAGCTTTGAATGTTGTTGATAAAAGGGCTAAAAAGGAAGCTCAGAAGAATAATTCTTTCACCCTTTATCACATCCAAGCCACCCTTGATAGAAGTATTTTCCCTAGAATAGCTTCTTTTATAACAATTGAATCTACTTGGAATGCTTTAAAAGAAAGTTATAGGGGTAGTGACCAAGTCAAACAAGTTAAACTACAAACCTTGAAACGAGAGTTTGAAACTCTTAAAATGCAAAAGAGTGAAAAGGTTGGTGATTACTGTGTGCATGTGAAAGCCATAGTAGATAAGATGGTCACTTTAGGAGAAGATGTAAAGCCTAAATTTATAGTGAAGAAAGTGTTAAGGATGTAGACACCAAAACAACACCAATCCGATTATGTGACTGCAAACACTGATCGCTTTGACAAACACAGCTCCCAGGGCAGCCCTCAGAGGTTAAACAGTGGTCTTAACCACTTTCATAGCAATTTTGTAAGGTCAAGAAGCAATTTGGCACACTTGGACACTTTGCCCAGTATTCGTCTCACCCAGGGACGAATTCAAAATAGAATCCGTCCCACCCCAGGACGAATTCTAAATCCGTCCCTGGGTGGGACGAATTCTAAGCTTAACGGGCAAAAAGGCAAATGGTGCCAAGTGGCAGCCCAGAACGATCGGCTAAGGGCTCCTACCTTGCACGCATGTGTAAGTGGACAGAGGGGCCGTTAGAGGACTGTTACAAAAAGCATTTATCAAAGTTCAAGTCAATGGAAGACTCCCCTCCCTCATGGGAAGACAAGACTGCCACATGGCGCCTATGGCCAACACTTGGCTTTTGTGCTTCCCTCCCAAAAGAGACCCCTTGGGTCTATAAAAGGTGGGACTTTTCTCACCCAAAAGATACAGGTTGAAGGAGTGTTCAAGCAACGAAGTGTCTGCCGAATTGAAGACTCACTTGCATCCCCCTTTGTTCACCTTCCTACATCCATCAATCTCTTTTGCAAGGGAGGTTGTTGGGTGGCCTTTGGAAGCTCGAACCTTACTCAAATCCGACGCATGGACATCCGAACCTACCAATTCGCCGACCCCCCAATCCTAAAAGGTTTTGGGCCCATCCTCGGTGGATTGGCTCCAAAATCGAGGGCCAACGGTGGGAGGCCCACTTGGGCACCCCCGCACCTCCCAAGTCCTAATTTTAGTTTTTGAGCACTTTAGATTATTTTTTAGATTGCATTCTATGTTACTAGGTCTGATTAGTCTATAATTGCAATTTTGTAGCTTTTGGTCAGAGTTTAGGGTGTTTTGTATTGCTTTGTCGTTTCGCTAACTTGCAGGTGTCAAGGTCAAATTCCTGAGGGTGGAGGCCAAATTGGGAAAATCCGACCATCTGGGTCGTCCCAAAATGGCCCCAATTACCTAACCCCCCTATTTGCAGGAGTTTTGCAGGTCCCGGGATCCGACATTGGAGCAGCAGCAGGTCGGTTTCTCCTACTCAGAAGAATTCGTCCCACCCAGGGACGAATTACAGTTAGAATTCGTCCTGCCCGTGGACGAATTCCAGTTTAAGGTGGATTGGCCAGCTGCCTCAGTGGCAGTGGCCTTCTGGTAACTTTTCTTACCTTCCGTCAGGTTTTGAAGCAATTTGGATTCACCGTTTTCACCGTTTCGGGCAAATATTCGTATGCATATTTTGTTAGTTTTAGAGAGAGAATGCTTTTCATTTGCAGCGGGTGCTACTAACGTCTTGATCATTTCTTTGTTCGTAGGAGAAGCAGCAGAGGCGAAGAACTCATCGACATCAGCGACGACATCATCTTGGCCCGCCCATTGCAATCGTGGGCACGCGGAAGGAGGAATCATTCAGCGATTGTAATCAAACCCTATTTGCGCTCCTAGCCCCCGAAAAGGGAGGAGGCATTATTGTAACAGAGATCGAAGGAAATTAATGAAAGGGCTGTGTTTTCTTTATCTGATTGCGTCTCTTCCAATGTGTCTCTTTTCCGTTTCATGCAATTTACATTTCTAGGACTTAAGCGTGCTTAATTTTGAATGCAATCGCACTTGGTGTTTCCTTTGACCGGAATCTCGTGCTTTCAGTGGCGATCACGGTGGGACCCTGTTCCCTGGTTTTTGAAATCATAGAAACTGATCAAATTTTTGTGTTTGTGCTTGACAGGTACATCTTTTTTTGTTGCAGACTGCTATTCGTCTCTGACAGGGACGAATCCTTTTCTGCAATTCGTCTGACCCTGAGACGAATTCAAATTCGTCTCTGGGTGGGACGAATTCTGTTCTGCAATTCGTCTCCCAGAGGGACGAATTCCTGTCTACGGATTTTCAGAGCAGAAATTCAGAGACAACAGGAGCAAGCAGAGAAGAGGTAGGGATTTTCATGATCTCTGTTATATTTTTCTGTTTCTGTTTCTATTTCGTTAATTGTTTTCATTTAATCTTGCATTGCATTAGGAAAAGTCATGTATGCTAGTTTCATTTTGTTGGATAAAACGAATCCCACACACATCACGAAACAACTTTAAACCAAGGAGCTGGTCGTAAGACCCCAGCCCTTGATCAAGACCATTGGTGGATTTAATCACCACCTTGGCTTGATTTGCATCCATTTCCCGATTGTCACCTGTTGTTAGGCGTAAATCCCGACGAAGACGGACCGAGCGTAGCTGGGGTGATTCCCATGCGCGCGAGGATAAGTTTTCTATGGTAGGTGCCATTAACAGGACAATCCCCCTTCCGTACCGCCTATGTACCACGTACCTTCTACTCTCACGTACCTATAGTCTCCCTCTCGTAAGGGCGGGTATATAGAGAGGTTGGTATATCGGCCTGGTTGGTATATTGAAGGGGCGACCTTTTTGGAGTTATAAGAGCCTACATGATGCATTTAAACGTTCTACAAAACCTACAAAAACAAAACAAAACATCAAAATGCACTAAACCAGTCTAGGGCACACCAAGAATCCTTAAAAGAGATAATCACGGTCTTGTGAATGTGTGTGTTTAATTCTGCTTAGTGTAGACAAAAAAAAAGAGAAAAACATAAAAACGAGATAAAAATTTATTTAGATAGCATAGAAGCACCGCAATGGTGTACACCCGCAGTCAAGCCCAATCAAGGGCGGAAGCTCCGGAAGGTACACAAAAAGCAAGCACAAGTCGCCTTCACTTCAGTCTTGAGGATTTGGTCATACCGCCTTATAGGTCAAACCTACAAAAGAATCCAATTCATAATCCTCGGTGGGGTATGCCTATTCAAAGCAGCCCCTTTCGGGAAGATGCCTTACATGTAGACCTTGACATAAATAGAGAATCACCTCTTGAAGGTAGGCATGAGTGGCCACCGCGCGATGAAGCGCTAAACAGGCACACCGTCCATTTGGAGGGGCAACGTGGATATGGCGTCCCTTCTTTACCTATCATCATAACAGAGAGACCAAATCCGGAGCGCAGGGCTCCTTACATAGGGCGACCTAACTCCGCCCATCCCATTTACACTCGTGAAAGGGAGTATGAGGAAAACCATCGCATTCCTCGAGAGCAACAAACAATGCGGGAACCTTGCATTTCCGCACCAGCAGGATATCATGATCACCCCTTGAGGCCAGAACCTCGAGCACATACCGCTTACCTCGACAGAGGGAAGCGACCCATTGAAACCTTAGAGCATCAAAATCGAGGTAAACCCATAGGAGGAACATTTGAACCTTCTGAACAAAATAGGGTAGAACAAATTGATCCGGCTGTCGCCAGATATACCACCCGTCAAGCCCAAATCATGCGGCTTAAACAAAGTCAACAAGAGATAGAGTATCAATACCGCTTGGATAAAGAACGCATGCAACGCGAAGCGGATGAGTTACGCTATGAAATACCTGAGAGGGGGCCAACCCCTCGCATCCAAAGAGCTGAACAGTATGAGAGGCGTAATCCGTTGGCGCAAGATAGGTCTCCACGACCTCGTCAAGCTCTGCCTCCAAGACCCCATAGATTCGAGAGGGAGGCAACTCCCCGAAACAATGATGGGTACCTTCAGCAAGAACTTGATCAGGGTCATAGGTTTCGCCCTGAGACTCCTCAAGAATTTTACGAGGAGTATGAACCAGAAGAGGAGTATATCGAAACTCCCCATCAAGGCAGGAAGGATGCCATTCGGCCACCCCTCCATAGGCCTCCGCCTTACCGTAACTTGCAACAAGAGCGAACAAGAGAGGAAGAAATAAAATCTTCCGATGCATACCAAGCGCTATTGGAGCGTTTAGAGTCGGTGGAGACAAAAGCCGCTGGGCATCAAAAACCCACATTACGTCTACTCCACAATAATCTGGTGCATCCCTCAGTGCCTACACCTCTTTACCCCGAACACTTCAAGTTGCCTCAATTGGCAATTTTTAAAGGTGAAGAGGACGCACAGGAACATGTTACACGGTTTCTAAGCCAATGCTTCGGCATTCAAGATAATGACGCATTATTGCTTAGAACATTCATAACCACATTCGTAGGCCCTACCTCGGATTGGTTCACACAACTGCCCAAACACAACATAAGCAGCTTAGATCAGCTAGTAGATGCGTTTCTTGAACGTTTCGCCTTCAACACAAGGAAGAAGGCATCACTTAGTGATCTTGCTAGCCTTAAACAATTTGAGGAGGAAACAATGGCAGCGTACGGGAACCGATGGAGAGCTTTGCTTTCTAAGTTACCCTACCGTCCTCCCATGTCGGACCTCACGCAAATGTTCATGAAAAGTTGTTTAAAATCAATCTCTGGTCTATTGTTGCTACGACAATACGACAGCTTAGAAGAAGCTTTGGCGCAAGCCAGAGTCATAGAAGAGATTAAGATAGGCGAAGGCGCAATTGCCAAGCCTAAGAAGAAAGAGTGGAATAAAACCACTAAAACTGGGACAACGCAACCACAACATGCCGCAATCAACCAAGTTGCGATAAATGTCCCCGCGCCTGTGCAAGAAACGCAGCCTCAAAAGGCTAACTACCGAGCAAGTGCCTCCTGCTTACGAAAGAGATAACAGGAGACAAGAAGTAGTATCAGCAGCGTCGCCCTAGGCGACAATTCACCCCGTATGCGGAGTCTAGGGACTCCTTATTTGACCGCTTGTCAGCGGCAAATCTAGTTACTCTGCCAGAAATCCAAATTTTTGACCCTAACGTTCCCAAGCCTAGGGGGTATAGGGAGGAATTGTATTGCAGATTTCATAGACGCAGAGGACATGACCTAAATGGGTGCTGGAAATTCAAAGAACTAGTCCAGGATTTGATCGAAAATCGAACATTGGTCGTGGACAACCCCATCGCACCTAACAACCAACAAATGGGGGTATTCAAGGACCCCTTGCCTGCCCACGAGGCGCAGACAAAACCGCTCCAAATTAACGAGGTGCGACAAGATCTTCCCGCGCAAGGATTTGTGGGAATGATTAGCATTGTAACAAGGAACAGAAAATACCCAGCAGTTGCCCCCGAGGTACCTGCGAGGGAAGTTCCGTCGACATCGCAGCCTCAACAACGCCCAACGCAGTTACCTCCGCCTAGACCTGAGGTCACGATACGAACCAAACTCACGCAGAGTTTGCGGACCACGTCGGCTAGGCTGTCCATCTACGAGCTTATTCAACAATCAGCTCCACATAGAGAAGCTCTTATGGACATCTTAAAAGCCATTGAAGTACAACCCCACGAAGCTAATTCTTTCAACGCCTTCGTGGGACATGTGAAACAATGTACGGTCAAAGAAAATGAGGTCAAAGCAATATCGAATGACATGCCGGATCCACCCCCGCACGTTATCGCGCGGGTCAACGGGATCCCGTACAAGAGAGTGCCGATAGATACCGGCTCGTCCAAGGAACATCATAACCACTCGCAGCGTTAAAGCATTTAAAACTGCCGACCTCTCACATCACCGCTTCCACGTACACACCGCGAGCTTTTAACGATGCAATATGCTCGACAATCGGCACGGTTGTTCCGCCTATACGGGTAGGACAAAAGTCAATACCCACACCGTGCCATGTGCCGGAAGGCGAAATGGCTTATAACATACCGCTAGGGCGGCCTTGGATCGGGGACATGAAGTGTGTCCCCTCGATCGCACACCAGTGCTTGAAGTATGCCTATGAAGGGCAAATACATGTAGTCCCAATGGACTTAGAGCCCTTCAAGTATTGCAATGCGGTACAATTCATACCTCAATCGACCCTCCCATCAACGCATTTGGATTTTCAATTGAATCCATCTAAACAGGGTCCGATACCGCAAGCACCACTGGTGGCCAATAAGGCAAAATCCCAGCCAGGTGAGACGTCATCATTGGCTCCTTCATCATCAACGCCACCTATCGTGGCCCAACAGAAGGACAAGGGAAAGCAAATCATGGAGGAGGTTAAGCCTCTAGAAGAGGGGTTGCCCACGATCTCAAGCAATATCAACAGAGGAAGCGCCCAACGCAACGGAAACCAAGATTCCTGAACAACCAAACATGGAATGGACTCAGGAAGGACTACCGTTTCCTCCTACCCAATCATCAACAATCACTGTTGAGATGGCCAATACAAGCCCGGGAGAGTACATAGTGCAAAATGTTGTGGCAACCCCCACACCCGGAGTCGGGACAAGACATGGGAAGACCTCGCCTTCCCATTGGAACAATCGTCCCTCTAGGCTACCCACCGAACCAAACGAATTTTGTGTATGGGGGCCTTGATCATGGTTCCGAACCATGCGAACAAAAGGAAACAGATGAAGAACCTTTTGTCGAAAACATCAATTATCTGTCGAACCCAGAATTTGCCCTAAAATATCTCGAACAATGCAATTGGCATGGGTATGGGCTAGGCGGATATGAGCAAGGGATGCGGATCCTTTGCCAACCAAGATATCGAGATGCCATATGACAAGTCGGGGGTAGGGTTCAACCATCCCCCCGCCATTAGACATCTTGGTTGAAAACATGCAAGGCCTAGAAATAGGCAACGGGGGGATTGGCACAAGACCCGTACGCCAATCCAAACATAGAATACACATTGGGGGATTATCTCCCATGGTCTACAAACACCCCTAGAAATAGCAATAATCCCTCTCCTTTACTAGAGAGAGGTGAAAGTTCAGAGAGCAGTCCTCAAAGAGAACAACAACGGCTTCCAGACATTTTTCTGAAATCTGTTCCCCTTAGAGGTTCCAGACGAAATAACACAATCTCAAAAGAATCAGGTCCCTCCACTAAGAGTGGAACAACCGCAATGGGACCAGATTAATTCACTGGAACAGGAAGAGTCCTCAATGTCGCAAGCAACAGATGCTGAAGAGGATGAACAATTTTGGATCTATGAAAGCGATTCAGAAGACGAGACTGAGATGGACTATCTCAGACATGCGCGACGACATCACCGCGCTCTAACCCATGAAGATCTAATGGGACAAATGGGTATACGGTTGGGACATGAATGGCACTTAGACCCAACGAGGTGGGACCAAGTGCTAGGCCTATGGCTCCAAATTCAAGATGAGCATCGTCCACCTCAAGATCCCATCAGGACAACAGTACCAAGGGAAGACCCCGCCTTCCTTTTCGCACATAGAGACGAATTTGCACCTAGAGAGGATCCATTCGTGCCTGTTCCCGTAGAGCCAGATCCAGAGTATAGGGAACATCTGAAAGAATCAAGTCGTCACACCCGTGGTTCCGGAGACCAAATTCATTCCATCCACATGATCTCCATTGATTTGACCACACCCATCCGCAATCCGACCGATCCATCACGGTCATTGCATCTAAACATGGATGCCATTGACGGGATCGCGTCAATTCACCATTGTCACCATCGTAGTACCCGGCCTTTCGGTGAAATGCTTCATTTTACCCCAAGGACAACTCAAGATATTTTTCAGCTGAAGAGGGACCCGAGGTCCCAAACGCAGATCTTAACTCAGTCGATGATATCCATTTAATCCCAACTCCACATCAGTTGGAGGACGGATCTCACATGTCAGTCGAAGAGACGACTGACGTAGACATCAGCACAGATCCAATGAATCCACGGATTCTCAAGCTTGGGGTAAGCCTTTCCCCCGAAGAGCAAGCCGATTACATTGCCCTTCTCAAAGAGAAGAAGGAAGTTTTTGCATGGTCATACAAAGATATGCCAGGACTAGACCCGCAACTAGTCATGCACAATTTAACGCTTGATCCGAAAATCAAGCCGATAAAGCAAAAACTAAGAAAGATGCACCCAACAGTGGCCTTGATGGTCAAAGACGAATTGCAAAAGCCGTTGGATGCACAATTTGTCATCTGCATGGATTATCCGCCATGGTTGTCCAACATGGTTCCCGTCAAGAAGCCCGACGGGAGGATTCGCATATGCACCGACTTTCGAGACCTAAACAAAGCGAGTCCTAAGGATGATTTCCCCTTGCCAAGCATCGACGCATTGGTAGACGCTACAACGAGGTCACGAAATGCTCTCCCTAATGGACGGTTTTTCAGGATACAATCAAATTCGTATCAATCCTGAAGACCAACTCAAAACGGCATTCACAACGCCTTGGGGGACATTTTGCTATAAGGTCATGCCTTTTGGCCTTAAAAATGCTGGCGCTACATACCAACGTGCTATGACGTATATCTTCCACGATTACATGCACAAAACTTTGGAAGATTACATGGATGATTTGTTAGCCAAGTCTAAATTGCGCTCAGATCATCTCGGTGACTTAAGCAAGATTCTCGATCGCCTCATAGAGCATAAGGTCAGACTGAATCCCAAGAAGTGCGTGTTCGGCGTCACATCTGGAAAACTCTTGGGTTTTATAGTCTCCAAAAGAGGCATCGAAGTGGACCCAAACAAAGTCAAGGCAATCCTTGAAATGGCTCCCCCAACCACTATCAAGCAGCTCAGAAGTCTGCAAGGAAAGGTCGCGTCGATTAAACGCTTCATAGCGCAATTATCTGACAAATGCCGACCAATGAACAAACTATTGCACAAGGGGGTCACATTTCATTGGGATGACGAGTGCCGATCATCCTTTGACGAAATCAAACAATACTTGGCTTCGCCGCCAGTATTGGCACCGCCTAGACCAGGTGTGCCGTTCTACTTATACATCTCAGCTACTGAGGTGGCACTGGGCGCAATGCTAGCCCATAAGAATGAACTTCACAAAGAACAGGCTACTTACTATCTTAGCCGCACCCTGGTCAGTTACGAACTTAACTATGCATACGTTGAAAAACTCTGCTTGGCAGTGGTGTTTGCTACCAAAAGGCTACGCCACTACATGCCGAGCAACACGACGTATGTTGTGTCTAAGGAGAATCCATTGCGATACATGATGAGTCGTACTTATCATAGTAGCCGCACGGCGAAATGGATCATGTTGTTGACGGAATTTGACATTGAGTTTATTGGGCAAAAATCTATAAAAGGACAAGTCATAGCCGATCAACTAGCAGAGGCTCCTCTTGAAGACGATCAGCCTCTGGTCATAGAACTACCCGATGATGAGGTCTTCCATGTCTCAGAATCGCCGGATTCTGAAGAGCCTGAGTCTCAGGCCGACATAACCTTATTTTTTGATGGTTCTAAATGCGAGCAAGGTGGTGGCGCAGGAATTGTATTCTTCACACCGCAGGGCGCTCCAATGCCCCTGTCATTTAAATTAAACTTCCAAGTGCACCAACAACAATGCAGAATATGAAGCCTTGCTCCTAGGTCTTCAGACAACAATCGCCATGAACATCAAAAGACTGAACATCTTTGGCGATTCGCCGTTAATCGTCAATCAAGTCAAAGGGGTATACCAATGCAAATGCCCGGTTCTAAAGGCCTATAAAGCCCTCGTGGATAAATTCCTGGCAAAACTTGAGTGGTATGACATCGAGGCACTCCCTCGATCATCGAACCATTTTGCGGACACAATGGCCTCCTTGGGGTCACTAATCCCGCAAGACCTTTCCGGTGATATAACAACCATTCAGGTCAAAACCTTATCGCAACCCGCGATGGAGCGCGCAAGCTCAGACTTGACGCCAGGAATCCACATGATCCAGATCGAACCATCTTCGGATAAGTTCTTTCGAATCTGAGACTATTTGAAACACGCCAACATGGGGTCTTTGTTCTCCCCCACTCCCATTAATAGCAACACAACGCTATTTTTACAAGTTCTCTCCCAATCAGCATTTGTTAGGGAAGAACTCCAAAAGGGATTGGCTGTTCAAACCGTCGAGGTATCCGATCAACGAGACTGGTATTTACCAATAAGAGATTACCTCAAGTTAGGTAATCTACCCTTTGGATTGACGCAAGCCGCAAAACGAACATTCAAACAGAAAGCGGCAAAATATGTCTTGATAGGAGACATTTTGTATCGTCGCAGCTACGACGGAATTCTTCTTCGTTGCTTGGACCAACAAGAGTCCACTTGGGCAGTCACCCAAGCGCATGACGGTACATGTGGCGGCCACTTCAGTGGTATGGCCATTGCAAAGCGCATTCTTCGCATGGGCTATTATTGGCCATCTTTAGAGCGAGATTGCTGCGCGTATGTCAAGAGGTGTGTAAAATGTCAACATCATGCCAATCTGATGCACGCACCTTCCCAGGCCCTACGAGACATTCCGATCCGCTTGGCCATTTTCGTAGTGGGGCCTCGATTTAATCAGAAAGATCTCCCCGCATCGTCAGGCCGTCACACGTTTATCATAACGGCCACAGAATACTTTACCAAATGGGTGGAAGCAATTCCGTTAACCTCTACGACAGGACCCCGCATTGCGGAGTTCATTTTGCATTACATCATATGTCGTTTTGGTATTCCATCCAAAATAATCTCGGATAATGGGCCATCATTCAAGAACAAAGACGTGCGTGCTTTAACCACAAAGTACAAAATTCAGCACAGATTTTCAACACCCTATTATCCGCAAGCAAATGGGCAAGCAGAGGCGTCAAACAAAACGCTAGTCGCCATCCTTAAAAAGACCGTCGCAGACAGTCATAAGGATTGGCACATACAAATCCCACTTGCCCTTTGGGCCTATCGCACTAGCATTCGGACGCCCACTGGGGCAACTCCGTTTTCACTAGTGTATGGCTCGAGAGCGGTAATGCCTCTCGAGTTGGAAATTCCTTCCCTCCGCATATCAATGCAGGAATTCATCGATGATGACACTGCGCGGCAAGCCCGGTTAGACCAGCTTACGTTGCTTGATGAAAGACGCGTTAATGCTCTCGAGCACTTACGTATCTATCAAGAGCGGCTTAAGAGAGCTTACAACATGAAAGTTCACCTAAGAGACTTTCGGGTTGGTGATCTGGTTCTAAGGAAAACCAACAAAACTCTAATTTGCCGTCCCATATGAGGGACAAATTCATGGCAAATTGGTTAGGTCCTTATGTCATTGATAGCAAAATAGGACCAGGAACGTACAGGCTAGCTTCTCTTGACGGTATCAAGGAAACAGAACCCTTGAATATCAGTCATTTGCGACCATTTCATATCTAAGAAAGCCATGTACCAAAAAAAAAAAAAAAAAAAAAAAACAACAACAAACAAACAAAAAGCTCCAAGGATTATCGCAATCTCTTGGTCAACCCAAAAAGCTCCAAGGATTATCGCAATCTCTTGGTCAACCCAAAAAGCTCCAAGGATTATCGCAATCTCTTGGTCAATCAAAAAGCTCCAAGGATTATCGCAATCTCTTGGTCAACCTAAAAAGCTCCAAGGATTATCGCAATCTCTTGGTCAACCCAAAAAGCTCCAAGGATTATCGCAATCTCTTGGTCACCTAAAAAGCTCCAAGGATTATCGCAATCTCTTGGTCACCAAAAGCTCCAAGGATTATCGCAATCTCTTGGTCAACCCAAAAAGCTCCAAGGATTATCGCAATCTCTTGGTCAAACAAATCAAGAAATTCAACAAAAACAAAACAACAAAAATCATCAAAAACAACAAAAATTTGCATCTCAATTCTAGGCATACTCAAATTCATCAAAATCAATAAAAACACCATGCATAAATTTTACCACACTACAGTCAGTGGTCTGGGAATGTACTAAGAGTTTCAGTGATTCACCCATCATTTTCCTCTTTAGCCATGTAGTGTACCAAGTCGAACGGATTTTACAAAGGTAGAGTCATACTTGAAATACACCTTGTTACGTAACATCCCAACACAAATCAAACATTAAAATTCCCAAAATTGTGTGAACGAAAGACGAAACCCCGCAAAATAATCTAGGTCACCACAAGCGAAACGGTTATCTTGCTCATCCCCCCGTGCGAATGACCCCTAGAATGCTGAGAGTTGGCAAAAGGACAAGCTTCCTCCCTACCCAATTCCCTAAGAATCCCTAAAGTTCTCAATAGTTGCAAAACACAAAAATTTGCAAAATGTCAAAACTCAAAAATTTGACAAACTATAGTGCACACATCAAAAGGCACAAACAACAGTGATTTTCGTCACTCCATATCCCCAATCCCTTGCTCAAAAGAAAAATCAATCAAAATAAACAGTGATCTTATCACTACAAAAGAGCAAGTATCCCAATACAATTGAAAAAAAGAAGGGAGTTGACCTTGAATCCCTGGAACTCTCAGCATTCTGTAGGTCATAAGGCAAGCTTCAATACCAATTCGGTAACAGAAGTAAACCTCCCGCATGACGATATATCTGTCACATTAACTTGCGTACAGATCAATGTTTGCATGTGGATGAGCTAGCTTATGGCATCCTGGATTACACCGCAGATTAATCTTAGTACATACAACAAAGGAATTCGTGGAGCTAATTAGGTGATCCTCGATACAGGTTCGGTTGAAAGCCCATCTGGCACTGGCGGTATCCTAACAAATACCACTAAATGAACTCAATTGCACACACAGGGATGTTAAATAACTCGGTCAAAAACAGGTCCGATTCGTACCTTGTTCAAAAGTCCTGTAAGATAAAGTACAGTTATGGATAGTGAGTTAAAACTGTCTGAATCTCAGAAAATCTTACATTCATCCCAAAACCATCTGCGCTACTTATCATCCTTATGATACCATCAAAAAATACAAAAACAAAGAAGAAAAAAAACCAGATAAATAAAAATATCATTCATCCATTTCAATTTGCATATCACATAGACATCTAAAACACTTCAATTCATCATAACATCTGCATTCATCAAATAAATAAACATGCATAACAAAAATCACATCATCACATGTACAAATCCAAAAATAAAACCGGTATATATATATATATATCGTCAAAAAGATGCCCGCAGGCTACAAAACAGGTCCTCAAACCCCGCAATCATATCCAAAACCCAACCTAAGGCGTCGGCCACCATGATCACGCAGGATCGGTGCGACGGGAACTACCCCCCGTGGTGTGGGTCCTACGGGACCCTAGGGCGGCTACTCGCTAGCCCCCGCATCATGCCTACTACCACCCCCTCATCTAACCGCCTACGGCGAGATGATGCTCGACCGCTCGCCCGACTATCCCTCGTCCGTCGAGAAGATCCGCCGATCGAAGGCTCGTGGAGCCGCCCGCCAAGGCGGATGACCTCCCTCTCCAAGTCTATCCGGTACAGACACCACTCTGCCTCCCGCCGATGATAGATAGACAATGCATCATCGCGCTGCGCCAAAACTCTATCCCGCTCTACCAACTGAGCCCGCAGAAGATCCCTCTCCAGATCCCGCATCCGTAGCAGCTCTGTAAGCCGTGCAACCTCATCGCCTACATCCGACCCCACCCCCTCCGTATCTTCCGGACGCATAGGACTCACGGGGACAGTAGCCTGCTCAGGCTCCAACTGCTCCTCCACATCCTGCATGTCCGGCTGCTCCGGAACACCCAAGTCCACATCCTCATCTCCCGCATCCACCATGTCTGCATCATCCAACGGCCCTCCCCAATCACCCCCTGCCGCCTCAGCATCCTCCACTACCGCCTCCGCGCCTCCGAGTGGACCCTCACCTCTCCAGCACCGCAAAACCCACCACGAGTCATACTCAGTGGTAGTACCTACGTCATCCACATCCAACACCTCAATAACCGCATCCGACTCCTCGCCCAATGGCACGAGGACCGGTGGCTCCAGATCCCTCTCATCTCCCCGACGGCGATAGCCAACGGGCTCACCAAGCAACCCCTGGCGCACCCCAAACTGTCGTGTAACCCGGCGGTACGGAAAGAACTCATGCTCCGTCCCGTGCCGCCCGCTCAACCATCGCTCCCTTCGTACCCGTCGGAGCCACTCTCCGACCTCAGGCCAGCCGGACGAGTCCCGATAGGGACGCCAAAACACCTCCCCCGGAGTGAGCCGCGAAAAGGCATCAATGTAGTGCTCAACCGCACCGCCCATCGCCGACTCGCCCTCGCTCCTGCAGACCGTCGCCACAAAGCCGCATAACCAATCTCCTCATCCTCCATCGCCGCCCGAGTCGTCCACGGTAACCCGGTAGGCCTCTCACATGCCTATGTGCCGCCAACCCCAGGACTCGCAACAAAAAGCTGCAATCGACACCCTTCCGCTCGTCGACGGCGGACCCCGTACAGCCTCCCCGTAAAGCCGCGCCAACAAAGTCCGTCCCCATCTCAGGATCAACGGTGCCTCTATCGGGCACTCGCCAACTCGCCACACCAAATCCAACGGGTTCCACGGGAACCTCGCGCTCGACGAATCGGGGAGAAGAATGTTAGAAATGAGGCCCATCAAGAATGCGTGCCTCACTCCTAACACCCCCCTCTCCTTCCACCAGCCAACCAAAATCCCGCCACCGGCAATCCGCCTCGACTGTCTCCACTGGGTCTGCTACACCCAGCTCCCCCCATGCCCAAAACATCTCGTGAGTATAGCAGTCCGCTGATCAAACGGAGATGTCCTAATAGGCAGACCATCTATCGGAATCCGAAGCAACCGATAGACGTCCTCAAGAGTCACAATCATCTCCCCTATCGGGAGATGGAAAGTATTGGTCCGTGGATCCCAAAGCTTGATCATGGCGTCGGATAGGCTCGATCCGAAACCACAGGCTCCAGTCGAGCCACCTGCTTGAGCCCAAGGGCATCAAGCCATTCCCAGTCATCATCAGTCAAGGCCAACCGCGCCTCAATAAAGGCAGCGGGTACACGGTACCGGCTCCTAACAACCTGCAAGCAAACAAAAAAATAATAATAAATAAATAAATGAAAAAGATAAAATTTTCAATTCTAGGGTTTCTAACCTTAGTTGTTAAACAAAAACATCACAAAAAATCTTAAAGTTTTGAAAAGCGCAACACAAAAACAATGCATTAAGTTAAAGCAAAATAAACCCTAGGGTCACTTACAGGTCTCGCCTCGGCTCCGCCGCTCGAATCCAGCTTTGTGCACTCATGATGGCAGAGAGAATTCAAGCAGCGCTTCGCTTCGCAGAATTACCTCCTCCTCCCAGAGCTCCAAAATCGCAAGAAAAAAATGACACAAATGAGCCCAAAATCAAGTTTTGGCCCTTAAATAGGCCTTTTGCACTGGAATTCATCCTTGACTGGGACGAGCGCTCTGATCAGCGCTCGTCCCACCCAGGGACGAATTCTCCAGCTGGAATTCGTCCCACCCAGGGACGAATTCAGGCCAGCACAAAAAAAATCAAGAAAAATGACTAAAAATGCACTAAAAATAGACAATAAAACTGCCTGACAGGATTGCAAATGCAACTGACAACATGGGCATACAAAATCGACATCGGGGTCACAAATTATTACTATCCTACTCCCTAAGAAGGCTACCATAGCCGGACCGCTCCACGGGAAGACAGATTTTGACAATTTAATCCCAAAATGGTGTCACAAAAAAAAACAAAACAACAAAAAAATGCAACACAAAACAAGCAATAAACATTGCCAGACACAAGTACTCTTGCACTTAAACTCTTGGCATAGCAAAATTGATGTCGGGGTTTTAATTGTCACTATCCTACTCCCGAAGAAGGCTACCATAGCCGGACCGCTCCACGGGAGGACGGATTGCCGACAATTCAATCACCAAATGGTGTCACAAAAACAACAAAAACAAGACAAAATTCAACAAAAACACAACAAAAACATTGCCGGGCACAAGTGCTCTCGCACTTAACCTCTAGGCAAAGAAAATCGATGTCGAGGTCCAAATTATCGCTCTCCTAATTCCCCAAGAAGGCTATCATAGCCGGACCGCTCCACGGGAAATAGGTTTTCGACGATTTCACCTCATTATGACATCACCAAAAGGGTTAACACCCACCAAAAATAGGTCCATATGTTGGAAAAATTGCACACGCTTAACGGTAAACCCTCTAAAGGCAACCTTGCACAAGTCATCTTGGGTCAAGCGACTCGCCGCTTCTCTCACGAAGGTCATTCCCTCATCGATTCGTCGCTTGAGGGGGTAGTCACACTTAGTCACCAACCAACAATCACACACCCAATTAAGGAAAACGACATGCATTCAAAGAATCATTGACAAAGACAATCACGCTCCTGCTTGGGGCAATAAACAAGCAACAATCAAATCAATCAAACACTTGGCATTTCGTGAATCATGAACACAAGGTTCCCCCTGAGGATAAAAACGCCCTTCACTTGTTCATGACCGATCAATGTCTAAGTTCAAGTCACACCTCACCAAAACAGGTTAATACTTGAAATCAAATTCCTTAGCTCGTCGAAGCAAGGATTCAAGAATGCATGCCCTTTCCATACTTGGGGCATCAAAAGTTGGTTAGGTTACCAAGAAACCCTAATCATTAGTGCTTTGGTTATCTATTTTTGCTCAAGCATCGCGTCACCCGCAGTCGCTTCCCAAAAAGGGGCATCCGTAGACACCAAAACAGCACCAATCCGATTATGTGACCGCAAACACCGATCGCTTTGACAAACATAGCCCCCAGGGCAGCCCTCGGAGGTTAAACAATGGTCTTAACCACTTTCATAGCAATTTTGTAAGGTCAAGAAGCAATTTGGCACACTTGGACACTTTGCCCAGCATTCGGCTCACCCCGGGAAGAATTCAAAATAGAATCCGTCCCACCCCGAGACTTAATTCTCGAATCCGTCCCCGGGTGGGACGAATTCTAAGCTTAACGGGCAAAAAGGCAAATGGTGCCAAGTGGCAGCCCGGAACAGCCGGCTAAGGGCTCCTACCTTGCACGCATGTGTAAGTGGACGAGAGGGGCCGTTAGAGGACTCGTTACAAAAAGCATTTATCAAAGTTCAAGTCAATGGAGGACTCCCCTCCCTCATGGGAAGACAAGACTGCCACATGGCGCCTATGGCCAACACTTGGCTTTTGTGCTTCCCTCCCAAAAGAGACCCCTTGGGTCTATAAAAGGTGGGACTTTTCTCACCCAAAATATACAGGGTTAAAGGAGTGTTCAAGCAACGAAGTGCTCGCCGAATTGAAGACTCACTTGCATCCCCCTTTGTTCACCTTCCTACATCCATCAATCTCTTTTGCAAGGGAGGTTGTTGGGTGGCCTTTGGAAGCTCGAACCTTACTCAAATCCGACGCATGGACATCTGAACCTACCAATTCGCCGACCCCCCAATCCTAAAAGGTTTTGGGCCCATCCTCGGTGGATTGGCTCCAAAATCGAGGGCCAACGGTGGGAGGCCCACTTGGGCACCCCCGCACCTCCCAAGTCCTAATTTTAGTTTTTGAGCACTTTAGATTATTTTTTAGATTGCATTCTGTGTTACTAGGTCTGATTAGTCTATAATTGCAATTTTGTAGCTTTTGGTCATAGTTTAGGGTGTTTTGTATTGCTTTGTCGTTTCGCTAACTTGCAGGTGTCAAGGTCAAATTCCCGGAGGTGGAGGCCAAATTGGGAAAATCCGACCATCTGGGTCATCCCAAAATGGCCCCAATTACCTAACCCCCTGTTTGCAGGAGTTTTGCAGGTCCCGGGATCCGACATTGGAGCAGCAGCAGGTCGGTTTCTCCTACTCAGAAGAATTCGTCCCACCCGGGGACGAATTACGCTCGAATTCGTCCCGCCCGTGGACGAATTCCGAGCTTAAGGTGAATTGGCCATCTGCCTCAGTGGCAGTGGCCTTCTGGTAACTTTTCTTACCTTCTGTCAGGTTTTGAAGCAATTTGGATTCACTGTTTTCACTGCTTCAGGCAAATATTCGTATGCATATTTTGTTAGTTTTAGAGAGAGAATGCTTTTCATTTGCAGCAGGTGCTACTAACGTCTTGATCATTTCTTTGTTCGTAGGAGAAGAAGCAGAGGCGAAGAACTCATCGACATCAGCGGCGGCATCATCTTGGCCCGCCCATTGCAATCGTGGGCACGCGGAAGGAGGAATCATTCAACGATTGTAATCAAACCCTATTTGCGCTCCTAGCCCCTGAAAAGGGAGGAGGCATTATTGTAACAGAGATCGAAGGAAATTAATGAAAGGGCTGTGTTTTTCTTTATCTGATTGCGTCTCTTCCAATGTGTCTCTTTTCCGTTTCATGCAATTTACATTTCTAGGACTTAAGCGTGCTTAATTTTGAATGCAATCGCACTTGGTGTTTCCTTTGACCGGATTCTCGTGCTTTCAAAGGACACTTCTTCCTACGTGGAATTCAGTTGCCATAATTATAGAAGAATCCAAAGACCTAACTTTTCTCTCTTTTGAAGCCCTCATTGGCTCACTTCTCTCACATGAAGAGAGGTTACAACAAACTCCTTCCACAAGTTACGGAGGAGATGATAAAGCCTTTGCTTCTCATGAAGGTAGAGGTAGAGGCCGTGGCAGAGGACAGTATAGAGGTAGAGGCAAAAATAATCAGAGAGGTGGAACTCCTAACAGAGGAAATCAGAACAAATAACGATTCTCAAATAGAGGTGAATAACAGAATAGAGGAGGACAACAAAATAGAGGGAAATAATCAGGCAGAGACAAAGGAGGAGATAAACCAAAACAAAATTTCTACAATTGTGGCAAACTTGGCCATTATGCTCATGATTTTTGGACAAAGCCTTCACAAGGAAGCAGTAGCAGCCAAAGCAGTCAGTTTGGAAATTTTGAAGAAGAGGAAGAGGCCAAAAATCTCTTTCTCTCTTATGGTATGGCAGATCAGAACATGAATGATACATGGATATTGGACACTGGGTGTTCAAACCATATGAGTGGCAAAGAAGAACTCTTTGCTACTCTAAACTCTTCATACAAATCTAGTATCAAATTGGGAGATGATAAATCATTGGCAGTTGAAGGCATTGGAGCCATGGAAGTTCCAACTAAAGAAGGCATGAAACAAGTAAGTGATATCTATTATACACCCCATCTTCAAAACAATATTTTAAGTGTTGGTAAAATGTTAGAAAAGAACTACAAGTTGCTTTTTGATGAGGGTAAATACACTATTTTTGATAAAAATAACAGTAATAGAATCATTACACAAGTGCCAATGTCAAAGAATAGATTATTTCCTTTAAAGTTTGGCCAGCCAAGGGAGATAAGTTAGCAAATGTTGCTATTTCCAATCCAAGTGTCCTATGGCACTTGAGATATGGTGATTTGAATTCAGCTAGTTTGAAAATGCTAACTTCACAAGCGATGGTAACTGGACTTCTTAAAGTTCAAGATAGTAAGGAAGTCTATGAAGGGTGTGCTCTTGGGAAGCATGCCAGATCAAAATTTCCTCATGGACAAGCATGGCGGGCCAACTATCCACTCTAGTTAGTGCATACAAACATCTATGGTTTGATGCAAACTAAGAGTCTTGGTAACAACTCTTACTTACTACTCTTCATTGATGATTTTACTAGATTGTGCTGGATATATTTTTTGAAACAAAAGGATGAAGCATTTGAATGCTTTGTCGATTTCAAAACAAGAGTTGAGAGTGAGAGTAGATATTTTATAAAATGCCTTAGATCAGATAGGGGAGGAGAATAATCCTCTAATGAGTTCTTGAATTTTTGTAAACAACATGGCATTAAGAGGCAGTTCAATGCTACCTACACTCCACAACGGATTGGTGTCATAGAGAGGAAGAATCGCACCATTGTGGAGATGGCAAGGTCAATGCTTCAGACGAAGCATTTGACTAATTCATAATGGTCAGATGCAGCCAGGACCAGCGTGCATATCTTGAACATAAGTCCTACTTCAATTTTGGAAGGGCAAACACCTTACCAAGCTTGGTATGGTAAAAATCCAAATGTTAAGTATTTAAAAGTGTTTGGCTCACTGGCATATTCTCACATTTCTGATGAGCTAAGAAAGAAGCTCAATCCAAAGAGTTGGGCATGTATCTTTGTAGGATACTGTGAGAATACAAAAGCTTACAGACTCTACAATCCCAGGACTAGAAAGTTTGTGCTTTCCAGGGATGTGATTTTTTATGAAGGGGGAGAATGGGGTAAGCCCCAAATATTTAGTTATGATGAATCCAATGATGTAGTTTCTAAGCAGGTGCAACAACATACACCATAGAAAGGTAAGCAGTCTCCTCCCACAAACCCAATTTCATCTTCTAATTCAACTTATTCACCAAGTCCTTCTCCACAGAGATCATTAAGTTCCTCACCAATGGACATCAATTATCCATCCAAAGGTAAGAAAACTCTATAGAATCATCCATCATATCAGATGTTGGATAATTGTTTTTCAAAAAGATACACTAGGAGTCAAGCTAGTGAAATGAATTTTGTTCTACAAATATTAGAAAATATGCACTTGTATGGTGATGATGTCTCCCAACAGGAACCTAGGGGAGATCTAGTTAACTATGCTTTGTTAACTAGTTCATAGCTTGAACCTTCTAGTTATGAGAAGGCTTGTACTCAAAATATTTGGCAAGATGCCATGAAAGAGGAGATCACCTCTATAAAAAACAACGACACTTGGGAGTTGGTGAAGCTTCCTAAAGGAATGAAACATGTTGGATGTAAGTGGGTCTTCAAGACCAAGTTTAATGTTGATGGTAGCATCGAGAGACACAAAGCGAGATTAGTTGCAAAGGGATTCACTCAGAAATATGGAATTGATTATGAAGAGACTTTTGCTCCTGTAGCCAGACATGAGACTATCAGAACAATTCTTGCCTTAGCTACACATAAGGGATGGAAAGTCCAACACATGGATGTAAAGAGTGCATTTCTCAATGGTTACTTGACAAAAGAAGTGTATGTTGAGCAACCACAAGGCTTTGAAGAGAAAGACAAGGAACATCTTGTTTACAAACTGAATAAGGCACTTTATGGCCTCAAGCAAGCATCGAGAGCTTGGTACTCACGCATTTATGGGTACTTTAAAGATTATGGGTTCATCAGAAGCAAAAATGAACCCATGCTCTACTACCCAAATAAAGGAAATGGCATCCTCATAGTTTGTTTGTATGTGGATGATCTCATTTTTATGGGTAGTAATGAAAAAGTCAATATGGAGTTCAAGCACTCCATGATGCAGGAATTTGAGATGAAGGATCTTGGCTTAATGAAATACTTTATTGGAATGGAAGTCCATAAGACAGATTCAGGTATCTTCATCTGTCAACTTAAGTATGCTCGAGATATGATTAAGAAGTTTTCTATGGAGCAATGCAAATCAGTTGCAACTCCAATTGGACATGGGATCCAATTAAGCAAGGATGATGGAGCATCAAAAGTTGATGTGACGATTTTCAAAAGCATTGTTGGGAGTTTTATTTTTCTTGCCAACACCAGACCAGACATTCAGTATGTTGTATCTCTTGTTTCTAGATTTATGTCTAATCCATCTGAGCTGCATTTGCAGGCAGCTAAAATAATTTTGAGATATGTGAAGGGTACATTGGATTTTGGAATCCAGTACTACAAAAGTGATACTGTCAAGCTTGAAGGCTTTAGTTATAGTTATTGGGGCAGCAATGTTGATGATAGAAAATTCACATCAGGTAACTATTTTAGTCTTGGTTTGGGCCTAATAACTTGGAGTTCCAAGAAGCAGACAGTAGTAGCACTATACTCAACAGAAGCTAAGTATACAGTGGTTACTCATGCTAGTACTCAAGCTCTATGGCTATGAAAGGTATTTTTATGATATTGGAGAGCAGCAAAGTGGTCCAACTAGAATATTCTGTGATAAAATTAGTGCCATTCAATTGGCATACAATCCTGTCCACCATAGTAGGTCAAAGCATTTTGATATGAAGTACCACTTCATCAGAGATATGGTCAAAACTAATACTGTTGAGCTTCACTATTGCCACACTTTGGAGAACGTCACGGACATCTTCACCAAGGCGCTGGCCAAATCTCAATTTGTAAATCTGAGAGACTGTATAATCAGTCCTCTCAACTTTAAGGGGGATAATGTAGCAAGTGTGAACAAGGTTTATTTTTAAAGGGCTTAGAAAAATCCTATTTTTCTAAGCAAGTGTGAACTCTCTTACCTTTTGTCGGCTAAACCTGTTCGATGGTCGGCATGATTTTTTTATCCCTCACCTTATTCTTCTCCTTATTCCTCCATTGTCTTTCCTCCTTTCCTATCGTCCATTTTCCCTTATCACTCCACTTCCTTCCTCTCACCACACCCGCTGCCACCTCCCTCTCCATTTCCTACTCTTTCATTCTCTCTAATCCTCCCAATATTCCTCCAACCTCCCTTCCCTACTATTCCACTTATATTAAGCCTATATAAGGTTTAAATTATTGTAAGGTTATTTAGCTGGTTAATTTGATTAATGAATATTATCGCCTGTTATATTTTTGTGTTAATTTTACCTCGGCCTACTTTAATCTAAGTTCACCTTAGACTTGGGCTTACATTAATTATCACTCAATGTTATTTGTATTTTAATCTATATGAATCCAAGATCTTAATTTAATCTAAGAAAGATACTTTTATATTATCATGAATGGGCTTAAACCTACAAAATTATGGAATAGCATGTGTGTTTGTAGGATACATAGAACACCCTATATTTTATTTCTACCCTTTATTTCAATATTATAAACCCCTCCTAATCTAATTTTAAATTAATACAACCCCAAATTTCACCACGTATCATATGTATATTTTTCCATAAAAATTTTACTACTATTTTTTTCTATTCTTTCTAGGGTAGTATTTTTCTCAATGATTGTATGAACCCCATCACCTTTGAATAAAATATGTATAAGGTTTATTTTAAATAATAATAAAGAACATAATAGAAATTTCTTCCATCTAAGATAGATATCATGGTTCTATCATAGAATAATTCAAAAATAGATTTTTATTAATCAAAATGAAAGAGTCTTCAACTCTAAAGTTATATGAACCACCCATCAAATAATTTTTTATTTAATTTAATCTAAACATATCTTATAATTAGTGGTATACAATTTCTAATATATTTTATTTTCATCATGCAATATGAACCCTTATTCAACGATGTTGTGTATAATATGGACCCTTGTATATTATCATAACATAATGTAATGATAAAGTCATATTTCATGAAAACATAAAGAAATATGGCTTTAGAAATATTATAGAAATATCAAAGTTTCATACTACTACAAAACCAAATTTGTCCCCTCATTATATCAAAAATATTTCAAATCTAAACGAAAAAAATATTGGAAAATAAAAATAAATCATAAAGGAAAAAATCAATTATTTCAAAGATATTATATAAAATTTTGGGTAAGAAAAGGATACTCGGGTGAAATTTTATATACTATGCCTTCAACCATCAAAAAAATATAGGACAAAATATTCATTAGAAATATCTTCATAGAGGATCTACAACATATATTTCTCTTTCTAGTCTAACAGGTTACCTGCTCTTACGGATTTTGTAGGACCTTCCCTTAAAATTTTGGAATATATTGAACAATGAGATTATAATGATTTAAGATGGTTTCTACATGTGAAACTATTATAATTTTATTATCTTGATTACTACGAAAGGTTATAATAATATTTTAATAATTTTATCTTTTCAAAATGCTCTTCAAAAATAACCAACACTAGAATATTGACTCAAAGCTTATAAAAGAAAATAAAAAGAAAGGAAATAATGAGCAATAAACATACATGGATGGATACCCTTGAGTACTAGGCACCATGATCAAAGGACATGAGTGGATACCTTCAAATGGTTGAGGGTTATTTATAGCAAACATCTAAACATAAACAATAAATTATTATATATCATAACCCATATTGTCACAACCTAAAGGAATAAAAAATAATTACAATTTACTTAACCTTTTTGCTTGTTATACATTAGCTATTAGGAAGGTTTAGTGAATATTAACCATGAAAATGGTTTATCCAATGTCCATTGGGGTAATTACATTAACTATTAATAAAATATATTTAGTAGTGATTTATGCTAGATTTTACATATGTTTAAATCATAAAATATATGATCTTGGTCAAGAGGTTTAGATTACACATCTTAATAATTCCTCCATAACATGATATGAGGGAGTTAAAAGGAGAAGATATTATTGGAGATAAAATTTTCCCTCCACGATAGATGCTCTAATGGGCTAGTTCACTCGAAATTTTAGAGGAACCATATGGGCTTTCTTCTTCATCTATATGTATATATCCTAACTTATGAAACTCTACTTCAACATTTTCTAAACTCACCAAATAAATTTTCGTAGAGTTTCCTTCGCTTTTGCAATATCTACAAGTAGGATATGATTCCTTTGAAATATTTTCACTTACTTTTGGGTCATTGAGTCAAAGTTTCCACAAATTTGAAGTCATTTGCATGAACCTATATTTTGAAAGTACTCTACAATTATTTATGACAATCTATAATTAAATAAAAGAAACATATAGATCAAGGGTTGGAGGAAGAAATTTATCAATTGTCAAAGAGACCACGTGAATCACTAACCTAATAAATCAAAAGGGAAAACTGATATTAGTTGGAACAAACCTAAAAAATTCTTCACATGTCATTATTGTGCATGTTAAAGATGTTATGTATCTTACAGCAAGAAATATATCCCTCAATGTCATGCATTTCTAAAATATTGAAAAGGAGATATTCATTTCCAATATGGTGACTCTCATGGTGTTAAATTTTATAAATATTTACTTCACTTTTACCTACATCTTAATGGGGTCACATTTTGCACTAGCATTACAAGAAATACCTAGTGCTTCATCCTTCTTATGTGCTAGAAGTGCTTCATCAAGGTTACTTATTTCATCACTCTTATTCTTACTTGTTAGAAGATAAAGTATTTTAATGGTCCAAATATTATTGCTTCACTCCTTAAAGTGAGTAACATATTTTACGGGATCCATATTAAAAAGAAAACCCTCAACAAAACACGTATCCTAAAATGATGTAATAAATATGAAAGAGATAGAACCATATGACCTAAAAAAGATTTTAAAATGATTTTTATATGTAAATGTTATGGCCTCTAAAAGTTTACAAATATTAGGAAGAAAATAAATGCCTCTAAACCTTATCAAAGTTCAACCCAACCAAAATCTACCACCTATAATAAAATGATAGGGGCTTCTACAACTATGCATCTACCTATCTACCACTATGATTGATGATGATTCATAAAATTCCACTTGGCTTGTTGGGATTGACATTTTCTAACATATTTATTTAAAAAATAAATAAAATCACATAGATTGTGACATCATAGTCTAGGCTCCACTATCCATAGAGTACATAGAATGTGAAGGATAAATATAATAGGAACATAATTCATACTTATTGCATAGCTAGTGTCTAACACAAGTTGTTACATGGTTATATCCAAATACAACTACCAATTAAATAACATAAACATATTTTAAAAATTAAAATAAAATCTAGAAAACTTAAATTATTGAAAATTAATATAAGCTACACTTGTGATTGTTCATGAAATTAATAGATGTAATTGAAAAACTTAGATGTTTAATTTTTATCTTAAAATCATTATTATATATTTTATGTGCCATGAACTTAATTTTAAGAGACAAGAGTACTTGAAATAATGAAATATGGTATTATAAATCTTATGCTTAGCTTAAGAAAGAAGGTTAAATATTTAACAAGATAGAAAAATGGTGCACTCTAATGATACCTTTGAAAATTTATATTATGAATATTAAGCATACGTTAATACAAATTAGAACTTGTTATTGGGAAGAATATATTTTATAGGACTTCATTAGATAAAAAAATTAAAAAATAGCAAACCATTTATGAAATCATTTATCTATTATTTTTAAAAAATTATTAATATATTTAATATTACACAATTTTTAATGGAAAAAAATAAATTTTAAGTATAATGAAAATATACTTATAAACAATAAAAAATTTAAATTAAAAACTTAACCTAATAACTTTTATATTTTCATTTTTTTCAATAATAATAATTTATATGATATGGACAAGCACGTAAACATAAGAGAACCAAGTAGAAGATTATCTTCTTCTTGTTAGGAGGAATTTAATATCCTCTTCATGAAAAATCCAACCCCAACTACCTTTCAATGTGCAATTGTTGTTCCAGGCATAAAATTACACATTGTTTGGGCCATGAAGATGTAAGTCATATTTTCTTCTTATAAATGTATATTTTAAAATGTAAAAATTATTATATTAAAAAATTAACAAAATACATTTTTACAAAAAAAAAAAATAGGGATAAACATGTCACGTGGCTAACACCATTAGCCAAAAGAAAATATCCCCATAAAAATAGAGTGGGAACCCAAGTGAACAATTTATAGTTTGCAAAACTGATTGACAACAGAATAAATTGATTACAAAATTATGAGGCTTAGACACACCTGATTCCCATCTAGAATTTTTGACAATGATTCCCTCCCCTATCCAGAAGTACTGAGAATAGAAACCCAACCATAACTATTAAGTTATCCTAGACATCAAGTTGATGAGGTGGAGAGAGGAATAGTCACGTAGCCATAACCAAATCTATAAGCACCTTGAGTTGGGATAGGAGTGCAGTTTGAGAGTGAGTGACACTGTTGTCTAGACCTAGACCTACTACAAGGAGTATCCTAAATTACTGAGCACAGTGCATTACCCCACTATTCAATAAGCTCTTGAAGATGAGTGAGCTCCATGGCCACCTTATTGGCCTAATATGTAATATAAAAATACACATATGAAATACTGTCAGACTTCTCAAAAGCAGATATGTGCAAAGAGGAAGAACACTTACCAAGGATATAGTCATTTCAAGCTCTCCATATACTAAACATGGTCACCATACAAAACAAGTGCTACACTTAAAAAAAATAGTCAATAATGGTCGGGGATCTCCAAAAATGATATGCATCCATTCAAACATGGCAAAGGAATAGGGTCTAATAAATGAAAAAAACCACTCCCAAATGAAATGAGCACAAGCACAAACCCAAAAAATATGGGGAAAGTCTTCAGATTGAAGATAAAAAGGGCAAGAAGGGTTGGGGATGCCTAAATATTGTAGATGCTTCCCAATAGGAAGCCCTTGGTGCAAAAGACTCCATGAAAAATAGGAAATTTTGGGCTCCAAGAAAGGAGCCCAAGCGGTCTGGAGCCTATGCAACCAAACATGTCTAGGGGAGGAGATCTTCCATCGTTGATTGAGCTTATCAATCATGGAGAGGCAATGAGAGAGCCATACATACCCCAATTGGGTCTTATAATTCTATAATGGCATGTTCGGATACCACTTCCAGTCCTTCCACCAAGGTCACTCTGAAAGCATATAAATCTTGTGTAACATGGAGTCAAGGAAAGCAACCTTCAGGGTTATGCATAGTGGCTATTTATAACCAAACTAGCTAAAATTAGGATTTTTAAAATTTGGAAATGGCTAATATTTGGGACCCTTCACCAGGGCCCATTGGCCAAAATATTTTGGGTGTAAAGTTATTTTGGGTCGATTCACCCCAATTTTATAATAATTTGACCATTTAAAGTTTAAATTCCAACATTGACCCTAATAATAGGGAACCTTCTACATGCGTTTGGACACTATTCACTTGGAATTAAAAATTTATTCGCCAAATTTTTATAAATACATTTTGGGGCCGATCCTTTACGCATAACCCTAGCAACCTTGATAGCCTCAAATGCATCCTTGTCATATTGATTAAGCCCAAATTTAGATCTAATATCATCCCAAGGAAGCCAATCCTCGGTAGGACAATTAAAGAAATTAGTTATGCATTGCACACATTTGTGAAAGAATCTCAATGCATAAACCTAGGGAACCTGCATAAGCGGGGAACCTTGGTAGGTGATAACATGTGACCACCAAACATTCATTTGGTTGATGGAGACCATACCAAAAGATTTCTATTCCATCTAATCCAAGGCTTAAAACTCTCCCAAGATTTCCAAATGCTCCTAATGATGAAGGATCCTAACACTTTGATAGACACAGGGGCAACAAGGAAGGAAGGGAACCCCATGCCCTTCCAAATCTTACACCCAAAAGCAAAACCTTCACTAATATAGTGTCGGATGAGAATATTCCAAGCCTCATTACCTATGAGGGATTTTATGACCCACTTAACATAAAGGGCCCAACCTTGACATTGGGTATTGATAATGCCAAGTCCACCATGGCTTATGGGAAGACAACAATACTCCCAAGCAACATGATGGAATACTAAAGCATTATTTGAGGAGGACCATAAGAAGTCTCATAGAAGCTTATCAAGCTTGTTATAGCAATTTTTGAATTGGACCTAGTAGGAAGAATAATAAACATGGGTGGTCACAAGGACTTTAGTGCAAATTCAAAATTTACCAGCAAGGGAGAGTTTCTTGGTGGACCAGTAGGTAAGTCTTTGTTCCACCCTATTAACAACATACTTCCATAACTCTGGAAATGACTTGATAAAGGCAAAAGGAATACCTGAAAAACAAAAAATTTCTCCCTCTTGGATGATATTCCATTGATATTGATTAACATTCAGTATTTCTCCATTGAATGGGGTATCCAGAAGCCAGACAAAAAGTTTCTAGACAAGAAAATGCTTGTTGAATGACACCTTCTTCCTCAATAAGAGTGAGGAAAGAGTCATCAGTAAAATAATATTTTATCAACTAAGTCTCACCATCGAGGAGAAAAATTCCTTGAATAGAACACTTAGTAGCATGGTGAGCTAGTAAGTAGCCAAACCATTCAGTAGCAAGGACATGAAAGGAAGGAGCTAATGGGAAATCTTGTCTAATGGATAGAAAGAGACTAATGGTTGAGGACTTGTGTCTATTAATGGACAAAACAGTCGAAGCCTCAACACAATATTTCCACATAACTAATGAAGCAGGGCCCAAAGATAAGATCCTATAAGCATGACTAGAATGCAAGCCCAATCAGTCCTATCATAAGATATCTCAAAGTCATTTTTTATGAACACAAATTGTTGGTTAGAATTGTGAATCCACTCCATATGTTCCCAAACAACAATAATATTGTCAAGAATGTATCTGCCTCGAATGAAGCCAGTTTTCTCTGGATGAATGATAATAGGAAGAAGATGGTGAATGCATAAAGCCAAGGCTTTGGCAATGATATGATAAGAGACATTAAGGAGAGTAATATATCTCCAATTGGTGATGATTTTAGAATCACGAGCCTTGAGAATAAATTTAATAATCCCTTGATTAATACTAAGACCCAAAGAACCCTTAGAGAAGGCCTCCTAATAGACTTTGAGAAGATCAGGCCCTATAGTATCCCAAAGGGATTTGTAGAATTCACAAGGTAAGCCATTGAGACCAGGCGATTTATCATTGGATATTTGAGAAAGAGCTTCCTCTAGATCCTTCAAAGAGAGGGCTTTTTCACAAGCAACTTTTTGAGACTCAAAAAACCATTCTGGGACCATAGAAAGGCAATATTTAAGGGCATGAACATGCTATGGGGAGCGAGCCTGAGCTGTAAACACAAAATTGTAATGCTCTTTAAAAGTAGAGAGAATACTAGGAAGATTAGAAACACACTCTCCATCAATGTTAAGGGTTTTAATACCCAAAAATTTATTATGAGGATGCAAGCACTGAAAGAACTCCTTGGTAACCCTATCTTTGGATTTGAGCCAGTGTAACCTTACCTTGATTGGAGATCCTTTGGCATCATAGTGTTTTTCCATAAGAATTTGGTGTTTAACCATAGCGAGGTTCCTCTTAAGCTCCTCATTGAAAGGATTGAACTGAATTTGAGAAGAGATTAATTTCAATTTTTGCTCAAGAGCAGCATTGGAGGGGCGATGAAACTTAGCAATCTTACACCCAAGAAAGTGTAGGAAGCGGGCAATGTGCTAGATAACAACATTTCACCATTCAATCCATCTTGAGGCCCATTTCAGTCTAGGGATAAGGTTCAAAATTTTGATAACATAGGCCCTCAACATGGGGTGGAGCAAAATAGAGTTATTAATGTAAAATTGTGAATGATAAAGAGGAGGGGGAGTAGAAGAAACCAAGATGGAAAATGAAATGGGGGAATGTTTAGACAAGCAAAGCTCAGAGTGGACATAAATAGAGTCTTGTGGAGGCTCTACTAGGGTTTTTCGCTAGCATGTTGTTACCGCCTGTTTGTTCTTCCATTGACCACCATACCGTTTGTGCCCTTCTAAGATCTACACACACTATGCCATTCTTAGTAACTACTCCACCTTGGGCAGGGGGCTCCATCCCTTTCAATGACTTCCTCTCAGACCACTATTTCATTGGTTAGTGAAGATGCAACCGTGAAGAGCCATGGCACTAGTAAAACAACCTAGGAAGTTTATCTTGAAAATAGTTCCTTAGTGCTAGACATAATCATGCCTATGCAAGATGTTGATAATACTTGCACTTAGCTTGAAATTCATACCCCATTAAGGTACTTTCTAGGAAGGATTTCCTCGCTAATGTTTTAATAGATTCACTAAGTTTGGCAATCATATGATATAAAATTTGATCATATTCAAAAACCTTACTAAAACTTTTTTCATTTTGAACCGCAATATATCGTTACAATTATTAAAAAAAAACATTAATATATTAAAAATATCCTTTTAATTCTTCAACTTTCACATCCTAATTTTACATACATCCTTATTCTGTTAAGATGTCATATTAATGAAAGTTATGGGTTTATATTGTAAAAACCAAAAATCAAATTATAAGAGATTTTGGCGTTTCATTTCCTCGATATCAATTTGAATCATGCGAAGGAAAGTTTGTATTGGTTTATTGTTAAAAAATATGATTTCAATTAGATTATTCATTGTCTTTACATTTATATTAATAATTATTGCAAAACAAGAGTTTTGCCAAATGCTTCTTAGTGTCAACGTTGTCTCCATGCTCGTGGTGTTGTTTAGTGCACGTAGCAACTGATTGAATGATCACAGGCTGAGACAATACACAGGAAATGCTGGTACAAAATCACAGGTTGAGACTATACACAGGAAATATTGATACAAACCAGTCCACAACGGATTTTAATATTTATCTTTGATATTTATATTTATACACAGGAAATGCTTAATTGATATTTATGTTTTGTCTGTTCTCTGTTTATTAAAATGCCTTTGCATGTGCCATTTTCTGATTATTGCGTCGGCAGACTAGAAATTAAAATAAAAATCAACAAAATTAAAATTAAAATTATTGCAAAACGTATTTCAATTTTATAAAAATTTTAACTTTAACCGATATATTGTTTATGTTTCATGTCAATGACATGTTTATGCTTTATCTCAGTAACAACAATTTAAATCATAGGAAAAAAAACGCCTAAGAAATATGACTCTAATTACTTCACATTACTTATAAAAAAATTTATTGCAAAGCAAGCGTTTTACCAAACCCTTCTCAGTGCTCGTGGTGTTGTTTAGTGCAGTGAATGTACCAACTAATGAAATGATAAACAAAGTTTAGTAAGTTCCATCGGATCCCTTGAACACAGGAAATGATGGTACAACCCAGTCCACAACGGATTTCTACGTTGCATCCAAATCAAATGGACCACTGAACGAACTTAAGAAAAGTGTTAAAGGTGCTTGTTTGTCTTCGACGTATTAGTTATTCATATGGGTTCACCAGTCCACAACGGATTTCTACGTTGCATCCAAATCAAATGGACCACTGAACGAACTTAAGAAAAGTGTTAAAGGTGCTTGTTTGTCTTCGACGTATTAGTTATTCATATGGGTTCACCTTCACCTTTATCCTTTGCACAAGCAAATATATGCATCCCCGAACCAAATCTTGCCAAAAACCTTTATCTTTGCAGGAGGAAATATATGCATCGCCGAACCAAATCTATGTTTTCTTTTCTAAGAAATCGTTATAAATCCTCCTTTACTTGATAAAGAGGAAGTTTTTGAAACATTAGATTATTTAGGGAATTTAGAGGGAGGAGCCTATCATTTTAGGTCCTCGTTTTTTTGAGTTGTGGTTTGGAAGATGAGAACATAAAAACATATCATTAAAGGGTCCCAACAATGATCAAACAAGCATGCTTTTATAACTCTTACTTTTACATCAAATTTACTTTGTGATATAGGTTTTATTATTAATTAATGAAATTTGAAAGGGTTACATATAGTATTTTTTTGTTTTTGTTTTGTTTAAAGGTTTTTGTATTGCTTATAAGCAAGTAAGAAGGCTACCTCTTCGACCTTTCCAACCTCTTCAACCTTTCCAAGTAAATAGGGTTTTCATCTAAAATTTTATAAGAGTAATAACTTTGTTTTAAATACATTCTGCTAATAAAAGGAAAGAGGCACTATGACTTTCTTCTAAGTCACTACATATATGAATTAGAGTTGGTGGCATAGCTATGGAGTATACCTAAAGGTAAAAATATTCCTTCTTTTTCTTTGACCATCATTGAGGAAGATCTCCCTAACAATTTACATAATTTTTAGTTTAAAAAAAAAATACAATTTCTAAAAATAGTTGAAAAATACTTATAAACTTAAATAAAAAACTTAATAACTTTTGTATTTTTATTTTTTTTTTAGTTTTAATTTTCCAAATAATAATCTATACTTACGATGTTGATAGTTTGAGTGGCTTTGGTTGTGAATTTTTTATTGTAATAATATAACACCGAAATAAATTTTTCAATATTTTAAAGAGGAGACCCAAGTTCATATACATAAATAATATCCAAGCTTAGCTTTGTTATAATACTACTATTTGATAATAATTAATAAAAATAAAACCATTTTAATTTTATATAATCCAATGAAAAAAAATTAATAATAATTTATATGATATCAATAAACATGCAAAGAACCAATTCAAATATTATCTTCTTGTTATTAATATGATATCTCAATAAGAAGATGGATGTATGTTTTTGAGCCTATAGAAAACGAAATATTGGATTATACGTCTCTTTCTCTTGATATCCACATAGCCAACTTGGTGGTGTAAGCTGGCAATTCGTTGGTTAAAAAATAGGACCACGTCAAAAACTGCAAGCCTTGATACAAAGCACCTAAAAACGTACAATAATTTTTATTTTTTTCTCCAAAAGTATGTAATGGGGTCGTTTGCTTCGTCTTCTTAATGAGACAGGATTGTTTTAAGTATTGTTTTGCAATCATAAAAAAAATATGAAAATACTTTTATTATAGGTTAGACATTATACTACCATATCATTGAATCATTGAAGAGGTTCGAGGAATATTGGTATCACTTGAAGGAAATTCATTTAAGAGAGATCACCTATTGAGGAGTGAAAGTATGCTATGTATATCTTAATATATGATGTCATATATATTTTAAAATCAATTAAGATTAAATATAAATAAAAGGAATGGGATCACTAAGTGGACTATAACAATATTATATGTCTATGTCACAAATACTTTGAAGTCAAATACATGGTAAGAAATTTTTAAGTAAAAATGATTGATAAATAAATAAAAAGTTTTGGATGTGAGACAAACTCAAATATGAATTAACGGGGCATATTGTAATAGAATATTGATTACACCAAGGGTTATCTAGTCCTAAAAAAGTCGCATAAAATACCAACCACCTCATCTAATCACAATTCCATCATAGTCCATTTAAATCAACAATTTGATGAATAGTGAAGAATGCATAAAATGAAGAACTACAACTTCCAAGTTCAAATACAAAAGGAATTAAACTTGTGAAGTAAGATGCATTGTCAATTTTCAATTTCAAGAAGGCAAAAGAGAGTAAGTTTGGTCTAGGTAAATCATTATAAGTCATGGACTATAATGTATGAATAAGATGCAGATCTACAATGTCCAAGTTCAAATATGAAAGGAATTAAAATTGTTAAGGAAGATTCATTATCAATTTCTAATGAGGTGAAGGCACAAGAGAATGATTTTTATCTAGGTAAATCATTCTCAATCCCCTTAAAGAGTAAATTTATCTCCTTGCAATAAAAATAAAAATACTAGAAAAATTGCAAGTTATAGTTTTTAGTGTAGCATGAGAAAGTAAGTACTATGAAGGTTACCCCTTTCATTTTAATATTTTTAGAAAAACATTAAAATTTATGTATTTCCAATATTATGTGCACTTTTAGTTCTCCTTGATAATGTAATTCTATAGATGATAAGCTAAATTATGATATTATGGAAAATTATAAGAGATTAATCATGATAAGAGCATTAATGAGAATGGAAAAAGGAGAAGAAGACCCTATAAGAAAGAATAAATAGTATAATATATGTATTGGAAAACATCATGTGATAGAAATATTTAATAGGTATTTGATGTATAATAGTTAGATATAAGCAATTAATACAATCCATTGATACATTTTGTTGAAAATATGATTTCTTTCAAATAGTTACATTATTGTACAATGAAGAAGTATATGAAGGATAATTCATTTTCTAAGTTGCTCCAAAGATTAAATATCTAAAAAGAAGTTGAAGATCTTGACTATCAAACCTTTTGGTAACATATTTAAAATAAAGGAAGAAAATAAATCCAAAACCTATAAGTTACAATAGATAATGAAAATCAATAAATGGATAAATAGTATTATATATAAAAAGAACAATTATTTTATGATTATTATAGGAGAGTTCAACTTGGTAAGACTTTATAATAACAATTTTTTTTGCAGTTTACAAAGGAATACCCCTAAATTGCATTTTCATCTCATAGTCCTATATTTTAAGTACCCATAATAATATAGTTTTAAATTAGTAGTCTACTATTCTTACCATGTATCATAGGTATTTATTTCATAATATTTTCTATTCTTCTTTTATTTCCATGCTTTCTATGAAACATGTAATTTTATATTCAATGACTTTATGAACCTTACCATTTATGAATGAAATAGTTATAAGATTGCTTATGTTTTCAATGTGATCTTGAATATCATTGAAACCCTACTATATTTATTTTTTCAATATTCCATTATGTACAAAATGATAACAGAGATCATAATAGCAATACCTCTCACATGAGATAAAGATCATGGTTTTCTCATTAAAATAATTAAAAAATAAAATTTCCCTTATCAAGAACAAAAATTCTTGAAACTCCAAGTAGCGTACAACTAGAATATTGTTTTCCATATATTAAAACAAAACAAAAATTATCCATATTAATTGATAAAACATGTTCCTTAATTAGAATAACCATTATGACTAAAATAAAAAGAAGATAAAGGTATATAATGGACCAATATGCCACTTCTAATATATCTTATTTTAATTGGGATGGTATTGGATATAATAGGGACTCATGGTAGATTACCCTAACATACAACAAAGGAATAATCATATTCCACATAAAAAATTAGGTGGATATAGATTAAGAAAGGTGATAGAAGTACATTTTTTTATACTAGTACTAAGCTAGGTTTTTTGTGTCATTGAATAAAAAATATTTCAACACTAAATAAAAGAAATATTTAAGAACAAAGAGATATCATAAAGGAATCAATCACTTATTTCATAGATATTACATCAAAAGTTAGGAAGGTCAAGGAGGATTAAGTGACAATTTGTAAATAATTCTGTCAACCATTATATAAAAAAATAAAATGAAACCTTTATTTATTTATTTTTATTTTTAGAAAGACCTCAATAGATAACAACAAGCAATTTATCTTTCCAAATCCTCATAGGTTTCCTAAAATTTTCCTTTATTAAAGTTAGAATATGCTAAATAATGTGATGTTGCTTATGTTTGAAGAGGATATAAAAATAATGGTATAATAAGTGAAATCAATGTTACTTGTATTGCATTGGTTCATAAGAAAGATGAGACAAAATATCATGATTATTTTTATCTTTTCATAATGCTTTTTATAAATAACTAGAAGTAGAAAATTTACTCAAATCTTATATAAGAAAGTAATCAAAGTGAAAATAAAGAGTAATAAAAATAAATGGATGGATACTCTTGAGCACCAAGCATTTTAAATTAAATGCGATCATACTAATACAATGTATTGGGTAGTTGAGGTCTATTTATATCAAATACTTAAACCTCAATAATAAATTATTATATTTTAAATTACCCTATGCTGACAAAACATAAAGACATAAAAATGACTTATATTACTAAATTGTTTTAACAATTATACATTAGGCACTAGGCAGGTTTAGTTAATATTAACTATAACAGTGATTTACGCAATGCCCATAGAGCTAATTACATCATATTATAACAAAATACATTACATAATGATTTATCAAAAGATTTATGTTCGAAGTATTATATTATTTGGCCCCTTGTAAATATTAGTTTGGTAGTTGATTTATATTTTATATAATGTATATGTCAATATGAGAAAAAGTGCAAGGTGTCAAGAGAGAATAAATAGTCAAATAGATATTTGGAAAGATGATATTTTTATCTCAATATGAGGAATATGAAAGGATACATCTCTCAGCTATTAGAGGAGAGTAATAGTCAAAAAACTGAAAAGTCATGTAAAATTACATATTGGAGATAAAGCTCCATATAATGTAATCTATCTGAATCATTCTTGTAATATTTTCATATATTTGTAAGATATTGTTGTTATTTCAATATTGAGATTCATTGTATGACATTTATTTTATTTATACTTGATCCTAGATATAGTTTTTTTATGAGTTAATCTATCTAGAAAGCTAATAGTGGTATCAGATCCATAAAGTGTGTGAAAAATTGGAGGATCTTGAAATCAAAAATTTAATGGGATGATGAAATGCCAAGAGTCATTGACATAGCCTGAAGGTTAAGAGTTGCCAAAAGAAGTTAGAAGTTCCTAGTAAAATGGGTGAAAATACTGAATAGGGAAATCTAAGAAAGTGAGTGTCTCAAGCCAAAAAAAATTGTAGCAGATTTTGTAGAGATAATTGATGAGGTAAGGTAAATTTGATTTGAGAAAATAATTTTATTAAAATCGTTTTGAATAGAAAAAGTTTAGTTTTGAAGAAAAAAATATGGAGTGATAAAAAAATATTTTTTTAAGTATTTTTATTTAGTTTATTAAAAAAAATTAGAGAGATAAAAAACTAGAAAAGTTTTTAAGTAGAGAGAGCAAGTATAGAGAAGAAAGAAGAGCAAATCAGTAGTTATATGAAGCATCTAGATGAAAAGAAAGTAGAATTAAAAAAAAGTATAAAGAAAGAAGAAGATATAATCCTATTAAAAAGAACTAAGACCCATATTAAATTGATAGAAGAAAGAAAGGTCCATATGGCCATTAATAAAAAAAATTAAGCATTCATCTATACAGTAGAGAGAGCTCATAGTTGAAGATACTAAATAAGAAATTAGTGCAAAGGAATGGCACAAAATATTATCACTAGCTCCCCTAGATATCTCCTCTATCTTAGGTACACTCTCCTGCCTCATATGGCTCTGGTGACCTCCCCTAGTGTGAGACCCCTCTCTTCTATGGGGTACATGTATCCTCTGCTACTAATGTTAGCCATATGGGCACCACTGTTGGATGACTCACTCAACTACCTGATGTATCACACTCCTTGGCCTGGTGATCTGTGCAAGTCGAATTCTAGAATACCACTATGGATATCTATCGATCACCCCTACATCATGCCCGTCTACTGTGGATACCATAACATCATTTGGTTGTGGATCCATGAACTACGTCATGTTAGGAGTGTCTCTCACTATGGTAGCATCCCGAGTCACCCTAGAAAATATGGCATCCCTAGTCTTAGGAATATCCTGTTGCAACCCAAATTGTCGTAGAACCTGGTCTACGTGGTGTAGCTCCACCTCTCCTTGGTCCATTCGCAACCAAATGATACACCTCATGCGAGATAGCTCAAAACCATCCTCTCCCCACCCTAGGAGCTCTCTCTAGGGTCTCCACCAAATGTCTTCTATCGTCAACTCATCAAATAACCTCCTCACTATGTTGAGGCTAATCTGCCCATAGTGCCCTCTACACAAGTGTGAATAGAACACTATGGGTCTCCCATCCTCTACTCCTATCAAAGGTAACCTTATAGGTCTCATAATGGCCATGTGCTCCCAACACCATACCTATAGGAAAGAGGTAAGTACTAAGGTATTACCCCCTCTATACACCACCCTATGAAGAGTCTTGTATAGTCGACACAAGATATAGGGACCCCAGGCAAATCATAATCTTTGGTCCCTTATGTTGTAGATAACTTCTACCAAAGTACATGGTAAGTGGTAACCACTGACATGACATAATAGAATTCTTGCCATTGTACCACTTAGGACCACTATGAGCTGAGAGGCCCCATCTATCTGGCCAAGTCTCTCAATGCTAATCTTGTCCTTCTTTAGTAAGAAGATCAGATCCCCAGTCAACCTCTATATCGTCTGGTCCTTATTTCCAAACGAATCTATGAATATACCTCTGATAGGCACCCAAAGAATCCTCTAGATGTCCTCTAGTGTAGGGGTCATCTCCCTCGTTGGTATCCATAAACATGAAGAACCTGGGTACCACCGCTCAGCTAGCACAATCAATAATATCAAATCTATCGGTATTTGTGGCATCTCTACCATATGCCTCAGTCCTGTCACCTCTACAGTGGTCCTCTCCCCATCTGAGAGGGCACTCAAGTCTACCTGGAGACTACCATATCTCCACTCCCTGTTATTCAAACTGATATGAACTTGATATCTAATCTACCACTATGAGACCCTTTATATAGGAAGATTTTTCCTTGGCCAACACTCTACCTAGTTGTACAAGGGGACACCTTGCACATTACAACTTGCACATTACCATTTGTGCATTTATTACATTGCTTGCTTGAAGTAACTAGATAACTTCCCCCTAAAGTAATATCCTATCCTAACTATGTACCTAAGGTGGTACATTTATATGACCTAAATGATGTAATATACTCTAACTCCAACATCCTCTTAGCTAGACAAAGCTCAATTTTGATGGCATAGTGAAAGGAAACCTAGGTAGGGCGGGCATTGGTAGTATTATTAGAAATAATAGGGGAGAAATTCTCATGGCTTATGTAAAAAATATTGGAATTTAAATGAATAATATGGCTGAGGTGAGAGCCCTCCACCAAGGACTGACGGTGTTAAATGAATTGGATGTTGACCAAATTATTATAGGAGACTCCTTACTTGCTATTAATTGGCTTAAAAGAAACCAAGTTCCGCTATGGAACATTAGGAACATAAGGCGGTAGACTTGCTGGCTAACAAAGGTGTCATGGTGCAATCCTTCTGTGTGTGGCAATCCAACATTTCTTCGAGGCTCACGAATGTTAGTAGTGAAGATAAAATTTGTCTTCTCTAAAATGGTTAGGAATCCTGCTCAGCTATTTAGGCTCACTAGCCATCTTGATCAGATGGTGTAAGTCACCTGGATCTTGCTTTCTGGTTTTTATCTTTCAATATCTATTTAGTTTTTGGATGTTTATCTTCTAAGATAGTGCATAAAAAGTGTTTTTCCCTTGTTTATTTGTTGTTCGGCTGAGCTGAATGACCTTGAGCCTCTAAATGTAATCTTTCCAACTCCTTTTTTTATTGTAATCTTGCCTCGTACATGCCTGTCTCTACCCTGCCTCTATTCCTGTTTCTATCTACCAGCCTTTATCCGTACGTGCATGTCTCTACGCTGCCTCTATACGTAAAATTATATTTTATACATGTCTTTATCCGTACGCGCCTGTCTCTACCCTGAGTCTCGGCGAATAATAGCCTAATAACTCGGCGAGTTACGCGGCGCTGACCCCGCTGACCCGCGAGTATCGCAGGTACTCGCCGTTAACCTCCGAGTTTTAAAACACTGGGCCCAAGGACCATGAAAAAGTTTGCCCTGTTTAATTTTGCATTAATTTTGCATTAGAACTTATGATTACATGTTTCATACCCACACACCCCGATTTTATTTCGGGCCTTTATCATTATATACGTCCATATGGAAAACAAAGCAATTTTTATTATATTGCTTTGGAGAAGAGTTGGGTTAAAGATTTTCCACTTGACTAAATGTAGATAACAACAAATATGTGTGAGCCCACATCTCACAGACATTTCCTCGGGTAAAGTAGGATCTCCAATACGTTTTAATTAAATGCAACCCGAAAGGAAAACTTTATTAAGTTGTTACAAACTAACTTTATTATAAGATAATGCAAAATCATCTACACAGTGGGGGCTTAAACAGTGAACTACAGGACTCCATACATTTTATCATGTGGACTTCGAGTGGATTCCACGGCTACAGAATTTGGTTTAATAGTTGCAGAAATTTAAATCATATGATCAGGGTGCACCACATGCCAGCTATATCGTGTCGTGCAACAAGGAAATGCTTTACTGCAGTACACTGGGACTTGAATCAACTTTGATCATACTTCATAGTTCATTGCATTTGAACGAACACATCCGTCATGGCATTCTCGATGGCTTGGCCGTAAGATGACTCGTCGTCCCACATCATGGGAATGTCAAATCCCATGCCGTCCATCACGTCCATTTCGATATGTGCTGCACTTATACTAAATTCTCCTTCCATCAGTGGAGGGAGATTTTGCCATGTCAATATTTCACTCATATCTCCCCTTTCACACCCTTCAACTGGAAAATTTGTGACATTCGTGGACAAAACTTCCGTCTCTGGCTTTGGAGGAGGGATAAATTCTGGATCTGATGATTGTTGTAATGGATTGAAATTATAAGGTTCGTCTCTTTCCAATGACTTATGTGCCGCTGCTATCTCAATATTGGAATCCAGAAAAAGACATTCATTGTTACTCAAACTTCCGTCAGCGCCCTCTACATCCAGAGTTTGGAAATCTGTTTGCATGACTGGAGTCGTCCCTGGAAAAGATGTGCATTTGTTAATATTGACAAACTCATTATCAGAGGACATCTGTTTCGTAGAAGTTGCAGTTTTCTCATCGATCTGCCATACGGGCAAGGAATCATCCGGTCTGTTATAGCTTGAAAGCATGCCCATACGAATCCCCTTTTTCTTAATAACCGAATTCCAAAAGTTTTTAATCTCGTTATCTGTTCGTCCCGGAAGCAGCTTCGCAATCATGGACCATCTGTTTAATCGGAACGCATTTAGATTACGCTACATTTAACTAAGTTGTAATAAGATGTTATGGCTCTCAAAGATTTTTACCTGTTTCCCAGGATTGTATGGGCTTGGATGATAAGCGTTTCTTCCATATGGGAGAAGGCACCGCGTTTCAGGCCGGGTCTCTGAAGAATTAATTTTTTTTTTTTTTTTAAATTACGCCGAAGTCTGCACGGCGCTGTTCGGACAGCGCAGTGCGCAAGTCGGGGGCCCGACGGACTTCGCCCAAACTAGGGCGAAGTGCGAACGTCGGCCACGCCGACGGACTTCGCCCGAAATTGGGCGAAGTGCACACTTCGGCCGCGCCGACGGACTTCGCCCGAAATTGGGCGAAGTGCGCACTTCGGCCGCGCCGACAGTTGGCGAAGTGCGCACTTCGGGGCCGCAGCCAGACTTCGCCCGACGGACTTCGCCCAAACTGGGCGAAGCTCGCACTTCGCGGCTGCGACGGACTTCGCACAAAATTTGGGCGAAGTTCGAACTTCGCGGCTGCGACAGACTTCGCCCGAAACTTAGGCGAAGTTCGAACTTCGGGCAGCCAACGAACTGTGCAGGGTGAAGAGGGGACTGAGGCCAACTTCCGACTTCTCATGCACTCGAGCTGCTCCAGTCTTAGCCGCGAACTTTGGAAGCAAACTTGGAAAGCCGCTTTAGACTTGTTCTTCTTCCGCGGCTGCCGCTGGGTTTGCCTGGCTTGGCAACACCTGTATGAGAAGAGAGAGAGACGCCGGAACAGAGAACAACAAACTGCAAACCCTAAAAGATGCCGGAAACAAATAGCAAACTTTATTTATATTAAACGGGGGTTACAGAGTTCCTCAACCGAGGAAATTACAATCATCTGCAGGCTGCACTGCAGGATAAGTTAAACAGACAAAATGTCGAGTCGGCTGCTCAGACATTAATCAGCTGAGTCAAACTGCTCGCTGAGATACTTTTCTTTGCCTCTGCTCCTCTTGCACTGCTCTTCCTCAACTCTTCTTCTTACACTGTCTGAAATACCCGAGACGCCTTATATAGCCGCGGGAAGAGGAGGATTGGGGTTTGTCCTCTGACAGGTCCTGACAAGCCCTCAACTAGGGTTTCTGACCAATCGCCGCACAAGCGTCACATCTGTCAGAGGGTAGGTGTGACGTCATGTCGCCCTTTGCCGGGATCCCGGACTGCGGCAGCGTAGTCCGACTTCGCCCATGTCTGGAGCGCAATCCGGTTTCGCCCAAGGTTCGGAGCGCAGTTGGGCACAGGCGTGAAATCGGGTTAATTTTTCTAACACCCTCCTTTAAGCCTGATTTCACGAGCGCTTTGACTCCAAGTCGCTCTCGCAATCTGCTGAAGTCTTCCTCCTTCAAAGGCTTCGTGAAGATGTCAGCCAGCTGCTCCTTGGACCTGCAAAACTGCAGTTGTACTTCGCCAAATTTCACCAGCTCTCTGATGAAATGATACCGGATGTCTATGTGCTTCGTTCGGCCATGGAACACAGGATCCTTTGAGAGTGCAATGGCCGAATTGTTATCACGTGAAAATTGTTGTCGCACCATCCGGAGGAAAGTTCAGTTCACTCAGAACTCTTCGCAGCCCAAACCGCTCGGCATGCGGCTGATGTGGCGACGACATATTCTGCTTCATCCGTGGACAACACAACGATGGGTTGTTTCTTGGATGCCCATGATATTGCCCTTGATATGAGATGGAAAGCATACCCGGAGGTGCTCTTTCGATCGTCGGCATCGCCAGCCTCGATCCATCGTCCGTGAAGCCCACTAGCTCCAACTGGTCTTGTCTGGCGTAAAATAGGCCATGGTTTCGTGTCCCGTTGACATAGTGCAAGATCCTCTTGCCTGCTTGCCAGTGCGTGTCCTTCGGAGTCTCCATGAAACGGCTGATTAGACTGACTTCGAACATCAGATCTGGTCGAGTTGTAGTCAAATACATCAGACTGCCAACTAGCCTCTTGAACAGGGTTGGGTCGACATTCCTCCCTGTATCCAACTTGCTCGACCTTCAAACCCGTGGTCGCAGGTGTGATGGCAGTGTTTATCGTCCTCCATCTTGAAGCGCTTCAGGACATCCTTCGCATACTTGCCCCGAGAAATGAAGATGTCATCCGCAGATTGATCAACTTCAATGCCAAGAAAATACTTCATCACCCCTAAGTCCGTCATCTCGAACTCCTTCTTCATGGTCTGTTCCGAACTGGTCGAACAGGACATTGTTGTTGCCAATATAAATCAGATCGTCCACATACAAGCGGACGATAATGAGCTCACCTGTTGCATTTGTCTTCATGTACAGGGTGTGCTCATATGGGCATTTCTGAAACCCATTCTCCTAAAAATAGTCGTCAATCCGTCGTACCAAGCTCGGGGCGCCTGCTTCAAACCGTACAGGGCCTTCTTCAGCTTCAGGACTTTGCCCTCCTGGCCTTCAATTTTGTAACCTGGTGGCTAGTCAATGTAGACCTCTTCCTCCAACACTTCGTTGAGGAAGGCTGACTTGACATCCATCTGGTACATCTTCCAACCTTGTTGGGCTGCCAATGCCAGGATCATCCTGACCGTGTCAAGTCGGGCTACAGGTGCATATACCTCATGGTAATCGATGCTTGACTTCTGCTTGTAACCCTTCGCCACCAATCTGGCTTTGTGCTTGTCAATGTCTCCTTGGGCGTTGAACTTTGTCTTATACACCCACTTGACCCCAATGGTCTTCTTCCCTGCTGGAAGATCTGTCAGCTGCCATGTTTCATTTTTTTCAATGGCTGCTATCTCCTCATCCATCGCCTGCACCCACTTCTGATTCTGACTTGCATCTTTGAACTCTACTGGATCAACTTCAGTAAAGAATGCAAAGTTAGGGTGCTCTTCATCTATGTGGGTTTGGGTTGCCTCATAAATGTCTTGCAAGCTTCGAGTCTTTGCAGGAGTCCTCAGGTTCTGTATTCTGCTTGCAAGTGGAGGTGAGCGGGATGTTGAGGGTGTGCTGCTGCTGGCACCACTGTTGATGCTTGAAGGCACAAGTGGTTGAACTATGTCTTCCTCCAAGTCTACAGACTCAATAGTTGCTGGTTTAGTCTGACCAGTCTTTGACTTCCCGTTCCAGGCTTGATCTTCAAGAAACTTTACATCACGGCTGATGATGAGCTTCTTCGTCATAGGGTTGTACAGCCTATATGCCTTCGCCTGCTCACTGTACCCTATGAAAATGCATTTCTCAGATCTATCATCCAACTTATGCCGCTTCTCTTCTGGAACATGTGCATATGCAATGCACTCGAACACACGCAAGTGAGCCACACTTGGCTTCACTCCGCTCCAGTGCCTCCCGAGGGATTTTGTCCTTCACGCTTTTGATGGGACATCCTGCTCAGCAAGTAGATCGCACATGTTACGACCTTCGCCCAAAATTCATGCGACAATCCCTTCGATTTCATCATGCTTCTTGCCATTTCCATGATGGTTCGGTTCTTCCTCTCAGCTACGCCATTTTGCTGTGGCGTGTATCTGGTAGTGAACTGCCTTCGAATTCCGTGCTACTTGCAGTAGTTGTGGAATTCGTTGGAGATGTACTCTCCACCTCCATCAGTTCTAAGAGTCTTCACATAATAATCGCTCTGTTTCTCCACTAGAGCCTTGAACTCCTTGAATCTGGCAAATGCCTCTGACTTCAGCTTGATGGCATAAATCCAAGTCTTCCGGTTGAAGTCATCAATGAACGTCAAGAAGTATTTGTTGCCGGCAAATGTGGTGGTCTGCATCGAACCGCAAATGTCTGAGTGCACCAGCTCCAATGGCCATGATGCTCTCCAAGACTGTCCTACAGGGAATGCATCCCTGTGCTGCTTGCCGACTAGGCAACCTTCACACACTTGGTTCGGTTGCTCTATCAGGGGTAGACCCTTCACCATTCGCATCTTGTGTAGTTGATTCAGGCCACTGAAGCTCGAGTGACCGAATCCGAGATGCCACGACCTGGTAGCATATTTCTCAACTGCACTCAGAGACATCAATGATTCATTCTGAATCTGCAGCGAAAACATTTTGTTTTTCGTCATGGACACAGTTGCAATTTGTCCATGGACTTTGTCTCTGATGGAACAGACACCGTCTTTAAACCGTACAGTGTGCCCCTTCTGCACAAGCTGTCCAACACTTAGTAGATTGTGCTTCAACCCAGGCACATAAAAAACATCTTGAATTGTTTTTCTATCACCGTGCCGGGTGCGGATGAGGATCTTACCTTTCCCCATCACAGGAACTTTGTTGTTGTTCCCCATCTTGACTTTGGACCGGACTGTTTCATCCAGTTGTGAGAACATCTCTCTGTTCCCAGTCATGTGGTTGCTACAACCACTGTCAAGATACCAGATGTTTTTCTTGCTCTCCTCTTCAATACTGCAAGTCAACAGTACATTACCTCCTGACGCATTTTAGGGTTCCTCCGTATAATGGGCTTGCTGCTGATACTCGTTCGCCATCTTCTTCTTGCATTGTGAGGCATAATGGCCGAACTTACTGCAATAGTAGCATTGGACCTTTGACATGTCCTTCTTCTGCTGAGAGCTTCCTTGCTAATTTTTTCCAGTGCCTCTTCCTCCTTGCCGATGAAAGTTGCAACTTGGCTCGGCGTCATGAGGGTTTGATCTCCCTCCTTGCTTGTTACTTCTCCCACGCCTGCTTCTGCCTCTCCCTCCTTGAGAACTAGAAGCGCCGTGGTGGGAGTCTTGTCTGCCGCTGTCTCGGACTGAGGCTTGAGCCCGAAACGCTTACTCCAGAGAGGTCTGAGATGAACGGCTCAACCTCTGTTCATGGGTCTGCAATGAACCCATGAGTTCGTCTGTCGAGAGGGTTGTCAGATCCCTCGACTCTTCGATTGCTATCACAACCGAGTCGAACTTCGGAGGTAGACTTCTGAGAATCTTCTCCACGATTCTCTGGCTCTGGACATTTTCTCCGTTCAACCGCATCTGGTTGATAATGTCAGTCGTCCGGGTGAAGAAGTCGCTCATCGACTCGGACTCGCTCATCTGCAGGTTCTCAAACTGTCTTCTAAGCATTTGCAGTTTCACCAACTTCACTTTGTCGGTGCCCTGATACGAACTTGCTAGGGTTTCCCAGGCCTGCTTGGCCTTGGTGGCTGATGCAATCTGCGGGAAGATGGTCTCTTCAACCGCTTACATGATGTAGAAGAGGGCCTTCTGGTCCTTCTTCTTGTGCTCTTTCAATAGATCCTTGTCTTCCTGAGAGAGGGCGGCTAGTGCTGCTGCGTCTACCGGTTCTGGGTAGTCGTTCTCGACTAACTCCCATAGCTCCTGAGATCCGAATAGGATCTTCATTTGGATGCTCCAGTAATCGTAGTTCTTGCCGTTAAATCATGGGATTTGCAACTGCAGCGAGTTTCTCTCGGAAGCCATGCTTCTATCTCCGTGTCACGACACTATCAGCTCTGATACCAATTTGAAGAATTAATTTTTTTTTTTTTTAAATTACGTCGAAGTCTGCACGGCGCTGTTCGGACAGCGCAGTGCGCAAGTCGGGGGCCCGATGGACTTCGCCCAAACTAGGGCGAAGTGCGAACGTCGGCCACGTCGACGGACTTCGCCCGAACTAGGGCGAAGTGCGCACTTCGCCCGTGCCGACGGACTTCGCCCGAAATTGGGCGAAGTGCGCACTTCGGCCGCGCCGACGGACTTCGCCCGAAATTGGGCGAAGTGCGCACTTCGGCCGCGCCGACGGACTTCGCCCGAAATTGGGCGAAGTGCGCACTTCGGGGCCGCAGCCGGACTTCGCCCAAAACTGGGCGAAGTTCGCACTCGCGGCTGCGACGGACTTCGCCCGAAATTGGGCGAAGTTCGAACTTCGCGGCTGCGGCGGACTCGCCCGAAACTTGGGCGAAGTTCGAACTTCGGGCAGCCAACGAACTGTGCAGGGTGAAGAGGGGACTGAGGCCAACTTCGGACTTCTCGTGCACTCAAGCTGCTCCAGTCTTAGCCGCGAACTTTGGAAGCAAACTTGGAAAGCCGCTTTAGACTTGTTCTTCTTTCGCGGCTGCTGCTGGGTTTGCCTGGCTTTGCAACACCTGTATGAGAAGAGAGAGAGACGCCGGAATAGAGAGCAACAAACTGCAAACCCTAAAAGATGCCAGAAACAAACAGCAAACTTTATTTATATTAAACGGGGGTTACAGAGTTCCTCAATCGAGGAAATTACAATCATCTGCAGGCTGCACTGCAGGATAAGTTAAACAGACAAAATGTCGAGTCGGCTGCTCAGACATTAATCAGCTGAGTCAAACTGCTCGCTGAGATACTTTTCTTTGCCTCTACTCCTCTTGCACTGCTCTTCCTCAACTCTTCTTCTTTCATTTTCTTGAAATACCCGAGATGCCTTATATAGCCGCGGGAAGAGGAGGATTGGGGTTTGTCCTCTGACAGGTCCTGACAAGCCCTCAACTAGGGTTTCTGACCAATCGCCGCACAAGCGTCACATCTGTCAGAGGGTAGGTGTGACGTCATGTCAGCCCTTTGTCGGGATCCCGGACTGCGGCAGTGCAGTCCGACTTCGCCCATGTCTGGAGCGCAATCCGGTTTTGCCCAAGGTTCGGAGCGCAGTTGGGCACAGTCGTGAAATCTGGGTTAATTTTTTTAACAGTCTCAAGTAGTTGAGCCATCTGAGTCTGCAACTATGCCCGCATCTCTGTAAACCTGAATAAATACAACACACCAAAACCAGCAGTAGAGATTCAGACGTACGGTTGAACGTTATACACACAGAATTATATATCAAAATAAATGGCATATGAGGTCATACGAAAACTGAAGAAAGAATTTATCAGTACGTGCAACAATGAAGGTCACATAATCAGATAATGTAGAGCTGAAATTCCATAATACAAGAACATGAACAGTGGCATGATCAGGTCCAAGGATCAAGGCATGGACAAGAACAGGGATGAAAACAAGAACAAGAACAGTGACACGAACAAGAATATGGAAAAAGAGTTCAAGAGAAGGCCCGACAAGGAAGTTATAGACGCTTATGATGATCGGTTGCCTAATGGGAGTTTTACTCCCACCTCAGAATTAATCACCTCATCAGGAGGTGGGGGAGGGACTAAGCTAAGAGGCTCATTCTTAGTCCCGAGCCCCAAAGGTGGCCCTTTGCCATTGATGACAAATGGGGAGAGTATGAGTAAGGGGAAGAAATTCAAAGTGAAGAGGAAAACTTCAAGTCAGGGGGAACAAAACTTCAAAGGAAGATTCTCAGTTGTGAGCACAGTCTCTCAGTTGTTAGCATAGTTGGTTTCAGTTTTGGCTCTTGAGAAGTGTTTTCGATAAAGGTTTGCCATCAATGACAAAGGGGGAGATTGTTGGCAATTTTGGGTACTTTGGGTACATTGCCTTTGCTCAAGTGTATAAGTTGTCATTGATGTCAAAACGCATTTTTGTGTTGATATAAAAAAGAGTGTGATGTCAAAAATATCTTAAGAAGCTTCATAATGTTAAAGGGTTTTTATTAAAACCATGGTGACAAGGTTAAAGGTTTTTCTTAAAACCATTTGGACTCATTAAGGGTTTTTATTAAAACGAAGGTTAACTTAATGCAAAGGTTTTTACTTCTTGAAAAACCTTGAAGGTCCATGTTTATTATTAATAATTAAATTAACTCAAACCTTTGACAAAGGTCTAAGTTTAATTTATTATTAATAAAATAATAATAATTATTATTTTTATTATTATTAAAGGGTCTTTTAACCCTTAAGCGACGCACATAAAGAATTCATTCACCAACGTGTTGCCATCGTTGGAGGAGCGCCGACGTCAAACAATTAAGGAGAAATGGCTATATAAGTGGGGATGATTTTCTAAAGTAATGGTACCATCGATCGATGCAATTTCGTAACTTTGTGTCCTCCAAAAAAGCGATGTTTTTCATTGTATTTCATTGTCCATCCATATTGAATTGCCCAAGCTTTTCTTGTGCTTGACGTCCGACAGATTGCATTTCTCTGACATTTGATAAGACTATGAACTATGTTTTCTGGGAGTTACATTTTTGGACAGGGCTCATGACGATGGTGGTGGCTTGAGGAAAACATTTACATTTTCAAATCCTTGGCGATTGAAGGAAGACAACACATAGGATTACATTATATTTTTCATTGGGTACTTATGCTCCAATGGTGGTGGTGTGTTGAGTGAAGAAGCGTTGGGCAGAGGTGCCAAGTTTGACCCATGTTGTGGGCAATTTCTTTTTGGTCGTGATGCATGAGGATAGCAGCAATGAAAGCGCTTTAGCATTTGTGGTGGTGTTATTCATTTTCTCCAAAAGTTGAAGAACTAAGGTTGGCCAAGGTATATCTTTTATTATTTGCTTGGAGTATTTTGAGTTGACTTGGCAAATATAATTGATGGAGGTATAAGGTTAAGTTGTCATATTTTGCTTTGACATTATTTTATTGATGTTTAATGCTTATGTGGAGTAATAAAGTGTAAAGAGGTTTTACTTTGTTTGTATATTATAATTGTGGTGGTTGTTATTAAGTTGGAGAAATAAGGTGTTAATTTGGATCTTCATTATTGTATATTGTTGTATAGTTGCTAACTCTAATTGGTGGCAAATTGAGAGTTAGTGTTGTGATAGGTTTTGAGTTCTCCTTCTTCATCAAAGTAAAGGTATGGGCACATTCTTCTATGGTTATTATTGATTGATGTTTTTTTGAAAAGAAGTGTGGAGTGAAAAGGATTAAATTAAGTTTCCTTATTTGGAGTGGATCTTATTTTCTAAAAATGGAAGTATTGATTATGTATTATGAGATCATGATGAGTTTATGAGTTATTGCATAATTCTGGTTTATGAGATTGAAAGCATTTGAAGTTTGTATTAGGGTTTTTGGTTGAGAAGCTTATGCCATTGCTATGAGTTGTTAAAGCCCTAATTGGTTGAGAAAAGATATTGGTTGTGGAAAGAACATGAGTATCATTGTTATATGAGATATTGCATGGTTGGCAATTGTTGGGTTGTGTTTCATGTTCTTGATAAAAGCATACTACATCTATCTTATTCTTTTGAGATTGAGATTGAGTTGAAATTGAGATTGGGAGTTAAGTATAGAACATATTGAGTCTCTGACAATTCTCTTTATGTTTCTATGAGATTTGAGATTGAGATTGGGAGTTAAGTATAGAACATATTGAGTCTCTAACAATTCTCTTTATGCTTCTATGAGGTTGATGAATCACATTGGGTCTCTAACAATTCTCTTTGTGGGTTCATGCTAAGCAAGTTTTTCTTGATGAACTTGTGAGCTGATTTAGACAGGTTTCGGTGGGGACTTGTGAGCAGGTTTTGGACAGGTTTCGGTGGGGACTTGTGAGCAGGTTTTGGACAGGTTTTGGTGGGGACTTGTGAGCAGATTTGGACAGGTTTCGGTGGGGACTTGTGAGCAAATTTGGACAGGTCCTAGTAGAGGACTTGTGAGCTGAGTTTGATAGTTCTATCAAAGAACTTGAGGATAGAGGAGCACTGGTTATTTGAGAAGAACCTGAGGATAGATTTGGCAAGTCTTTGAGAAGGCTTGTGTGTAGAGGATTGATTTGTTCAAGAGTTGGACAGATCTGATAGACAGAGGAAGACTTGTACTAGATCGACTGACTGTATTTGGTACAAGTTGCTGATCTGCTGTGGATGTGATAATAGAAGGCAGAGGTCTCTTAGGCTAAGCATTAAGCACAGGAGGTCTTCGGTGGAAAGGAGTTCCACGTGCTAGCAAGAGGTAGAGACAGTTGATCTTTTGAGGGATCATATCCAGAGCAGAGGGGAAGGTATCTCCTTTGAGCAGAGGCTCATAAATTCAGATAGAGGGGAAGGTATCTCCTTTGAGCAGAGGCTCATAAATTCGGATTGGTGGAAGGTATCTCCTTTGGTCCGAGGCTCATAAACATTGTAATTGGGAAGGTTTCCCAAAGAACTTTGAGATAACTTTTAGAGAAAAGTTTTGTGGACGTAGCCCAGCCATTCTGGGTGAACCACATTAAAATTGGTGTCACTTTGTGGATGATATTGTGCATTGTTTCGATATTGCTTTGGGTATATTGCTTTACTGTTTTGAAGTGTAAAGGAAAAAGTAAAAAGAGGTCTTATATTGTTCACCCCCCCTCTCAGTATAAGCTTGTGTTCTTCATGTAGCTTTAGCTATGAGATATCTATGTTGAATATATGAATGATTAATCTTTTTCTTACTGATAAAATAGACCGTTCTTTCTTCTATAATTTTAATATGGGTCTCAGTTCTTTATCATGGGCTTCTATCTTCTTCTTTATTTATACTTTGTTTTATTTCTACTTTATTTTGATCTAGATGCTTCTTCTAGTTACTGCTTTGCTCTTCTTTCTTTTCTATAATTGCTCTCTCCACTTTATTTCTAATTTTTTACCTCTAAATTTTTTCAATAAATCAAATAAAAAAACTTCTTTTAAAAATACATTTTTTTATTACTCCAGATTTTCTTTTCTTCAAAACTAAAATTTTATCTTCTAAATTATTTTAATAAAATTATTTCTTCAAATAAAACCTGCCTTACCTCATCAATTATCTCTACAATTTTTTCTGCAATTTTTCTTGGCTTGAGACACTCACTTTCTTAGGTTTCCATATGCAGTATTTTCACCTTTTTTACTAGGCACTTCTAGCTTCTTCTAGCAACTCTCAACCTTAAGGCTTTGTCAATGACTCTTGGTACTTCATCTTCTTATTAAACTTTGGGTCTCAAGATCCTCACACAATATCTATCCACCACTCTATTTTTTCATAGCACTCTATGGCTTTGATACCACTATTAGCTTTATAGATAGATTAACTCATAATACATTATATCTAGGATCAAGTATAAATCAAATAAATGTCATACAATGAATCTCAATATTGGAATAACAATAATATCTCACAAATATAACTCAAATATATACAATATCAAAATATTACAAGAATGATTCAGATAGATTACATTACATGGAAATTTATTTCCAATATATAATTTTACATAACTTTTCAGTACTTTGACTATTGATCTTCTCTAATAGCTAGGATTCCTCATATTGAGACAACAATCTCATCTTGGCACATATCAACTTGACTATTTATTCGGTCTTGATACCTTGCACTTTCTCTAATATTAACACATACATTATATAAAATATAAATCAACTACCAAACTAATACCAAATAATGTAATACTTCCAACATAAGTCCTATGATCAATTATTATGTAATGCATTTTATTATAATTTGGTGTAATTAGCTCTATGGGCATTGCGTAAATCATTATTATGATTAAGATTAACTAAACCTTCCTAGTACCTAATGTATAATTGGTAAAACAATTTAGTAATTTAAGTAATTTTTATGTATTTATGTTTTGTCACCATAGGGTAATTTAAAATATAATAATTAATTATTGTGGTTTACATATTTGGTATAAATAGCCCTAAACTACCTAATCCATTGTATTAGTGTGATCTAATTTAATTAAAATGCTTGGTGCTCAAGAGTATCCATCCATTTATGTCTATTACTCTTTATTTTCACTTTGATTACTTTCTTATATAAGACTTGAGTAAAATTTCTACTTCTAGTTATTTCTAAAAAGCATTATAAAAAGATAAAATAATAAAAATATTTTGTTTCATATTTTTTATGAATCAATGCAATAAAAGCAACATTGATTTCACTTATTATACCATTATTTTTATACCCTCTTCAAACACAATCAACATCACATTCTTTAGCATATTCTAACTTTTTTTTTTTGATATTCAAAAAAGGGGGTTTTAATAGGGTCCCCCACCCTTTTACATAAAAGTGAGCTAAAAGCTAAAAGATTATTAGGATAGCAACACTTACTACTTGGGACTCACTACTTGCTCCTTTGAAATACAAAACTAAATTGGAGTTCTAGCAGGAAGAAGATATTCTAATGTCTATTTTGACTCAAAATTGAACTCCACTATTGGTCTGTGTTAATCCGTTTGAGCATAATTGGTTCTGACTGACTGAATTGAAGCTAGTTAAAAATAGCCTCAGAGCTCCTTGCTTTTCCTTTGAAGATCCTACTATTTCTCTCCTTCTAGATACACCAAAGAAATGTTGGGATTGCTAGACTCCATATCAATTTTTTCTCCTTACAAGGAGGAATCCATTGACACCACTAGTCAATAATTTTCTAGTAAAGGAAAATTTTACAAAATCCATCAGTAGGTTTCTTTTTAGGTTGGAAAGATAAATTGCTTGCTGTAAATTCTCTATTTAGATCTTTCTAATCAAGGTTTAATTTTATTTTTTTTATAATGGTTGACATGATACTTTACAAATTTTTCACTTAATACTCCTTGACTTCCCAACTTTTGATATAATATCTATGAAATAAGTGATTACTTCCTTTATGACATCTTTTTATTCTTAAATATTTCTTTCATTTGGTGTTGAAATATTTTTGATTCAATGACAGAAGAAGCCTAGCTTAGTACTAGCATAAATAAAAATGTACTTCTATCACCTTTCTAAATCTATATCCACCTAAATTTTTACGTGGAATATGATTCTTCTTTTGTTGTATGCTAGGGTAATCTACCATGATTCCATATTATACTCAATACCATCCCAATTAAAATAAGATATATTTGAAGTGGCATATTAGTCCATTATATACCTTTGTCTCCTTTTTATTTTAGTCATATTGGTTATTCTAATTAAGGAACATGTACTATCACTTAATATAGATAATTTTTATTTTATTTTAATATATGGAAAACAATATTATAGTTGTAGTTTACTTGGAGTTTCAGGAAATGCTTTTCTTGATAAGGGAGATTTTATATTTAAATTATTTTGATGAGAAAACCATGATCTTTATCTCATGCATGAGGTTTTTCTTTTATGATATCTATTGTCATTTTTTACATAATGGAAGATTGAAAAAATAAATATATTAGGGTCTCAATGGTATTCAAGTTCACATTAAAAACAAAAGCAACCTTATAACTATTTCATTCATAAATGGTAAGTTTAATAAAGTCATTGAATATAAAATTACCAGTTTCATAGAAAGCATGGAAATAAAACAAGTATAGATAATATTATGAAAACAATACCCATGATACATGGTAAAAATTGTAGACTACTAATTTAAAACTTCATTAGGATGGGTACTTAAAATATAGTACTAAGAGATGGAAATGAAATTTAGGGGTATTCCTTTGTAACCTACAAAAACACGTGTTATTCGATAATATTACCAAGTTGACCTCTTGTGTAATAATCATAAAATAATTGTTCTTTTTATATATAAAACTATTTATCCATTCATTGATTTTCATTATCTACTATAACTTATTAGTTTTGGATTTACTTTATTACTTTATTTTAAATATGTTACCAAAAGGTTTGATATTCAATATTTTAAACTTTCTCTTAAATATTCGATATTTTTAAGATCTTAGAAAATGTATTATCCTTTATATATTTCTTCATTATGCAATAATGTAACTATTTGGAAGAAATCACGTTTTCAAAAAAATATATAAATGGATTGTATTAATTGCTTATATCTAACTATTATACATCAAATACCTATTCCGTATTTCTATCACATGATGTTTCCCAATACATATATTATACTATTTATTCTTTCTCTTCTCCTTTTACATTCTTATTAATGCTTTTATCATGATTAATCTCTTATAAATTTCCATAATATCATAATTTAGCTTATCATCTATAGAATTACATTATCAAGGAGAACTAAAAGTGCACATAAGCTTGGAAATACCTAATTTTAAAATTTTCCCTAAAAACCTTAAAATAAAAAGGGTAACCTTCATAGTAGTTACTTTCTCATGCTACAGTAAAAACTATAACTTTCAAACTTTCTAGTATTTTTATTTTTATTACAAGGAGATGGTTTTATACTCTTTAAGTAGATTGAGAACAATTTAACTAGATCAAACTTATTCTCTTTTACCTTCTTCTCATTAAAAATTGGTAATGCATATTCCTTCACGAGTTTAATTCTATTCATATTTGAACTTGGACATTGTAGATCCTCATCTTATGTATCCTTCATAGTCCACGATTGAGAATGATTTACCTAAACCGAACTTACTCTCTTTTGCCTTCTTGACATTGAAAATTGATAATACATATTCCTTCATAATTGTACTTCCTTTTGTATTTGAACTTAAACATTGTAGTTCCTCATATTATGCATTCTTTACTGCTCATCAAATTGTTGATTTGAATGAACTATGATGGACTTGTCATTAGATGAGGTGGAGGGGATTTTTTGTGACCTTTTTAGGACTAGAAAACCTTTGTTGTAATCAATATTCTATTACAAAATGACTCCCTTAATTGATATTTGAGTTATTCTCACGTTCAAAATTTTTCATTTATTTCTCATTCATTTTCACTTAAAAATTCATTTCCATGTGTTTGGTTTCAAAGTATTTGAGACATAGAAATCTAATATTGTTATAGTCCACTTATTGATCCCATTCTCTTCATTTAGATTTAATATTAACTGATTTAAATTATACATGACAACACATATTGAGGTATGAATAGCATGCTTTCACTCCTCAATAGTTGATCCCTCTTAGATGAATTGCCCTTGAGTGATATCAATATTTCTCAAACCTCTTTAGTGATTTGATGATACGGTAGTCTAAATGTCTAACCTATAGTAGAAGCATTTTCATATTTTTTTGTCATCCCAAAACAATCCTTACTCCATGGCCTTAAATATGTGTCACCTCTTCCTCTATACCATGAAACATCAACCATTATTTTATCCTTAATTTTTTAACTAGAGAAAAAAATGTTTTTAAAAGGAAATTCATTAAATAATTTAATCTTTTTTCTGCACTTTCCTTTAATCCACTTTTGCATCTCTAAAAAACCCTACTAATATCCATTGAACTTCCATATTAATATTTTAATTTTTAGAACCATTATTTTTTTTTCATCATCACATATTTAATAATAAATTAATTAATGTTTTCTAATTTTAATAAAATTATTATAAATTTATTATTTTTTAGTTAATAAAATATTATTTTTTCAAATAGAGCATGTTTAATTCTAATAATCTGTCTCAAGGTTATTATATTCTCAAGGAAGTCTTGGCAAATTAATGCAAATAGTCTGTCTCCTTATAAAGGACGGGAGACGAAGCAAGCGACCCCATTGCATACTTTTGGGGAAAAAAAAATCATCGTACGTTTTTAGCTCCTCTGGATCAAGGCTTGTTTTTGACGTGGTCCTATTTTTTAACTAAAGAATTGGAAGCTTACACCACCAAATGGGATATGTGGCTATGAAGAGAGGTATAATCCAATATTTCGTTTTCTATAGGCTCAGAAACATTCATACATCTACCTATTGCTCAGAAACATTCATACATCTACCTATTGAGATATTATATTAAAAAAATATAAAATAAATTATATGGGATTAAAATGGGTTTCATTCTTATTACATTATAAGAGTATTACAACAAAGTTAAGTTTGGATATTATCCATGTATGTTTAACAAGGTTTGAATTTAGATAACCTAACTGGTGAGCTAATGCCACTTGATATATAAATTATAATTTTTAAAAATTGGAAAAAAATTATACAAAAGTTATTAGGTTAAGTTTACAAGTATCTTTTCACTAATTTTAAAAATTGTTTTTTTTTTCAATAAAAATTGTGTAAATTGTTATGAGATCTTCCTTGATGGTGGTCAAAGAAAATGAGGGAAGATCTTTTCCTTTAAGTTTACTTTATATTTATGTAACTAGCTCTAATTTTTATACGTAGTTATTTAGAAGAAAGTCATAGATGGTTCTTTCTTTTTATTAGCAGAATGCATTTAAGATATAGTTATTGCTCTTCTATAAAGTTTTAGATGAAAGCCTTATTTGTTTGAAAGATCAATGATTTTAAAATATAGTTATTGATCTTCTATAAAATTTATATGAAAACCTTATTTATTTGAAGGGTCGAGGATTTAAACTTCATAATTGCTTATAAGTAATGCAAAAGCCTTTAAAAAAAAAACTACCATATGTAACCTTTGAACCTTAATTAATTAATAATAAAACTTATATCTGCCACAAAGTAAATCCGGTGTAAATGTAAGAGTTATAAAACATGCTTGTTTTGTTATTGTTGGGATAATTAAATGGTATGGTTTAGTATCTAGTAAAGTCAGATTCAAATCACAGTACAAAAGATCAGAATTAAAAAAAATAAACTACTTAATTAATGGTATGGTTTCAAGTTCTCTTCTAATAAGCACAAAAAAACAAAACTCTCCCTTTCGATTCATTTTTAAAAATTAAGGTTTATAAAGTTTTCTTTAAAACTGCCCTGTTTGGCAAGATTTGGTTCGACGATGCATATATTCCCTCGTGCAAAGATAAAGGTGAATGTGAACCCATATGAATAACTACTACGTCGTAGACAAACAAGTACCTTTAACTTTTCTTAAGTTCGTTCAGTGGTCCATTTGATTTGGATGCAACATCGAAATCCGTTGTGGACTGGTTTGTACCAGCATTTCCTGTGTATAGTTGGTACGTGCACTAAACAACACCACGAGCATTGAGACAACGTCGACATTAAGAAGGGTTTGGAAAAACGCTTGTTGTGTAATAATTATTTTTATAAAGGTGAAGTACAATTATAATATAATTGAAATCAATAAAGCAATAAAAAGTTTCCTTCGCATGATTTAAATCCATATCAAGTAAATGAAACGCCAACATTAAACTGTCCCAACAGTGAGGCTTTGCAATAATTTAAATTTAAATTTTGTTGATTTTTCTTTGGGCAAATTAATTCAAAATACTGTCTCATTAAAAATTAAAGGACGGGAGACGAAGCAAAGGACCCCATTACATACTTTTGGGTGAAAAAATCATCGTACGTTTTTAGCTGCTCTGGATCAAGGCTTGCAGTTTTTGACGGTGCCAGCTTACACCAAATGGGCTATGTGACTATCAAGAGAAAGAGAGGTGCTACGAAGCTATAATCCAATATTTCATTTTCTATAGGCTCAAAAACACACATTCATATCCCCGTTGAAATATCATTTTAATAAAAGTAAATTATGAGAGGTTTTGATCATTATACATCCAATTTTATGCTTTTACAATTGTTAAAAGAACAAAAGGAGAAAACATATATTTATAATAAGAAAATTTTGTCTTTCATGGCCCAAGCAATGTGTAATTTCATGCCTGGACCAACAATTGCACAGTGAAGGGCAGTCGGTGTTGCATTGTTCATGAAGAGGATATTAGAGTCCTAGTAACAAGAAGAAGATAATGTTCTACTTGGTTCTCTTATGTTTACATGCTTGTCGATATCATATAAATTATTGTTTTTGAAAAATAAAAAAAAAATTTGAAAATATAAAATTTATTTGGTTAAGTTTTTAATTTAAAATTTTTATTGTTTATAAGTATTTTTTCACTATTTTTAAAAATTGTTTTCATTAAAAATATATAATATTAAATATATTAATAATTTTTAAAAATAATAAATAAATATTTTTATAACTTTTTAGCTATTCATTTATATTTATTTATTTACTATGAAGTCCTAAAGAATATATATTCTTCTCAATATGTGTTGATTTGTATTAACATATGCTTAATATTCATAACATAAAAGTTGAAAGGTATACTTACAATGCACCATTTGTCTATCTTGTTAAACATTTAACCTTTTTTTTCTTAAGATAAGCATAAGATTTATTATCCCATATTTCAATATTTCAACTATTCATGTTTCTTAAAATTAAGTTCATGCCATATAAAATATATATTAAGGATTTTACCATAAAAATTAAATATCTAACTTTTTCAATTACATCTATTAATTTCAGTTTTTCAATTACATCTATTAATTTCATGAACCATCACAATTATAGCTTATATTATTATTCAATAATTTAAATTTTGTTGATTGTTGTTTTAATTTTTAAGATATGTTTATGTTATTTACTTGGTAGTTGTACTTGGATATATCCATGTAACAATTTGTGTTAGACACTGGCTATGCAAGAAGTATGAATTAGGTTCCTATTATATATATCCTTCGCATTCTATGTACTCTATGGATAGTGGAGCCTAGACTGATGTCACAATCTATGTGAAATTCGTTTTTCTATAAATATGTTAGAAAATGTCAATCCCAACAAGCCATGTGAAATTTAATGATTCATAATCAATCATAGTGGTATATAGGTGGATGCATAGTTGTAGAAACCCCTATAATTAGATTATAGGTGGTAGTTTTTGGTTGGTTTGAACTTTTATTACGTTTAGAGGTATTTATTTTCTTGTTATTATTCATAAAATTTTAGAGTCCATAATATTTACATATAAGAATATTTTAAAATCTTGTTTAGTTCATATGATTCTATCTCTTTTACATTGATTACATCATTTTACCATACTTGTGTTTTGTTAAGGGTTTTATTTTTAAGATATATCCCCTAACATATGTTACTCACTTTAAGGAGTGAAGCAATAATAGTTGGACCATTAAAATACTTGATATTCTAAGAAGTAAGAATAAGAGTGATGAAATAAGCAACCCTGATGAAGCACTTCTAGCACATAGAAAGGAGGAAGTACTAGGGATTTTTTATAATGCTAGTGTAAAAAATGACCCCATTAAGATGCAGGTACAAGTAAAATAAATATTTAGAAAATTTAAAACCATGGGAGTCAACATATTGGAAATGGAGATATCCTTGTTCAATATTTTAGAAATATATGGTATTGAGGGATACCTTTATTTCTTTAAGATATATAACAACTTTAATATGCACAATAATTACATGTGAAGAATTTATTAGGTATATTCCAACTAATATCAGTTTGGCCTTTTTGATTTGTTGGGTTAGTGCTTCACGTGGTCTCTTTGACAATTGATAAATTTCTTCCTCCAACCCTTGGTCTATTTTTTTCTCTTCTTTATTTTTAGGTTGTGAAGAATTGTAGAGTACTTTCAAAATTTAGGTTCATGCAAAGGAATTCAAATTTGTGGAAGCTTTGACTCAATGACCCAAAATTAAGTCAAAAGTATTCCAAGAAATCATATCCTACTTATAGATATTGCAAAAGGGAAGGACACTCTACAAAAAATTATTTGGTGAGTTATGAAAGGTTGAAGTAGAGTTTCATAAGTTAGGATATATACTTCTAGATGATGAGGAAAACCCATATGGTTCCTCTAAACTTTCAAGTGAACTAGCCCATTAGAGCATCTACCATGGAGGGAAAATGTTATATCCAATAATGTCTTCTCATTTTCACTCCCTCATATCATGTTATGGGATAATTATTAAGATGTATGCATTTTCTTATTGACAAAGATCGTATATTTTATGATTTAAACATATGTAAAGTCTAGCATAAATCACTACATAATATATTTTTACCAAGATTTAATGTAATTAGCTCAATCGACATTGGATAAACCATTTTCATGGTTAATATTCACTAAATATTCTTAATGAGTAATTTATAATAAGCAAAAAGTATAGTAATTTGTAAATATTTTTATTATGTTGTGTCAACATGGGTTATGATATATTTATTGTTGATGTTTAGATGTTTGCTACAAATAACCCTAAACCACTAGATCCATTACATTAGTGGGATGTCATTTGATCATAGTGCTTGGTACTCAAGGGTATCCACCCTTTTTTGTTTATTGATCATCATTTCCTTTCTCTTTATTTTTTTGTAAAATATTTGAGTCAATATTCTAGTGTTAGTTATTTTTGAAGAGCATTTTGAAAAGACAACAATTAGTAAAATATTTTTTTCACATTTCTTAGTAATCAAGGTAGTAAAAGTATAATTTGTAACAATAGGTGTCCTATTAGGCTAGAAAAAGAAATTACATGTTATGATTCCTCTATGAAGATCTTTCTAATGAATATTTTGTCTTATATTTTTATGATGGTTGAAGGTATAGTATACAAATTTTCACCCAATTTTTCTTTTCCTACCCAAAATTTGATATAATATCATTGAAATAATTGATTTCTTCCTTTATGATTTATTTTTATTTTTCAATATTTTTCCATTTAGAGTTGAAATATTTTTGATATGATGGGAGGATAAATTTAGTTTTGTAGTAGCATGAAAATTTGATATTTCTATAAGCTTTTTGAAGCCATATTTCTTTATATTTTTCATGAAATATGACCCTATCATTACAGTATGTTATGATAATATACTAGGGGTCCATATTGTACCCAACATCATAGCATAAGGGTTCACATTGCATGACAAAAATAAATTATATTAGAAGTAATATACCACTAAGTATAAGATATGTTTAAATTAAATGAAATCAATACTTATTTATTAGGTAGTTCATATATTTTTACATCAATATATGTATGTATACATATATACATATACATAAATACAAAAAAAACATACATGTCTTAGAGGAAATACCCTACATAGAGTCTAAAGAATATTTCATCTTGATTAAGAAAATTCTACTTTTGAATTATTCTATGAGGGAACCATGATCTCTATCTTAGATAGAAGACATTTCTATTATGATATTTATTATTATTTTGACAATAAAATATTGAAAAAATAAACCTTGAAAATAAAAAAACCTTATACATATTTTATTCATAGATGATGGGGTTCATACAATCACTAAGAGAAAGACTACCCTAGAAAGAATACAAAAAAGGGATGATAAAAATTTCATAGAAACATATACATATGATACATGGTGAAACTGGGGGTTGTATTAATTCAAAATAATATTAGGAGGGGTTTATAATATTGAACTAAAGGGTAGAAATAAAATATAGGGGTATTCTATGGTATCCTACAAGCACACATCCTATTCCATAATTTTGTTTAGTTAAGCCCATTCATGATAATAATATTTTTTTTTTAGATTAGATTAAGGACTTGGATCCATATAGATTAAAATATAAATAACATTGAATGATCATTATTGAGTAGGTTGTATTCAAAATTATTGTTTAATATCTGGTCTTACTTGTAATAAGAGACTATATATGTGTTTTATATTTGTGACTTTTTAAAGACTAGAAAATCTTTGATCTAATCTATTTCTACTATACTATGACTCTCTTGAACCATATTTGAGTTTTTCTCATGAATAAATATTTTTATTTCATTCTCAATCATTTTAACTTTGAAATCACTTAAAACGTGTTTGGATTCAATGTATTTGTGACACCTAAATGTAATATTTGTATAATCAAATATCATTCTCTTAATTCAAATTTACTCTTGATAGATTTTGAAATACTCATACCAAAACACATTTAGCCTCACTAGCTAACCCCTCTTGGATGAATTCTTCTAGAGTATTATCACTATATTATTCAAAAACTCTTTATTGATTAGTTTCAAAAAGCCCAATCCATAGTCAAAACTTATCTATAGTTTTTGTCTTCGTAGAAAAACTCCATGACCTTAAATATAAGGCTTCTCTTCCTCCACAATAGGAAACACTACCTTTTATCATCCTTGATTTTTAAACTAGAGAAGAGTATGAGAAAAAAAAATCCTTGCAAAAGAAATTCATTAAGTAATTTAATTGGATTTCTACTTTAATTTAATGTGATTTTGAATCTTTAGAAAACCTTTCTAGTACCTATTATACTTTCATATTGAACCTTAATTTATAATAATTGTTATATCGATCATCTTGTACTTAATAATCATAATTCTTTTTATTTTTTATTAAGCGTGCATAATGGTAAGGCTATTATGACCAGTCCTTACCACATATTTACCACAAACAAGGTATTTCAAGGTATTTATTGAACTTGGTCAAAACGTACATAATGGCAAGCATCTCCTTGTCATATATACTGAAAGTTCTCTCCGTTGGACTAAGTTTCCTGCTCTCAAAGGTAATTGGCAAATTTGAGAGCAACAAGGAGATTGGTATCCTCATTTTTCTAGCAATACCTTGTTTGTGGTAAATTTGTGGTAAGGACTGATCATAAGGAATCTGGTTGAGCAAATAGTAATTTTTTTAATTAGTATTTGTTGCTAATCTGATTAATCCTTGTTTTTAGTGTATGATACTTTATTATTTTTAATGTGGTTTTCTGTAAGAGTGTATGTGGTCAGCTCACAAATAACAATAAATTTGAATTCCCCTATTTTTTTTATTTCCTGCAAATTGTAAATATATGGTATGTTTTTACTGTCTACTTTCTTAGTTATTTTTTTAATCCTTTAATTTTGAAAAATAAAGGATTTTGTGGGAAAAAATACATATTATTTGAATTGAAGTAAGAATATTATAGTTGGAGAAAGTAATTTTTTTTATTAGAAAAATATTACTTTCTCCAACTATGATATTCTTACTTCAATACAAATAATATATATTTTTTCCCATAAAATTCTTTATTTTTCAAAATTTTAAATCTAAGCATAAACTGCCATCATAAAACTTTAACATAATATATTAAAAAGAAAAAATCTATCTTAAATTAAAACGTGAATAAATTAAGGATTTTAAAAATAAAACAACTATATTTAAAAAATTAAAACGTTCTTAATATAACCTTTAAATTTTAATTAATAAACAATAGAACTTTAAAAAAATTAAAAGAAATCTATCTCAAATTAGAACTCAACAGACGTAAGGATTTTAAAGATATGTGTATGTATTACGTTTGATGACTAGGAAGAATTAGTTGAGTGATGCATATTTCCTCCTACCAAGAGTAACCCATGAAAACAAACATGTACCTTTAACATAGGTTGAGTGACGATTTCCTCCTACCAAGAGTAGCCCATGAAAATAAACATGTACCTTTAACATAGGTTGAGTGACGATAGTCCGTAGTCCATACGAATAACGCATACGATAGAAAACAAGCAGTTTCAAATTTCTTGGCCATAGGATTCACACTTCTATTAACATTAAGTATGGACATGTGATTTACGTGATGTTTTAAATTTACTGATATATTTTCAGTATTTAGAATTCTGTCCATATTAATGCCAGTCTCTAGTCTCTGTCTGTCTGTGAACGATCCTGTCTGTCTGTGAAGGATCCAACAATTAATACCAGTCTCTAGTCTCTGTCTGTCTGTGAACGATCTTGTCCGTCCGTGCATTTGGTTGCAACGTCGAATCAATCACACGTGATCTTTGTACGTGTAGTGAACAACACCATCTGCAACGAGACTTCAAAAGGGGTTGGCAAAACACCTGCTTTCAAATTATTAAGAACATCAGTGCTAAGCGAGTGCCTCAGCTACGTTGCACAGAAGTTGAGTATGGGCTGCCAAACTTGTTGCCACCAACAGAAACCTAAGAAGGGATTCTGGTCTGCTGACGAGGACACGAAATTAATTGCTTATATTACAAATCATGGGCCTGGATGTTGGAGCACAGTGCCCAGCTTGGCAGGTATCTTTCTCTTAATCTTAATCGTATTGGATTTACATACTTTCTAAGTTTAAAGATTAGCAAGGTTCCACTCTATTCTATACTTTGGTATCACAGCCAGATATTAGATTAGATCGAAATTATATATAAAATTTAAAAAGAAGGTATTAAATAGTGTTGAATTAATTTGTAAATATATTATTTTTATTTTTCCTTTTAAAACATATAATGAAAATATGTCGAAAATTTCATCACATTAAAGACTTTCTACAAACAATATTATAAGAAAATATAACTATAATCTCTTGTATTCTTACCCAATTATAAATTAGTGATATTATATTATTATAATGTTCACACAAATTATAATGACATAATATAATCTATATAAAGAAAACATATTCAAACCTAAAGCTCGATATTTTTATGCGATTGATCAGCAAACCATGTACTGATAAATTCTTTCTTCATTTTTCGTATGACCTCATAAGCCATTTATTTTGATATATAATTCTGTGTGTATAACGTTCAACCGTGCGTCTGAATCTCTAGTGCTTGTTTGTTGTGTCGTATTTATTCAGGTTTGCAGAGATGCGGGAAGAGTTGCAGACTCAGATGGCTCAACTACTTGAGACCCGGCCTGAAACGCGGTGCCTTCTCCCATATGGAAGAAAAGCTTATTATCCAAGCCCATACAATCCTGGGAAACAGGTAAAAATCTTTGAGAGCCATAACATCTTATTACAACTTGATTAAATGTAGCGTATTCTAAATGCGTTCGGATTAAACAGATGGTCCATGATTGCGAAGCTGCTTCCGGGACGAACAGATAACGAGATTAAAAACTTTTGGAATTCGCGCATTAAGAAAAAGGGGATTCGTATGGGCATGCTTTCAAGCTATAACAGACCGGATGATTCCTTGCCCGCATGGCAGATCGATGAGAAAACTGCAACTTGTACGAAACAGATGTCCTCTGAGAATGAGTTTGTAAATATTAACAAATGCACATCTTTTCCAGGGACGGCTCCAGTCATGCAAACAAATTTCCAAACTCTGGATGTAGAGGGCGCTGACGGAAGTTTGAGTAACAATGAATGTCTTTTTCTGGATTCCAATATTGAGATAGCAGCGGCACATAAGTCATTGGAAAGAGACGAACCTTATAATTTCAATCCGTTACAACCATCATCAGATCCAGAATTTTTCCCTCCTCCAAAGCCAGAGACGGAAGTTTTATCCAATCATGGCACAAATTTTCCAGTTGAAGGGTGTGAAAGGGGAGATATCAGTGAAATATTAACATGGCAAAATCTCCCTCCGGTGATGGAAGGAGAAATCAGTGCAGCACATAGCGAGATGGACGGCATGGGATTTGAAATTCCCATGATTTGGGACGAGGAGTCATCTTACGGCCAAGCCTTCGAGAATGCTATGACCGATGTGTTCGTTCAAATGCAATGAACTATGAACAAAGATGATTCATCTCCCAGTGTACTGCATTAAAGCATTTCGTTGTTGCACGACACGATATAGCTGGCATGTGGTGCACCCTGATCATATAATTTAAATTTCTGCAACTATTAAACCAAATTGTGTAGCCGTGGAATCCAGTCGAAGCCCACAGGATAAATTGTATGGAGTCCTGTAGTTCACTGTTTAAGCCCCCACTGTGTAGATGATTTTGCATTATCTTATAATACAGTTAGTTTGTAACAGCTTAATAAAGTTTTGCTTTCGGGTTGCATTTAATCAAAACGTATTGGAGGTCCTATTTTACCCGAGGAAATGTCTGATGTGGGCTCACACATATTTGTTGTTATCTAGTTTTATAACATTCAAGATATTTAATCAAGTGGAAACCAAAGCAATATAATAAAAATTGCTTTGTTTTCCATATGGACGTACATAATGATAAAGGCCCGAAATAAAATCGGGGTGTGTGGGTATGAAACATGTAATCATAAGTTCTAATGCAAACTTTGTAATTGTCCTTGGGCCCAGTGTTTTAAAACTCGGAGGTATTAAAAACATGAGATTATTTGTTTTATAGATGACAAACTATAATTATAATAATCATATATAGAAAATTAAATAAATTTATTTTTATTGTAATCAACAATTATATTTAATAAAAATAAGAGAAGTTATAATAAAAAGGGAGTTGGAAAGATAAGATAATATCTAAAGTTATAATAAAAAAGGAGTTGGAAAGATAATATCTAGAAATGCAATGTCCTCCATACAATCAAAACAGGAACCAGCCCCTAAAAGGGCTAATAAACAACATAACTAAGCATAGAAAAAGAAACTAAAGTAAAAAAAATCCTAAACTATAGAAGTGTAACTCTAGGCACCAATCAAACTTATTACTATGTCATCTCGCATATGTTCAAAGCCAACAGCCCAAAGGAATTGTTAAATAAGTTTTTCATAAGTCATATTGGATTCAACTCTATAAAAATAAAATGGATTGTGATTTTATAATTTTTATTTTGTTTGATAAAACTATAAATATATGAAAATAAAATAAACATAAATATTATATAATAAGATTTATTATAAAATTATCTTATCAATTTATAAATAAAGCATATTTTATGATTGATTATATAATATGTGTTTATTTTTATCATATATAAATATGTTGGGTTCATTTACTTAAAATTTAATATATACTTATTTAATTAAAATTTAATTTTTTATAAGTAATAGACATACTTAATTTAATTTAATTTCATAGTTTTATATATATTATTTTATTGATAAAGAGGTTTTGAAAGGACCCAAAACCTTTAGGTTGGAAACCCAACTCATTCAAACAATAAATGGATAAGGAAAAAACATTCCTTGAACACCATCCTAGAAGATAGACATCCAAAAACTAAATAGACATTGAAAGATAGAAACTAGAAAGCAAGATCCAGGTGACTTACACCATCTGATCAGGATGGCTAGTGAGCCTAAATAGTTGAGTAGGATTCCTAACCATTTTAGAGAAGATAAATTTTATCTTCACTGTTTACATTTGTGAGCCTCGGAGGAAAGTTGGCTCACCACACACGGAAGGATTGCTCCATGACACCTTTGTTAGCCAGCAAGTCTACCACCTTATTTCCTTCCTTGTACACATGTTGTATGGTGATATTCATATATTTGCCTAGCATTCTCTTGCACTCACCGATGATGTTGCTAATATTCCATGACATATCTTGGTTTCCTTTAAGCCAATTAATGGCAAGCAAGGAGTCTCCTATAATAATTTGGTCAACATCCAATTCATTTAACACCGTCAGTCCTTGGTGGAGGGCTCTCACCTTAGCCATATTATTCATCTGAATTCCAATATTTTATGCATAAGCCATGAAAATTTCTCGTCTATTAATTTTGAAAATATCACCACTTCCCATCCTACCTGGGTTTCCTTTCACTATACCATCAAAATTGAGCTTTTTCCAGCTAGGAGGATGTTGGAGTTAGAGTATATTACATCATTTGGGTCATGTAAATGTAGCACATTAGGTACATAGTTAGGATAGGAGATTAATTTAGGGGGAATTTATCTAGTTACTTCAACCAATGTAATAAGTGCGCAAGTGATAATGTGCAAGTTGTAATGTGCAAGGTATCCCCTTGTACAACTAGGTAGAGTGTTGACCAAAGAATATATATTCCTATATAAAGGGCATCATAGTGGTATATTAGATATGAAGTTCATATCAAGTTCATATGAAGCTCATATCAACTCTTAATAGTAGTACTCATGTGTAGAGTACAATGTAGCTCTTTAGCTCATATTAATGAAGTGATCATTTCCTACATATTGCATTGTATTTATATCATTTCTATTTATAGTATATTTTAGTCATATTGTTGTCTCACTTTCTTTTATATTTCTTGTATTTTATTAGGACCTGTGTTAGATATATCCTCTACATATATCCTTAAAATCTAATGGTGATATCAAAGCCACGATGAATCAATATGGGAGGACCTACATCCATCATAAGGAAAGTTCAATAGGTCAAGAGGAATAAGGAGAGTCACCATTACTATTGTTGGCCTACATATTTGCAGACTAGATCTATCATTGAGATCTGATGCATACAAAAGTTGCCATTAGGATTATTTAATAGAAATAGCCACAGTAGTCAACAAAATTATAAAAGTGAGGACTGAAATAAATCTCAGTTGCAGAAAACATGATATTACATTTTGCTAGAGTCTTTCCATAGAGTTGCAACAAAACTCGTGAAGACTAGGACTCTGCATTCAAGCCACTACTTTGACAAATCAACTAGTGAATATTATTATGTCTAGAATTACAAATTCTTCAATTCCAATATCTAATAACTTGTTGCAGGAAAAGAAGACTCAAGAAAAAGTTATAAAGCTTCCTACAAGAGAGTTAGGAAGAATATGTTCAAGAATATTTCTAGAACTTGTAGTAGTAAGGAAGAACACTGAATGTTTCAAATATCTTGAAGAAGATCCCATTAAAATAGCTGCAATCCTACAAAGTGTAAAAGTAATGAAAATGTCATATTAGCCTTCTACCAGACTCCAAGAAGAAGAGACTCTAGAAGATAAGTCAAGGAGGAGATAGGATATTGGTGACCTCCATTCAATATTAATGCCTATAAAGTGCAAAATAAGAATAGGCCAGAGAAGCCTAGAATAAAAATAGGCTAGAGAATCCTAGAAGAATAATAGGTCATAGAAGCCTAGAAGAAGAATAAGCCAGAGACCATTGAAGTAGAAAGGCCATAGAATTCTTGATCAAGAAGAAGGCCATAGTAGCCTTAATTCTGAAGAAAAATTTAGAGAAGAATTCCTGATTTAGAATAAAAATTCGTAAGTCAGAAGAAAGACTCCAATGAAAAGATATTTGAAGAAAATTCTAGAAGAAATTTCGTGATTTAAAAGAAAAGTTCTTGATTTAGAAGAAAACTCTAGAAAGGAGTTATTGAAGAAGACTCCAGAGAAGATTCCAATAAATTGGATATTTGTGATCTCCTTTACTAATTAAATACTTTTATAAGAAGAATCTGAAGATATCAGGAGAAGATATCATAAAAAGAACTTCTATTCTTGGAAGAAAGATAAGGACTAGGAGAGTCCTATTAAAATCCAAAAGTAGAAGATTTTAGATATCCAAGAAATAAGATCTCATCACCAACACTTATATAAGAATAAAAGGTCTCATTTAGAAGACTAGAGAAGTTGCAAGATAGAATATGTTGAAGAGGTCTCAAGGAGTAGAAAAAAATAAGGTTTGGATAGCCTTATTACAAAGCTTGTAGCAACATCATCATCAGAGTTCCTATGAGAACTCATTGAATAAATTCACTACCAAGGAGAAGCTACTGATAGTGAAGGACTTGGAACAATTTTCACCGTACGACAAGCCCAAGAGAAGAAGAATTTGACAAGGAGTGCCAAATTTGAGAAGAAGAATTTGGTAAGGAGTGCCAAATCTGAGAAGACGAATTTGGCAAGGAGTGCAAAATCCTAGAAGAAAAATCCAGTGAAGACCTCAAGAAAATCAAAATATTGAGAAGAAGATCTTGTTTGAAGTTAAAATTTGACAAGAAGCTTTAAGGAAGATTCAAACAGAAGAAGCCTACCAAATCCAAGATATTTAGAGATTACTTATAGCAGAAAGTACATTTTAGAGAAAGGAGTTCTCTAAATCTACAATAGAAAGTAGAAGATCACTATAAGGATCAAGCCACCAAATCCAAGGCTCAATATAGAAAATTTGAGGCTATAGATTGGTGAAGCAGAAATTTGTTTAGGATAGCCAACAAAGAAGTTGTGTATCCATCCACTACAAAGCAAAAACTTGGTGAATCAAAATACCAAGATCTACATCATCTACAAAAGCTATTAAAGGTAACCAAATAGGGTGCAATTAGTTAAACTTCAAAATAGGGTTCATTATCAAATTCTATTAAGCACCATATTTGGATTAAAAGTTGTAGAAGAATAGATTGCATTATAGTCTTCAAGTGCAAAAAGAAAGAATTCATTTTAAGGATTATTTGCACATTAATAGGAGTTGGATATTTTTGAAAGAAATAAAATTATCATCTACCTATTTTCTATTTAGAAATCAAGGAGACTATATCCTAGAATATTGATTGTAGTAAAAATTTGCAGAATACTTATTAAGGGTTCACTACAAATTACTCTTAAAAGTTGCAGAGATTATTAATTGCATCTGAAATCATTTTAAGAGTTTATTGGAGTGATAAGGTGAGATTATTAGTGCATTAAATTGGTAGTATTGTTAAGACCATTCACACTACACTAATTACTCTCAAAAGGTTAGTTTATGTTTATTGATTAAAGGATCAAGAGGATAAAAACTAGTATATTATCAAAGTGTTGAAAGACTCTATTTGTTGCATAAAACCTGTAGCATATCATGGACCAAAGAAGCCACCAAAATCAGATAATATTTATACAAGGAGTGGAGAAGAAAAACCATTATAAAAATCATCAATAGAAGATTCAAATCGAGACATGGTGAATCTCAGATTCAAAGTGCACTAAAGGCTATTTACAAAAAGGTGCAAAACTTTTTTCTACAAAAAAAATCTTATTTTTAAGTGGTTATTAGCTTGGGTTTATTACCAAAGTCACCAAGCAACAGAGAGAGTTGTCTAGAAAAAGAGACAACATCAAATCTACCATCGTCTATTTCAAAAGCTACCGTAAGATAAAAAAAATAAGATTGCAAAAGGTGGTGCAAAAAGGTATTATACAAAGTATTTACATTCGTATTGCAGTACTCTAAACTACCCTATGTAGGAAAAATATAGGTCTACTATGCCAAAATGGTACTTGTAGACACCAAAACAGCACCAATCCGATTATGTGACTGCAAACACTGATCGCTTTGACAAACACAGCCCCCAGGGCAGCCCTCAGAGGTCAAACAGTGGTCCTAACCACTTTCATAGCAATTTTGTAAGGTCGGGAAGCAATTTGGCACATTTAGACACTTTGCTCGGTATTCGTCTCACCCGGGGACGAATACTAAGCTGGAATCGTCTCACCCGGGGACGAATTCTGAAATCGTCTCACCCAGGGACGAATTCCAAGTTTAACGGGCAAAAAGAAGAATGGTGCCAAGTGGCAGCCCAGGACGATCAGTTGATGACTCCTGCCTCGCACACGTGTGTGGGTGGATAGATAGGCCGTTAGAGGACTGTCACAAGGGCAATTATGAGAGCCCAAGTCAATGGAGGACTCCCCTCCCTCATGGGAAGACATGACTGCCACATGGCACCTATGACCAACACATGGCATTTGTGCTTCCCTCTCAAAAGAGACCCCATGGGTCTATAAAAGGTGGGACTTTTCTCACCCAAAAGGACAGATGGAAGGAGATTTCAAGCAACGAAGTGCTGCCGAGTTGAACACCCACTTGCATCCCCTTTGATTCACCTTCTCACATCCACCAATATCTTTTGCAAGGGAGGTTGTTGGGTGGCTTTTGGAAGCTTGAATCTGACCCAAATCCAACATATGGACACCTGAATCAACCAATTTGTAGACATCCCAATCCTAAGAGGTTTTGGGCCCATCCCTAGTGGATTGGCGCCGAAATCAAGTGCCAACGGTGGGAGGCCCACTTGGGCGCCCCCGCACTTTCTGAGTTTTAAAGCATTCTAGATTATTGTTTCAGTTTGCATATCGTGTTATTCTATTTGGTTAACTCATAGCTTCAATTTCGTAACATTTTGATCAGATTTTATCATGTTTTGTGTCGCTTTGTTGTTTCACTAACTTGCAGGTGGCGATATCGAATTCCCGAGGATAGAGGCCAAATTGGGAGAATCCGACCATCTGGGTCATCCCAAAATGGCCCCAATTACATAACCCCCCTGTTTGCAGGCATTTTGCAGGTCCCGAGATTCGACATTGGAGCAGCGACGAGTCGGCTTTTCCAACACGGCGAGAATTCGTCCCACCCGGGGACGAATAGCGATCGAAGTCGTCTCGCCCGGGGACGAATTCCGGTTGAAGGCAGATTGGCCAACTGTTTCAATGGCGGTGGCCTTCGGTGATGTCTTCTGTCCTCTGTCAAATTTTCGGGTCATTTAGAGTCATTTTGTCTATTGATTTGGCTAATTATTTACATACATCTTTTGGCGATTTTAGAGAACAAACACTTACTATTTGCAACAGGTGCTACTGACATCTTCGTTGTTTCTTTGTTCACGGGAGGAGCAGCAGAGGTCAAGGACTCATCGACATCGGCGGCGGCATCATCTTGGCCCGCCCATTTCAAGTGTGGGCACGCGGAAAGAGGAACCTTAAGTCTCGATTGTAGTCAAATTCTTTTAACGCTCCTAGCCCCTGAAAAGGGAGGAGGCGTATTTGTAACTGAGATCAAGAAAGTTTAATGAAAGGGCTGTGTTTTCTCCATTTGCTTGTGTCTCTTCCAATGCGTTTCTTTCGTTTCATGCAATTTACATTTCTAGGACTTAAGCGTATTTGATTTTGAATGCATCGCAATTAGTGTTTCCTTCGCCCGAAATCTCGTGCTTTCAGTGGCGATCACGGTGGGACCCTGTTCCCTGGTTTTTAAGATCACAAAAACTGATCAAATTTTTGTGTTTTGTGTTTGACGAGTACCTTTTTGGTTTCTAACTGTTATTCGTCCTTGGCTGTGGCGATTGCTTTATTGAAATTCGTCTGACCCTGAGACGAATTCAAATTCGTCTCTGGGGGGGACGAATTCTATTCTGTAATTCGTCTCACCGAGGGACGAATTTCTATCTGCAACTTTTCAGAGCAGAATTTCAGAAGCAACCGGTCCAGGCAGAGAAGAGGTAGGGATTTTCATGATCTCTGTTAAATTTTTTGTTTCTATTTCTGTTTCTTTAATTGTTTTCATTTAATCCTGCATTGCATTAGGAAAAGTCATTTATGCTTGTTTCATTTTCGTTAAATAAAATGAATCCCACACACTTCACGCAATAATTTTAAACCAAGGAGCTGGTCGTAAGACCCCAGCCCTTGAGCAAGACCAACGGTGGGTTCATCACCACCTTGGCTTAGCTTTGCATCCATTTCCCGATTGTCAGCTGTTGTTAGGCGTAAATCTGACGAAAGGCGACCGAGTGTCATCGGGGTGATTCCCATGCGCGCGAGGATAAGTCTTCTATGGTAGGTGCCATTAACAGGACAATCCCCCTTTCGTACCGCCTACGTACCACGTACCTTCTGCTCTCACGTACCTATAGTCTCCCTCTCGTAAGGGCGGGTATATAGAGAGGTTGGTATATCGGCTTGGTTGGTATATTGAAGGGGCTACCATTTTGGGAGTTATATGAGCCGTCATAATGCATTTAAACGTTCTTCAAAACCTACAAAAACAAAACAAAACATCAAAATGCACTAAACCGAGTTTAGGGCACACCAATAATCCTTAAAAGAGATAATCACGGTTTGCGCATGTGTGTGTTTATTTCTGCTTAGTGTAGACAAAAAGAAAAATCATCATAAACGAGATAAAAATCTACTTAGATAGTATAGAAGCAACGCAATGGTGTACACCCGTAGCCAAGCCCAATCAAGGGCAGAAGCTCCGGAAGGTACACAAGAAGCAGGCACAAGTCACCTTCGCTTCAGTCCTGAGGACTTGGTCATACCGCCTTATCGGTCTGGCCTACAAAAGAATCCGATTCGAGAATCCTCGGTGGGGTATGCCCATTCAAAGCAGCCCCTTTCGGGAAGATGCCCTACATGTAGACCTTGATGTAAATAGAGAATCACCTTCGAGGTTAGGCATGAGTGGCCATAGCGCGATGAAGCGCTAGAGAGGCACACTATCCATTTGGAGGGACAACGTGGATATGGCGTCCCTTCTTTACCTCCCATCAGGATGGAAAGACAAAATCCGGAGCGCGGGGCTCCTTACACGGGGCGAGCTAACTCTGCCCGCCCCGTCCAAACCCGTGAAAGAGAGTACGAGGAAAGCCATCGCATTCCTCGAAGACAACAAACGAGCGTGGGAACCTTGCGTTTCCGCACTTGCTAGGTATCATGATCATACATCAAGGCCGAGCCTCGAGTACATGTCGCCCACCTCGACAGAGGGAAGCGACCCATTGAAACTTTAGATCAACAAACTCGAGGCAAACACATAGGAGAAACATTTGAACCTCCTGAGCAAAATAGGGTAGACCAAATTGACCTGATAGTTGCTAGACAGGCCACCCGTCAAGCCCAAATCACGCGGCTTAAACAAAGTCATCAGGAGATAGAGTACCAACACCGCTTGGATAGAGAGCGCATGCAACGCGAAGCGGATGAGTTACGCTATGAACTACCTGAGAGGGAGCCAACCCCTCGCATCCAAAGGGCCAAACAATATGAGAGGCACAATTCGTTGGTGCAGGACAGGTCTCCACGACCTCGTCAAGCTTTGCCTCCGAGATCTTATAGACCCGAGAGGGAGGCCACTCCCCGAAACAATGATGGGTACCTTCAGCGAGGACTCGATCAAGGTCATAGGTCTCGCCCAGAGACTCCTCAAGAACTTTATGAGGAGTACGAACCAGAAATAGAATATGCTTTGAAACTCCCCATCAAGGCGGGGAGGATTGCCATTCGGCCACCCCTCCATAGGCCCCCAGTTTACCATAACTTACAACGGGAGCGAACAAGAGAGGAAGAAATAAAATCTTTCGATGCATACCAAGCGCTATTAGAGCGTTTGGAGTCTGTGGAGACAAAAGCTGCTGGGCATCAAAAACCCACATTACGTCAACTCCGCAGTAATCCGGTGCATCCCTCAGTGCCTACACCTCTTTACCCCGAGCACTTCAAATTGCCTCAATTGGCAATCTTTAAAGGTGAAGAGGACGCACAAGAACACGTTACAAGATTTCTAAGCCAATGCTTCGGCATCCAAGATAATGACGCATTGTTGCTTAGAACGTTCATAACCACATTCGCAGGCCCTACCTCGGATTGGTTCACACAACTACCTAAACACAGCATAAGCAACTTAGATCAATTAGTAGATGCGTTTCTTGAACGCTTTGCCTTCAACACAAGGAAGAAGGCATCACTGAGTGATCTGGCGAGCCTCAGGCAATTTGAGGAAGAAACAATGGCAGCATATGGGAATCGATGGAGAGCTTTGCTTTCTAAGTTACCCTACCGTCCCCCTATGTGCGATCTCACGCAGATGTTCGCAAAAAGTTGCTTAAAATCAATCTATGGTCTATTGTTGCTGCGACAATACGACAGCTTAGAAGAAGCTTTGGCGCAAGCCAGAGTTATAGAAGAGATTAAAATAGGCGAAGGCGCAATCGCCAAGCCTAAAAAGAAAGAGTGGAATAAAACCACCAAAATCGGGACAACGCAACCACAACATGCTGCGGTTAACCAAGTTGCGATAAATGTTCCCGCGCATGTGCAAGAAATGCAGCCCCAAAGGCTAATTACCAGGCAGTGCCTCCTGCTTATGAAAGAGATAATAGAAGACAGGAGCGAGAATCGACGGCGTCGCCCTAGGCGACAATTCACCCCTTACACAGAGTCCGGGGACTCCCTATTTGATCGCTTGTTAGCGGCAAATTTAGTCACTCTGCCAGAAATTCAAAATATAGACCCTAATGCTCATAAGCCTAGGGGATACGAGAGAGGAATTGTATTGTAGATTCCATAGGCGCGAGAGGACACGACTTAAATGGATGCTTTGGAAGTTCAAAGAACTAATCCAAGATTTGATCGACAATAGAACATTGGCCGTGGACAACCCCATAGCGCCAAACAACCAACAAATGGGGGTATTCAAGGACCCTTTGCCTACCCACGAGGCACAGGAAAAACCACTCCAGATTAACGAGGTGCGACGGAATCTTCCCATGCAAGGATTTGTGGGAATGATTAGCATAGTGAAAAGGAACAAAAAGTACCCAGCAGTTGCCCCCGAGGTAGCTACGAGGGAAGTTTCGACAACATCGCGGCCTCAACAACGCCCAACGCGGTTGCCTCCGCCTAGACCCGAAATCACGATACGGACCAAACTCACGCAGAGTTTGCGGACCACATCGGCTAGGCTGTCCATTTACGAGCTTATTCAATGGTCAGCACCCCATAGGGAAGCTCTTATGGACATTTTAAAAGCCATCGAATTACAACCTCATGAAGCAAATTCTTTCAACAACTTCGTGGGACATGTGAAACAATGTACGGAGCCGGTCATCACATTCAGAGAAGACGAGGTAAAAATGATATCGAATGACATGGCAGATCCACCCCTGCACGTTATCGCGCGGGTCAACGGGATCCCGTACAAGAGAGTGTTGGTAGATACTGGCTCGTCCAGTAACATCATTACCACTGCAGCCTTAAAACATTTGAAGCTGCCAGCCTCTCACATCACAGCCTCCACGTATACACTGCGAGCTTTCAACGATGCAATATGCTCGACAGTCGGCACGGTTGTTACTGCCTATCCGGGTAGGACAAAAATCAATACCTACAACTGTGCCATGTGTTAGAAGGCGAGATGGCTTATAATATCTTGCTAGGGCGGCCTTGGATCGGGGGACATGAAGTGTGTCCCTTCGATCGCCCACCGGTTGCTTAAAGTATGCTTATGAAGGAGAAATACATGTAGTCCCAATGGACTTAGAGCCCTTCAAGTATTGCAATGCGGTACAATTCATGCCTCAATCGACCCTCCCTTCAACACATTTGGATTTCCAGTTAAATCCATCTAAACGGGGGTTCGATACCGCAGGCACCACTGGTGACCAACAAGGCAAAATCCCGGCCAGGTTGAAACTTCATCATCTGCTCCTTCATCATCAACGCCACCTGTTATGGCCAAACAGAAGGACAAGGGAAAACAGATCATGGAAGAGGTTAAGCCTCTAGAAGAGAAGTTGCCCACAATTTCAACGATATCAACAGAAGAAACACCTCGCACAACGGAAGTGAAGACTCCTGAACCACCAAACATGGAATGGACTCAGGAAGGACTACCGTTTCCTCCCACCCAATCATCAACAATCACTGTTGAAATGGCCAGTACGGGCACAGGGGAATATTTAGTGCAAAATGTTGTGGCGACGCCGAGCATTGGAGTCAGTACAAGACATGGGAAGACCTCGCCTTCCCATAGGGACAGTTGTCCCTCTAGGCTACCCTCCAAACCAGAAGAATTTCGTGTATGGGGGCCTTGATCATGGTCTTGAACCATGCCAACAAAAGGAAGCAGACGAAGAGCCTTTTGTTGAAAACATCAACTATCTGTCAAACCCAGATTTTGCCCTAAAATATCTCGGCCAATGCAATTGGCATGGATACGGAGCTAGGCGAGATATGAGCAAGGGATGCGGGTCCTTTGCCAATCAAGATATCAGATGCCATATGACAAGTCAGGAGTAGGGTTCAACCACCCCCTGCCCTTAGACATCTTGGTTGAAAATATGCAAAGCCTAGAAATAGGCAACAAGAGGGATTGGCACAAGATTCGTATGCCAATCCAAATACAGAATACACATTGGGAGACTACCTCCCATGGTCAACAAACACCCTTGGCAACAGCGGTAATCCCTCTCCTTTGCTAGAGAGAGGTGAAAGTTCGGACGGTAATCCTCAAAGAGAACATCAACGACTTTCGGACATCTTTCTGAAGCTGTTCCCCTTAGAGGTTCCAGATGAAACAATATAGTGTCAAGGGAATCAGGTCCCTCCACCAAGAGTGGAACAACTGCAAGGGGACCGGATTAACTTACTTGGAACAAGGAGGGCCCTCAACGTCGCAAGCAACGATTCTTTGAAGAGAATGAACATTTTTGGGTCTCCGAAAGTGATTCGGAAGATGAGGCGAGATGGACTATCTCGGACATGCGCGACGACATCACCGCCCTTTAACTCATGAAGATCTAATGGGACGAGATGGGCATACGGTTAGGGCATGAATGGTGGGTAGACCCCGCAAGGTGGGACCAAGTATTGGATCCATGGCTCCAAATTCAAGATGAGCATCGTCCACCTCGAGATCCCATCATGACATCGGTGTCGAGAAAAGACCACTGCCATCCTTTTCGCAAATAGGGACGAATTCGCACCTAGGGAAGATCCATTCGTGCCCGTTCCCGTAGAGCCAGATCCAGAGTATAGGGAGCATCTAAAAGAATCGAGCTATCACACCCGCAGTTCTGGAGACCAAATTCATTCCATCCACATGATCTCCATTGATTTGACCGCACCCATCCGCAACCCGGCCGATCCATCACAATCATGGCACCTAGACATAGATGCCATCGACTGGGATCGCGTCAATTCACCTTTATCACCATCAGAGTACTGGCCTTTCGGTGAAATGCTTCATTCCACCCCAAGGACAACTCAGGATATTTTTAGGCTGAAGAGGGACCGGAGGTTCCAAACGCGAGATCTAAACTCGGCTAATGATATCCATTTGATCCCAACTCCACATCGGTTGGAGGACGGATCCCACATGTCGATCGAGGAAATGAGCGACGTAGACATCGGCTTAGACCCAACGAATCCACAGATTATCAAGGTCAGGGGTAAGTCTTTCCCCCGAAGAGCAAGCCGAATACATCGCCCTTCTCAAAGCGAAGAAGGAAGTTTTTGCATGGTCATACGAGGACATGCCGGGACTAGACCCGCGACTAGTCACGCATAATTTAACGCTTGATCCGACAATCAAGCCCGTAAAGCAAAAACTACGAAAGATGCACCCAACGGTGGCCTTGATGGTCAAAGACGAATTACAAAAGCTGTTGGATGCACAGTTTGTCATCTGCGTGGATTATCCGCCATGGTTGTCCAACATGGTTCCCGTCAAGAAGCCCGATGGGAGGATTCGCATATGCACCGATTTTTGAGACCTAAACAAAGCGAGTCCTAAGGATGATTTCCCCTTGCCAAGCATCGACGCGCTAGTAGACGCTACAGTAGGTCATGAAATGCTCTCCCTAATGGATGGCTTCTCAGGATACAACCAAATTCGTATCAATCCTGAAGACCAACTTAAAACGGCGTTCACAACGCCTTGGGGGACATTTTGTTATAAGGTCATGCCTTTTGGCCTTAAAAATGCTGGCGCTACCTACCAACGTGCCATGACATATATCTTCCATGATTACATGCACAAAACTATGGAAGATTACATGGATGATTTGTTAGCCAAGTCTCTTTTGCGCTCAGATCATCTCGGTGACTTAAGCAAGATCCTCGATCGCCTCATAGAGCATAAGGTCGATCGAATCCCAAGAAGTGCGTATTTGGCGTCACATCCGGAAAACTCTTGGGTTTTATAGTCTCAAAACAAGGCATCGAAGTGGACCCAAAGAAAGTCAAGGCAATCCTTGAAATGGCTCCCCCAACTACCATCAAGCGGCTCGAAGTCTGCAAGGAAAGGTCGCGTCGATTAAACGCTTCATAGCGCAATTATCCGACAAATGCCGACCCATGAACAAATTATTGCACAAGGGGGTCACATTTCATTGGGATGACGAGTGCCGGTCGACCTTTGACGAAATAAAACAATACTTGGCTTCGCCGCCGGTATTGGCACCACCTAGACCGGGAGTGCCGTTCTACTTATACATCTCGGCTGCTGAGGTGGCACTGGGCGCCATGCTAGCCCAAAAGAATGAACTTCACAAAGAACAGGGCTACTTACTATCTTAGCCGCACCACGGTCGATTACGAACTTAACTATGCATACGTTGAGAAACTACGCTTGGCGGTGGTGTTTGCTACCAAGAAGCTATGCCACTACATCTTGAGCAACACTACGTATGTTGTGTCTAAGGAGAATCCATTGCGATACATGATGAGTCGTACTTATCATAGTAGTCGCACGGCGAAATGGATCATGTTGTTGACGGAATTTGACATAGAGTTCATTGGGCAAAAATCTATCAAAGGACAAGTCATAGCCGATCAACTAGCGGAGGCTCCTCTTGAAGACGATCAGCCTCTGGTCATAGAACTACCCGATGATGGGGTCTTCCATGTCTCGGAATCGCCAGATTCTGATGAGCTTGAGTCACAGGCCGACATAACCCTATTCTTTTATGGTTCTAAATGCGAGCAAGGTGGTGGCACGGGAATTGTATTCTTCACACCGCAGGGCGCTCCAATGCCCCTGTCATTTAAATTAAACTTCCGATTGCACCAACAATAATGCGAGAATATGAAGCCTTGCTCCTAGGTCTTCGGACAGCAATCACCATGAATATCAAACGATTGAATATCTTTGGTGATTCGCTGTTAATAGTCAATCAAGTCAAAGGGGTATATCAATGCAAATGCCCAGTTCTGAAGGCCTATAAAGCCCTCGTGGACAAATTCTTGGCAAAACTTGAATGGTACGACATCGAGGCACTCCCTCGATCATCGAATCATTTTGCGGACACAATGGCCTCCTTGGGGTCATTAATCCCACAAGACCTTTCCGGTGATATGACAACTATTCAAGTCAAAACCTTATCGCAATCCGCGATGGAGCGTGCAAGCTCAGACTTGACGCCAGGAATCCACATGATCCAGATTGAACCATCCTCGGATAAGTTCTTTCGAATCCGAGATCGTCTGAAACGTGCCAACTGGGGTCCTTGTTTTCCCCCACTCCCACTAATAGCAACACAACGCTATTCTTACAAGTTCTATCCCATTCGGCATTTGTTAGGGAAGAACTTCGAAAGGGATTGGCTGTTCATCTTATCGAGGTTTCCGATCAACGGGATTGGTATTTACCCATAAGAGACTACCTCAAGTTAGGTAATCTTCCCTTTGGATTGACGCACTCCGCAAAACGAACATTCAAGCGAAAGCGGCTAAGTATGTCTTGATAGGAGACATTTTGTATCGTCGCAGTTATGACGGAATTCTTCTTCATTGTTTGGACCGGCAAGAGTCCACTTGGGCAGTCGCCCAAGCGCACGACGGTACATGTGGTGGTCACTTTAGTGGTATGGCCATCGCAAAGCGCATTCTCCGCATGGGCTATTATTGGCCATCTTTAGAGCGAGATTGTTGCGAATATGTCAAGAAGTGCGTGAAATGTCAACATCATGCCAATTTGATGCACGTACCTTCCCAGGCCCTACAGACGGTCCAGTCTGCTTGGCCATTTTCACAGTGGGGCCTCGATCTAATCGAGAAAGATCTCCCCTGCATCATCGAGGCCGTCACACGTTTATCATAACGGCCACAGAGTATTTTACCAAATGGGTGGAAGCAATTCCGTTAACCTCAACGAAAGGACCCCGCATTGTGGAGTTCATCTTGCATAACATCATATGTCATTTTGGTATTCCATCCAAAATAATATCGGATAATGGGCCATCATTCAAGAACAAAGACGTGCGTGCTTTGACCACAAAGTACAAAATTCAGCACAGCTTTTCAACGCCCTATTATCCGCAAGCAAACGGGCAGAGGCAAGGCATCAAACAAAACACTAGTGGCCATCCTTAAAAAGACAGTCACGAGACAGTCATAAGGATTGGCACATACAAATCCCACTTGCCCTTTGGGCTTACCGCACTAGCGTTCGGACGCCAACTGGGGCAACTCCGTTTTTGCTTGTGTATGGCTCGAGAGGGTAATGCCTCTCGAGTTGGAAATTCCTTCCCTTCGCATATCAATGCGGGAGTTCATCGATGATGACACTACGCGGCGAGGCCCGGTTAGACCAACTTACGTTGCTTGACGAACGACGCGTGAATGCTCTCGAGCACTTACGTATCTATCAAGAGCGGCTTAAGAAAGCTTACAACATGAAAGTTCACCTAAGGGACTTTCGGGTTGGTGATTTGGTTTTGAAGGAAAACCAACAGAACTCTAATTTGCCGTCCCACCTAAGGGACAAGTTCACGGCAAATTGGTTAGGTCCATATGTCATTGATAGCAAAATAGGACCCGGGACGTACCGGCTAGCTTCTCTTGACGGTATCAAGGAAACAGAACCCTTGAATATCAGTCATTTGCGACCATTTTATATCTAAGAGAGCCATATCCCAAAAAAGCTCCAAGGATTATCGCAATCACTTGGTCACCCAAAAGCTCCAAGGATTATCGCAATCACTTGGTCAAACCAAAAAGCTCCAAGGATTATCGCAATCACTTGGTCAAACCAAAAAGCTCCAAGGATTATCGCAATCACTTGGTCAAACCAAAAAGCTCCAAGGATTATCGCAATCACTTGGTCAAACCAAAAAGCTCCAAGGATTATCGCAATCACTTGGTCAACCCAAAAGCTCCAAGGATTATCGCAATCACTTGGTCACCCAAAAGCTCAAAGGATTATCGCAATCACTTGGTCAACCAAAAAGCTCCAAGGATTATCGCAATCACTTGGTCAACCCAAAAAGCTCCAAGGATTATCGCAATCACTTGGTCACCCCAAAAAGCTCCAAGGATTATCGCAATCACTTGGTCACACCAAAAAAGCTCCAAGGATTATCGCAATCACTTGGTCAACCAAAAAACTCCAAGGATTATCGCAATCACTTGGTCACCAAAATGCTCCAAGGATGTCCACAATCACTTGGTCAAAAATCAAAAAATAATCAAAAACAACAAAAATTTGCATCTCATATCTAGGCATACTCAAATTCATCAATCGAGAGCTCTTCTCGCACCTCATATTCATATTCACAAAAATAAATCCATCAAAAATACAAAAACATGTAGCTGCATTAAGCATTGCATCCATACATTTGTGGTTGTATAGGTCAAAGGCACCATAGGTTGTAATTGCTCTGATAGACCATCTTATTCCACACTGTTCCATTTTACAAAAACAACAAAAACACCAGCATTGCTTTTACCACACTAGAGTCAGTGGTCTTTTAATGTATCAAGAGTTTTCATGATTCAGTCATCATTTTGCTCTTTAGCCATGTAATGTATCAAGTCAGACAGATTTTACGAAGGTAGAGTCATACTTGAAATACACCTTGTTACGTAACATCCCAACACAAATAAAAACACATAAAACAATTCCTGAGTTGTGTGAACGAAAGATGAAACCTGCATAGTAATCCAGGTCACCAAAAGCGAAACGGTTATCTTGCTCATCCCCCTGTGCGGATGACCCCAAGAATGCTTGAGAGTTGGCAAAAGGACAAGCATCCTCCCTACCCAATTCCCTAAGAATCCCTAGTTCTCAATAGTTGCAAAACATCAAAAATTTGCAAAACGTCAAAAATCAAATATTTGACATCATACAGTGCACACATCAAACGGCACAAACGATAGTGATTTTCATCACTCCATCTCCCCAATCCCTTGCTCAAAAGAAAAACAAATCAAAATAAATAGTGATCTTATCACTACAAACGAGCAAGTATCCCAATACAATTGAAGAAAAGAAGGGAGTGGAACTTGAATCCCTGGAACTCTCAGCATTCTAAAAGGTCATAAGGCAAGCCTCAGTACCGATTTGGTTGATAGCCTATCGATAACTGGCGGTAAACCTCTCGCATGACGATATATCTGTCACATTAACTTGCGTACAGATCAATGTTTGCATGTGGATGAGCTAGCTTATGGCATCTTGGATAACACCGTAGATTAATCTAACTAAATACAACAAAGGAGTTAGTGGAGCTAATTAGGTGATCCTCAGTATAGGTTCGGTTGAAAGCCCATCTGGCATTGGCGGTATCCCGATAAATACCACAATAATGAACTCAATCGCACACATGGGGATGTGAAATAGCTTGATCAAAAACAGGTCTGATTCATACCTTGTTCAAAAGTCTTGTAAGATAAAGTACAGATCGTGGCTAGTGAGTTAAAATGTCTCGAGTCTCAGAAAACCTTAGCTACATTTATAAACCAAGCTGCGCTACTTTTCATCCTTACAATACCATCGAGAAAATACAAAAAGAGAAAACCACATGTATACATACAAGAGCCATACATCATAGCAATCGCCTAAAAACGAATTAAAGAGCGTCTTAAACAACCTATGGTGTCGTAACCAATCACCACAAATATCATTCATCAATTTCACTTTGCATATCAAAAAGAAATCAAAAACATTTGCATTCATCATAACATAAGCATTCATCAAAATAAATAAACATGCATACATCCATAGTCATTAGCCATCATGCATAACAAAAATCAAATCATCACATGTAAAAAACCACAATAAAACCGGTATATATATATATATATCGTCAAAAAAAAATGCCCATAGGCTACAAAACTGGTCCTCAATCCCCGCAATCATATCCAAAAACCCAACCTAAAGCGTCGACCACCATAATCACGTAGGATCGGTGCGACGGGAACTACCCCCCATGGTGTGGGTCCTATGGGACCCTACAGGGCGGCTACGCCGGCCCCGCATCATGCCTGCTACCGCCTCCCTCATCTAATCGTCGACGACGAGATGATCTTGGCTCGCTCGATCGCACTATCCCTCGTCCGCCATGAAGATCCAGCGACCGAGGGCTCGGAAGCCGCCCACCAAGGCGGATGACCTCCCTCTCCAAGTCTATCCGGTGCCGACACCACTCTTCCTCTCGTCGATGATAGTATGACACCGCATCGTCGCGCTGTGCCAGAACCCTATCCCGCTCTGCCAGCTGAGCCCGTAGGAGATCCCTCTCCCGTAGTGCGTCCCCCAGCTCCCGCCTCGCATCCCCCAACTCCAGATCCCATATCCATAGCAGCTCTGTCAGTCATGCATTTTTAGCACGTATCTCAGACTCCACCTCCTCTGTGTCTGCCTGACGAACAGGACCCTCTGGAACAGCAGCCTGCTCTGGCTCCCACTGCTCCTCCACGTCCTGCATGTCCGGCTGATCCGGAGCGCCCAAGTCTACATCCTCATCCCCCACATCCAACATGTCCGCATCATCCAACGGACCTCCCCAATCATCCCCTGCTGCCTTAGCACCCTCCACTGCCGCCTCCGTGCCTCCCAGTGGCCCCTCTCCTCTCCATCGCCGTAGTACCCACCACGAGTCATACTCAGTGGTAGTCCCGACGTCATCTACGTCCGGGACATCAATAACCGCATCTGACTCCTCGCCCAATGGCGCGGTGACCGGTGGATCTAAATCCCTCTCATCTCCCCATCGTCGATAGACCACGGGCTCACCAGGCAACCCCTAGCGCACCCCAAACTGTCGTGTAACCTGGATGTATGAAAAGAACTCATGCTCCGTCCCGTGCCTCCCAGTCAACCACCGCTCCTTGCGTACCCGACGGAGCCACTCTCCGAGCCTCTCGCCGAGTGCGGACCGGTCCCGATAAGGGCGCCAAAACACCTCCCCGGAGTGAGCTGAGAAAAGGCATCGGTATAGTGCTCTACAGCACCTGCCCATCGCCGACTCTGCCCCTGCTCCATAGACCGCCGCCACAAAACTGCATAGCCTATCTCCGTGTCATCCATCACTGCCCGAGTCGTCCACGGTAACCCGGTCGGCCTCTCCACTACTATGTGCTGCCAACCCTAGCACTACAGCAGATAACTGCAACTGACGCCCTTCCGCTGCCGACAGCGGACCGCATACAGCTCCCCGTAGAGGTGTGCCAACAATGTTTGTCCCCATCTCAAAATTGGTGGTGCCTCTATCGGGCACTCTACCAAGCTGCCATACCAAATCCGGCGGGTTCCACGGGAACCTCGCGCCTGACGAATCAGGGAGAAGCATGTTAGAAATAAGGCCCATCAAGAATGCGTGCCTCACTCCTAACACCCCCCTCTCCTGCCACCAACCAACCAAAATCCCGCCAGTCTGGCAGTCCACCTCAGCTGTCTCCACTGGGTTCGTTACACCCAGCCGCTCCCCATGCCCAAAGCATCTCGTAAGTACAGTAGTCCGCTGATCACGCGGCGATGTCCTAATAGGCAGTCCGTCTATCGAAATCCGAAGCAACCGATAGACATCCTCCAAAGTTACAGTCATCTCCCCTGTCGGAAGATGGAACGTGTTGGTCCGAGGATCCCAAAGTTTGATCAGGGCCATCGAGATAGGCCTGATCCGGGACCACAGGCTCCAGTCGAGACACCTGCTTGAGCCCAAGGGCATCAAGCCATTCCCAATCACCATCAGTCAGTGCACCCCGTGCCTCAGTAAAGGCGGTAGGTACACGGTACCGGCTCCGAACATTGCAAAAGAAAACAATTCAACAAAAAAAATTAAAAATCATGGAAAAGAAGCGTACGACATAAAAAGAAAATACAAGTAGTTGTCTTCAATCCAGTTTCGGGATTTAAGTTTTAAAACACATTTTGAAAAACAGACATCACAAAAACAATTAAATAAAACAAGTGCAAATTTAAACAAAAATAAGCTCTAGAGGACACTTACGGGTTTCGCCTCGGCTCCGCCGCTCGAACCGGTTTGTGCACTCATGATGGCGAGAGAGAATTCCAGCAGCGCTTCGCTTCGCCGAATTACCTCCTCCTCCCAGAGCTCCAAAATCGCAAGAAAAAAATGACACAAATGAGCCCAAATGCAAGTTTTGGCCCTTAAATAGGCCTTTTGAGCTGGAATTCATCCTTGAATGGGACGAACGCTCGAGTTAGCGCTCGTCCCACCCGAGGACGAATTCTACGGCTAGAATTCGTCCCACCCAGGGACGAATTCAAACCAGCACTTCAAAAACATCAAAAAATGATCAAAAATGCACTAAAAGGACAATAAATTTGCCCGATAAGAGTGCTGCTGCACCTGACATCCAGAGCATACAAAATAGACATTGGAGTCACAAATTATCACTATCCTACTCCCTAAGAAGGCTACCATAGCCGGACCGCTCCACGGGAGACGGATTTTCGAAAATTTAATCCCCAAATGGTGTCACAAAAAAAACAACAAAAACAACAAAAAATGCAACATAAAAACAAAGCAATAAGCATTGCCGGACACAAGTGCTCTCGCACTTAACCTCTTGGCATAGAAAATCGATGTCGGGGTTCAAATTGTCACTCTCCTACTTCCCCAAGAAGGCTATCATAGCCGGACCGCTCCACGGGAAGATGGGTTGTCGACGATTTCACCCCATTATGGCATCACAAAAAGGGTTAACACCCACCAAAAACAGGTCCGAGATGTTGGAAAAATTGCACATGCTTAACGATAAACCATCTAAAGGCACCCTTGCACAAGTCATCTTGGGTCAAGCGACTCGTCGCTTTTCTCATGAAGGTCATTCCCTCATCGATTCGTCGCTTGAGGGGGTAGTCACACTTAGTCACCAATCAACAATCACACACCCAATTAAGGAAAACGACATGCATTCAAAGAATCATTGACAAAGACAATCACGCTCCTGCTTGGGGCGAGTAAACAAGCAACAATCAAATCAATCAAACACTTGGCATTTCGTGAATCATGAACACAAGGTTCCCCCGAGGATAAAAGGTTGCGCCCTTTGCCTAATCATGGTGATCAATGTCCAAGTTCAAGTCACACCTCACCAAAATAGGTTAACACTTGAAATCAAACTCCTTAGCTCGTCGAAGCAAGGATTCAAGAATGCATGCCCTTTCCATGCTTGGGGCATCAAAAGTTGGTTAGGTTACCAAGAAACCCTAATCATTAGTGCTTTGGTTATCTATTTTTGCTCGGGACTGCGCTATGCACAGCGCATCCCAAAAAGGGGCATCTGTAGACACCAAAACAGCACCAATCCGATTATGTGACTGCAAACACTGATCGCTTTGACAAACACAGCCCCCGGGGCAGCCCTCAGAGGTCAAACAGTGGTCCTAACCACTTTCATAGCAATTTTGTAAGGTCGGGAAGCAATTTGGCACATTTAGACACTTTGCTCGGTATTCGTCTCACCCGGGGACGAATACTAAGCTGGAATTCGTCTCACCCGGGGACGAATTCTGAAATCGTCTCACCCGGGGACGAATTCCAAGTTTAACGGGCAAAAAGAAGAATGGTGCCAAGTGGCAGCCCGGAGACGGTCGATTGATGACTCTGCCTCGCACACGTGTGTGGGTGGATAGATAGGCCGTTAGAGGACTGTCACAAGGGCGATTATGAGAGCCCAAGTCAATGGAGGACTCCCCTCCCTCATGGGAAGACATGACTGCCACATGGCACCTATGACCAACACATGGCATTTGTGCTTCCCTCTCAAAAGAGACCCCATGGGTCTATAAAAGGTGGGACTTTTCTCACCCAAAAGGATAGATAGAAGGAGATTTCAAGCAACGAAGTGCTGCCGAGTTGAACACCCACTTGCATCCCCTTTGATTCACCTTCTCACATCCACCAATCTCTTTTGCAAGGGAGGTTGTTGGGTGGCTTTTGGAAGCTTGAATCTGACCCAAATCCAACATATGGACACCTGAATCAACCAATTTGCGAGACATCCCAATCCTAAGAGGTTTTGGGCCCATCCCTAGTGGATTGGCGTCGGAATCAAGTGCCAACGGTGGGAGGCCCACTTGGGCGCCCCCGCACTTTCCGAATTTTGTTTAAAGCATTCTAGATTATTGTTTCAGTTTGCATATCGTGTTATTCTGTTTGGTTAACTCATAGCTTCAATTTCGTAACATTTTGATCAGATTTTATCATGTTTTGTGTCGCTTTGTTGTTTCACTAACTTGCAGGTGGCGATATCGAATTCCCGAGGATAGAGGCCAAATTGGGAGAATCCGACCATGCGGGTCGTCCCAAAATGGCCCCAATTACATAACCCCCCTGTTTGCAGGTGTTTTGCGAGGTCCCGAGATTCGACATTGGAGCAGGAGCAGGTCGGCTTTTCCAACACGGCGAAATTCGTCCCACCCGGGGACGAATAGCGGTCGAGAATTCGTCTTGCCCGGGGACGAATTCCGGTTGAAGGCAGATTGGCCGATTGTTTCAGTGGCGGTGGCCTTCGGTGATGTCTTCTGTCCTCTGTCGAGTTTTCGGGTCATTTAGAGTCATTTTGTCTATCGATTTGGCTAATTATTTACATGCATCTTTTGGCGATTTTAGAGAACAAACACTTACTATTTGCAACAGGTGCTACTGACATCTTCGTTGTTTCTTTGTTCGCGGGAGGAGCAGCGAGAGGTCAAGGACTCATCAACATCAGCGGCGGCATCATCTTGGCCCGCCCATTTCAAGTGTGGGCACGCGGAAAGAGGAACCTTAAGTCTCGATTGTAGTCAAATTCTTTTAACGCTCCTAGCCCCTGAAAAGGGAGGAGGCGTATTTGTATGAGAGATCAAGAAAGTTTAATGAAAGGGCTGTGTTTTCTCCATTTGCTTGTGTCTCTTCCAATGCGTTTCTTTCGTTTCATGCAATTTACATTTCTAGGACTTAAGCGTATTTGATTTTGAATGCATCGCAATTAGTGTTTCCTTCGCCCGGAATCTCGTGCTTTCAGGTACACTCTTTACAAGGAGGAAAACACTCCAAGGAAGTCATGCAATGGCATTCTCCTCACAAGGGAATAGAGCCACTCAAAAGGCTCATAAAATATATGTTTTGGACAGCTGAACCTGCAAGAAAACAAAGCAAGGAGAAGAAGGATTATATTAAAAGGCAATATCATCTATGAAAAGGAGGGCATAATAGGTTGAAGGACAAATGCCTAAGGATCACCATTACAGTAGCTCAAAAATCCCAAACAAGCATTGGAAAAATGTTGTCCCAAGTTCCCAAGGTGTTGTTTACTATTCCAACTGGAACCATCTCATCTCAAGTGCCATAAAACAAAAAAAGAGTTTGCCATGTTAAATGGTTAATAATGGAATTGAAATATACGTTGGAGAGGCGTTACATAGAAAAGCCCATGCACGAAGGATATGTGACACTTGTCACCTAGAAGAAAATATTAACATTTCCCACACAAGCAACCATTAGTTACAAGCTTGACTAAGAAAAGGATCAAGGGAGAAGGTTCATTAAAATGAGTGCTCATCCAAGATCATAATGCTCATTTGAAAAATTTTCACAAATGACAATAAGAATCTCAAGTGCTCAATAATAACCATCATGAAACTTATCACAAATTCCAAGATCTAATAAAAGACATCAAAGACCATGGAAGACAATATTTGGAGCATTTACAGTAGTCATAGCACTTACAACATTCATAGCAGTGTAAATTAAAATTTGGAAAAGAGGTGAAGAGCATTAAAAGCTCTAGTCAAGGTAGTTAAGGAAGGTCAAAATTCTAGGGTTGAAGCACCACCATCCAAACATTGAAGTCAAAGGTGAATCAACACACACTATAGCCCTCAAGGAAAAGGCATTAAAGAGGACTATCATATATGTTTTGGACCTGCACCAAATACATAGGGAGTACATCACTAAAGGTAAGGTTTATATTTCATCAAAACTGCTTTAATTAATAGGGAGTTATAAGGTATAATATAAGGTTGAAACATTAAGAGAAATAAACCATATTTGAAAGAAATATCTGAAAGGGGAAATATCTATTAAAATAACCTAATTTTTGCAATATTAAAATGTAGTAGAAATAAGGATTTCTACTTGAGAAATTAGAATTTCTATTATTGCAAATAATTATTTTCTAATATTACACATTAGGGAGTTATAAGGAATACTACATTAAAGTACGAAATTGGAAATTAGAAACAATAAATATCAAATTATTAAAGTCTATAAAAAGAGGTTTATTAAGGAATATTAAGATTTGGAAATTAGTTGATATAATTGTCTCAAAACATACTAAAGGGAAAAAAAAAATTGAACTATTAAAACCTCATCAAAAGTGCTTAAGTTCAATAGGAGTAATAAATTGTAAAAGAAGTTGATTTTTTCTATTCACAAAACTTTACAAAATAAACTCAAAATTGAACTGTTATTCTCAAAAGCACTTTATCTATCATATAGCTTTTCCAAAATCACTAGGGAGACAAGGTATTCTACAATACCTATAATTTCATGAAGGCATCATCAAATCAATACTAGGGCAAATAAAAGAAGACTACAAGGATCATCATGCCATCAAATAAATTCTTCCTTGCAGAATCCCAATTACTTGAGTGACCAAAGTATTTCTCCTAGAAAAATAAAGGTTAAAGCAATCTTAGTATATAAAAAAATTTGGGAGATAAGTCAAGAAATAGAAAAAGTACTGATGCAAGAGCATCCAGTGCTGTAAGAGTGATCTTGCATCACCCGAAAAAAAAAATGTAATTGTTTAATTTTGTAAAACTAGTAAAATTAGTAAAATTAGTTTAACTTGTAGGAGATTTTTTAAGGCCTTAGAGGTCGAATTTGAGGATTTTCGGCTAGACGTGAGCCTTCTCGAAAAAGCCAAAGACCGCCTCGTTTAACTTGTCTTGTGACCTTTCTAAAAACATGTTGTAATAGTCAATCGGATCAACGAGCGCGAAGTTATGACCTCGGAAAGTTGCCCCCAAAATTCAAATTTGAATTTTGATGGTTTTAGGTGGAAAAAAGGGAAAACGAGTTAAAAATAGGAAAATTTCAAATTTGTAAGGGGTTAGTCTCTGAAAGCTCTATCTTTGTGGAATAGAATGCAAGAAATCTTTGGCTCATTTGTGATTTTATCTATATTTTCTGGATTGTATGTGTTTGTTTAATGTAACTCTGCTTCAAGTGGTATCAGAGCGGGAGTTTATGAGTGTGTAAACAGATTGTCATATGTGAGGCAGTTTACACCAAGATCTGTAGTTAGGGTTTGTGAGAGAAGTGAGCAAAATTCGTCCACAAAGAAACCATGGTGGTGGGAGAAATATGGTGCTAGAAGAATATTTTAGAGCTTTGTAGAGGCAAGTTCAGGCTCTATAAGAGGAGCTGCGTAGAGGGTTTGAGCCAAGGAGAGAATATGGTAGTGAAGATGAAGTTGAAGAAGAAGAGAACTAATTTGAGGAAGAAGAAGAGGTAGTAGATTTTGCACAAGCCAGGTTATACTAAGCCATATCTCAGATTGGAAAGATACCAAAGATGGAGGTTTCTACGTATTCTGGAAATCTTGATCTAGAGGAGTTGATTGCCTGGATCAATGATTTGGAAGAATACTTCGAGTATGAGGAGGTTGAAGATCCCGATAGGGTCAAGTTTTCTAATACCAAGTTGAAGGGTCATGTCAACATATGGTGGAAGGGAGTGCAGCTAGACAGAAACAAAAGAGGAAAAGAAAGGATAACAAAATAGGAGTAGATTTTGGAGAAGTTGAAGAGGCAGTTCATTCCAGCTGACTACGAGTTGGGTCTTTTAAATAAAATGTAATGTTTGAGGCAGTCAAGTAAGTCTATCAAAGAATAAACAGAGGATTTTTATAAAATTTTAATCAAAACAGGCCATTTTGAGGCCAACAAGGAGAAGGTAGCCCGTTATATTAATGGGTTACGAGCAAGTATTCAATAGGAGTTAAGTCTGGTCAGGATGACCACCATAGAGGATGCTTACCAGTTTGCCCTGAGGGTTGAAGAGAAGCTAAATTAAAGTTTTGAGAGCAAGCAAAGAGGAAGAGGTTATGGTGGAAGAATTGGTGGAAGAATAAATGGAAGATGAAATGAAGATCATAAGAAGAATGGAGAAGAATGGAGAAGCTAGCAGTAGTCAGGATCAAATGGGAGATAATGTTTACCACCCCCATGATTAGAAAAATGGTTACCAAAAAGGAAGCAAAAGGTATGGACGAGGGTTTGGAAGAGGAGGATTTTGTAGAACCTATTTCCATTGTGGGGAAGAAGGACATCGAGCATACGAGTGTCCACAACACCAAGAGAGGACAAATAAGAGACCCGAAGGTAATGCTCGAGCTACTATTGTTGATGAAGATACTGAATCTAAGCACTTTAAAGAAGTAGAAAGAGGAGAAGTGTTGATCATAAGGAGAGCCTTGCTAAATGAGGAGAGAGACCTAGATCATAGGAAGAGCTTATTTTTCACAAGGTGTAAATGTGTAGGTAAGGTCTGTAATATTATCATAGACAATGGTAGTACAAATAACCCAGTTTCAGAAGGAATGGTTACCAAATTGCAATTAGAGAGGAAGAGACACCCGAATCCATATCGGATTGTGTGGTTGCAGAAGGACCATAGGGCTTTGGTCAGTGAGCAATGCTTGGTAAAATTTAATATTGGGAATTACCATGTTGAGGTCCTATGTGACATCCTACCTATGGATGCTTACCATTTTCTATTGGGAAGGCCATGGTAGTTTGATCGGTGTGCAGTGCATTATGGTCGTGCCAACACTTACTCCCTGACAAAGAATGGAGTGCGCCATAAGCTGAAGCCCTTGAAGGAGGTGGAAGAAAAGGTATGTAGCAGTTCCAGAATATTTTTAGTTGAAGGCAGAAGGTTTTTGGATGGTTTGAAGCATGAGCATATGTGCTATGCATTAATTACTAGAGTTAGGGAATAAGAATGCAAATATACCCTAGTAGAAGTCTCAGGTCTGTTAGAAGAATTTCTAGATATTATATTAGATAATGTGCCTGAGGGTTTTCCACCAATGAGGAAGATCAGTCACCATATAGATTTTGTACTAGGATCTAGTTTTTCCAATAAGGCAGCCCATAGAATGACTCCTGGAGAAAGTGAGGAGCTAAACAGGTAAGTCCAAGAGTTGCTAAAAAAGGGACTGATTCGGGAGAGCTTGAGTCCATGTGTAGTACCTGCAGTACTAGCACCAAATAAATATGGAGAGTGGAGAATGTGTACAGAATCCCGAGCTATTAACAAGATCACCATAAAATATAGATTCTCATTGCCAAGGATGGATGAGATTATGTACTGTTTGAGTGGAGCCAAGTACTTCACAAAGATTGACCTGAAGAGTGGGTACCATAAGATTTCTGTTAGAGAAGGAGATGAGTGGAAGACAGCCTTCAAGACAAGAGAGGGTTTGTATGAGTGGTTGGTCATGCCATTTGGGCTAACCAATGCACCAAGCACATTCATGCGATTGATGAATGAAGTATTAAAGGAGTTTTTAGGAAAATTTGTCATTGTCTATTTGGATGATATTTTAATATTTAGAAAGACCCTGGAAGAGCACCTGATGCATATCAGAAGGGTTTTTGAGAAGTTGAGGGAGGAGCAGTTGATGATTAATTTGAAGAAGTGCAGTTTTGTGAAGGAGTTAGTGTATCTGAGATTTGTCATCTCAGTCGAAGGTCTAAAAATAGACCCAAAAAAGGTGAAGGATATAATTGAATGGCCTACTCCAAAGAGCATAACTAAGGTAAGATCATTTCATGGTCTAGCAAGTTTTTACATAAAATTCATTAGAAATTTCAACAGTATTTGTGCACCCCTTATAGAAATAATGAGAGAGGATAAAAAATAATTTAAGTGGACCTTATGAGCAGATAAGAGCTTTGATATATTGAAGAAGAAGGTCACAGAGCAACATGTTTTGGCACTTCCATATTTTAATAAGGTATTCCAGGTAGATTGTGATGCTAGTGGTAGTGCCATAGGAGCTGTATTGATTCAAGAAGGTAAACATGTTACTTATTTTAGTGAGAAACTCAATGATGCTAGGAAGAAGTATTCAGTTTATGATCAAGAGTTTTATTCTATAGTTTAGGATCTGAAGAAGTGGAGGCATTATTTGTTGCCAAAAGAGTTTGTTCTATATACTGATCATCAGGCCTTACAGTATATTAATAGCCAAGGGAAGCTAAATCAGAGGCACTTGAAGTGGGTTGAGTTTCTACAAAGTTATACCTTTGAGTTGAAGCATAGGAGTGAAAAATCAAATAGAGTTTCAAATGCCTTAAGTAGAAGGTAATGTTTATTGACAGAAATGAAGGTGCAAGTTGTAGGTTTTGATGAACTTAAGGGTTTGTATCCTGAAGATCATGATTTTGTAGAGGCTTGGAGAGCTTGCTTAGCACCTGTTACTTTGGACAGGACTAAGTGGTTGGATTTTATAATCCAATATGGAATATTTTTCAGATGAAATCAATTATGCATTCCATGGAGTTCAATGAGGGAGAATTTGGTCAAGGATAATCATAGTGGAGGGTTGGATGGACACTTTGGTTGAGATAAGACCATTGCCCTCATTAGTGAGAACTACTATTGGCCACAGTTGCAGTAATATGTGCAGATATTTGTGCAAAGTTGTAGAGTGTTCCAGATGGCCAAGGGTGTGAGACAGAACACTAAATTATATCAACCATTACCTGTACCAGAGAAACCATGGGAGGACATCATCATGGATTTTGTTCTTGGCCTACCAATGACACAGAGGGGAAATAACTCCATATTTGTGGTGGTTTTTAGGTTTTCAAAGATGGCACATTTTATTCCCTGTCAAAAAACTAATGACGCAGTTCATGTTGCAGGTTTATTTTGCAAATAGGTGGTACAACTTCATGGTCTACCAAAGAGTATAGTTTCGGATAGAGATACCAAGTTTTTTGGGTATTTCTAGAGAACCTTGTGAAATAAATTGAAGACAGATTTAAGATTCAATTTTGTATACCACCCACATATTGATGGACAAACAGAGGTGGTGAATAGAAGTTTGAGAAATCTACTGAGATGCTTGGTAGGAGATAAGCCCAAGGGATGGGATTTGTTTTTTCCATAGGCATAATTTGTATACAACAATTCTATCAATAGGAGTACTAACAAATCTCCATTTTAGATAATATATGGGAGTAGTCTAAGAATTGCTTCTGAGTTGAGGAAGATGGATATAGGGGAAAAGGGTAGTGTTGAGGCTGAGGACTTTGTAGAGCATTTGAAGATCTTGCATGAAGAAGTGAAGAAGCATATTACTAAGATGAATACTTAGTACAATACAATGGCAGACCAGAAGCGATGGTTTAAGGAATTTGAAGTGGGAGATGAAGTTATGGTCCATCTGAGAAAATAAAGGTTTCCTGCTAAAACCTATAACAAACTAAAAATGAAGAAGTTTGGACCATGTAGAATCATAGAAAAATGGGATTCAGGCAATGCATATGAAGTGGAATTACCAAATGGGCTTAACATATCACTTGTTTTAAACATTTCATATTTGGCAAAATACCATGAAGGAGACAATGGTGAGGGACCAATAACATAGATGTGGAATATTCCAAAATCTACTCTAGATATGGAAGAGATAGAAGAGATCCTAGATACCCACATCGGTAAAAGTACTAGAAACAAGTAGTATGCAGAATATCTGGTTAAGTGGAAAGGCAGACCTATTGAAGATTCATCTTGGTTATCGAAGGCTGAGGTTGAACGCCTTGGTTTTATTCCAACAATAGAGAAGTGAAGGTCACTTCTCAAAATTACCTTGGGTATTTGATGCAGGAGCATCTAGTGGTGTAAGAGTGATCTTGCATCACCCAAAAAAAACATTGTAATTGTTTAATTTTGTAAAACTAGTAAAACTAGTTTAACTTGTAGGAGATTTTTGAAGGTATTAGATGTTGAATTTGAGTATTTTTGACTAGAAATGGGCCTTGGCGCAAATGTCCAAGGACCACGTCGCTTAGCTCGTCTCATGCCCTTTCCAAAAACATGTTGTAGTAGTCAATTGGGTCAACAAGCACGAAGTTATGACCTCAAAAAGTTGCCCCCTGATGGTTTTAGGTGGGAAAAAGGGAAAATGGTTTTAAAAAGGAAAAAAATTGAATTTGTAAGGGGTTAGTATCTGAAAGCTCTATCTTTGTGGAATAGAATGCAAGAAAGCTTTGGCTCATTTGTGATTTTATCTATCTTTTATGGATTGTATGTGTTTGTTTAATGTAACTCTACTTCAAGTGGTATTAGAGCAGGAGTTCCTAAGTGTGTAAACAGATCACCGAACGTGAGGTAGTTTGCACCAAGATCTATGGTTAGGGTTTGTGAGAGAAGTGAGTAGAATACCTCCATGAAGAAACAGTGGTGGTGGGAGAAATTTGGTGCCAGAATAATATTTCAGAGCTTTGCAGAGGCAAGTTCAGGGTCTATAAGAGGAGCTGCATAGAGGGTTTGAGCCACAGAGAGAAGATGGCAGTGAAGATAAAGTTGAAGAAGAAGAGGACCAATTCAAGGAAGAAGAAGAGGTAGTAGATATTGCACAAGACAGGTTATACAGAGCCATATCTTAGATTGGAAAGAGACCAAAGATGGAGGTTTCTATGTATTTTGAAAATCTTGATCTAGAGGAGTTGATTGATTGGATCAATGATTTGGAAGAATACTTTGAGTATGAGGAGGTTGAAGATCCTGATAGGGTCAAGTTTGCTAAGACCAAGTTGAAGGGTCATGCCAGCATATGGTGGAAGGGAGTGCAGCTAGATAGAAACAAAAAAGGAAAAGAAAGGATAACAAAATGGGAGGAGATTTTGGAGAAGTTGAAGAGGCAGTTCATTCTAGCTGACTACAAGTTGGGTCTGTTAAAGAAAATGCAATGTTTGAGGCAGTCAAGTAAGTCTATCAAAGAATACACAGAGGATTTTTATAAAATTTTAATCAAAATAGGCCATTTTGAGGCCAATAAGGAGAAGGTAGCCCATTATATTAATGGGTTACGAGCAAGTTGTAGCGAACCTAGGGTGCACGCATCACTCTTAACTCTACTTGCAATGTTATTACTATACCAAAAATGAAGCTAAAATATTACAAGAAAACATATAACACATAAATGACAAAGAATGGATATTTCATTAATATTGAACCCTAGTTACATGTCAATCCCTCTTAGGGATACCCATCTTGATACAATGATTTACAAGTGGATGAAGAGATGTCCCATTTTGCAAAAGGGTGGCACGCTCTAAAATGCTTTCCAATTTTGCACATGAAAATTTCTGAGGGCTTACAGATGCCTCCTTCTCTAGGTATGTCTCCTGGATGGATCCTCTTGCTCTCATATGTCATGGATTATATCTCGTGAACCTATGGCCCTATATGCAATTCAAACAACAATACACGTTTAGCTATCCAAGATTGCCTCCCTGGATAAGGTTGTTAGTAATAAAATAATGTAATAAAACTATGATAAAACAATGCCATGAAATCATGTAAATCTAAGCTAATGATATAATAAAACAAGATAAAATATGCTATGTCTATCTAAGCTAAGCCTGCGGGCCACTGTCCAAGACAACGACTGCTAAATAAAACCTTTCTCTCCTTGCCCCAAAGCTATGGGTCAAATACTATGATCTGATGTTGAAGAAAGTAGGTGTTGTGCCCTTTGATTTGTCAAAGCTCCATCGCACACGTGATCCCAAAGAGAACTCTCTTTCTGAAATGATATCTTGTATGTGATTCAGGTCTCTATATGTCATATATCGATCATGTGTCTCCTTTTGTGCTCTTAGGCTTACACCTTTTATAGTTTGAAACCCTAGGTCTATGTCCAAGCCCTAGAAATGAATTTCTCATTCGTAGTGTAAGTTAGCATGAGAAGCCTTTGTTTATTGTCTATATTTGAAGGCAAGTTAACTAAAATCTAACTGCCAACTTGAGGCTTCTATGTGAACTTTTCATTAGCATGAGAATATTTTGTCCTTTTTTTATGCTTGAAGGTCAGTTAATTTAATTCTAAATGCAAACTCAAGTCTCCTATGTGAACTGGTCGTGAAAAGGAATGCAAAGTCACTCCCGCTCACCTTTATTGCATGCAAACTGCCACTTTCGCCTGATATTGGGCCTATTTTTTGGCAAATTGCTTCTTATGGCCTAGCCAATGTCATATGCAGTGGCTATGATATGGCCGATATCGCCTACAGTGGCTAAGGTTTGGCTACTCTAGGCTTGAGCGGCTAGGATCTGGTCGCTATTGGCTTGAGTGGCCAAGCTTGGATGGCTTGAAAAGACCCCAAATGAGTGATGAGAAGAACTGTTGGTGCTTTTCAAGTCTAAGATTACATCTTATGATATTATGAGTGTGTCTATGTAAGTAGATCCCCTAAGAATTACATGATTTATGTGTCTACAAATGCCCCTTTTTGCGATGCGTTGTGTGGAAAACACAACGCTGAGCAAAAATGTAGATTGATCCGTTAGTAGGGTGTATGGTGATCAATGATCTGATCAACACAAAATGGGCCAATTATGGAAGATGGCATGAATCCCTTCAATCATTGCCTCAAAATTCTAAGGACTTAGCCCAGTGCCTTTTGCATGTTAAGTTGCACTCATTCCTTAAACTCAATCGGGTAGCTTCAGCTGCTACAACAATTTTGACCGGTAGGAGAGCTACAATTGAAGATGTCATGTCTGCTTATGTTCCCATTAAACAAGGGAAATTTTTGCAATGATTCGAAGGACGAACACGATTTTGCTATGATCAAGTGATAATTTGTTGATTTTTATTATGATTAAGTTGAAGTTTTGAACTATTTATTCACACAATGGATTGGTGAAGAAATGATAATGAATGAAGCATAAGTCGCTTGACCAATATGACTAATCTGGTTTCTTTCTAGAATTTGTTGCTTTTAATGGGAAATCCCATTTCCAAGTGTGATTCTAATTTCTTATGATAATCATCCATCCCTATCCCGAGGAGCGGTCCGACTGTCAATAGCCTTCTTAGGGAGTTAGGATGAGTGATTCTGTTTATGTTTATATTGTATCACTTTGACTTAATGTTTTTTATGTCATAGGGGAATTATAATGACCCCTTCACACCCGTGGAGTATTCCGATCATCTTGATCTTCTTGGGGTTTAAAGGGTGACCTATCGTAATTCCAAAATGAGTTGATTTTACCCCAAGTGGCCTTATGGTTGCCTACTCATCTCATCGAAATACATGGAGTGCAAATCATTGTAATCGTCGAGTGGATAGAGTAGGTAAATAGATTTGAGGCCTGCTTAAGATTGTGATTTTATGTGAACTTTTTAGTTGTTTTGAACATTTTGATGATCCTAAACCATCAAAGTGTGATTATTTGTTGTTTTTGTTATTCCCTCATTAAAGGAACTGCTAATTTTGACTTATGGGCTTGGCCGTTGTAAGGTCCAGTGGCCTCTAATTTATTGCCTATGGTCACTGTCGCCTTGAGCGGCCAAGAAGCTCAGGCTGCTGACATCAGCAATGGCCAAGGCATAATTAAGGAAATATAATTGTAATTTTAGGGTTTTGACCTATCATTTTTACTATTGAAGATTCCATTTTTAGAGCTCTGGTGCAACGGCGATGGTTGCGACTTTGAAAATTTTTTCGATGAGAATGAGGCTCAGATCTAGGGTCTTACAGATCATGTTACACTCCTTCAGATGCATCTCAGGAGGCATGGGATTTTCCCTAAGGATCCAGCAGATACAGGTGGTTTACAGGTCAACGAATGCTCTACCTCGGGTAGTCTTCGGCCCATCCCAGCTAACGGATCTGAACTCAGATAGAGATACCTACAGGCTCACATCACTCAACTTGCAACACCACCATAGGAGGAGGTGGCACTAGAGGAGGTGATGCAGGGGGCTCAGGCCTGGCACTAGATTGATGTTCTACTTGGTTCTTGATCCATTTTTGAGGTCGACTTACCTACATGACTATAGCCCATGAGAATTTTTGTATATCCATTAGACTTGACACATATTTTTATGATAGATTTTCCTTTTGTGACTCATTATGTGTATCGTATATTTCTTATGTTTTTGTTGACTTCCTAATGGCCATACTTATATTTGATTTGAAAGCCATAAAATAGTAATACATTACCTATTTGTCTATCGATCTCAATCCGTTAGGTACTCTTTACCAAGTTCGATTGAATCTGATATTAAATTCAACTAAGTATTCCTAAGGATGCTTCTAGATAATGGTAAATTTATTTATTAGGAATAATGGGTTTGCATGTTCATTGAAATCTTCTACTAGTTTACCTACAAGTTGGGCACAAGTAGATATACTTTGGTTGTCGAGGGTTCTATACCAGTAGAGCATTTTTTGCTTTTAAGGAAATAACTAGCAATATTATCATAACATCTTTCTCAGTAATGTTATGTATCATGGCAAGAACTGTTACATATTGGCAGTGTTCATAGGCCATATTTCCAGTACCATCATGTTGGGGTAATGCTTTCAAGGTTGTTGCTAGAATCGGGTGATGAGCTACTAGATTTAGGGGGCCTGTATATTTCCATAAAAAGTAAGGTAAATTTGGCTGATTTATAACCATTGTAGCAATGATTCTACCAAATATTATGGGTATATGAGTAGTTGGAGTTAATGTTCCACTAGCAGTAGTACTAGGGAAGGTTGTAGGGGAAATATTTGCATATCTTGTATTAACAGTATATGAAGAAGTTGTTGTAGAAACTAACACTGGATTAGCTCTAAGGCTACCAAGGTGTAATTCGAAGAAATCGATGGGTTCTTCTAATTTTTTTCTTTAGATCTAGTTATCATAAAAGATGGTATTCAACCAGAAAGTAGCTAAAGGCTTTCTTAGGGTTCCTTTCTTGAGAGGAGTCTCTAGGTGATTATAAAAAATAAATAGAGCAAATATCACCAAGACTTTGATCTGTATACTATGTGGGATTGTGTCCCACTAGGTGTGCCAAAAATTGTTGGAGAAAAATCTGCCTTTGGTTACATTTACATCCAAGACTTTGCCACAATTGAAATACTAGGTTAAATTTGAGTTTACCGAATTCAATCTCCAGAGGAGGATGGTTCCTTGCTTCCTTGGAAAAATGGAGAGGGAGGAAAATGCATAAAGAGGGAAATATATCTATTTCTAGAAGCATCTAAATAGTGCAGATTAGATAACAGCAAAGCAACTTTAACAACCTTTTATAGAGAAGCATCTATCTAAATTATAAAACAAAGAAACTAATCATCTGTTATAATTCTACTCAAGCATAAGTCTATTGGAATGGTTAATTTCAGAGTTAGGAAAACTTATACCACAAAAAATTAGAATAAGAATTAAAGTAAGTTATATTCAACTTAACTTTATGCAGTAATCAATAATCCATACATACTTGATAATACACCAGTGAGTTAGAAACCAGAATGGATGATATTTTATTAGATTTCAACAATCTATGTACATTGCCTTGCAAACATCTAAGAGCCAACCTTTTTTTTTGGTTTCTCATACTATATATAATAGTTTTTACATAACAAAAAATGCAAAAATTGTTACAACAGTATACCCGTAGGCTCATTCTGGTAGAGTGGCGGTTAGAAGAGTATGGGGCCTTCAATTGGAAATTGTTAAGATCTTGTTACATCGATCTGCTTTTATCTCCATAAAGGCATCGTGGTCCAACTATATTTTACTACAAAATATCACATCGTTGCGACTATTTTCCTTTGTTTGGCCCTTGGTTTCAAAATGTTGTGTTGTCACAATACTTTTCCTTTGCTTGGCCCTTCGCTTCAAAATGTCGCTTTGTCATGATAATTTTTCTTTGCTTGGTCCTTGGCTTCAAAATGTCATGCTGTTATGATAATTTTCCTTTGCTTGGATCTTGGCTTCAAAATTTCATGTTGTCATGACAATTTTTCTTTGATTGGCTCTTGGATTCAAAATTTTGTGTTGTCGGAACAACTTTTCTTTGCTTGGCTCTTGGATTCAAAATGTCACGTTTTCGCGATAATTTTCCTTTTCTTGGCCCTTGGCTTCAAAATGTCGCATTGTCGTGACAATTTTCATTTTCTGGGTCCTTGGCTTCAAAATGTTGTGCTATCATGACAATTTTCCTTTGCTTGGTTCTTGGCTTCAAAATTTCACACTGTCGCGACAATTTTCCTTTGCTTGGCCCTTGGTTTCAAAATATCGTATTATCGTGACAATTTTCATTAGTGAAATCTCAAGAAAACTACTTCTTACTCCCCTAGATATGGTCATTTTGACCAACATGTCTTCTCATTTTCACTCCTTCATATCATGTTAAGAAGGAATTATTAAGATGTGTGCAATCTAAATATATTGACCAAGATCATATATTTTATGATTTAAACATATGTAAAGTCTAGCATAAATCACTACAAAATATATTTTATTAATATTTAATGCAACTAACCCAATGGGCATTGGATAAACCATTTTCATGGTTAATATTCACTAAACCTTCTTAATGGTTAATATATTAAGCAAAAAGGTTTAGTAATTTGTAATTATTCTTGATTCGACAACATGGGTTATGATATATAATAATTTATTATTGATGTTTAGATGTTTGCTATAAATAACCCTCAACCATTAGATCCATTAAATTAGTGCAATGTCGTTTGATCATGGTGGCTAGTACTCAAGGGTATCCACCCATGTGTGTTTATTGCTCATTATTTCCTTTCTCTTTATTTTCTTGTATAAGGTTTGATTCAATATTCTAGTGTTGGTTATTTTTGAAGAGCATTTTGAAAAGACAAAATTATTAAAATATTATTCGAACCTTTCTTAGTAATCAAGGTAATAAAAGTATAATAGTTTCACATGTAGAAACCATATTATATCATTTTCATCTCATTATTAAATATATTTCAAAATTTTAAGGGAAGGTCTTACAAAATCCGTAAGAGTAGGTGTCCTGTTAGGCTAGAAATAGAAAATACATGTTGTAGATCCTCTCTGAATATTTTTCTAATGAATATTTTGTCCTATATTTTATTTAGGGTTGAAGGCATAGTATATAAAAGTTCACTTGAGTCTCATTTTCCTACACAAAATTTGATATAATATCTTTGAAATAATTGATTTTACTTTATGATTTATTTTTATTTTTCAATAATTTTTCCATTTAGAGTTGAAATATTTTTGATATGATGAAAGGATAAATTTGGTTTTGTAGTAGCATGAAAATTTTATATTTCTATAAGCTTTTTAAAGCCATATTTATTTATGTTTATCATGAAATATGACTCTATCATTACATTATGTTATGATAATATACAAAGGGTCCATATTGTACCCAACATCATAGAATAAGGATTCATATTGCATGATGAAAATGAATTATATTAGAAGTTGTATACCACTAATTATAAGATATGTTTAGATTAAATTAAATCAAAATTTATTTGGTGGGTGGTTCATATATTTTTACATCAATATATGTATGTATACATATATACATATCCATACATACAAGCCCATATACACATAAACACCCATGCCTTAGAGGAAATACCTTACATGGAGTTGAAGACTCTTTCATCTTGATTAAGAAAATTCTACTTTTAAATTATTCTATGAGGGAACTACATAATATTTGGTCTTACTTGCAATAAGAGACTATATTTGTGTTTGATATTTGTGACTTTTTTAAAACTAGAAAATCTTTGATCTAATCTATTTCGATTATAATGACTGTCTTGATCCAAAAATGAGTTTTTCTCATGAACAAAACTTTTTGTTTCATTCTCAATCATTTTAACATTGAAATCACTTAAAACATGTTTGGATTCAAAGTATTTATGGTATGTAAATGCAATATTTGTATAATCAATATTGTTCTCTTAATTCAAATTTACTCTTAATGGATTTTGAAATACTCACACCAAAATACATTCAACCTTACTAGCTAACCCCTCTTGGATGAATTCTTCTAGAGTATTATCACTATATTATTCAAAAACTTTTTAATGATTGGTTTCAAAAAGCCCAACCCATAGTCAAAATTTATCTATAGTTTTTGTCTTCATAGAAAACTCTCCATGACCTTAAATATAAGCCTTCTCTTCCTCCACAATAGGAGATACTACCTTTTCTCATCCTTAATTTTTGAACTAGAGAAAAAAATGAGAAAAAAAAACCTTGCAAAAGAATTTCATTAAATAATTTAATTGGATTTTTACTTTAATTTAATGTGCTTTTGAATCTTTGAAAAATATTTCTAGTACCTATTGAACTTTCATATTGACCTTTAATTTTTAAGAAATGTTAGATGGATCATCTTGTACTTAATAATCATAATTCTTTTTATTTTTTATTGGCAAAATATTATTTTTTTTCAACTATAATATTCTTTTATATATATATAAAATGATATGTATTTTTTCCTATAAAAGTCATTTATTTTTCAAAAATTTTAAATCTAAACATAAAATCACATTATCCTTGCAGACCAATTGGTTCATCCAAACCCCATAAGGGGTCGAGGTCCAAGGTTCAAATCTCGGGTCTCGTCGGACTGAACGTTTGTCCCTTTCTTGGTGCTTTCAGCACACAGAATAATGTGACGACCATAAAAAATTGGCCTGCCCGGATTCATGGCGGCTATCGATTCCACTGTAACAAAAAAACAAAAAAAAAACTATCTCATGGGATAAACTAAAGGTTTTAAAAATAAAACAACTATATTTAAAAAATTAAATGTTCTTAATATAACCCTTAGACTTTAATTAATCAACAATAGAATTGTAGCACCCTAAAATTGGCGCAGTAAAATTGGAATAATTACATTCACCTTAGTAAATAAATTTAAATTCAAATTTAACCTCCCAAACCGCCCATTAACTGCCGAGAAACCCGTTTTCTCCTTTTTCGTGCCATTTTTAGCAGTTGTTTTGACCGTTTGATGATATCGTCTCCGATCAGACAATATCGCCCCAGATTTGACGATCTCATCTGGACTAGAACGCCTAGACGATTTCGTCGTAAAACTGAATTTGCATAGTTGGAATCCATTCCAACGGGTCTCCAATCCGGGCAGAAGCGTGTCTGCACCGTTGTGACCCTTCCCCCATTGGAGATCTCCCAAATTGGGATGATCTCCAACCTCCCAACAACTATCCTATGCCTATTTAACTCTAAGACTTTTCCCTCCCCACCCCCTGGCTGAATTTTTATGCAAATTGAACCCTTATGCTCTAAAACATCGTAATTCATATTTTGCATTAGTCCTATAGTCATTTCATTGCAGGTACACCACTAGTTTTTAGCCAGAGCCAACACCTATCGCAGCCGACGAACCTATCAAGATCGAAGGCGATCTTGTCAAATTCGAGATGATCTCGTACTGATGCGAGACAATTTCAACTGCAGCACACATCGAGGCAATCAGTGCCTAGAGTTTGCTCTTTTGTATCTTTTTTTTGTCATTTTATGCTATAAATTAGATTTTTTATTCAGTTTTTATACTATATTGCATCTGGAGTTCACCCATTTTGTCTAGTTTGCATATTAAGATCATATTCTGCTATCTAAATACAGTGATTTGCATTTACTTCTGTTCTTGTATATTGTTCAACACTCATATTACTGTTTTACATAATTTTCCCCTGTTTGCAAAATAGAATTTCTTGTGTTTCGCATCTGTTTGCTGTTTTGCAGGTCTCTGATGAATTCGTCTGACGAATTCGTCATATTGCAGACAATCCTGTCAGTTTAGACGATTTTATCAAATTGAAGGCAATTCTGTTGAATTGCAGACGATCCAGACTGCTTCAAGCTTCAGAAACTCCATCAGACTTCCGGATCAGGTAATCTTCATTGGCCTCTTACAAATTCTCTGTTTTTGTTTTCCTTTCTATTTGTTGTATGCATTTAAATTGCATTTTCATGTAGTTTAAGTTAGAATCATTCGGCCAAACCTAGGATGAATGTTTAAAAATAAAACAAACTCATCAAAACTCATTCCCAAAACCTAGGTGTGGAAACTGCCGTCAAATGTTTCCTGGTGAACCCACCATCCATCGAAAAATCACCAAAATGCACCTCCCTTGAGAGGCGAGACCTTCGCAAAGTCCTCTCGTCCGAGGTACCGCACCATCCTTTTCCCATCCTCCTTCCGGGCACGGATCCAATAGCCTGAAGGTAGGGGTGCGAAAAATTTGGAGCGATACATTTTGGTGAACCCGACGTGAATGCATCATAACATTTTGAACAAAAACAAAAAAAGACAAAAAAAAAAAAAAATTATTAGAACAACTAAATCTTAGATGCATTTTAAAACATTTAAGGTTCAAAATCATGTTTAGATGGTAGCTCCTAAAAAGAGGTTAGCAGTTACTATAAACGTAGTAAACCAATTAGCGGCCATAGAAGTTAATTCTGTCCTTAGTGTCCCTGAAGCAAGTAGAAATCAATCCTTGTGGGACAAGCTTATCAGGAGACTTAGTATCATTTCATCTAGGTCCACACAAATTAAACAGATTAAGAGGCTAGTCTTGGATAGAATCCTGGATCCTCATCAATTAGTGTTCTATCATGAACTTCAGAGAGCTTGCCATAGGTGGTTAGCCTATAGGAGAGCTTTAGTATCTTCAGAGTTGTTCGGCTTCGAGGAATACCTCGAGAATGCGGACATTGTACACCGATTCCTAGGCCTTGTAGAGGACCAAGAAGTTGTTCTCACAGATAGGGAAAGATGGAGTAGAGTTCCGCGAGTTGTGCTATATCGAGAGTATTGCCATGAGCTTTACTTTTATCAACCAGCATCTGAGACAGACAATATCACCATAGCCCTTTTCATCAAATTCTTAAAAGAAAACTTTCAATTTGAAGAAGAACATTTCATGACCCCCTGAACGACTTGAACCTATTAATGATATTCATAAATTATTCATAGAAGATTAGTTCATCTACTTTCAGCCTTATTATTATTGTGTGCATTTATTGTTTCATTTGCTGTCTTTATTATATTGTTTCAAAGAAAAACTAAAAAAAAAAAAAAAAACATAGTAAAAAACTTAAACATTTCATTTACAATATTGCATTAGGTATATATAAATATATACCTTTTAATTTGTTGCATATATATATATATATATAAATATATATATATTTGCTGAAATCAAAACTTAGCACCATGACTAAACTTAGGAATGGTAAAGAAATTTTAGGAGAAGGAGAAGATTGGCTAAAAAATACAACTGAAAACCCAAATGTCCTTCTTGGAGATACAAATCCGGAAGGTGAAACTCTAGGTCAATCAGATGAAGACTTAGGTGAAAATAAAGAACAAGAAGGAAGTGTTAAAGAATCTTCGTCCCCTAGAATAGCTCCAAATGGAGGCATCATTTTTGACAACGCAGAGCATTTTCAAAAAATTCTTAATCAACATATCGACGTCCTTAATGTGGCAGTCCGTATTGATAAAGGGGAAATTAGTGATGCTCAAACAACCTTAGAACGGGCGCTTGATATGCAAACTAATCCCTTGTCTTTCATTGATCAAGAAAGTGATAAGGGTGGACCATCTAATGCGAATATGGTCACTATAGCCCAAGCCATGACCAAAAAACAGGTCACCCAACCTCCTAAGCAACCTGTTACTCAACCAAAAATCACTCCCGCACAAAATAAAATTCCCTTCACTACTTCCTTCCTCCAAACTATTGAGCAAAATGCTTTAAATAGACAAAAATCTAAAACAAAGCCAAATACAAACTTTCAACAATCTACAATACAACACAATCCAACTTCAAAACTCCTCCATAATATTTTTCCTACCAATGTTTTACACAATAGTAACATGGCATCTAATCTGCATGTTCCTCCATCCTACGCCCATAACACTTATGGCAATGCCCCACCGAATCAATATGGGGGGCAAACTAGTAGTTTGGAAGCTACGGTGAAACAATTGGCTTCACGTATGGACCGAGATAGATCCCTACCATCCCTCGTATAATTATCGAGAGATTTGTAGCCAACCATTGGATCCCATAGTGGTAGCTCAACCATACCCTAAACATTTTCCCATGCCCGTCCTGCCTATCTATAAAGGAACCGAAGATCCCATAGAACATCTTCGCATGTTTAGGATAGCATGTCACGACATATCGCATAACGACTTGCTATTACTAAAAATGTTCCCCAAAAGTTTAGGTGGAATGGTGTTAGAGTGGTATTATCAATTGCCCACTCATTCCTTAAGAAACTTTGAAGAAACAGCTGAGTCATTTGTTCATCAATTTAATGCCTACATCGAGAGGCATGTAACTATTAAAGACCTATACAATTTAAAACAAGATAAAGATGAATGTTTTGCTGATTTCTTAGCAAGATGGAGACAATTGACAGGGAAACTGCCCTTTGTGCTACCCTATAGGGAAATGTTAGACATTTTCATTAACAATTTACAAGTACAACTTTCTTATGACCTATCAACAACTACTTTGACTACCTTCGATCAAGCTATAGACTTAGCTCGAAGGGTAGAAGATGCCCTCATTAGGAGAGGCCAACTTAGAAAGAAGGATGATGAGAAAACATCTAGAAATCAATATAAAAACAAACAAGTTGTCGGTGATGGAGTCACTGACAGCATAAATGTTTCTAATATCAATGCAACAAAAACAACAGAAAAATTCATCTTGAATCCTCCTGATAAGCCTCCTTGAGAGTTCACTAGATTAAACCAACCTTTATCAACTATTTTACCTCAAATTCTTGAAAGAGGTTTAATCCAACTGCCAGCTATCCGGGAACCTGACCCAAGCATACCCGGATATAGAGCTGATTTGCACTGTGATTTTCATAGAGGTCCTGGACATTCTACCAACGCTTGTAAGATATTGAAACATAAAATACAAGATTTGATTGACAATAATGAAATGGAAGTGCAAGCCTTCCAACCTAAACAAAACCCTCCTAATAATACCCAAAATACAGTTCGCCAAAATCAAAATCAGAATGCCAATCAAACTTTAGACATATTTCAACACCCTTTACAAAGACATGGTAAAGAGGTAGCCAATCAAATTGAACATCACAATGTTCCCCCTCCTACCCGATATGTAGGAACCATTAGCGGGCAATTAACTGTTCAGGACTCTCACACATTCGACACAACCTTATCCCTGGTTACAACCAGGCCCTTACATAATTTTCAAACTTCTGATTCTAGCGATATAGAGTCAGATAGTGAGAGTGAAGTAGACACCATTCAATCAAATAGTTCTAAAAACGAATCAAATCCTATTCAACCTATCACAGATGCTAATGTTCCAGAAGAACCATTTCCCAGAAGAGTCACTACTCGACCTTCTTCTAATGAAGTCCTTCCTTATGAACAAGCCATAAATTCTCAACCGAGACCGTTTCAACGTTGTCACTATAACATTGTAGGTACCATCAGAGTCGTCACTCGACAACAAGCTCAAAATACCCAACAAGAACCAAACCAGAATGATGGATCAGCTCCATTTGTTCTGAAAAATCCTAATAAAGGAAATCATGCTCCTATTGTTCAAACTAAACCCCCTTACAACATTAATGAGCAATTGTCTAATACCACCGCCAAAATCTCCCTTTTAGATTTATTAAGATCCTCCCCCACCCATAGGGATGAATTGATGCTTACTTTGAGCCAGATGATGGTACCTCAAAACATCCAACCCGAAGCTATGGCCAATACTATCATCACACGAGAGATTGATTGTATTGACTTTCGGGATAAAGATATCCCACAACACAGTTTACACAAGGATAATCCCTTGTATATTACAGCTTTAATTGGGGATGTAGTTGTCAAACGAGTCCTGATTGATAATGGCTCATCTCTAAACATCTGCACCTTTGACTTCTACCAACGATTTGGTTTTAGAAGTGATGAAATGAAGAAGACTGATATGATTATCAAAGCCTTTAATGACGAAACACAAGAAACGTGTGGAGTCATTACTCTCCCATTGCAAGTTGGTCCTAGAACCTTTGAGACAATTGTGTTCATTGTACATTGCCCAGCATCATACAATATACTTTTGGGTCACCCTTGGATTAATGCCATGTGAGTAGTCCCATCAACTTTACACCAATGTGTTAAGTTTGAGTTTAAAAATCAGTTGGTCACTATTCATGGTGACCCTAGACCTTTTGATATGTGCGCATTGGCAGAACCAGTTGGAGTGCAATTTTGCCCTGCTCTGTCATCCACATATCCTACTTCTTCTTCATCTAAAACTGTGAAATATAAACCCATCATTTCATCTATTCCTCCTCCATTAACTTCATCTTCCCATATAGATCAACCACCTTCTAAACAAATTACTGTAGAACTTCAAAAATCTCTTAAAACTACAACCAATTCTTCAAGTTCTAATCCCATAAATTCAAAACCTTCAGACACATCTATCATACCTTCCACATCTCAAAACATAGGTAATAAGCCTTCTACATCTTATGCACTTTCTGATGATCTTTTACCAGATTTATCTACAACTTTAATATCAGAAAAAATGAATGCTTTCATGCAAGATTCAAACATTTTAAATCAATTGCTGCCATCTCCTCGTACTTTGGGCCTCCCACAACCTATGGGAAGTACTTATCAATTCGGGAGTTGCGCATTTATGTACAAATGATATGACTGGGGAAGAATCCCTCAGAATACCAAAACCCATCATGATGGATATGCTCGGTGCTATTTTACCAACGATTATATTAAAGCTAAACCCATGATGCTTAAAATGGGATATAAAGGGAAAGGCTTAGGACCTTTCCAAAATGGCATGAAAGAACATTTCGAGGTAGAACCATGGCCTACCCGATGTGGTGTGGGCCTATTACCTAGTAAGGGTCAACCCTTTCCTTTTGAGGATGATGATCATCTCATATGCTATCAAGACTATTTGGATAGACATGTTGATTTACCTTTTAAAAATCCATCATTTTCATGCAACATGCTATCCATAGCATACCCTGAAATGATTGCTGACCCCGATGAAGAGTTGGAAGGAGATATCTTCCATGATGTCTCTATTGAAGAGATGTTGTACAACGGGTTTTATTTTGATGGTTCTATACCAACCATAGCTCAACTTGAGGCCGCTGACCCTTAGAACGAATTATCTAAATTAACTTTACAAGAGTTACAAGAGTTGGGCGTTTCACCTGCCCCACCTAATTTTGAAAGAGATCCACACATGGAGGTAGAAAATGTCATTAAAATTAATATTGGAACTGAGGACAACCCTCACATAATCAACATTGGAGCAGAACTAAGTCAAGAAAAGCAAGAACAATACATTGCATTTCTTAAAGAGTATGAAGATGTCTTCGCTTGGACATATGAAGATATGCCAGGTCTAGACCCTTACGTAGTCATGCACCATCTAGTGGTCCATCCGGATGCTAAACCTGTTAAACAAAAACTTAGAAAAATGCATCCCAAAGTGGCTCTGCTAGTCAAAGGGGAGTTAGAAAAACTCTTGAATGTTATCTTCATACAAGCTATTGATTATGTTGAATGGATCTCCAATGTAGTTCCAGTCACCAAGAAAGAAGCCACCAAAGTTAGGGTTTGCACAGATTTCAGAGATATTAACGCTGCATGCCCTAAAGACGACTTTCCTCTTCCAAATATGGATCAAATTATTGATTTTACTGCCGAAAGTGGGATGATGTCCTTAATGGACGGATTCTCCGGCTATAATCAGATCAGGATAGCTCCTGAAGACCAGGCTAAAACAGCCTTCATTACCCCTTGGGGTACCTTTTGCTGGAAAGTGATGCCCTTTGGCCTAAAGAATGTCGGGGCAACTTATCAACGGGCTATGACCTACATCTTTCATGATATGATGCATGATATCCTACATGATTATGTAAATGATATTATAGCTCGCTCTCTTATTGAAGATCATCATTTAAACGATTTAAGAAAAGTTTTTAATCGATTACGAGAATATCTCATTCGATTAAATCCAACAAAATGTATATTCGGAGTTAAATCCGGCAAGTTATTAGGGGTTTTAGTTTCTTTACGTGGTAGCAAAATTGACCCTCTCAAAATTGCGGCTATCACTGATATGCCCGCACCCACTAATATATCTGAATTACAAAATTTACAAGGTAAACTTCAAGCTATCCGTCGCTTCATTGATAAGCTGGCGGACAAAACTGGTCCCTTTCTTAAAATCCTTAAGAAGGACGTCCCCTTTAATTGGGACACAGAATGTAGAGAAGATTTTGAACTTCTCAAGCAATATCTCCTTAACCCTTCGGTGCTTTCATCGCCTAAATCTGATCGCCCATTTCTTTTATATATTTCTACTTCAGATTCTGCCTTAGGAGCTATGTTAGCTCAGCTTGATGATGAAAAATGAGAACGTGCTAATTATTACATTAGTCGCACCTTCATCAGTTATGAAACCCGTTATACAGCGTTAGAGAAGTTATGTCTAGCAGTCGTGTTTGCTACACAAAAATTACGATATTACATGCTTAGCCAAAAAACGTATGTCATTTCCAAATATGATCCTTTAAGATATCTCATGAGTCGACCTTATTTATCGGGTCGCACAGCCAAGTGGGTTCTTGCTCTAAGCGAGTTTGATCTCACCTTCATAGGACAAAAGTATGTTAAGGGTCAAATCATAGCAGATCAATTAGCTGCTGCACCCTTAGAGTCTACTCATCCCCTCATTATCGAGTTTCTCGATGAATGCCTTCAATTAGAGGCAGACCTTGTTGAACAATGGTCCTTATACTTTGATGGAGCCCGATGCATGAGTGGGGCTGGTGCGGGTATTATTTTAATATCTCTGCAAAAACACCTTATTCCTCTATCCTTCAAACTAACCTTTGCTTGCACCAACAATACTGCTGAGTATGAAGCTCTAATCCTTGGATTACAAGCTACTTTAGCGCTTAAAATTAAAAACCTCTTAGTTTTTGGGGATTCCCAATTGGTTATAAACGAAATTAATGAAGTTTATCAAACCAGAGATGATAAACTTCGCCCATATAAGGCCTATGTTTTACAACTAATGGCCTTGTTTGATCAAGTTACCTTGGAAGCCATTCCTCAAACTAGCAACTATGCAGTCGACGCCATGGCCATCGCTGCATCTCTCTTGCCCTTAGAGTTAGACGACAAATATGCTACTATCATCATTCATCGACTCCAGGAACCCGCTTCACATAAGTCATGCTTAGAGCCTTTGGATGTGTTTCTAATCAAGGAAACCACTCCTGAACTACGGTATCTGAGACATATTTGATTTCCTCCAAAATGGGACTTTCCCTGCTAATTCTAATCGCAACCAGCATCGGTTATTATGTCGACGAGCAAGTCGATTTGTAATCATTGGCAATACTTTATATAGGAGATCTTTTGAAGGTATCCTATTAAGATGTTTAAATTTAGAAGAGTCTAAATCAGCCTTAAGTGAAGCCCACGATGGATCTTGTGGAGGACACTTTAGTGGTAGCGTCATTGCTAAAAATCTCCTTCGGATAGGATACTTTTGGCCTACCATGGAAACGGATGCACATGAATATGTGCGCCATTGCGACAAGTGTCAAAAACATGCTGACCTTGTCCATGCGCTTGCACAAGAGTTGTAGGCTATTTCTTCTCCTTGGCCCTTTTCTAAATGGGGCTTGGATATTATTGGTAAAATTAATCCTGTGTCTTCTGATGGACATAAGTTCATCATAACCGCCACTGAGTATTTCATGAAGTGGGTTGAAGCTATGCCTTTAGCTTCCTGCACTGGTTCACAGGTCTCTAAATTCATTTTTAATCAAATCTTCTGCAGGTTCGGCATTCCTGCAAATCTCATCTCTGACAATGGAACTCCATTCAAAAATAACGATGTTAAAAAATTATGTCAAAAATATAAGATTCAACATCGCTGGTCTACTCCCTATTATCCTCAGGGTAATGGTCAAGCAGAAGCTTCTAACAAAACTCTAATCAAAATTCTCAAAAGACTAGTCAATAAAACTGGCCGTGATTGGCATATTCAATTATATCCAGCCCTGTGGGCTTATCGAACTAGTGTTCGAACCCCCACGGGCACTTCACCATTTGTTTTGGTATATGGTGCCAAAGCAGTTTTTCCATTTGAATTAGAAGTTCCTTCTTTGGCTCTGCTACTTCAAGACACCGAAGTAGGAGATGAATATCACGCTGGCAGACTCAGTCAGCTGGAACTCCTAGACAAAAAACGCATCAATGCTTTAGAGCATCTCCGAGAATACCTAAACAAGCTTAAAAGAGCATATAATAAGACATTTCGTCATCGATCCTTTGAGATTGGCGATCTTGTTCTAAAAGAAAATCAAAAAAATACAAATGCAACCAACGAACTGAAAGGTAAATTTGAGCCCAACTGGCTTGGACCATACATCATTACTGCAAAATTTGAATCAGGAGCATATAAATTGTCTACCTTAGATGGTAAAGAACTTAAAGAACCCATGAATATTTTACATCTCAAACGTTATTATGCATAAATTTGATTATTTCATCCATGTATATATTTGTTCAAAATCATTATCTTGTATTTCTTTCAATTTATTCAAAAACCTCAAAAACATTCATAAAATCTTCAAAAATATTTATTGCATTTATTTTGTAAAGTTCCTTTTGCTTTAAAACAAAAATCAACATCAAAATCCAAAAACAGCTATCTGCTTGACTCTTTCGAAACCAAAACAATATATAGAATAAAGAGAGAGTCAACATTCTCAAAACTTTCTCAAAATCATTATTTTCTTACAATTATTGCAATTATATGTTTCAACTTATTTTGGATAAAACTAGCATTTATTTGGCATCCCTCACTTGCACACTCACACAATAAATATCTTGATTTTGTCTGGCATGATTACTAATATCTCTTATATCAAAGTTCACAAAAATCAATTAAATAAAGTTTGAGCATAGAGAATTGATCTCGTTATTTACTTAAACCAAGCACATCTTTTCACAATAAAATGATTATATTTGTAATTTCCATGTTTTGCTACATAGTAAAACTGATTTCTTGAGTGAAAAGTTTCCCTTGCTATCCTATCATGCACATGGTCTAGAATCTTTGAGAATTGGCAAAAGGACAAGCTCACCCCTACCCAGAATAAAAATCCCTTGCTCTACAGCTAATCTGAGCAAGTATCCCTAGAAAAAGAAAAAGAAAAAGAAAAGAAAAATTCAAGAAAAATAGAAAAGAAAAATGTTATGTCAACAATGTTCCAAGCATTATCAAGCAAAAGAAAAAATAAGCAAAGTTCAAAAGAAAGTAAGAAAAGCAATAAAATCCCTTTCCCTACCCTTTGAAAAGAAAAGAAGGGTGAATGAGCTTGAATCCCTAGAATTCTCAATTATTCGAAAACTGTGAGGTAAGCCCCATAACAGGTGGTTTGTGCCCAACCTGCTTGGCCTTGGGTAACTCCTAGCGTGGCGATATGTCTATCACATTAGTGACCTTCTTTTGTACAGACCTCTATCTGCTTATGGATTAGCTAGCTCTTGATAATCCGATCTACATAGTAGCCTAGTATGGTTATATGCATCTACATCATGGTTAATGAACACTTAGTTGGTTTATTCAAATCACTTGTATCATAGTATCTTGCTCAAAACTGGTAACTGAACCATACAATTGCACACACATTTGTATTTGAGAGATTTTGTCTATCATTATGATAAATCAATATTGGCAATGAATTCACTTATGCACATGGGATTCCTTATAAATCTAATTTTGTCTTCAAAATACTTTGAAATATTATTTTGCAACTTGTTTGGAATAATCAAGTACAATTATTTAACAACATATCATATATATCTTATCGACTTTCACAATGATGGTATAATTCCAAAACCAAAATTGGAATTTTATGCTTAGCGCAAGTCATCATTTTCATCTTTTATGTTCATAAAAAATCAATCATGTAATAAAACTATCCTTTCTTTGATCTTCGTGATGATGGTATAAGTCTATACCTACATATTCTATGCCTAGCGCAAAACCATTGTAACAATATTTTTTCCCAATTTATCAAAATTCATAAAAACCATATGACTTCATTTTATTACACAAATTATGCTTTTCAAAAGCAAACACATTTTTATTATTTCATATCATTATGTCAACCTTTGCATTTTGCAATGATGGTATAATTCTTAAGGAATTATTCAACAATTTTTATCACACTTAGGAATTTATGCCTAGCAAAAATCATTTTACAATATTTCATGCATAATATTTTCATGGAAATCTGAAAACAAACCATCATCATCATCATTTGCATCATCACAACAAAGTCTTAAGACAGTCTCTTAAGCACTCTTTTCTTTTAACAATATTTCTATCCTGGGACTAGCTTGACGACCGAGTGAGCAGCGACTCAATGAAATGGTCTATAATAGCGACAATGTCCTTTGAAATTATTGTTAGAAATCTCTTTTTATTTTTTATCACATTTCATCACAACCAATCAATTTGTTACATCAGATTATTTTATTTAAAATATTTAAAGCATGACATCCAAGTTATAATTTTTTTCCAAAATGACATAATTACATGAATCATCAATAAAATCATTACATCAATCAACTCAATCAATCAATCAAACATAAAGAACATCATAAGCATCACATAAGACAAGTCATATGATCAAAAATATCTCATCTATATATATCAATAGAATATATACATCATCAAAACTAGATTGGTATGCCACAATCTGTACCTCGGCATACTCAATCCTCTATCAATACAAGTATAATACAATATCAGTGGCAGTATCCTGCCCTCTAGCCTCGAGAGCCTCTAGAGCTCTCGGCCTCATCTCCTCCCCTGCCCTACGAAGGACGAGGTGGTCCCATCGTAGTATGTGTGGTACTACGAGTCCTCATCATCGACCGAGATGAGCTCCTCATCGACCTTGTCCTGATAGGATATGCTATGGTAGGTGGTAGCTGTACCCTCTAGCCCTCTGGCACCACCTGGTAGTATAGCGCCTGATAGAATGTGGTCTGATAAATCGACCGCAGCATCTCCTAAGTGCTTACCCCTCCGCCTCGTGCCTTGAGACGAGCATTCTCATCTCGTAGCTGCGACACCTCAGCTTGGTGCTGTGTAGTTGCATCCTATAACGTCTGCACTTGAGCTCGTATATGATCTCTCTCTGTCCAGAGAGTAGCCATATCATTACTCTCTCCAATATCAACACCCTTGCCCCTATCAGGCAATGGTGGCCTCTGTGGAGATGGGGGTCTCGCCTCCCTCCTCTCCCTCTCCATCTGCTGCAGCCTCTCCTATGCCTGTGGCCTCCTCTGCTCTCCTCTGCCGTGACCCCGGGCTGCCTCTACCACCACCTGGAACCGCCTCCCTATTCGACGCACAACTGCGTGGATCGGTCCCTGAGCCCTCATCATCCGAGGAGGGCGGATGCCTGCATACCAGGCATCGTAGCCATCGGCTACCCCTACATCGTCCCCATCCACTGGCTGAATGGGGGCATCATCCGCGTCCTGACTCTAGAATCGTTGCATATCTGGAGCCCCGCTAACTATGGTGTTATCCCGGACAGTCTAAGAAAACTCATAATCCTTGAGAGATGGGATCCCCTGCTGTAGACCGAACTGTCTCAAAACTTGGTCATAGCGGTGGAGCTCCACCTCTCCCCTCTCCATCCGTAGCCAGCAGACTTGCCTGATGTGAGCCAGCTCCTGTCCGTCCTCTGGACACCTTGGATGCTCTCTCCATGGCCTCTAGGTGATCTGGTCTGGGACCAAGTCATCCAGTAGTCTCCGAGACACCGACAGGTCGATCCGTCGTTGTGCCCCTCTTCGAAGCCACCAGTAGAAGACTCGGGGCCTCTCCCCGTCAACCCCTGTCAGTGGAAGCCCTATCAGCCTCCACACCGCAATGTGCTCCCAACACCAAACCTATAGAAGCGATGTCATAACCAGACATCGACCGCCCTTGTATACGACCCCATGCAGGATCCTATACAATCGCCATAGAACAAAGCTGCCCCAAGCAAATCTGTAGCCATGGTCGCGCATGTCGTAGATCACATCTGCCAGCATCCATGGTACCCTACATCCAATCTGGTGGCACAGCAGAAGTCCACCAACCACCCCATCCAAAACTCGTGTCAGTGTAGATGCCCCAGGCATCTGGCACAGTGCCTCGATGTTCACTCCGCCCTTCTCCAGGGCGAAGCTCGGGTCACCGTAGAGTCATCCCATCGCGTGGCCCTGATTTGCCGTAGGTGTGATCATCCTCCCTTGTATGGGGATTCTAAGAATCCTCCATACATCCTCTAGTGTGGGAGTCATCTCCCCTATCGATAATCGGAAGCATGAAGAGCTCGGGTACCACCTCTCTACTAGGGTCGTCAGTATCCCAATGTCTGTAGATACTTATGGCATCTCTGCCACATGTAGTAAGTCGGCCTGTGCCAGTTGATCTCGCTATGCCTGTGTCAGAGCGTCCAAGTCATCTCTTAATCATCCATATTTCCACTCTCTGCTCTTTAGTAATCTTCTCTGCAAGCATAAACAACCAAAACAACAAACAATCATTAATAACAATTTTAGCAATCAATAATGCAACTTAAAGATCAATTTTTTGCAATTGATGATATCACCCACTATTGGCCGATATCATCCGAAATTTGAGCAAAATCGTCTTCGATTTTGCGTGTCTAAATCGTCTCTAATTTGACGAAATCGTCCCTTTTTTGCAGATTTCGCCCTTGGGCGAAATTGACGAACTTGAGACGATTTCATCGAACTAGGGACGATTTCGTCCGGACGACGTCGATGGCCAAAAATGGCCGCGATGCTCAAAATTCATCTTAAAATCTATCTAAAAAGCATGTAAAATCAAATTAAATCAATTCTAGATCAGTTTAAACCCTTAACCGTAGACCGCGGCGGACCTCTGCAGATCTATGCGCTATCTCTACCATTTTTTCTCCAGAGCTCTCAAAACAGTAAAATGAACAGTAACAATGAATTAGGTTTTTACCCTATTTTTCTTAATTTTATTCAAAATAATTCAACAATAATTTTTGCTTTTTCATGTTTTTACCGCAAACGTTCGATTTGGGTAAAAACACGGAGGGGGCACCATAGTAAGCTGTCGTACGATTCGACCAAGAATCGTCACCTAAAAATGGGAATAATTTTTTGCTTTCTCGTAGATCAAGAAGAACTCATCTTTAAGGCATTTTCTTCGGAAAATTCGCTAAAGAGGGGGCAAAATGTAGCACCCTAAAATTGGCGCAGTAAAATTGGAATAATTACATTCACCTTAGTAAATAAATTTAAATTCAAATTTAACCTCCCAAACCGCCCGTATAACCGCTGAGAAACCCGTTTCCTCCTTTTTCGCATCATTTTTAGCAGTTGTTTTGACCGTTTGACGATATCGTCTCCGATCAGACGATATCGCCTCGCAGTTTGACGATCTCGTCCGGACTAGAACGCCCGTGACGATTTCGTCGCAAAACTAAATTTGCATAGTTGGAATCCGTTCCAACGGGTCTCCAATCCGGACGAAGCATGTCCGCACCATTGGGACCCTTCCCCGTTGGAGATCTCCCAAATTGGGATGATCTCCAACCTCCCAACAACTATCCTATGCCTATTTAACTCTAAGACTTTTCCCTCCCCAACCCCTGGCTGAATTTTTATGCAAATTGAACCCTTATGCTCTAAAACATCGTAATTCATATTTTGCATTAGTCCTATAGTCATTTCATTGTAGGTACACCACTGGTTTTCAGCCGGAGCCAGCACCTATCGTAGCCGACGAACCTGTCAAGATCAAAGGCGATCTTGTCAAATTCGGGACGATCTCATACTGATGCGAGACGATTTCGACTGCAGCACACATCGAGGCAATCAGTGCCTAGAGTTTGCTCTTCTATCTCTCTTTTTTGTCATTTTATGCTATAAATTAGATTGTTTATTCAGTTTTTATACTATATTGCATCTGGAGTTCACCCATTTTGTCTATTTTGCATATTAAGATCATATTCTGCTATCTAAACACAGTGATTTGCATTTACTTCTGTTCTTGTATATTGTTCAACACTCATATTACTGTTTTACATAATTTGCCCCTGTTTGCAAAATAGAATTTCTTGTGTTTCGCATCTGTTTGTTGTTTTGCAGGTCTCTGATGAATTCGTCTGACGAATTCGTCAGATTGTAGACGATCCTATCAGTTTAGACGATTTTATCAAATTGAAGGCGATTTTGTTGAATTGCAGACGATCCAGACTGCTTCAAGCTTCAGAAAATCCATCAGACTTCCGGATCAGGTAATCTTCATTGGCCTCCTGCAAATTCTCTCGTCTTTGTTTTCCTTTCGTTTGCTGTATGCATTTAAATTGCATTTTCATGTAGTTTAAGTTAGAATCATTCAGCAAAACCTAGGATGAATGTTTAAAAATAAAACGAACTCATCAAAACTGATTCCCAAAACCTAGGCGTGGAAACTGCCGTCAAATGTTTCCTGGTGAACCCACCATCCGTCGAAAAACCATCAAAATGCACCTCCCTTGAGAGGCGGGACCTTCGCAAAGTCCTCTCATCCGAGGTACCACACCATCCTTTTCCCATCCTCCTTCCGGACGCGGATCCAATAGCCTGAAGGTAGGGGTGCGAAAAATTTGGAGCGATACAAGAATTTTACCTAAAATTAAAACTCAACAAACGTAAGGGTTTTAAAAATATACCTCTTTGGGATGAATAAGTTGAGTGATGCATAGTTCCCGTACCAAGGGTAGCGCATGAAAACAAAAAAACAAAAATGTACCTTCAACATAGGAACGTAGGTTGAGTGACGGTAGTCCATACAATAGAAAACAAACAGTTTTAAAGTCCTTGGCCATCGGAATCTTATTTCTACTAAGATCAAGTATGGACATTAATTTATGTGATGTTGTGAGTTTGGTTAAATATTTTCAATATTTGGAATTTATCTGTCTATGAACAATCTAGTCTGTCCTTTTGAAATTCTGTCCATGTTAATATGTCTCTAGTCCAGTCTGTCTGTGAAGAATCCATTTGGTTGCAGCGTCGAATCAATCACACGTGATCATTGTACATGTAGTGAACAACACCAACTGCAACGAGACTTCAAATGGGTTTGTCAAAACACCTGCTTTCAAATTATTAAGAACATCTATGCTAAGCGAGTGCCTCAGCTATGTTGCATAGAAGTTAAGTATGGGCTGCCAAACTTGTTGCCACCAACAGAAACCTAAGAAGGGATTATGGTCTCCTGACGAGGACAGCAAATTAATTGCTTATATTACAAAGCATGGGCCTCGATGTTGGAGCATAGTGCCCAGCTTGGCAGGTATCTTTCTCTTTCTCTTAATGTTATTGGGTTTACATACTTTCTAAAGTTTAAATATTAGCAAGGTTCTTCGTATCATAGACAGATATTAGACTGGATCGAAATCCTAATATGTATTTTTTTTATATATTTAAACAGAAGGTAATAAATAATGATGAATTAGTGTTAGAAAAATAAACCCAGATTTCACGTCTGTGTCCAACTGCGCCTCAAAACTGGGCGAAGTTTGCACTTCGGGCCTACTGACGGACTTCGCCCGAAACTGGGTGAAGTTTGCACTTCGGTAGCGAAGTTGGAAAGGCTTCTTCGAGACTTGCCCAACTTCGGCCTTGGAGTATTTTCTTGACTTCTTCGTCTTGCGCGACGCGGCTGGGTTTGCCTGGCTTGGCAACACCCGTATGAGAAGAGAGAGACGCCGGAACAGAGAGCAATCAACTTTAGCACAATAAAACTGTAAACCCTAAAGATGCCACAAACTACAGCAAACTTTATTCATATGAAAAATTAGGGTTACAAAAATTCCTCAACCAAGGAAATAACAACATCTGCAGGCTACATTGTAGGATAAACTAAACAGGGGAAATATCGAGTCTGCTGCTCGGACATTAATTAGCTAAGCCACACTGCTCACTGAATCACTCACCCTCCTTTCTTTGCTCTAATCTCTTCACCTCCTCTTTCACGAACTTCTCTCATACACCCACTAATTTGTCTGAAGACCCGAACCACCTTTTATAGCCACAGGGAGAGGAGGATAAGGGTTATCCTCTGACAGCTTCGGATAAGGGTTATCCTCTGATAGGCCCTCAACTAGGGTTTCTGACTAATCATCGACTTGGCATTAACTCGCCTGACCAAACGTCGAACTGGCATTAACTTCTACGACGATGGGATCTGTCAGGTGTCACATCTGTTAGAAGGTAGGTGTGACGTCATGTCACACTTTTGCCAAAATCTTGGACTGCGGGAGTGCGGAAAAAGTGTGACATGACGTCACACCTACCTTCTGACAAATGTGACACCTGACAGATCCCATCACCGCAGAAGTTAATGCCAGTTCGGCGTTTGGTCAGGCGAGTTAATGCCAAGTCGGTGATTAGTCAAAAACCCTAGTTGAGGGCCTGTCAGAGGATAACCCTTATACTCCTCTCCTCACGGCTATAAAATGCGGTTCGGGTCTTCAGATAAATAAGTGGGTGTATGAGAGATTAGAGCAGAGAAAGGAGGGCGAGCGATTCAGTGAGCAGTGTGGCTCAGCTGATTAATGTCCGAGCAGCAAACTCAACATTTCCCCTGTTTAGTTTATCCTGCAGTGTAGCCTGCAAATGTTGTTATTTCCTCGGTTGAGGAATTTCTGTAACCCTAGTTTTTCATATGAATAAAGTTTGTTGTAGTTTGTGGCATCTTTAAGGTTTACAGTTTTATTGTGCTAAAGTTGATTGCTCTCTGTTCTGGTGTCTCTCTCTTCTCATACGGGTGTTGTCAAGCCATGCAAACCCAGTCGCACTACGCAAGACGAAGAAGTCAAGAAAAGACTCCAAGGCCGAAGTTGGGCAAGTCTCGAAGAAGCCTTTCCAACTTCGCTGCCGAAGTGCAAACTTCGCCCAGTTTCGGGCGAAGTCCGTCAGCAGGCCCGAAGTGCAAACTTCGCCCAGTTTCGGGCGAAGTCTGTCGGCGGCCCCGAAGTTCGAACTTCGCCCAGTTTCGGGTGAAGTCCATCGGTGGCCCCGAAGTGCAAACTTCACCCAGTTTTGGGTGAAGTCCGTGCGCCGACGTTCAAACTTCGCCCGGTTTCGGGTGAAGTCCGTCGGCGCCCGACGTTCGTACTTTGCCCTTTCTCGGGCGAAGTTCGTCGGTGCCCCGACAACCGCACTGCGCCGCAACGCTGAGCGCAGTTCGGGACGTCCGACTTCAGCGGCGAGAAGAAAAAAGGAATAAAATTCTTCAATTAGTTTATAAAGTTATTATTTATTACGTAATGCTATATAAAAAAACATTCAAACCTCAACCTCGATATTTTTGTGCGATTGATCAGCAAACCATGTACTGATATATTCTTTCTTCATTTTTCGTATGACCTCATATGCCATTTATTTTGATATATAATTATGTGTGGATAACATTCAACTGTACGTCTGAATCTCTAGTGCTATTTTTGGTGTGTCGTATTTATTCAGGTTTGCAGAGATGCGGGCATAGTTGCAGACTCAGATGGCTCAACTACTTGAGACCCGACCTGAAACGCGGTGCCTTCTCCCATATGGAAGAAATGCTTATCATCCAAGCCCATACAATCCTGGGAAACAGGTAAAAATCTTTGAGAGCCATAACATATTATTACAACTTAGTTAAATGTAGCGTAATCTAAATGCGTTCCGATTAAACAGATGGTCCATGATTGCGAAGCTGCTTTCGGGACGAACAGATAACGAGATTAAAAACTTTTGGAATTCGGTTATTAAGAAAAATGGGATTCGTATGGGCATGCTTTCAATCTATAACAGAACGGATGATTCCTTGCCCGTATGGCAGATCGATGAGAAAACTACAACTTCTACGAAACATATTTTTATGATAGATTTGCCTTTTGTGACTCATTATGTGTATCGTATATTGCTTATGTTTTTGTTGATTTCCTGATGGCCATACTTATATTTGATTTGAAAGCCCTAAAATAGTAATACATTACCTATTCGTCTATCGATCTCAATCCGTTAGGTACTCTTTACCAAGTTTGATTGAATCTGATATTAAATTCAACCATGTATTCCTAAGGATGCTTCTAGATAATGGTAAATTGATTTATTAGGAATAATGGGTTTGCATGTTCATTGAACTCTTATACTAGTTTACCTACAAGTTGGGCACAAGTAGATATACTTTGGTTGTCGAGGGTTCTATACCAGTAGAGCATTTTTTGCTTTCAAGGAAATAACTAGCAATCTTATCATAACATCTTTCTCAGTAATGTTATGTATCATGGCAAGAACTGTTACATCTTGGCAATGTTCATAGGCCATCTTTCCAGTACCATCATGTTGGGGTAATGCTTTCAAGGTTGTTGCTAGAATCGGGTGTTGAGCTACTAGATTTAGGGGGCCTATATATTTCCATAAAAAGTAAGGTAAATTTGGCTGATTTATAACCATTGTAGCAATGGTTATACCAAATATTATGGGTATATGAGTAGTTGGAGTTAACGTTCCACTAGCAGTAGTACTAGGGAAGGTTGTAGGGGAAATATTTGCATATCTTGTATTAACAGTATATGAAAAAGTTGTTGTAGAAACTAACACAGGATTAGCTCTAAGGCTACCAAGGTGTAATTCGAAGAAATTGATGGGTTCTTCTAATTTTTTTCTTTAGATCTAGTTATCATAAAAGATGGTATTCAACCAGAAAGTAGCTAAAGGCTTTCTTAGGGTTCCTTTCTTGAGAGGAGTCTCTAGGTGATTATAAAAAATAAACAAAGCACATATCACCAAGACTTTGATCTGTATACTATGTGGAATTGTGTCCCACTAGGTGTGCCAAAAATTGTTGGAGAAAAATTTGCCTTTGGTTACATTTACATCCAAGAATTTGCCACCATTGAAATACCAAGTTAAATCTGAGTTTACCGAATTCAATCTCCAAAGGAGGATGGTTCCTTGCTTCCTTGGAAAAAGGGAGAGGGAGGAAAATGCATAAAGAGAGGGAAATATATCTATTTCTAGAAGCGTCTAAACAGTGCAGATTAGATAACAGGAAAGCAACTTTAACAAACTTTTATAGAGAAGCATATATCTAAATTATAAAACAAAGCAACTAATCATCTGTTATAATTCTACTCAAGCATAAGTCTATTGGAATGGTTAATTTCAGAGTTAGCAGAACTAATACCACAAAAAATTAGAATAAGAATTAAAGTAAGTTATATTCAACCTAACTTTACGTAGTAATCAATAATCCATACATTCTTGATAATACACTAGTGAGTTAGAAACCAGAATGGATGATCTTTTATTAGATTTCAACAATCTATGTACATTGCCTTGCAAACATCTAAGAGCCAACCTTTTTTTTTGGTTTCTCATACTATATATAATAGTTTTTACATAACAAAAAATATAAAAATTGTTACAATAGTATACCCGTAGGCTCATTCTGGTAGAGTGGTGGTTAGGAGAGTATGGGGCCTTCAATTGGAAATTGTTAAGACCTTGTTGCATCGATCTGCTTTTATCTCCATAAAGGCATCGTGGTCCAACTATCTTTTACTACAAAATATCACATTGTTGCGACTATTTTCCTTTGTTTGGCCCTTGGTTTCAAAATGTTGTGTTGTCACAATACTTTTCCTTTGCTTGGCCCTTCACTTCAAAATGTCGCTTTGTCATGATAATTTTTCTTTGCTTGGTCCTTGGCTTCAAAATGTCATGTTGTTATGATAATTTTCCTTTGCTTGGCTCTTGGTTTCAAAATTTTGTGTTGTCACGACAATTTTTCTTTGATTGGCTCTTGGATTCAAAATTTTGTGTTGTCACAACAATTTTTCTTTGCTTGGCTCTTGGATTCAAAATGTCACGTTTTCGCGATAATTTTCCTTTTCTTGGCCCTTGGCTTCAAAATGTTGCGTTGTCGTGACAATTTTCATTTTCTTGGTCCTTGGCTTCAAAATGTTGTGCTATCATGACAATTTTCCTTTGCTTGGTTCTTGGCTTCAAAATTTCACACTGTTGCGACAATTTTCCTGTGCTTGGCCCTTGGCTTCAAAATATCGTATTATCGTGACAATTTTCATTAGTGAAATCTCAAGAAAACTACTTCTTACTCCCCTAGATATGGTCATTTTGACCAACATGTCTTCTCCTTTTCACTCCTTCATATCATGTTAAGGAGGAATTATTAAGATGTGTGCAATCTAAATATATTGACCAAGAACATATATTTTATGATTTAAACATATGTAAAGTCTAGCATAAATCACTACAAAATATATTTTATTAATATTTAATGTAACTAACCCAATGGGCATTGGATAAACCATTTTCATGGTTAATATTCACTAAACCTTCTTAATGGTTAATATATTAAGCAAAAAGGTTTAGTAATTTGTAATTATTCTTGATTCGACAACATGGGTTATGATATATAATAATTTATTATTGATGTTTAGATGTTTGCTATAAATAACCCTCAACCATTAGATCCATTAAATTAGTGCAATGTCGTTTGATCATGGTGGCTAGTACTCAAAGGTATCCACCCATGTGTGTTTATTGCTCATTATTTCCTTTCTCTTTATTTTCTTGTATAAGGTTTGATTCAATATTCTAGTGTTGGTTATTTTTGAAGAGCATTTTGAAAAGACAAAATTATTAAAATATTATTCAAACCTTTCTTAGTAATCAAGGTAATAAAAGTATAATAGTTTCACATGTAGAAACCATATTAAATCATTTTCATCTCATTATTAAATATATTCCAAAATTTTAAGGGAAGGTCTTACAAAATCCGTAAGAGTAGGTGTCCTGTTAGGCTAGAAATAGAAAATACATGTTGTAGATCCTCTCTGAAGATTTTTCTAATGAATATTTTGTCCTATATTTTATTTAGAGTTGAAGGCATAGTCTATAAAAGTTCACTTGAGTCTCATTTTCCTACACAAATTTTGATATAATATCTTTGAAATAATTGATTTTACTTTATGATTTATTTTTATTTTTCAATAATTTTTCCATTTAGAGTTGAAATATTTTTGATATGATGAGAGGATAAATTTGGTTTTGTAGTAGCATGAAAATTTTATATTTCTATAAGCTTTTTAAAGCCATCTTTCTTTATGTTTATCATGAAATATGACTCTATCATTACATTATGTTATGATAATATACGAAGGGTCCATATTGTACCCAACATCATAGAATAAGGATTCATATTGCATGATGAAAATGAATTATATTAGAAGTTGTATACCACTAATTATAAGATATGTTTAGATTAAATTAAATCAAAATTTATTTGATGCGTGGTTTATATATTTTTACATCAATATATGTATGTATACATATATACATATCCATACATACAAGCCCATATACACATAAACACCCATGCCTTAGAGGAAATACCTTACATGGAGTTGAAGACTCTTTCATCTTGATTAAGAAAATTCTACTTTTAAATTATTCTATGATGGAACTACATAATATTTGGTCTTACTTGCAATAAGAGACTATATTTGTGTTTGATATTTGTGACTTTTTTAAAACTAGAAAATCTTTGATCTAATCTATTTCTATTATAATGACTCTCTTGATCCAAAAATGAGTTTTTCTCATGAACAAAACTTTTTGTTTCATTCTCAATCATTTTAACATTGAAATCACTTAAAACATGTTTGGATTCAAAGTATTTATGGTATGTAAATGCAATATTTGTATAATCAATATTGTTCTCTTAATTCAAATTTACTCTTAATGTATTTTGAAATACTCATACCAAAATATATTCAACATTACTAGCTAACCCCTCTTGGATGAATTCTTCTAGAGTATTATCACTATATTATTCAAAAACTTTTTAATGATTGGTTTCAAAAAGCCCAACCCATAGTCAAAATTTATCTATAGTTTTTGTCTTCATAGAAAACTCTCCATGATCTTAAATATAAGCCTTCTCTTCCTCCACAATAGGAGATACTACTTTTTCTCATCCTTAATTTTTGAACTAGAGAAAAAAAAACCTTGCAAAAGAATTTCATTAAATAATTTAATTGGATTTTTACTTTAATTTAATGCGCTTTTGAATCTTTCAAAAATATTTCTAGTACCTATTGAACTTTCATATTGACCTTTAATTTTTAAGAAATGTTAGATGGATCATCTTGTACTTAATAATCATAATTCTTTTTATTTTTTATTGGCAAAATATTATTTTTTTCAACTATAATATTATTTTATATATATATATATATATATATATATATATATATATATATATATATATATAAAAATGATATGTATTTTTTCCTATGAAAGTCATTTATTTTTCAAAAAATTTAAATCTAAACATAAACTCACATTATCCTTGCATTAGCTCCTTTTACTTTAAATTTTAATTATTTCACTAACATTTTTTAAGCTAAATAAAGCAACTTTATTTAACAAATTAAAATGTTCTTAATATAACCTTTAAACTTTAATTAATAAAAGATAAAACTTTAACATAATTTTAAAAAAAGAGGTCTGAGGTGCAGACTAATTGGTTCATTCAAACCCCATAAGGGGTGGAGATCCAAGGTTCAAATCTCGGGTCTCGTTGGACTGAATGCTTGTCCCTTTCTGGTGCTTTCAGTGGTGTAAAAGGTTTAAAATGATTGTGGCATGGCGATTATAGGGGCGGACTGCGCGAAGATCTGTGTGATAGCTTTGGGTGCAAACAACACAAAATAATGTGATGACCATAAAAAATCTGAACAGCCTACCGGATTCATGGCGGCTACCGATATCTCATGAGACAAACTAAAAATTTTAAAAATAAAACAACTATATTTAAAAAATTAAAATGTTCTCAATGTAACCCTTAGACTTTAATTAATCAACAATAGAATTTTATCTAAAATTAAAACTCAACAAACGTAAGGGTTTTAAAAATATACCTCTTTGGGACGAATAAGTTGAGTGATGCATAGTTCCCGTACCAAGGGTAGCGCATGAAAACAAAAAAACAAAAATGTACCTTTAACATAGGAACATAGGTTGAGTGACGGTAGTCCATACTATAGAAAACAAACAGTTTTAAAGTCCTTGGCCATCGGAATCTTATTTCTACTAAGATCAAGTATGGACATTAATTTATGTGATGTTGTGAGTTTGGTTAAATATTTTCAATATTTGGAATTTATCTGTCTGTGAACAATCCAGTCTGTCCTTTTGGAATTCTGTCCACGTTAATACCAGTCTCTAGTCTTGTCTGTCTGTGAAGGATCCAGTCTGTCTGTGAAGGATCCATTTGGTTGCAGCGTCGAATCAATCACACGTGATCGTTGTACATGTAGTGAACAACACCAACTGCAACGAGACTTCAAATGGGTTTGGCAAAACACCTGCTTTCAAATTATTAAGAACATCTGTGCTAAGCGAGTGCCTCAGCTACGTTGCACAGAAGTTAAGTATGGGCTGCCAAACTTGTTGCCACCAACAGAAACCTAAGAAGGGATTATGGTCTCCTGACGAGGACAGCAAATTAATTGCTTATATTACAAAGCATGGGCCTCGATGTTGGAGCGCAGTGCCCAGCTTGGCAGGTATCTTTCTCTTTCTCTTAATGTTATTGGGTTTACATACTTTCTAAAGTTTAAATATTAGCAAGGTTCTTCGTATCATAGACAGATATTAGACTGGATCGAAATCCTAATATATATATTTTTTATATATTTAAACAGCAGGTAATAAATAATGATGAATTAGTTTGTAAATTTAAAATCTTATCACAAACATCATTTTCAGCAAGCTCAAGACCTAAGTCTTTCATGGAGTTAACAACCTCATCCATACGAAGCATGTAGTCACTAATATTTTCATCATCATTCATCTTGAGTTGTTCAAACATACCTTTGAAGTGTCTCAACTTGGCCTTTCTGACATTTGTATCACCTGTATGAACCACCTTCAACTGTTTCCACATTTCACTAGCTGTCTTGCAGTGAATCACTTTGGTGAGATCTGCTTTCTGTAAGCCTTTCAGGATTGCATTCATTGCTTTTGAATTGTTGTGATGTAGGAGCCTTTCTTCTTTAGTATTAGGACCATGTACAGGGAATAGTGTACTCATCTTCAATTACTTCCCATACCTCATTACCAAGTGCCATTAGATGAACCTTCATCCTTGCACTCCAAAGACCAAAATCTGACCCATCAAGAATAGGTGTTGCATTACCACTTGAATGATCCATTGTGTTCTTTACTAGCTTTTCCTTCAAGTTGTTAAACTTTTCGAAGGCACCTGCTCTGATACCAATTGAAGAACACAAGCTTATACTGAGAGGGGGGGTGAACAAGTATAAGACCTCTTTTTACTTTTTCCTTTATACTTCAAAATAGTAAAGCAATATACCCAAAGCAATATCAAAACAATGCACAATATCATCCACAAAGTGACACCAATTTTAACATGGTTCACCCTGAAAGCTTGGGCTACGTCCACAAAACTTTTCTCTAAAAGTTATCTCAAAGTTCTTTGGGAAACCTTCCCAATTACAATGTTTATGAGCCTCGAACCAAAGGAGATACCTTCCCCCAATCTGAATTTATGAGCCTTCGCTCAAAGGAGATACCTTCCCCTCTATCTAAATTTATGATCCTCTGCTCAAAGGAGATACCTTCCCATCTGCTATGGATATGATCCCTTAGAAGATCAACTGCCTCTACCTCTTGCCAGACACGTGGAACTCCTTTCCACCGAAGACCTCCTGTCCTCAATGCTTAGCCTAAGAGACCTCTGCCTTCTATGATCACGTCCACAGCAGCTCAGCAACTTGTACCAAACACAGTCAGTCGGTCTAGTACAAGTCTTCCTCTGTCTGTCAGATCTGTCCAACACTTGAACAAATCAATCCTCTACACACAAGCCTTCTCAAAGACTTGCCAAATCTGTCCTCAGGTTCTTCTCAAAGAACCAATGCTCCTCTGTCCTCAAGTTCTCTGATAGAACTCTCAAAACTCAGCTCACAAGTCCTCTGCTAGGACCTGTCCAAATCTGCTCACAAGTCCCCATCGAAACCTGTCCAAAAACCTCACAAGTTCATCAAGAAAAACTTGCTTAGCATGAACTCACAAAGAGAATTGTTAGAGACCCAATGTGATTCATCAACCTCATAGAAGCATAAAGAGAATTGTTAGAGACTCAATATGTTCTATACTTAACTCCCAATCTCAATCTCAAATCTCATAGAATCATAAAGAGAATTGTTAGAGACTCAATATGTTCTATACTTAACTCTCAATATCAATCTCAACTCAATCTCAATCTCAAAAGAATAAGATAGATGTAGTATGCTTTTCTCAAGAACATGAAACACAACCCAACAATTGCCAACCATGCAATATCTCATATAACAATGATACTCATGTTCTTTCCACAACCAATATCTTTTCTCAACCAATTAGGGCTTTAACAACAATGCTTATAGACAAGGTTTAACCAACATCATTCAACTCAATCATTAACCTTGAAGCATTAACAACCAATCACTACATGAAAGAAAAGGAAACTAGTAGAAATCCTTTTCACTCCAAAGATATTTAGAAAAATACACCAAACACAATATACAAATGAAATGGAAGAATGTTGCCCAAATACACTTTACTTGGAGTAGAAGAGAGAACTCAAAACCTATCACAACACTAACTCTCAATTTTCAACCAATTAGAGTTAGCAACTATACAACAATATACAATAATGAAGATCCAAATTAACACCTTATTTCTCCAACTTAATAACAACCACCACAAGTATAATATACAAACAAAGTAAAACCTCTTTACACCTTATTACTCCACATAAGCATTAAACATCAATAAAATAATGTCAAAGCAAAATATGACAACTTAACCTTATACCTCCATCAATTATATTTGCCAAGTCAACTCAAAATACTCCAAGCAAATAATAAAAGATATACCTTGGCCAACCTTAGTTCTCCAACCTTTGGAGAAAATGAATAACACCACCACAAATGCTAAAGCGCTTTCATTGCTGCTATCCTCGTGCATCACGACCAAGACGAAATTGCCCACAACATGGGTCAAACTTGGCACCTCCGCCCAACGCTTCTTCACTCAACACACCACCACCATTGGAGCACAAGTGCCCAATGAAAAATATAATGTAATCCTATGTGTTGTCTTCCTTCAATCGCCAAGGATTTGAAAACGTAAACGTTTTCCTCAAGCCACCACCATCATCATGAGCGCTGTCCAAAAACGTAACTCCCAGAAAACATAGTTCGCAGTCTTATCAAATGTCAGAGAAACGCAATCTGCCGGACGTCAAGCGCAAGAAAAGCTTGGGCAATTCAATATGGATGGACAACGAAATACAGCGAAAAACATCGCTTTTACGGAGGACACAAAGCTACGAAATTGCATCGATCGAAGGTACCATTACTTTAGAAAATCATCCCCACTTATATAGCCATTTCTCCTTAATTGTTTGACGTCGGCGCTCCTCCAACGATGGCAACACGTCGGCGAATGAATTCTTTATGTGCGTCGCTTAAGGGTTAAAAGACCCTTTAATAATAATTAAAATAATAATTATTATTATTTTATTAATAATAAATTAAACTTAGACCTTTGTCAAAGGTTTGAGTTAATTTAATTATTAATAATAAACATGGACCTTCAAGGTTTTTCAAGAAGTAAAAACCTTTGCATTAAGTTAAGCTTGGTTTTAATAAAAACCCTTAATGAGTCCAAATGGTTTTAAGAAAAACCTTTAACCTTGTCACCATGGTTTTAATAAAAACCCTTTAACATTATGAAGCTTCTCAAGATATTTTTGACATCACACTCTTTTTGATATCAACACAAAAATGCCTTTTGACATCAATGACAACTTATACACTTGAGCAAAGGCAATGTACCCAAAGTACCCAAAATTGCCAACAATCTCCCCCTTTGTCATTGATGGCAAACCTTTACTGAAAACACTTCTCAAGAGCCAAAACTGAAACCAACTGTGCTAACAACTGAGAGACTGTGCCCACAACTGAGAATCTTCCTTTGAAGTTTTGCTCCCCCTGACTTGAAGCTTTCCTCTTCACTTTGAAGCTCTCCCCCTTACTCATATCTCTCCCCCTTTGTCATCAATGGCAAAGGGCCACCTTTGGGGCTCGGGACTAAGAATGAGCCTCTTAGCTTAGTCCCTCCCCCACCTCCTGATGAGGTGATTAATTCTGGGGTGGGAGTAAAACTCCCATTAGGCACTGATCATCATCAGCGTCTATAACTTCCTTGTCGGGCCTTCTCTTGAACTCTTTGTCCATATTCCTGTTCTTGTCATTGTTCTTGTTCTTGTTCTCATCCCTGTTCTTGTCCATGCCTTGATCCTTGGACCTGATCATGCCACTGTTCCTGTTCCTGTATTCTGGAATTTCAGCTCTACATTGTCTGATTATGTGACCTTCATTGTTGCACTTGAAACACTTGACGATGTTGTTTCTCTGAGGTAAACCTGATCTTTGAATCCACCTGTTCTGACCAAACCTGTTCTGCCAAACTGTTCTGACCAAACCTGTTCGACCAAACCTATTTCGACCAAACCTGTTCTGACCAAACTTGTTCCTGTTATTTGCCTTGCAATAAACTGCCTTGTGCCCAAACTGTTGACAAGAGTAGCAATACCCTTGAAAGTAACTAGCACTTCTGAAATTGTCATTTACCTTCTTCACTTGAGCCATGCAATGTGAAGCCATGTGACCAAACCTGTGACAAGCAAAACATCTGCCTTGAAACTTTCCTTTATTTGACCTCTTGGGTCCTGAAAACTTCTTCTTCTCATTCTGAATTCTGTTTTCTGTTTATGTGCATCTATCATTCAAGGACTCATGATCTGAAATACTTTCCTCATCAGAACTCTCTTCCTTTTGGAGTCTCTTACTAGACTCTCCAACTTGTTCCTTGTGTGGCTTAACAAAACCAAGGCCTGTTTTATCTGTTGTCTTTCTTTGACCTTTGATGAGTGACTTAACCTTTTTGGAGCTATCTTGAAACTCTGTAAAGCTTATCCTTGTACTCTTTAGTTTCCTCTTTCAAAGAAGCCATTTTCTGTTCTAACTCACTATACTCAAGAACCTTAGACTCTAACTCATCCTTGAGTTCTTGTGTCTTAGCTATAGAGAAATCAAGATTTTCTATAAGATCATCTCTCTCCATACAACATTCATCTAACTTATCCTTGAGTCTAGCATTCTTCTTTCTTTCCTTTTTCAAAGCACTAAGAGCACTAATAAGTTCACTTTCAAGATCCTTTATTTGATTGCTTTTTGAATCATCAAAGCCTTTTTCAGATTTCTTATCACTAGAGGTGCTACCCTTTTCAAAAACCATACATGCATCTTCCTTATAGTTTTCTGAAGCATCCTCATACATACTAGAAACCAAATCATTATTTGTGCAATCATCCTCAAGGTGACCAAAATTTCCACATCTAAGACATTTCATGATAATGAATCTATGTTTCGGTTCTTCCTCTTTTTCTCATATGAACAACATCTCATTTTCATTATCACTTGAAGAACTTTCACTATCACTACTAGAACACTTACTTGCTTTGTCTAGGTAGAAACTCTTCTTGTGCTTGTGAGAATACCTCTTTCCTTGATTGTTGTGCTCATCTTTGTTCTTCCTGTGATGCTTGTGCTTTTCAGAATCCTTGCTCTTAGAATCCTGTTTATCTTCATCACTTTCATTCTTGGGAACAGTACAATTAGTAGCATAATGACCAAACTTTCCACAATTGAAACATCTTATATTTTTCATACTTTTGTGCTTTCTAGAGAACTTGCCTTTCTTGTTGTAATATGCCTCTTCATCACTAGAAGACTCATCACTATCTTGAAGTTGTTTACCCTTGGATTCCTTGGTAGCCTTGAAAGTCGCCTCTTTCTTGACATCAACCTTCACTTGAGTTCTCAACTCAAATGCTGCAAGTATACTATGGAGCTCATCCTTTTTCAACTTATCCAAATCTTTAGCTTCCTCAATAGCAGAAATATTTTCACTAAATCTATTAGGAAGAGATCTTAAAATCTTATCACAAACATCATTTTCAGCAAGCTCAAGACCTAAGTCTTTCATGGAGTTAACAACCTCATCCATACGAAGCATGTAGTCACTAATATTTTCATCATCATTCATCTTGAGTTGTTCAAACATACCTTTGAAGTGTCTCAACTTGGCCTTTCTGACATTTGTATCACCTGTATGAACCACCTTCAACTGTTTCCACATTTCACTAGTTGTCTTGCGGTGAATCACTTTGGTGAGATCTGCTTTCGTAAGCCTTTCGGGATTGCATTCATTGCTTTTGAATTGCTGTGATGTAGGAGCCTTTCTTCTTTAGTATTAGGACCATGTACAGGAATAGTGTACTCATCTTCAATCACTTCCCATACCTCATTACCAAGTGCCATTAGATGAACCTTCATCCTTGCACTCCAAAGACCAAAATCTGACCCATCAAGAATAGGTGTTGCATTGCCACTTGAATGATCCATTGTGTTCTTTACTAGCTTTTCCTTCAAGCTGTTAAACTTTTCGAAGGCACCCTGCTCCGATACCAATTGAAGAACACAAGCTTATACTGAGAGGGGGGTGAACAGTATAAGACCTCTTTTTACTTTTTCCTTTATACTTCAAAATAGTAAAGCAATATACCCAAAGCAATATCAAAACAATGCACAATATCATCCACAAAGTGACACCAATTTTAACGTGGTTCACCCAGAATGGCTGGGCTACGTCCACAAAACTTTTCTCTAAAAGTTATCTCAAAGTTCTTTGGGAAACCTTCCCAATTACAATGTTTATGAGCCTCGGCCCAAAGGAGATACCTTCCCCCAATCTGAATTTATGAGCCTCTACTCAAAGGAGATACCTTCCCCTCTATCTAAATTTATGAGCCTCTGCTCAAAGGAGATACCTTCCCCTCTGCTCTGGAAATGATCCCTCAGAAGATCAACTACCTCTACCTCTTGCCAGCACGTGGAACTCCTTTCCACCGAAGACCTCCTATCCTCAATGCTTAGCCTAAGAGACCTCTGCCTTCTATGATCACGTCCACAGCAGCTCAGCAACCTGTACCAAACATAGTCAATCGGTCTAGTACAAGTCTTCCTCTGTCTGTCAGATCTGTCCAACACTTGAACAAATCAATCCTCTACACACAAGCCTTCTCAAAGACTTGCCAAATCTGTCCTCAGGTTCTTCTCAAAGAACCAATGCACCTCTATCCTCAAGTTCTCTGATAGAACTCTCAAAACTCAGCTCACAAGTCCTCTGCTAGGACCTGTCCAAATCTGCTCACAAGTCCCCATCGAAACCTGTCCAAAACTGCTCACAAGTCCCCACAAAGTCCATCCAAATCACTCACAAGCTCATCAAGAAAAACTTGCTTAGCATGAACCCACAAAGAGAATTGTTAGAGACCCAATGTGATTCATCAACCTCATAGAAGCATAAAGAGAATTGTTAGAGACTCAATATGTTCTATACTTAACTCCCAATCTCAATCTCAAATCTCATAGAAACATAAAGAGAATTTTAGAGACTCAATATGTTCTATACTTAACTCCCAATATCAATCTCAACTCAATCTCAATCTCAAAAGAATAAGATAGATGTAGTATGCTTTTCTCAAGAACATGAAACACAACCCAACAATTGCCAACCATGCAATATCTCATATAACAATGATACTCATGTTCTTTCCACAACCAATATCTTTTCTCAACCAATTAGGGCTTTAACAACAATGCTTATCAGACAAGGTTTAACCAACATCATTCAACTCAACATTAACCTTGAAGCATTCAACCAATCACTCATAAAAAAAGGAAACAAGTAGAACATCCTTTTCCCTCCAAATATATTTTAGAAAATACACCATCAATAATATAAAATGAAGAAGTGTGCCCATACCTTTATTTGATGAAGAAGTAGAACTCAAAACCTATCACAACACTAACTCTCAATTTCCACCAAGTTAGAGTTAGAACTATACAACAATATACAATAATGAAGATCCAAATTAACACCTTATTTCTCCAACTTAATAACAACCACCACAAGTATAATATACAAACAAAGTAAAACCTCTTTACACCTTATTACTCCACATAAGCATTAAACATCAATAAAATAATGTCAAAGCAAAATATGACAACTTAACCTTATACCTCCATCAATTATATTTGCCAAGTCAACTCAAAATACTCCAAGCAAATAATAAAAGATATACCTTGGCCAACCTTAGTTCTCCAACCTTTGGAGAAAATGAATAACACCACCACAAATGCTAAAGCGCTTTCATTGCTGCTATCCTCGTGCATCACGACCAAGACGAAATTGCCCACAACATGGGTCAAACTTGGCACCTCCGCCCAACGCTTCTTCACTCAACACACCACCACCATTGGAGCACAAGTGCCCAATGAAAAATATAATGTAATCCTATGTGTTGTCTTCCTTCAATCGCCAAGGATTTGAAAACGTAAACGTTTTCCTCAAGCCACCACCATCATCATGAGCGCTGTCCAAAAACGTAACTCCCAAAAAAACATAGTTCGCAGTCTTATCAAATGTCAGAGAAACGCAATCTGTCGGACGTCAAGCGCAAGAAAAGCTTGGGCAATTCAATATGGATGGACAACGAAATACAGCGAAAAACATCGCTTTTACGGAGGACACAGAGCTACGAAATTGCATCGATCGATGGTACCATTACTTTAGAAAATCATCCCCACTTATATAGCCATTTCTCCTTAATTGTTTGACGTCGGCGCTCCTCCAACGATGGCAACACGTCGGCGAATGAATTCTTTATGTGCGTCGCTTAAGGGTTAAAAGACCCTTTAATAATAATTAAAATAATAATTATTATTATTTTATTAATAATAAATTAAACTTAGACCTTTGTCAAAGGTTTGAGTTAATTTAATTATTAATAATAAACATGGACCTTCAAGGTTTTTCAAGAAGTAAAAACCTTTGCATTAAGTTAAGCTTGGTTTTAATAAAAACCCTTAATGAGTCCAAATGGTTTTAAGAAAAACCTTTAACCTTGTCACCATGGTTTTAATAAAAACCCTTTAACATTATGAAGCTTCTCAAGATATTTTTGACATCACACTCTTTTTGATATCAACACAAAAATGCCTTTTGACATCAATGACAACTTATACACTTGAGCAAAGGCAATGTACCCAAAGTACCCAAAATTGCCAACAATCTCCCCCTTTGTCATTGATGGCAAACCTTTACTGAAAACACTTCTCAAGAGCCAAAACTGAAACCAACTGTGCTAACAACTGAGAAACTGTGCCCACAACTGAGAATCTTCCTTTGAAGTTTTGCTCCCCCTGACTTGAAGCTTTCCTCTTCACTTTGAAGCTCTCCCCCTTACTCATATCTCTCCCCCTTTGTCATCAATGGCAAAGGGCCACCTTTGGGGCTCGGGACTAAGAATGAGCCTCTTAGCTTAGTCCCTCCCCCACCTCCCGATGAGGTGATTAATTTCGGGGTGGGAGTAAAACTCCCATTAGGCACTGATCATCATCAGCGTCTATAACTTCCTTGTCGGGCCTTCTCTTGAACTCTTTGTCCATATTCCTGTTCTTGTCACTGTTCTTGTTCTTGTTCTCATCCCTGTTCTTGTCCATGCCTTGATCCTTGGACCTGATCATGCCACTGTTCCTATTCCTGTATTCTAGAATTTCAGCTCTACATTGTCTGATTATGTGACCTTCATTGTTGCACTTGAAACACTTGACGATGTTGTTTCTCTGAGGTAAACCTGATCTTTGAATCCACCTATTCTGACCAAACCTATTCTGACCAAACTTGTTATGACCAACGACAAATTCGACCAAACCTTTTCGACCAAACTTGATTAACCTGTTCCGTTATTTGCCTTGCAATAAACTGCCTTGTGCCCAAACTATTGACAAGAGTAGCAATACCCTTGAAAGAAACTAGCACTTCTGAAATTGTCATTTACCTTCTTCACTTGAGCCATGCAATGTGAAGCCATGTGACCAAACCTGTGACAAGCAAAACATCTGCCTTGAAACTTTCCTTTATTTGACCTCTTGGGTCCTGAAAACTTCTTCTTCTCATTCTGAATTCTGTTTTTCATTTTTGTGCATCTATCATTCAAGGACTCATGATCTGAAATACTTTCCTCATCAGAACTCTCTTCCTTTTGGAGTCTCTTACTAGACTCTCCAACTTGTTCCTTGTGTGGCTTAACAAAACCAAGGCCTATTTTATCTGTTGTCTTTCTTTGACCTTTGATGAGTGACTTAACCTTTTTGGAGCTATCTTGAAACTTGTAAAGCTTATCCTTGTACTCTTTAGTTTCCTCTTTCAAAGAAGCCATTTTCTGTTCTAACTCACTATACTCAAGAACCTTAGACTCTAACTCATCCTTGAGTTCTTGTGTCTTAGCTATAGAGAAATCAAGACTTTCTATAAGATCATCTCTCTCCATACAACATTCATCTAACTTATCCTTGAGTCTAGCATTCTTCTTTCTTTCCTTTTTCAAAGCACTAAGAGCACTAATAAGTTCACTTTCAAGATCCTTTATTTGATTGCTTTTTGAATCATCAAAGCCTTTTTCAGATTTCTTATCACTAGAGGTGCTACCCTTTTCAAAAACCATACATGCATCTTCCTTATAGTTTTCTGAAGCATCCTCATACATACTAGAAACCAAATCATTATTTGTGCAATCATCCTCAAGGTGACCAAAATTTCCACATCTAAGACATTTCATGATAATGAATCTATGTTTCGGTTCTTCCTCTTTTTCTGATATGAACAACATCTCATTTTCATTATCACTTGAAGAACTTTCACTATCACTACTAGAACACTTACTTGCTTTGTCTAGGTAGAAACTCTTCTTGTGCTTGTGAGAATACCTCTTTCCTTGATTGTTGTGCTCATCTTTGTTCTTCCTGTGATGCTTGTGCTTTTCAGAATCCTTGCTCTTAGAATCCTGTTTATCTTCATCACTTTCATTCTTGGGAACAGTATAGTTAGTAGCATAATGACCAAACTTTCCACAATTGAAACATCTTATATTTTTCATACTTTTGTGCTTTCTAGAGAACTTGCCTTTCTTGCTGTAATATGCCTCTTCATCACTAGAAGACTCATCACTATCTTGAAGTTGTTTACCCTTGGAATTCTTTGGTAGCCTTGAAAGTCGCCTCTTTCTTGACATCAACCTTCACTTGAGTTCTCAACTCAAATGCTGCAAGTATACTATGGAGCTCATCCTTTTTCAACTTATCCAAATCTTTAGCTTCCTCAATAGCAAAAATATTTTCACTAAATCTATTAGGAAGAGATCTTAAAATCTTATCACAAACATCATTTTCAGCAAGCTCAAGACCTAAGTCTTTCATGGAGTTAACAACCTCATCCATACGAAGCATGTAGTCACTAATATTTTCATCATCATTCATCTTGAGTTGTTCAAACATACCTTTGAAGTGTCTCAACTTGGCCTTTCTGACATTTGTATCACCTGTATGAACCACCTTCAACTGTTTCCACATTTCACTAGTTGTCTTGCAGTGAATCACTTTGGTGAGATCTGCTTTTCGTAAGCCTTTCAGGATTGCATTCATTGCTTTTGAATTGTTGTGATGTAGGAGCCTTTCTTCTTTAGTATTAGGACCATGTACAGGAATAGTGTACTCATCTTCAATCACTTCCCATACCTCATTCCCAAGTGCCATTAGATGAACCTTCATCCTTGCACTCCAAAGACCAAAATCTGACCCATCAAGAATAGGTGTTGCATTGCCACTTGAATGATCCATTGTGTTCTTTACTAGCTTTTCCTTCAAGTTGTTAAACTTTTCGAAGGCACCTACTCTGATACCAATTGAAGAACACAAGCTTATACTGAGAGGGGGGTGAATAGTATAAGACCTCTTTTTACTTTTTCCTTTATACTTCAAAATAGTAAAGCAATATACCCAAAGCAATATCAAAACAATGCACAATATCATCCACAAAGTGACACCAATTTTAACGTGGTTCACCCAGAATGGCTGGGCTACGTCCACAAAACTTTTCTCTAAAAGTTATCTCAAAGTTCTTTGGGAAACCTTCCCAATTACAATGTTTATGAGCCTCGGCCCAAAGGAGATACCTTCCCCCAATCTAAATTTATGAGCCTCTGCTCAAAGGAGATACCTTCCCCTCTATCTAAATTTATGAGCCTCTGCTCAAAGGAGATACCTTCCCCTCTACTCTGGATATGATCCCTCAGAAGATCAACTGCCTCTACCTCTTGCCAGCACGTGGAACTCCTTTCCACCGAAGACCTCCTGTCCTCAATGCTTAGCCTAAGAGACCTCTGCCTTCTATGATCACGTCCACAGCAGCTCAACAACTTGTACCAAACATAGTCAATCGGTCTAGTACAAGTCTTCCTCTGTCTGTCAGATCTGTCCAACACTTGAACAAATCAATCCTCTACACACAAGCCTTCTCAAAGACTTGCCAAATCTGTCCTCAGGTTCTTCTCAAAGAACCAATGCACCTCTGTCCTCAAGTTCTCTGATAGAACTCTCAAAACTCAGCTCACAAGTCCTCTGCTAGGACCTGTCCAAATCTGCTCACAAGTCCCCACCGAAACCTGTCCAAAACCTCACAAGTCCCCAACTCCAAAAACAAACCCAAAACTCACAAGCTCACCAAGAAAAACTTGCTTAGCATGAACCCACAAAGAGAATTGTTAGAGACCCAATGTGATTCATCAACCTCATAGAAGCATAAAGAGAATTGTTAGAGACTCAATATGTTCTATACTTAACTCCCAATATCAATCTCAAATCTCATAGAAATAAAGAGATTGTTAGAGACTCAATATGTTCTATACTTAACTCCCAATATCAATCTCAACTCAATCTCAATCTCAAAAGAATAAGATAGATGTAGTATGCTTTTCTCAAGAACATGAAACACAACCCAACAATTGCCAACCATGCAATATCTCATATAACAATGATACTCATGTTCTTTCCACAACCAATATCTTTTCTCAACCAATTAGGGCTTTAACAACAATGCTTATAGAACAAGGTTTAACCAAAACCTAATCATTCAACTCAACCCACCCCCCCCCCCCCCAAAAAAAAAAAAAAAAAAAAATCCCCCCCCCCCCCCCAAATATATAAAAAAACACCCACCCCCACACAACCCCCACACAAAAAAAAAAAAACCCCCCCAAACCCACACGGGGGAGGCCCACAAAAAAATAAAAGAAAAAAAAAAAATACCAACAACCCCCCAGGGGACCCCCCCCCCCAAACCCAAAAAACCCACCCAGGGCCCCCCACCCAAACAAGTCTAGACCCACAAAAAAAAACCCTAGTGACAAAGTTCCACTATCTCATTAACCTAAAATTATGCATTCAACCAAAACTCTCATTAAGGATAACAATGCATAAGTAGTCTTCAAAAAAGAAAATAGGATTTACACCTAAAAAGGATACTTAGTTGAATACCTTTTCACTCAAAAATTATTTTAGAAAATACATCAATCATAATAACATAAGAAGAATGTGCCCATACCTTATTTGAGTAGAAGAATGAGAACTCAAAACCTATCACAACACAACTCTCAATCTTCCAACCAAGTTAGGGTTAGCAACTATACAAGAATATAGCAATAATGAAGATCCAAATTAACACCTTATTTCTCCAACTTAATAACAACCACCACAAGTATAATATACAAACAAAGTAAAACCTCTTTACACCTTATTACTCCACATAAGCATTAAACATCAATAAAATAATGTCAAAGCAAAATATGACAACTTAACCTTATACCTCCATCAATTATATTTGCCAAGTCAACTCAAAATACTCCAAGCAAATAATAAAAGATATACCTTGGCCAACCTTAGTTCTCCAACCTTTGGAGAAAATGAATAACACCACCACAAATGCTAAAGCGCTTTCATTGCTGCTATCCTCGTGCATCACGACCAAGACGAAATTGCCCACAACATGGGTCAAACTTGGCACCTCTGCCCAACGCTTCTTCACTCAACACACCACCACCATTGGAGCACAAGTGCCCAATGAAAAATATAATGTAATCCTATGTGTTGTCTTCCTTCAATCGCCAAGGATTTGAAAACGTAAACGTTTTCCTCAAGCCACCACCATCATCATGAGCGCTGTCCAAAAACGTAACTCCCAGAAAACATAGTTCGCAGTCTTATCAAATGTCAGAGAAACGCAATCTGTCGGACGTCAAGCACAAGAAAAGCTTGGGCAATTCAATATGGATGGACAACGAAATACAACGAAAAACATCGCTTTTACGGAGGACACAAAGCTACGAAATTGCATCGATCGATGGTACCATTACTTTAGAAAATCATCCCCACTTATATAGCCATTTCTCCTTAATTGTTTGACGTCGGCGCTCCTCCAACGATGGCAACACGTCGGCGAATGAATTCTTTATGTGCATCGCTTAAGGGTTAAAAGACCCTTTAATAATAATTAAAATAATAATAATTATTATTTTATTAATAATAAATTAAACTTAGACCTTTGTCAAAGGTTTGAGTTAATTTAATTATTAATAATAAACATGGACCTTCAAGGTTTTTCAAGAAGTAAAAACCTTTGCATTAAGTTAAGCTTGGTTTTAATAAAAACCCTTAATGAGTCCAAATGGTTTTAAGAAAAACCTTTAACCTTGTCACCATGGTTTTAATAAAAACCCTTTAACATTATGAAGCTTCTCAAGATATTTTTGACATCACACTCTTTTTGATATCAACACAAAAATGCCTTTTGACATCAATGACAACTTATACACTTGAGCAAAGGCAATGTACCCAAAGTACCCAAAATTGCCAACACTACATAAATAAGAAGCTAGTACACATATAATTTATATTCTAGAAAGGAAAGGCATAAAATATTATCATACAACTTGATGATCATCATTCGGCTTGAGCATATACAAAAATAAAGGAAAGTGCAACATAACATATTAGAGCTAAGTTTACAATAGAGTACAACAATAAAAGAAGAAGTAAACTATTAATATAGAAAATTATAAAGCTAAGAATCAACATTGACCAACATTGAAACAAAGGTCCAATAGTGGCCAACATAGAAATAAGTGGCTATCTAAAAATCAATTTTGACATCAAGAGAGAAGCATCTACATTGTTGGATATCATAGCAACCAGAAGAAAAGAACTCAAGCTACCTAATATCACAGTGTCTGAGCAACAATAAGGAAGCTATTGAATACTAGAGCATTTAAGTTAATGAATTAAAGTGTATTTGAAGCCAAGAATCCAAGTTGAAATTCAAAGTGGAAACCAAATACAGAATCGAGTATAGAAAAAGTTACAATCAACATCCACCAAAGCCATTCCACCTAGAACAAAATTGAAGCACTTAGAGGGAAATCAAAGCACCTAAAGGGAAGCAAGAATGTTTGAATTTGTAAGGAAGTTGAATCATTTCTCTTTGGTTTTAGAAGGAAATGTTACTTCCTTGGACTCAAATGAATGAGTAAAGCATTTTCCAAAAATTTTACCTTAGACATGCATGCAAAGAACACCTTTTTCATCAATGCCTAAAGTGAGAAAAATTTGGAGGATATAAATTCAAAGGATTTTTTTTTGAAAAACATAACTTTTTTTACTACATGCTATTGTTGCATGGATGAAAGGTTTGATATAATCTAATGCATTCGATAAGCATGCAACTATAAATAATTTTTTGTAATAAAATAGTTAGTTTGCTTAGTGTGAAGGTGACCAATGACTTGGTGTTAATATAAGATTTGAGAGAGTCCAAAAAAGTGCATAAATTATAGAATAATTAAAGTGCAGGAGTAGAAAGAATATTTCATTTAAAATTTAACATATTAATCACATTCATTTTATTCATAGAAAGTTTAGTTTTAGCAAAAAAAACTAAAAAAAAAAATAATGTTTCTTACTGATGGAGAGTGAGTGCATCATGCATTTGGTTATAGTTTTTTAGGTTTTATTAAAGGTGCATGGGAATTATAAGGTTATACAAAATGTAGTTTAAAAAAATTAAAGAATAGATTTAATTAGGATATTATTGAAATTTGAAATTATTATTATTTTTATTGAAGAGAAATTTGAAATTATTACTAAGGATATTTCTACTCACAAAGTTCTTTTTTATTTTAAAAATTGATATTTTAAGTTTACAATTAGAAACTGATAAATATTTGGTTTCTTTGTTTATTTTTGGAGTGATATGTGAAATGGAAGTTTATTTAAACACCCCAATACCATACAAGTATCTTGTTTGAAAAGGGGATACCAAATTTTATTTAGTGAATCATGTTAGATAAAATTTTAAATTGGATTTTATGAGGATGAGGTCTTGTGTGATAGTATGCCTATGGACGCTTGTCATGTCTTATTGGGAATACCTTGATAATTTTACAAAATATAAATACATGATGGTATGGAGAACACCTACACTATTGAGAAGTATGAAAAGAGGTACATGTAGAGTGGAAAAAAAAAGTGCACCTAGCAATGGAAATTGAAATGCATCTATTGTTCTAATCAAGCATTCAAAAGCGACAATAAAGTAAACATAAAGATGACAAATATTTGAAAGAAATGGGGGGTTCTCTTTATATTGATTAATTTTTCAAATATAAGGTTACAAAATGTCCCCTTGAGGGCTCTCAATTTGATACAATTCAATTACAATGTTGAAGGATCCAATCCTTTCACAAACTTATGGCGCGCTTTCAATGTTCTTCTCGCACTCACGATTGAAGCACGGGTTTTTGTTACCACTGAATGAGCTATCCTTATTCAACTCTTTAGCTCCTTCCTCATGCACTGGAATACCTGTACCTACACACAAGAAATTGAAATGGGTTAATAGCATGTGCGTATTATGATAATATCAAAGGAATGCATGCAATATTGAATGTAAAAAGTGCAATCGATAGGGCTAAACTACTCCAAATGCTACCAAAACTTAACATGATGTATATTATCTACTTTTGTAATGATCTATGTAGAAATTGAAGTGAGATTATGAGCAGAATCTATGGTCATCCCTAGGTGGGCCAATTAGGACTGTAATCACAAAAACCCTAATTGATGATTCAAAATTACTCCAAACTTCACCAAATTCAAGTATGATGCTAATATACTACTCTAAAATTGATCTACACTAAAATTGATTCAAAATTGTGGGCCAATTCATGGCCATCCTAGGGTGATCCATTTGGGACTATTAACCATCCTAGGTGGGGACGACCACAAAATAGGGTGGTTTTTACCACCAATTCCACTTGGATCTGGTCTAGAATCCTCCTAGGGGTGTTGTCATCAAATTTGGTAAATTCACTCATAGGAATGGATGGGTTTTGGAAGGGATGTGCATATTTGGGGATGCCTTGAAAACACCTTCGATTGATGAAGTTTCCAAGGGCAAATACGAGGGCAAAAGGTGAGAGGGAATCTCGGTAGCACTTCATGGTGAATACTTGCAAAGAGCTCTCTCTAAAATTGAGTGGAAACACTCCAATTTATAGCCCAAGAGGGAAAAAGGGGCAAAGGGGCAATTTGGGGCATGCAAGGTAGGTGCCACCACTTGTCAAAGCCCTTGCCATGCATTGGGAGGAAGAGGCCTCCAATTTGGGCCTCCAATTTGTAGTTCCTAATGGCCTAGATAGTCTCCCAATCTATCATAAGTCATTGGGTGGGATAAATGGTAGAAATTGATTGCCATTTATCCCACCCTTGAATTTTTGGGGTTCTAGACCATGGCCATCCCACCCAGGGATGGTTGCTTGTGGCCATCCCTGGGTGGGATGACCATGAACTATGGTCATCCTAGGGTGGGACGACCATGGCTACATGGCCCAAAACCTCCCAAAAGTGGGGTAAACCTTCCCAAAAGTGGTTAGGACCCCTAATTAACCCCTGAGGGTTTCCCAATGGGGCCATATGGTGTCGATAAGAGTGGCATCATGGCAATATTATCTGATTTACATGATTTTAGTGTCTATAGATGCCCCTTTTTGAGATGCATTGTGTGAAATAGAGCATTGAGAAAAAATAGATGACTAAATCATCAAATGATTAAGGTTATTCAGTAACCTAACCAAATTTAGATGCCTCCATTGTGGAAAGAGCATACATTCTTGGAATCCTTGCTTTTGACATAATTGAAGGATTGATTTTGGTATACCTTTCAGCCACACTGTAATGATAGTTTTAGGGGCTCTAGGGTATACTTGGTCTTGGTTCCTTATTTTACCTATTTTGGGATACATGTCCCAAGGCTTCAAGTATACCAAGACTTTGTTTTGAATTTGTGCTGAATTATTTGCCCCAATGTAGGCTTGAAATTTATCTTTGACAATGATTCTTTTGAATGTATGCAAGTTGCACTTTTGAGTGTTTAAGTGTTGATTTTGATTATGAATTCATTATTATGACTACCCCCTCAAGCGATGAGTCTATGAGGGCATGACCAATGATGAAATTGATGAGTCACTTGACCCATATGACTTGATTGGGATTACCTTTTTATCCATTGTAAGATTTATCAATTTTATGAGGATTTTGATAGTTTTTTTGATATTTCATGGTAGAAAAGAACTGAATACCTCATTCCCATGGAGTGGTCCAGCCACAATGGCCTTATTAGGGATTTAAGTAGATACTTTTCAATTCATCCATGAACAATTTGAATGCAATCTTGATCCTTTGTGAATTTTATCAATTTTGACCTATTTTTGGTGGTTTTTAGGCCATTTTCTTGATCTTTTTTAGCTATTTTTATGGGATTTTTTGGTGGCCATCCTAGGGTGGGATGGCTGCATAGTTTATGGCCATCCTAGGGTGGGATGGTTGGCCAATTTGGCCATCCCACCCTAGGATGACCATGCTCATCCTAGTGCTTTTTAAGCCCAAAATTGGGCAAATGAGCTCATTTTCACACTTCTAACTTGGAAAATTGAGAGGTGAGGAGTAGGAGATTGATTTGATAGAGTGGAGCACTACTGAAACCATCCCACAATCACCATGAGCCAGCCTTAGGACTCGATGAGCGATGGAGCCGATGCGAGATGGGTAAGGGCTGCATTTGCTCCTATACTTTATTGAAATTAGAGATGTAATTATTTTTGCATTTTCCAACAAACACACTAAATATTGGTTAAATGAACCTTATTAGTGATATATTTTAGGAATTTATGCTTTATTTTTGGTTTGTGTGCAATTTTATTCCATTTTTTTGTGTTTTTATGTTATTTTATGCCTATTTTTGGGGCCAAAATGGCCCTTTTTAGCATTTTTGGGGGTCATCCCTGGGTGGGATGAATTGGGGGATGGACCATAAATTTGGGAAAAATGTCCCTTTTTTGAGCTATTTTTGCTATTTTTGGGCAATTTTATTGCATTTTTGTTGCATTTTTGTTAAGCTTGCTTGCCTCTGTCAGGTGGTCAAGAGTCGATATCAATTTTTGACTCTTTTTTAGACTACCAGGGACTTATTGATAGAGGATTACTAGAAATGGCTTGATGCCATTGGTCTTAAGCAAGTGACATGGTTAGAGCCAATGGTGGGTGATAGAGCCTATCTGACAACCTTGATAGATCTATGGGACCCTCGCACCAACACCTTTCACTTATTTACTGGGGAGATGATAGTGATGTTAGAGGATATCTACTAGATTTTGTGCATTTTTATAGAGGGGTATCTTATTGTATCTACTCATCAAGATCTTAGAGATACGATTTTGTAGAGATACTTTGTAGGGACTAGGTGAGAGGTACTATGAGACTTGCCTAGCGGGGGTATCCTAGTGGAGTTATGGTATGAGGTAGAGGTATTGACTATGAGATATGCCTTACTGATGATGTTGATCTCCAACATGTTGCTACCAGATTCATTAGGATCCAGGTTCCCCTGGAACCTTTTGGAGTTGGTATTTTCACTTGTGGAGTGCACCATAGAGAGGTCGTTAGTGATGGCTTGGGGTACTACTTTATTGGCATAACTTTATGATGAGTTGTATGAGATCCACTCCCATGGGTGGAAAGGATTGGGATGTAACTTTCTACTATAGGTGTGGGGATGGTAGCATATTGTTATGGATCGACCATGGGACTACCTTGGATGACATAAGCATAACTTGTGGATAGGGAGATAGGCTATGGGATCCTATGGTAGTGAGACTAGGAGAGGGTTAGAGTCATCCCTATGTAGGTATGATTGATCATTATGCATAGTCATTTGCATGGCTCAGGGTAGAGGAGGTGACTTGGAGACCCTACATGGATTGTCTAGCATGGCCTGAGGTTGAGGCACAACTTCATCGGTGAGGTGAGGGAGATGGTTAGTTGGTTGACATGGGATCGAGTGAGAGTACTTCCCATATGCTCGAGTGTTATGGTAGTTTGGGCTATGCCAGGGGTTGCCTAGTGAGCTAGTGATCTATCGATGTCATGGGATGAGAGGACACTTACTTGGCCTATAGTTGAGGTAGTTGGAGAGGAGGTAGATCTTGTAGTGGATGTCTTTGAGCTAGATGATGTAGGAACTACAATAGAGTATGACTCCTGGTGGGTGATATGCCAGTGATAAGGAGAGGGGCCACTAGGAGGTGATATATCTATGGTGATAGGGGAGGCTCATGGGGATGCTCTAGATGAGGGACATGATGAGGCTCTAGATGAGGAGGAGCCATACTTAGGTGAGTGACATGTGCATCATTGGGTAGAGGATGAGTGGATAGATCTCATTGATGTGGGGGATCCATAGGATGACTATGGTGAGGATGAATTTGATGAGTAGGGAGTGTAGGCATAATTGGTAGCATGAGATGCTACTATTATTGAGCTATAGGGTGAGTTGATTAGAGGTAGATGGGAGTATGTAGAGGAGAGGGCTCTCCTATAGGTATAGGTGTAGAGTGCATAGGCTAATATTGATAGGTATGTAGTAGAGTTAGCTACTCTTTAGTCATAGGTTAGGGTAGGGAGCCCTAGCCATGGGGGATCTAGTAGTGGTGAGATGGCTAGGCTATAGGAGGAGGTGACACAACTCTAGACCTTACTGAGTGAGTACTAAGCATATCATCAAGAGGACACCACCTACACACAGGATTTGGAGGATGAGATAGCGCACCTTAGAGGGCACTTACCCACTCGCTCTACTACTAGTGGGTCCCAATAGAGTAGGAGGAGTGGTACAGGATAGTCATCATCTAGGATGGGGGCACCTAGCTCTATGAGGAGAGTAGATAGGGCTAGGGAGAGTAGATCTAGGAGCTCTCGATGCACACCGACTGAGGGTGGGGGTGAGAGTCATAGTGTCGGTCCTACGTGACCATGGATTTTGAGACTCTATGGTTCTTTTTGGATTTTTGAGTGTGAGGTCTGAGGACCCACTTGATTGTAGCCTATGGGAAGTTTTGGATGATGATGTATATTTTTATCCCATAAAAAAAAAAAAAAATAAAATATATATATATATATATATATATGAGTTTTTCTGTTATCATCATGTGTTTCTTTACTACTTTATTAGATGTATGCAATGCTTATGTTTGCTTTACTGATGCTTATCATGGATGCATGTATTGTAATATGATGTGATTTGATGATATGTAGATGAGTATATGCAAAATGAAATGGATGATTTGTTAATCTGTACTGATGAGTTATGAATACTATTTGACACACTAGATGCTAGCACCATAGACTATACAAAATTCATCTATTCATTTTCACTTTTATCATGAGATTATATAATGGATTGTGAAAATGTAAATTGACAAACATGTGATAAAATGATATGTAATGGAATGAATAATATGATGTTATATGATGTCCTTGAGATTTTCATGAGACTCAAACACTCTAGTGATCTAGTCAAAAGTTGTATAGTAACTATGCAAGACTTTTTGGCAAGGTATAAATCTTCTAGGATGACCAAGATATTCAATATCCCTGTGTGTGCATGTGAGTTCATTTCTATGATAACGCATAAAGTTACCCCAGTGCCAAACATGATTGATGCAACCCATATGTACTGAAGATCACCCTACGAGTATCATTATCCTGAGTTTTGTACGTAGTTGGATTAGACCACTAGGCAATACAGGCTACCAAAAGCTAGCTCATCCGCATGCAAACATTGGTCTGTACAAAAGTAGGTTGCTAATGTGATAGACATATCATCATGCGTAAGGATACCACCATTTCTAGGTAGGCTTGATGCCACCCAACCTGTAATGAGGATCACCTTATGGTTGTCAAATGCTGAGAATTCTAGGGATTCAAGTTCAGTACTCCCTTATTTTATTTTATCTTTGAATTGCTCTAGGGATTTGCTCATTTTTGTTTTGGTGAGCAAGGGATTTTGGTAGTGGTGAGAACCACTATTTATTTTACTTTTTCTTTTTCTAATGGTGAAAACCACTATTTATTTTGAATATTATTTAGTGGTAACAACCATTATTTATTTTTCTCTTTGGATACTTGCCCCAATTTGGCATGAAGCAAGGGATTTTGATTGTTTTGGGTAAGGAGGAGCTTGTCCTTTTGTCAATTCTCAACATTTTTGAACCATTCACATAGGGGGATGAGTGAGGTAAAATTTTTGCTTATGGTAACATGGACCACTTTGTAGGTTTCATCTTTCCTTGTGCAAAACTTGGATTTATTAGTGTGAAAATGTGTTGGGATTATGACGTATACAAGGTATAATCAAAGCAAGATTCTACCTTCTAAAAATTATGATAGCTTTCTAAAAAATCTGAAAAGAAAACTAGAGATGGTTGAGTGACTAAAAACCCTAATGATGCCTTATAACAAATGGCCTAGGTGAAGGGAAACAGACACACATTATGGAATGTGGATGGAAATGATAATTAAAATGTAGATGAGTGTTAATAATGACTTTTGATAAAGTTGATTTTGAATGATGGCTAGTGTATAGACCTGGTGCTAGACATGTATGATCAACTCTAAAATGCAAAATGCAATGATGGGTATGCTTAATGCAAGTGATTGTATAATGCAATTATATGAAATGTAATGCAATGCAATATTTTTGTATTTTTGATATTTTAATGATGTTTTTGGATTTTGATAAATATATATATATTTGACCAATGGGCTTAATGGATGCCATTGGGGCTTTTTGGGTGACCAAAGGGTTTATAGATACCTTTGGGGATTTTTGGGGTGACCAAAGGGTTTTGATATGGATATTTTTGGAAGGGGTTTTTGGGTGACCAAAGGGTTTATAGATTTGGGATTTTGGTGACCAAAGGGTTTTTTTATATTGGGGATTTTGGGTGACCAAAGGGGTTATAGATAACCTTTGGAGATTTTGGGGTGACCAAAGGGTTTATAGATACCTTTGGAGCATTTTGGGGTGACCAAAGGGTTTATAGATACCTTTGGAGATTTTTGGGGTGACCAAAGGGTTTATAGATACCTTTGGAGCATTTTAGGGTGACCAAAGGGTTTGTAGACACCTTTGGAGCATTTTAGGGTGACCAAAGGGTTTGTAGACACCTTTGGAGCATTTTAGGGTGACCAAAGGGTTTGTAGATACCTTTGGAGATTTTGAAAATTTTAGGGTGACCAAAGGGTGACACCTTTGGAGCATTTTAGGGTGACCAAAGAGTTTGTAGATACCTTTGGAGATTTTGGGGACAAAGGGTTTGTAGACACTTTGGAGATTTTGGGTGACCAAAGGGTTTATAGATACCTTTGGAGCATTTTGGGGTGACCAAAGGGTTTGTAGATACCTTTGGAGCATTTTAGGGTGACCAAAGGGTTTATAGATACCTTTGGAGTATTTTGGGGTGACCAAAGGGTTTATAGATACCTTTGGAGCATTTTAGGATGTGGTGCTTTAAGCATGAAAAGGTCATAGGTGAAGGATATTCAAGGGCTTAGGCTCCTCACATCCTTCAATGGAAGCTAGGTGATAAGTTCTAGGTCCAATATGACTAGTGATAATGTAAGGACCTAACTAGTTTACCATAAATTTGTCCCTTAGATGGGGTGGCAAGTTAGAATTTTGTTGGTTCTCTTTTAGAACAAGATCACCAACCTAAAAGTCTCTAGGATGGACTTTCATGTTATAGGCTCTCTTAAGCCTCTCTTGATAAACACGTAGGTGCTCAAGAGCATTAATGCATCATTCATCAAGCAAAGTTAATTGGTCTAGGTGAGCCTACCACGTGGTGTCATCATCGATGAACTCTTGCATGGATATGCATAGTGATGGGATTTCCAACTCTAAGGGCATGACAGCCTCAACACCATACACTAGTGAAAATGGGGTTGCCCTAGTGGGTGTCCGAATACTAGTGTGGTAAGCCCAAAGGGCTAGAGGTAATTGATTATGCCAATATTTGTGATTATCCTTAATAATTTTCTTTAAGATTGTAATTACTATTTTATTTGATGCCTCAGCTTACCCATTGGCTTGTGGATAATAGGGCATAGAAAAATTGTGTTGGATGTTATATTTAGTTATTAAAGCATGCACATCCTTATTCTTAAAAGGTGGCCCATTATCTAAAATTATTTTGGATGGGATACCAAAATGACAAATGATATTATGTAACATGAACTCCATAATGCGAGGTCCAGTCGTAGTGGTAAGGGGAATTGCTTCCACCCATTTTGTGAAGTACTCAGTGGCCATAATGATGAATGTATGATGGCCTGAAGAAGAGGGTGAGATTTTCTCGATTAAATCAAACCCCCATTGCAAAAATGGCCAAACCGATTGAATCGGTTGTAAGGCCTGAGAAGGTACATGTGTCAAATTAGCATGGTGTTGACACTTGATGCACTTCTTAACATAAGTGCAACAATATTGCTCTAAAGTTGGCCAATAATAGCCCATGCAAAGAATGCACTTTGTGATGGCCATGCCACTGAAATGGCCACCACATGTACCATCGTGTGCTTGGGTGATTGCCCAAACTGACTCTTGATGCTCTAAGAAATGAAGGAGGATACCCTCATAGCTTTGATGATACAATATATCTCCAAGTAAGACATATTTTTCTACTTTTTTCTTGAATGTATGCTTGGTGGCATGCGACAATCTAGAAGGGATATTACCAAGCTTTAGGTAATATTTTATTTGGATGGACCAATCTTGCTTTGAAGAAGCCTCAATTGCATGAATTGCTTGATCCTTTTGAAGTTCATCTCTCACGAATGCTGATTGGGAGAGAACTTGTAAATATAGCATTGTGCTGCTATCAAAAGGAGTTTGAGGGAACAAAGTCCCCCAAGCGGCATTATTTAAGCAATTGTGAATTTGAGAGAACCGTTCATGAGAAGGTTCAATTTGAATCATGTGGACTTCTGGCATGGAGTTAAGCTCCTCATGCTTAGTCATAGAGTGTGATAGCATTTTGACTTGAATGGTTGTGATATCATCAGAAGGGTTCTATGGGATTAAAGACCCTAAGGAGGCCATTGTATCCACAAAATGGTTAGATGAACGAGGGAGTGCCTCAATATCATACCATTCAAATTTTTCCAAAATTTTATCCACTAGGGCTTTGTAGGCTTGCAATATTGGGCATCTACATTGGAATATTCCCTTGACCTGATTCACTATGAGCAAGGAATCACCAAAAATGTTGAGCTTGGTTATTTTCATGGTGATTGTCATTTGAAGGCCTATGAGGAGAGCTTCATACTCGACATTATTGTTGGTGCATGGGAAATCAAGTTTAAATGATAGGGGTATTGGAGCCCCTTGTGGTGTGAAAAATACAATTCCCATGCCACCCCCTTGCTCACACTTAGAGCCATCAAAAAATAGAGTTATGTCAGCCTTTGCTTCAGGCTCTTCAGGATCAGGTGATTCTAACACCTAAAAGACTCCATCATCAGGAAGCTCTATGCTAAGAGGTTGGTCATCCTAGAGGGGAGCCTCTACGAGTTGATCGGCTATGACCTAACCTTTAATTGATTTTTTTCGATGAATTCGAGGTCAAATTCCATCAACAACATAATCCATTTTATCATGCGACTATTATGGTAAGTTTGACTCATCATATATCATAATGGATTCTCTTTGGATACTACATACATGGTATGATTGAGCATGTAATGGCATAGCTTTTTAGTGGTAAAAACCACTACTAAGCATAGCTTCTCAATGTATGCATAATTTATTTCATAACTGACCAGGGTGCGGCTAATATAGTATGTAGCCTATTCTTTGTGCAATTCATTCTTTTGGGCCAACATGGTGCCCAATGCAAGCTCAGTAGCTGAGATGTATAGATAGAATGACACTCCTAGTCGAGGAGGAGCCAATACTGGTGGTGAAGCTAGATATTGTTTAATCTCATCAAAGGTGGCTTGACACTCATCATCCCACTTAAATGCGACCCCCTTGTGTAACAACTTGTTCATAGGTCGACACTTATCTGATAATTGCGCTATGAAGCATTTGATGGATGTGACCTTTCCTTGTAGACTACATAGCTGCTTGATAGTAGTGGGGGGAGGTATTTCTAGGATTACCTTGACTTTATTTGGATCAACTTCTATGCCTCATTTAGAGACTATGAATCCCAAGAGTTTTCTAGATGTGATATCGAAGATGCACTTCTTGGGATTTAGTCTAACATTGTGTTCGATGAGGTGATCTAGAACTTTGCACAATACATCAATGTGCTCATGGTGAAGTAAAGACTTAGCCAATAATTCATCTATGTAATCTTCCAAAATTTTATGCATGTAGTCATGGAAGATATAATTCATAGCTCGCTGGTAGGTAGCACCAACATTTTTGAGGCCAAAAGGCATGACCTTATAACAAAATGTCCCCCAAGGCATTGTGAATATCATTTTGAGTTGGTCTTCTAGATTAATGTAAATTTGATTATATCCAGAGAAACCATCCATTAGGGATAACATCTCATGACCTATTGTGGCATCCACTAGTGCATCAATGTTTGGCAAAGGGAATTCATCCTTAGGACTCACTTTATTTAGATCTCAAAAATTAGTGCAAATGTGAATCCTTCCATCGGGTTTCTTGATAGGTACCATATTGGAAACCCATGGTGGATAATCAACTGATATAATGAAGTTGGCATCTAACAACTTTTGCAATTCATCTTTCACCATTAAGGCTACTATTGGATGCATCTTGCACAACTTTTGCTTAACTGGTTTTGCATTTGGGTCAATCGTGAGATTATGCGTGACTAAATTGGGATCTAGTCCTGGCATATCTTTATAAGACCATGCAAAAGCTTTCTTCTTCTCTTTTAAAAGCTTTGTATAATCAACTTGCTTAGTAGGGGATAAGCCTTCCCCTAGCTTGATGAATTGGGGATTATCAGGATCTGTGTCGATATCCCTATCAATTGTTGGCTCAATTGACATATGAGATCCCTCTTCCAACTGGTGTGGAGTAGGGATCAAATGAATGTCATCAACTGGGTTTACATCATCAATTGGAAACTCATGCTCAACCTCAGCGTGAAAGACATTTTGAGTAGACCTTGGACAAAAATGAAATGGTTGTAACATTTCATCACAAGGCCAATACTCTTATGGATATGGGGGAGAATCTCCTCGATCAAATTCAATTACCTCAAGGTCGAGGTGCAATGGCTTTGATGGGTTATTCAAATCATGCAATGGTGTAGTAAGATCTATGGAAATCATATTGATGGATGGATGACTTCCATTGGATGGGCGATTATGTCTAGGGACAACAGGTTGTCACAAGACTCATGAGGGTGGTTGCGGTGGAGGTGGAATGACTGACGGTGGTCTATGTGGAAGGCGATGAGCTTGCTCTTCGAGTGGAAAAAGTTATCACCATATGGGATGTTGCACTGGGAACATATACATGTAGAATTCTTCTTCATCATCCAATGGGATGACCTACTCATATTCCTCATCTGAACTAGGGTAGTTGATGGGTGCTACACCATAATATGATTCATCATCTATCATCCATTCCTTAGGGGGACCTTGATCTTCTTCCTCATTGTCATATGGAAGTGTATGTGAACCTTCACCTTTTTCAAAATATTGGGTGAAATCATGATATATCCCTTGATCTATCATGTTTATAGGAAAATAATCCCCCAAAGAGTGGACATGATTTGGATTAGCATAGGGATCATGTGCAAGCTCATCCCTATAGTTCAAACCTAGGCATTCTAAACTCTCTGTGAGGACATCAAGGGGTACAGGCTTGTTGTGTCCTAGGCCAGATTTATCATATGGAAATTGATATTATGGCTGGAAAGGAACATGAGTACCTTGTTCATATAACCCCAGACCATAGCCATGCCAATGGCAGTGATGGAGATATCACAAGGCATAGTCGGGATTGGACATGTAATTGATATCCTTAGAGAAAGGTTCTTCATCTTCTTCTTGCTGAGGAGATGGTTATGTTCCATATTCAATACCCCCATATATGAAATTCATTTGATTGGGAGGTATACCTAGAGGTACAATGGTACCTATGGGAAGATGAGGTCATCCCATATCTTGCACTATCTCAATGGTTGGAACAGTTGTGATGTTCTTCACTAGATATTCTCCTAAACCTGTGCTAGCCAAATGGACTGTGACCTAGGATGGTGAAGGTGGAGGAGATAGAAATGAGGCTTGAGATGACTCAATGCTTACCTCATGAGATGGTTCCTCATCTGCTAGACTAGGAATCTCTTTCGTAGAAATGGTGGAAATGATGGGAGGGATCTCATCGATTGGCCTCTTCGACATGTTCCTCTATGGAGGATTGGATGATGATGAAGGTGTTTCTGAAGGTGCCAATGATGATGATGGTATGGAAGAATATGGTAATGGAGTAATGGAAGGTGATGGTGAGGGAATTGGACCTCGAATGGATGTATTCGGTTGGAAGTCCACATGAGTCGATGGCAAGGTCGACTCAGGGATATGCTGCACCAAGTTGTAGTATTTGAAGGGCTCAAGGTCTGTAGAGACCATGTGCACTTGCCCTTCATAAGTATACTTTAGACATTGGTGAGCTATGGAGGGAACGCACTTCATGTCCCTAATCCAAGGTCTACCCAACAATATATTGTAGGCCATTGCACCCTCCAATATATGACACAATGTTGGTATAGTTTTGCATCCCACCTGAATAGGTAGGACTATAGTGCCAACTGTTGAGCATATCGTATCATTGAATGCTCGGAGGGTGTAGGTGGATGCAACAATATGGGATGCTAGAAGTCCTAGATGTTTGAGAGCATTAGTGGTGATGATGTTACTTGATGAACCAGTGTCAATTAGAACTCTCTTATAGGGTGTTCCATTTACACATGCAATGATGTGTAGAGGAGGATCAACCACATCACTTGCTATCGATTTGAGTTCATGTTCATGAAATGTGATCACTGGTTCTTTACACTACTGGACATGCCCCACAAAATTGATAAAGGAGTTAGACTCTTGGGGCTACAGGTCAATCGACTTAAGAATATCCATAAGAGCTTCTCTATGAGGTGGTGATTGTTGAATAAGCTCATATATGGAAAGTCTAGCCGATGTTGTTCGTAAGATTTGAGCAAGCTTACTTTTTATTGTAACCACTGGACGAGGTGGAAGGCTTTGCACTGGAGGTGGTGGTGGCTATGACATTGAAGGAATATCACTTGAAGCTATAGGTGGTGCAACTTGACTTGGATAGTATCTATTCCTTGTCACAATGCTAACCATCCCGATGTACCCTTGTTTAGGGGGTGACGTATGGACCTCATTTACTTGTTTTGTAGGATCTGCCTGTACCTCATGAGTGGGTAATGGGTCTTTAAAAACACCCATTTGTTGATTGTTTGTCATGAGAGGATTATCCACTTGAAGGTCATTCCTCTCGATCATATCTTGTACTAGGTTTTTGAAACCATAGCACGTTGGCAAGTCATGCCCAATCTGCCTATGATATCTACAATATAGGTCTTCTCGACATCCCATAGGCTTTTGTTTGCCTGTACTCGGGTCTATAGGCTAGATCTCGGGTAGAGTAATCACCTTGGCCACACATAGATGATCGAATAGGGAGTCCATTGACTTAGCGAAGGGCGTAAATTATCGCCTAGGGTGACGTTGCTGATTTTACCCTTGGTTCACTTGAGTGTTGTTGTTGTAACTTGCAGGAGGAGGTTGGGCCTGATAATTTACCTTTTGAGATGGCATTGGTTGCATAGGCCCTAGGACATTGATGGCAACTTGGTTGACTACTACCAACTTTGATTATACTAGATTGCCCTTTGGGTTCTTAGTCCACTCCTTCTTGTGGGGTTTTGCGATTTCCCCCTCTTGAATTTTAATTTCTTCTATGGTTCTAGCCTATGCTAGAGCATCTTCAAGAGTTTGATATTGTTGGAGTTGTAGCAATAGTGATATTAGCTTTAAACAACTCTTTGAAAACATCCTAGTCAGCTCAGACACTAGCAATAGGTATGGTAGCTTAGCAAGAAGCATTCACCACCTATTACCATAGTCTGTGATTGACTCATCTTCATATTGCTTTAACCCCGTGAGGTCTGTTAAGGTCACCTTTCTCTTAGTATTGAAGGTGAAATATTCCAAGAATGCATCTACAAATTGTTCAAAGGTATGGATGCTATGCCTTGGAAGTTGATTATACCACTCTACATTTAGGCCAGAGAGGGTGATTAAAAATTTTCTCAAGAGTAAGGCATCATCATCTTGAATATTGAAGCATTCTTTCATGAACCTGAAAGCACGAGATTCCGGGCAAAGGAAACACTAATTATGCAATGTAAGACGAAATGTAACGCTTTAACCTTATGCACCAAAACAAAGGAAAGAGACAATTTGGAAAGGAAAGAAAAGATGTAAAGAAATCACAGCCCTCTTTATTCAAATATCTTATCCTCGGTTACATAGACGTCTCCTCCCTTTTTAGGGGCTAGGAGCGTTAAATTTGTCTTTGTTACAATGTGTGACTTAGTCTTCCTCCTTCCGCGTGCCCACGATTGCAATGGGCGGGCCAAGATGATGCCGTCGCTGATGTCGATGAGTTCTTAACCTCCGCTGCTTCTCCTGCGAACAAAGAAACAACCAAGATGTCAGTAGCATCTGCCGCAAATGAAAAGTGTTTGTTCTCTAAAACTAACAAAATATGCATGTAAACATTTGCCTGAAACAGTAAATACAGTGAGTCCAAATGGCTTCAAAACTTGACAGAAGATAGGAAAAGTTACCAGAAGGCCACTGCCACTGAGACAGCTGGCCAATCTACCTTCAACTGGAATTCGTCCCTGGGCAGGACGAATTCTGACTGCAATTCGTCCCTGGGTGGGACGAATTCTTCTGTGTTGAAGAAACCGACCTGCTGCTGCTCCAATGTCGAATCCCGAGACCTGCAAAATGCCTACAAACAAGGGGGTTATGTAATTGGGGCCATTTTGGGATGACCCAGATGGTCGGATTCTCCCAATTTGGCCTCTACCCTCGGGAATTTGACCTCGACACCTGCAAGTCAGTGAAACAACAAAGCGACACAAAACATACTAGAATCTGACCAAAAGTTACAAAATTGCAGCTATGGGTTAATCAAACCTAATAACACAAAATGCAACCTGAAAAAGTAATCTAAAATGCTCTAAAACTTAAAATAGGACTTGGGAAGTGCGGGGGTGCCCAAGTGGGCCTCCCACCGTTGGCACTTGATTTTGGAGCCAATCCACTAGGGATGGGCCCAAAACCTCTTAGGATTGGGGGGTCGGCGAATTGGTTGGTTCGGGTGTCCATGTGTTGGATTTGGGTCAGGTTCGAGCTTCCAAAGGCCACCCAACAACCTCCCTTGCAAAAGAGATTGGTGGATGTGGGAAGGTGAACCAAAAGGGATGCAAGTGGGTCTTCAACTCGGCGACACTTCGTTGCTTGAAAACTCCTTCAACCTGTATATTTTGGGTGAGAAAAGTCCCACCTTTTATAGACCCATGGGGTCTCTTTTGGGAGGGAAGCACAAATGCCATGTGTTGGTCATAGGCGCCATGTGGCAGTCTTGTCTTCCCATGAGGGAGGGGAGTCCTCCGTTGACTTGGGCTTTGATAAATGCCTTTTGTGACAGTCTTCTAACGGCCCCTCTGTCCACCTACACACGCGTGCAAGGCAGGAGTCATCAACTAACTGTTCTGGGCTGCCACTTGGCGCCATTTGTCTTTTTGCCCGTTAAGCTTAGAATTCGTCCCACCCGGGGACGGATTCAGAATTCGTCCTGGGGTGGGACGGATTCTATTTTGAATTCGTCCCTGGGTGAGACGAATACTTGGGCAAAGTGTCCAAGTGTGCCAAATTGCTTCTTGACCTTACAAAATTGCTATGAAAGTGGTTAAGACCACTTGTTTAACCTCCGAGGGCTGCCCCGGGGGCTGTGTTTGTCAAAGCGATCGGTGTTTGCGAGTCACATAATCGGATTGGTGCTGTTTTGGTGTCTACGAGATGCCCCTTTTTGGGAAGCGCTGCGGGTGACGTGATGCTTGAGCAAAAATAGATAACCAAAGCACTAATGATTAGGGTTTCTTGGTAACCTAACCAACTTTTGATGCCCCAAGTATGGAAAGGGCATGCATTCTTGAATCCTTGCTTCTGACGAGCTAAGGAATTTGATTTCAAGTATTAACCTATTTTGTTGAGGTGTGACTTGAACTTAGACATTGATCAGTCATGAACCAGGCAAAGGGCGTTTTTATCCTCAGGGGGAACCTTGTGTTCATGATTCACGAAATGCCAAGTGTTTGATTGATTTGATTGTTGCTTGTTTACTGCCCCAAGCAGGAGCGTGATTGTCTTTGTCAATGATTCTTTGAATGCATGTCGTTTTCCTTAATTGGGTGTGTGATTGTTGGTTGGTGACTAAGTGTGACTACCCCCTCAAGCGACGAATCGATGAGGGAATGACCTTCGTGAGAGAAGCGACGAGTCGCTTGACCCAAGATGACTTGTGCAAGGGTGCCTTTAGAGGGTTTACCGTTAAGCGTGTGCAATTTTTCCAACATTTGGACCTATTTTTGGTGGGTGTTAACCCTTTTGGTGATGCCGTAATGAGGTGAAATCATCGAAAATCTAACTTCCCGTGGAGCGGTCCGGCTATTGTAGCCTTCTTGGGGAAGTAGGAGAGCGATAATTTGGACCTCGACATCGATTTTCTTTGCCTAGAGGTTAAGTGCAAGAGCACTTATGTCCGGCAATGTTTTTTTTTTGTTGTGTTTTTGTTGAATTTTGTACTGTTTTTGAGTGGGCTTTGACCCTTTTGTGATGTCGTTTGGGGATGAAATTGTCTAAAATCCGTCTTCCCGTGGAGTGGTCCGGCTATGGTAGCCTTCTTAGGGAGTATGATAGTGACAATTTGTGACTCCAATGTCGATTTTGTATGCCCTTGTTGTCAGGTGCGGTAGCAATCTCGTCGGGCAATTTTATTGTCTTTTTAGTGCATTTTTAGTCATTTTTATTGATTTTTTTTGTGCTTGGCCTGAATTCGTCCCTGGGTGGGACGAATTCCAGCTGGAGAATTCGTCCCTGGGTGGGACGAGCGCTGATCAGAGCGCTCATCCCAGTCAAGGACGAATTCCAGTGCAAAAGGCCTATTTAATGGCCAAAACTTGATTTTGGGCTCATTTGTGTCATTTTTTTTCTTGCGATTTTGGAGCTCTGGGAGGAGGAGGTAATTCTGCGAAGCAAAGCGCTACTTGGAATTCTCTCTGCCATCATGAGTGCACAAACTGGTTCGAGCGGCGGAGCCGAGGCGAAACTTGTAAGTGCCCCTAGAGTTTATTTTGCTTTAATTTAATGCATTGTTTTTGTGTTGACGCTTTTCAAAACTTTAAGATTTTTTTTGTGATGTTTTTGTATTAATCAGTTAAGGTTAGAAACCCTAGAACTGAAAATTTGATCTGTTATATTTTATTTTTATTTATTTTTATTTATTTATTATTTTTTTTGGTTGATTTTTTTTTGCTTTGCGAGGTTGTTAGGAGTCGGTACCGTGTACCCGCTGCTTTTACTTTGAGGCACGGTTGGCATTGACCGATGATGACTGGGAATGGCTTGATGCCCTTGGGCTCAAGCAAGTGGCTCGACTGGAGCCTGTGGTTTCGGATCAGGCCTATCTGATGGCCCTGATCAAGCTTTGGGATCCGCGGACCAATACTTTCCATCTCCCGACAGGGGAGATGACTGTGACTCTTGAGGACGTCTATCGGTTGCTTCGGATTCCGATAGATGGTCTGCCTATTAGGACATCTCCGTTTGATCAGCGGACTGCTATACTTACGAGATGTTTTGGGCATGGGGGGCAGCTGGGTGTAGCAAACCCAGTGGAGACAGCCGAGGTGGATTGCCAGGTCGGCGGGATTTTGGTTAGCTGGTGGCAGGAGAGGGGGGTGTTAGGAGTGAGGCACGCATTCTTGATGGGCCTCATTTCTAACATTCTTCTCCCTGATTCGTCAGGCACGAGGTTCCCGTGGAACCTGCTTGGATTTGGTGTGGCAGTTGGCAGAGTGCCCGATAGAGGCACCGTTGATTATGAGATGGGGACAGACTTTGTTGGCACAGCTCTACGGGGAGCTGTATGGGGTCCACTGTCGACAGCGAAAAGGGTGTCAGTTGCAGTTTTTTGTTGCAGTGCTGGGGTTGGCAGCACATAGCTGTTGAGAGGCCTACCGGGTTACCGTGGACGACTCGGGCGGCGATGGAGGATGAGGAGATTGGTTATGCAGCTTTGTGGCGACGGTCTACGGAGCAGAGGCAGAGTCGGCGATGGGCAGGTGTCGTTGAGCACTACACTGATGCCTTTTCTCGGCTCACTCCAGGGGAGGTGTTTTGGCGTCCCTATCGGGACTGTCCAGCCTGGCCTGAGGCTGGAGAGTGGCTCCGATGGGTATGGAGGGAGCGATGGTTGACTGGGCGGCACGGGACGGAGCATGAGTTCTTTCCGTACCGCCGGGTTACACGACAGTTTGGGGTGCGCCAGGGGTTGCCTGGTGAGCCCGTAGTCTATCGGCGTCGGGGAGACGAGAGGGATCTGGAGCCACCGGTCACCGCGCCATTGGGCGAGGAGTCGGATGCGGTGATTGAGGTCCCGGATGTGGATGACGTCGGTACTACCACTGAGTATGACTCGTGGTGGGTATTGCGGCGCTGGAGAGGAGAGGGGCCACTGGGAGGCACGGAGGCGGCAGTGGAGGATGCTGAGGTAGCAGGGGGTGATTGGGGGGGCCGTTGGATGATGCGGACATGGTGGATGTGGGAGATGAGGATGTGGACTTGGGTGTTCCGGAGCAGCCGGACATGCGAGGATGTGGAGGAGCAGTTGGAGCTCGAGCAGGCTACTGCCCCCGCGAGTCCTATGCGTCCGGCAGATACAGAGGAGGTGGGGTCGGATGTAGGCGTTGAGATTGCACGACTGACAAAGCTACTGCGGATGCGGGATCTAGAGTTGGGGGATGCGAGGTGGGAGCTGGGGGATGCATGGAGAGGGATCTTCTGTGGGCTCAGTTGGCAGAGCGGGATAGAGTTTTGGCGCAGCGCGATGATGCATTGTCTATCTATCATCGGCGAGAGGCAGAGTGGTGTCTGTACCGGATAGACTTGGAGAGGGAGGTCATCCGCCTTGGCGGGCGGCTACTTGAGCCTTCGATCAGTAGATCTTCTCGACGGACGAGGGATAGTTTGATCGAGCGATCAGCATCATCTCGTCGCGAGCGGTTAGATGAGGGGGTGGTAGCGAGGCATGATGCGGGGGCTAGTAGTAGCCGCCTGCGAGGTCCCGTAGGACCCACACCACGGGGGTAGTTCCCGTCGCACCGATCCTGCGTGATCATGGTGGTCGACGCCTTAGGTTGGGTTTTTGGATATGATTGCGGGGTCTGAGGACCGGTTTTGTAGCCTACGGGCATCTTTTTGACGATATATATATATATACCGGTTTTATTTTTGGTTTTGTACATGTGATGATGTGATTTTTTTGTTATGCATGTTTATTTATTTTGATGAATGCAGATGTTATGATGAATGTAAATGTTTTTGATGTCTATGTGATATGCGAGGTGAAATGGATGAATGACATTTGTGATGATTGCACTATAGGTTGTTTAAGAAGCTCTTTATTTACATGGTTTTTTTTTTTTGTATTTTCTGATGGTATCATAAAGATGATAAGTAGCGCAGATGGTTTTGGGATGAATGTAAGATTTTCTGAGATTCAGTCAGTTTTAACTCACCATCCATGACTGTACTTTATCTTACAAGACTTTTTGACCAAGGTATGAATCAGACTTGTTTTTGACCCGGTTATTTTTCATATCCCCGTGTGTGCAATTGAGTTCATTTAGTGGTATTTGTTAGGATACCGCCGAGTGCCGGATGGGCTTTCAACCGAACTCTGTACCGAGGATCACCTAATTAGCTCCACGAATTCCTTTGTTGTATGTACTAAGATTAATCTACGGTGTAATCCAGGATGCCATAAGCTAGCTCATCCACATGCAAACATTGATCCGTACGCAAGTTAATGTGACGAGATATATCGTCATGCGGGAGGTTTACTACATTACCGATAGGCTATCAACCAAATTGGTACTAGAAGCTTGCCTTATGACCTATAGAATGCTTGAGAGTTCCAGGGATTCAAGGTCAACTCCCTTCTTTTCTTCAATTGTATTGGGATACTTGCTCATTGTAGTGATGAGATCACTATTTATTTTGATTTGTTTTTCTTTCGAGCAAGGGATTGGGGATATGGAGTGATGAAAATCACTCGTTGTTTGTGCCTTTTGATGTGTGCACTATAGTTTGTCAAATTTGGAGTTTTGACATTTTGCAACTTTTTGTGTTTTGCAACTGTTGAGAACTTTAGGGATTCTTAGGGAATTGGGTAGGGAGGATGCTTGTCCTTTTGCCAACTCTCAGCATTCTAGGGGTCATTCGCACAGGGGGATGAGCAAGATAACCGTTTCGCTTGTGGTGACCTAGATTATTTTGGAGGTTTCGTCTTTCGTTCACACAATTTGGGAATTTTTAGTGTTTTGATTTGTGTTGGGATGTTACGTAACAAGGTGTATTTCAAGTATGACTCTACCTTCGTAAAATATGTTCGACTTGATACACTACATGGCTAAAGAGGAAAATGATGACTGAATCACTAAAACTCTTGGTACATTCCCAGACCACCGACTGTAGTGTGGTAAAAGTTATGCTTGGTGTTTTTGTTGTTTTTGTAACATGAGACAATGCGGAACAAGGTGGACTATCAGAGCTATTGCAGCTTATGGTGCCTTTGACCTGTATGACTACAAATATGCAATGTATGGATGCAATGCTTAATGCAGCTATATATTTTTGTATTTTTGATGGATTGTTTTTGGTGAAGGTGAAGATGAGGTGCGAGAATATTAATTTTTTGATGAATTTGAGTATGCCTAGAATTGAGATGCAAATCTTTGTTGTTTTTGATGATTTCTGTATTATTTTTTTATTTTTTTATTTATTTTTTTATTTTTTTTGAAGGATTATCTTGGAGTTTTTTGGGTGACCAAGAGATTGCGATAATCCTTGGAGCTTTTTGGGTTGACCAAGAGATTGCGATAATCCTTGGAGCTTTTTGGATTGACCAAGAGATTGCGATAATCCTTGGAGCTTTTGGATGACCAAGAGATTGCGATAATCCTTGGAGCTTTTTGGGTTGACCAAGAGATTGCGATAATCCTTGGAGCTTTTTGGATTGACCAAGAGATTGCGATAATCCTTGGAGCTTTTTGGGTGACCAAGAGATTGCGATAATCCTTGGAGCTTTTTGGGTGACCAAGAGATTGCGATAATCCTTGGAGCTTTTTGGATTGACCAAGAGATTGCGATAATCCTTGGAGATTTTTGGGTGACCAAGAGATTGCGATAATCCTTGGAGCTTTTTTTTTTTTTTTTTTTTTTTTTGGTATATGGCTTTCTTAGATATGAAATGGTCTCAAATGACTGATATTCAAGGGTTCTGTTTCCTTGATACCATCAAGAGAAGCTAGCCTGTACGTCCCCGGTCCTATTTTGCTATCAATGACATAAGGACCTAACCAATTTGCCACGAATTTGTCCCTCATATGGGACGACAAATTAGAGTTTTGTTGGTTTTCCTTCAGAACCAAATCACCAACCCGAAAGTCTCTTAGGTGAACTTTCATGTTGTAAGCTCTCTTAAGCCGCTCTTGATAGATACGTAAGTGCTCGAGAGCATTAACGCGTCGTTCGTCAAGCAACGTAAGTTGGTCTAATCGGGCTTGCCGCGCGGTGTTATCATCGATGAACTCCTGCATTGATATGCGGGAAGGAATTTCAACTCGAGAGGCATTGCCTCGAGCCATACACTAGTGAAACGGAGTTGCCTGGGGCGAATGCTAGTGCGATAAGCAAGGGAAGTGGGATTGTTGTGCCAATCTTAGAGAGGTTTTTAAGGATGGCGACTAGCTTTGTTTGGCTTAAAGTGGGCTGATGATTATAATTTGTATTAGAGTTCGGCATTTGTTAGATAATTGTGCTATGAAGCATTTAATCGACGCGACCTTTCCTTGGGACTTGAGTCGCTTGATAGTGGTTGGGGGAGCCATTTCAAGGATTGCCTTGACTTTGTTTGGGTCCACTTCGATGCCTCTCTTTGAGACTATAAAACCCAAGAGTTTTCCAGATGTGACGCCGAACACGCACTTCTTGGGATTCAGTCGACCTTATGCTCTATGAGGCGATCGAGAATCTTGCTTAAGTCACCGAGATGATCTGAGCGCAAGAGAGACTTGGCTAACAAATCATCCATGTAATCTTCCAAAGTTTTGTGCATGTAATCATGGAAGATATAAGTCATAGCACGTTGGTATGTAGCGCCAGTGTTTTTAAGGCCAAAAGGCATGACCTTATAGCAAAATGTCCCCCAAGGCATTGTGAATGCCGTTTTGAGTTGGTCTTCAGGATTGATACGAATTTGATTGTATCCCGAGAAACCGTCCATTAGGGAGAGCATTTCGTGACCTGCTGTAGCGTCTACCAATGCGTCGATGCTTGGCAAGGGGAAATCATCCTTAGGACTCGCTTTGTTTAGGTCTCGAAAGTCGGTGCATATGCGAATCCTCCCGTCGGGCTTCTTGACGGGAACCATGTTGGACAACCATGGCGGATAATCCATGCGAGATGACAAATTGTGCATCCAACAGCTTTTGCAATTCATCTTTGACCATCAAGGCCACTGTTGGGTGCATCTTTCTTAGTTTTTGCTTTACAGGCTTGATTTTCGGATCAAGCGTTAAATTGTGCATGACTAGCTGCGGGTCTAGTCCTGGCATATCTTTGTACGACCATGCAAAAACTTCCTTCTTCTCTTTGAGAAGGGCAATATATTCGGCTTGCTCTTCGGGGGAAAGGCTTACCCCTGGCTTGAGAATCCATGGATTCATTGGATCTGTGCCGATGTCTACGTCAGTCGTCTCCTCGACTGACATGTGGGATCCGTCCTCCAACTGATGTGGAGTTGGGATTAAATGGATATCATCAGCTGAGTTAAGATCTACGTTTGGAACCTCGGGTCCCTCTTCAGCTTGAAAAATATCTTGAGTTGTCCTTGGGGTAAAATGAAGCATTTCATCGAAAGGCCAGTACTCTGATGGTGACAATGGTGAATTGACGTGATCCCAGTCGATGGCATCCATGTCTAGATGCAATGACCATGATGGATCGGTCGGATTGCGGATGGGTGCGGTCAAATCAATGGAGATCATGTGGATGGAATGAATTTGGTCTCCAGAACCGCGGGTGTGATGACTTGATTCTTTTAGATGTTCCCTATACTCCGGATCTGGCTCTACGGGAACGGGCACGAATGGATCCTCTCTAGGTGCAAATTCATCTCTATGTGTGAAAAGGAAGGCGGGGTCTTCCCTCGGCACTCTTGTCATGATGGGATCTCGAGGTGGACGATGCTCATCTTGAATTTGGAGCCATAGGTCTAACACTTGGTCCCACCTCGCTGGGTCTACGTGCCATTCATGTCCTAACAGTATACCCATCTGTCCCATTAGATCTTCATGAGTTAGAGCGCGGTGATGTCGTCGCGCATGTCTGAGATAGTCCATTTTAGTTTCATCTTCTGAATCGCTTTCATAGATCCAAAATTGTTCATCCTCTTCAGCATCTGTTGCTTGCGACGTTGAGGACTCTTCCTGTTCCAGTGAATTAATCTGGTCCCATTGCGGTTGTTCCACTCTTGGTGGAGGGACCTGATTCTCTTGAGACTATGTTATTTCGTCTGGAACCTCTAAGGGGAACAGTTTCAGAAAGATGTCTGGCAGCCGTTGATGTTCTCTTTGAGGATTAATCTCTGAACTTTCGCCTCTCTCTAGCAAAGAAGAGGGATTACTATTGCTGCCAGGGGTGTTTGTTGACCATGGGAGGTAGTCTCCCAATGTGTATTCTGTATTCGGATTGGCATAAGGATCCAATGCCAATCCCCCCTTGTTGCCTATTTCTAGGCCTTGCATATTTTCAACCAAGATGTCTAATGGCAGGGGATGGTTGAACCCTACCCCTGACTTGTCATATGGCATCTGATATCTTGGTTGGCAAAGGATCCGCATCCCTTGCTCATATCTGCCAAGCCCGTATCCATGCCAATTGCATTGGCCGAGATATTTTAGGGCAAATTTTGGGTTTGACAGATAATTGATGTTTTCAACAAAAGGCTCTTCGTCTGTTTCCTTTTGTTGGCATGGTTCAAGACCATGATCAAAGCCCCCATACACAAAATTTGTCTGGTTCGGTGGGTAGCCTAGAGGGACGATTGTTCCAATGGGAAGGCGAGGTCTTCCCATGTCTTGTACTGACTCCAGTGTGGGGGTTGCCACAACATTTTGCACTAAGTATTCCCCCAGGCCCGTACTGGCCATTTCAAAAGTGATTGTTGATGATTGGGTGGGAGGAAATGGTAGTCCTTCCTGAGTCCATTCCATGTTTGGTGGTTCAGGAATCTTGGTTTCTGTTGCGTTGGGCGCTTCCTCTGTTGTTATTGTTGAAATTGTGGGCAACCTTTCTTCTAAGGGCTTAACCTCTTCCATGATTTGTTTTCCCTTGTCCTTCTGTTGGGCCATGATAGGTGGCGTTGATGATGAAGGAGCCGATGATGAAGTCTCACCTGGTTGGGATTTTGCCTTGTTGGCCACCAGTGGTGCCTGCGGTATTGGACCTTGTTTAGATGGATTTAATTGGAAATCCAAATGCGTTGAAGGGAGGGTCGATTGAGGTATGAATTGTACCGCATTGCAATACTTGAAGGGCTCTAAGTCCATTGGGACTACATGTATTTCCCCTTCATAAGCATACTTCAAGCACCTGGTGGGCGATCGAAGGGACACATTTCATATCCCTGATCCAAGGCCGCCCTAGCAGTATATTATAAGCCATTTCACCTTCCAACACATGGCACGGTGTAGGTATTGACTTTTGTCCTACCCGGATGGCGAAGCGACTGTGTCGATTGTCGAGCATATTGCATCATTAAAAGCTCGCGAGTGTGTACGTGGAGGCTGTGATGTGAGAGGCTGGCAACTTCAAATGCTTCAAGGCTGCAGTGGTTATGATGTTACTGGACGAGCCAGTATCTATCAGCACTCTCTTGTACGGAATCCCGTTGACCCACGCGATAACGTGCAGGGGTGGATCTGCCATGTCATTTGATATCATTTTGACCTCATCTTCTCTGAATGTGATGACCGGCTCCGTACATTGTTTCACATGTCCCACGAAGGCGTTGAAAGAATTTGCCTCGTGGGGTTGTAATTCAATGGCTTTTAAAATGTCCATAAGAGCTTCTCTATGGGGAGCTAATTGTTGAATAAGCTCGTAGATGGACAGCCTAGCCGACGTGGTCCGCAAACTCTGCGTGAGTTTGGTTCATATCGTGACCTCAGGTCTAGGCGGAGGTAACTGCGTTGGGCATTGTTGAGGATGCGATGTTGCCGAAACTTCCCTCGTAGCTACCTCAGGGGCAGCTGTCGGGTACCTTCTGTTCCTTGTTACTATGCTAATCATTCCCACAAATCCCTATGTGGGAAGATCTTGTCGCACCTCGTTAATCTGGAGTGGTTTTGTTTGTGCCTCGTGGGCTGGCAAGGGGTCCTTGAATACCCCCATTTGTTGGTTGTTTGGTGCGATGGGGTTGTCCACAACCAATGTTCTGTTGTCGATCAAATCCTGGACTAGTTCTTTGAATTTCCAGCACCCATTCAAGTCATGTCCTCTGCGCCTATGGAATCTACAATACAATTCCTCTCTGTACCCCCTAGGCTTGGGAATGTTAGGGTCTATAATTTGGATTTCCGGCAGAGTGACTAAATTTGCCGCTGACAAGCGGTCAAATAAGGAGTCCCTAGACTCCGCATATGGGGTGAAATTTTGCCTAGGGCGATGCGGGTAATTTTGCTCCTGTCTTCTATTATCTCTTTCATAAGCAGGAGGCACTGCCTGGTAGTTAGCCTTTTGAGGCTGCGTTTCTTGCACAGGCACGGGAACATTTATCGCAACTTGGTTGACTGCAGCGTGTTGTGGTTGCGTTGTCCCAGTTTTAGTGGTTTTATTCCACTCTTTCTTCTTAGGCTTGGCAATTGCACCTTCGCCTATCTTAATCTCTTCTATGACTCTGGCTTGCGCCAAAGCTTCTTCTAAGCTGTCGTATTGTCGCAGCAACAATAGACCAGAGATTGATTTTAAGCAACTTTTTGTGAACATCTACGTGAGATCAGACATAGGAGGACGGTAGGGTAACCTAGAAAGCAAAGCTCTCCATCGATTCCCATACGCTGCCATTGTTTCCTCTTCAAATTGCTTGAGGCTCGCTAAATCACTTAGTGATGCCTTCTTCCTTGTGTTGAAGGCAAAGCGTTCAAGAAACGCGTCTACTAATTGATCTAAATTGCTTATGTTGTGTTTGGGCAGTTGTGTGAACCAATCCGAGGCGGGGCCTGCGAATGTGGTTATGAATGTTCTAAGAAACAATGCGTCATTATCTTGGATGCTGAAGCATTGGCTTAGAAATCGTGTAACGTGTTCTTGTGCGTCCTCTTCACCTTTAAAAACTGCCAATTGAGGCAACTTGAAGTGTTCGGGGTAAAGAGGTGTAGGCACTGAGGGATGCACCGGATTACTGCGGAGTAGACGTAATGTGGGTTTTTGATGCCCAGCAGCTTTTGTCTCCATAGACTCCAAACGCTCCAATAGCGCTTGGTATGCATCGGAAGATTTTATTTCTTCCTCTCTTGTTCGCTCTTGTTGCAAGTTACGGTAAACTGGAGGCCTATGGAGGGGTGGCCGAATGGCATCCTTCCTGCCTTGATGGGGAGTTTCAACATATTCCTCTTCTGGTTCATACTCCTCATAAAATTCTTGAGGAGTCTCTGGGTGAAACCTATGACCCTGATCAAGCTCTTGCTGAAGGTACCCATCATTGTTTCGGGGAGTTGCCTCCCTCTCGAATCTATGAGGTCTTGGAGGCAGAGCTTGACGAGGTCATGGAGACCTGTCCTGCACCAACGGATTATGCCTCTCATACTGTTCAGCTCTTTGGATGCGAGGGGTTGGCCCCCTCTCAGGTATTTCATAGCGTAACTCATCCGCTTCGTGTTGCATGCGTTCTCTATCCAAGCGGTGTCGATACTCTATCTCTTGATGACTTTGTTTAAGCCGCATGATTTGGGCTTGACGGGTGGTATATCTGGCGACAGTTGGGTCAATTTGGTCTACCCTATTTTGCTCAGGAGGTTCGAATGTTTCTCCTATGTGTTTACCTCGAGTTTGCTGATCTAAGGTTTCAATGGGTCGCTTCCCTCTATCGAGGTAAGCGGTATGTGCTCGAGGTTCTGGCCTCAAGGGGTGATCATGATATCCTGCTGGTGCGGAAATGCAAGGTTCCCGCATTGTTTGTTGCCCTCGAGGAATGCGATGGCTTTCCTCATACTCCCTTTCATGGGTGTAAAGGGGGTGGGTGGAGTTAGGTCACCCTATGTAAGGAGCCCTGCGCTCCGGATTTGGTCTCTCTGTTCTGATGATAGGTAAAGAAGGGACGCCATATCCACGTTGCCCCTCCAAATGGACGGTGTGCTGTCTAGCGCTTCATCGCACGGTGGCCACTCATGCCTAACTTCAAGAGGTGATTCTCTATTTATGTCAAGGTCTACATGTAAGGCATCTTCCCGAAAGGGGCTGCTTTGAATAGGCATACCCCACCGAGGATTCTGAATTGGATTCTTTTGTAGGTTAGACCTATAAGGCGGTATGACCAAATCCTCAGGACTGAAGTGAAGGCGACTTGTGCCTACTTTTTGTGTACCTTCCGGAGCTTCTGCCCTTGATTGGGCTTGACTGTGGGTGTACACCATTGCGGTGCTTCTATGCTATCTAAATAAGTTTTTATCTCGTTTATGATTTTTTTTTTTTGTCTACACTAAGCAGAATTAAGCACACACATTCACAAAACCATGATTATCTCTTTTAAGGATTATTGGTGTGCCCTAAACTGGTTTAGTGCATTTTGATGTTTTGTTTTGTTTTTGTAGGTTTTGAAGATCGTTTAAATGCATTATGACGGCTCATATAACTCCCAAAATGGTAGCCCCTTCAATATACCAACCAGGCCGATATACCAACCTCTCTATATACCCGCCCTTACGAGAGGGAGACTATAGGTACGTGAGAGCAGAAGGTACGTGGTACGTAGGTGGTACGGAAGGGGGATTGTCCTGTTAATGGCACCTACCATAGAAAACTTATCCTCGCGTGCATGGGAATCACCCCAGCGACACTCGGTCTGTCTTCGTCAGGATTTACGCCTAACAACAGTTGACAATCGGGAAATGGATGCAAATCAAGCCAAGGTGGTGATGAAATCCACCAATGGTCTTGATCAAGGGCTGGGGTCTTACGACCAGCTCCTTGGTTTAAAATTGTTTCGTGATGTGTGTGGGATTCATTTTATTCAACAAAAATGAAACAAGCATACATGACTTTTCTTATGCAATGCAGGATAAAATGAAAACAGTAAAAAAAATAGAAAATAGAAACAAAAAATTTAACAGAGATGATAAAATCCCTACCTCTTCTCTGCCTGCTCCAGTTGTCTCTGAATTTCTACTCTAAAAATCTGCGAGCGAGAATTCGTCCCTCTGGGAGACGAATTGTAGAACAGAATTCGTCCCTCCCAGAGACGAATTTGAATTCGTCCCAGGGTCAGACGAATTGCAGAACAGAATTCGTTCCTGCCAGAGACGAATAGCAGTCTGCAACAAAAAAATGTACCTGTCAAGCACAAAACACAAAAATTTAATCAGTTTCTATGATTTTAAAAAATAGGGAACAGGGTCCCACCGTGATCGCCACTGAAAGCACGAGATTCCGGGCAAAGGAAACACTAATTATGCAATATAAGACGAAATGTAACGCTTTAATCCTATGCACAAAAACGAAGAAAGGAGACAATTTGAAAATGAAAGAAAAGATGTAAAGAAATCACAGCCCTCTTTATTCAAATATCTTATCCTCGGTTACATAGACGTCTCCTCCCTTTTTGGGGGCTAGGAGCGTTAAATTCGTATTTGTTACAATATGTGACTTAGTCTTCCTCTTTTCGCGTGCCCACGATTGCAATGGGCGGGCCAAGATGATGTCGTCGCTGATGTCGATGAGTTCTTCACCTCTGCTTGCTCCTCCTGTGAACAAAGAAACAACCAAGATGTCAGTAGCACCTGCTGCAAGTGAAAAGTGTTCGTTCTTCTAAAATCATCAAAAGATGCATGCAAACATTTATCTAAAATAGTAAACAAAATGATTCTAAACAGACTGAAAACTTGACAAAAGACAAAAAATGTTACCAAAGGCCATTGCCACTGAGACAGCTGGCCAATCTGCCTTCAATCGGAATTCGTCCCTGGGTGGGACGATTTACTGCAATTCGTCCTGGGTGGTGTTTTGTGGGATTTGATCGCAATTCGTCCCTGGGTGGGACGAATTCTTCTATGTTGAAAAGGCCGACCTCTGCTGCTCCAATGTCGATTCTCGAGACCTGCAAAATGCCTGCAAACAAGGGGGTTATGTAATTGGGGCCATTTTGGGACGACCCAGATGGTCGGATTCTCCCAATTTGGCCTCTACCCTCGGGAATTTGATCTCGCCACCTACAAGTCAGTGAAACAACAAAGCGACACAAAACATACTAGAATCTGACCAAAAGTTACGAAATTGCAGCTATGAGTTAACCAAACATAATAACACAAAATGCAACCTGAAAAAGTAATCTAGAATGCTCTAAAACTTAGAAAGTGCGGGGGTGCCCAAGTGGGCCTCCCACCGTTGGCACTTGATTTCGGCGCCAATCCACTAGGGATGGGCCCAAAACCTCTTAGGATTGGGGGGTCGGCGAATTGGTTGGTTCCGGTGTCCATGTGTTGGATTTGGGTCAGGTTCAAGCTTCCAAAAGCCACCCAACAACCTCCCTTGCAAAAGAGATTGGTGGATGTGGGAAGGTGAACCAAAAGGGATGCAAGTGGGTCTTCAACTCGGCAGCACTTCGTTGCTTGAAAACTCCTTCAACCTCTATATTTTGGGTGAGAAAAGTCCCACCTTTTATAGACCCATGGGGTCTCTTTTGGGAGGGAAGCACAAATGCCATGTGTTGGTCATAGGCGCCATGTGGCAGTCTTGTCTTCCCATGAGGGAGGGGAGTCCTCCGTTGACTTGGGCTTTGATAAATGCCTTTTGTGACAGTCTTCTAATGGCCCCTCTGTCCACCTACACACGCGTGCAAGGCAGGAGTCATCAACTGACTGTTCTGGGCTGCCACTTGGCGCCATTTGTCTTTTTGCCCGTTAAGCTTAGAATTCGTCCCACCCAGGGACGGATTCGAAATCGTCCTGGGGTGGGACGGATTCTATTTTGAATTCGTCCCTGGGTGAGACGAATACTGGGAAAAGTGTCCAAGTGTGCCAAATTGCTTCTTGACCTTACAAAATTGCTATGAAAGTGGTTAAGACCACTGTTTAACCTCTGAGGGCTGCCCTGGGGGCTGTGTTTGTCAAAGCGATCAGTGTTTGCAGTCACATAATCGGATTGGTGCTGTTTTGGTGTCTACAGAACCTAGTGATGTGCTCTTGCACATCTTCCTCTCCTTTAAATCTATCAAATTTGGATATTTTTAGATGCTCCAAATATTAAGGGGAAATAATATATGGATGCATTATTTTACTGCGCAACTGGTGCAAAGTGGGCTTCCGTTGCCCACACCCAACTATCTTGCTCTCTATGGTTTCCATGTGCTCAATAAATGTTCTATATGCATTCGAGGATTTAATCTCCTCTTATTTATTTTTTTCATATGGTTGGGGGCAAGGAATGTTAAGCATGTGGCACGATGGTTTATTATCATCAATTGTACCTTCATAAGGTGCTTCTATGTATTCATCTTCTAGTTCAAAATCATCATAGGCCTCATAAGGTATTTCTTGAATGGTCCCACAAGGAGGAACTAACACCTGCTAAAGGCGATCTATGTTTGTACTAGGGGTAAAGTCCTGATTAGGCCTAGGAGGTCAAGGAGGCACCATTTTATTAGGCCTAGGATGCCTATTTTGGTTCAAAGTGGGTTACCTTTAATGAACCCCCTGTATGTTCATACTTGGGGTAGGAACCCCATTGTGGAAGGTCTATTGAATGTGTTGTTCAATCCTTTGTTTGTCTAGCTTATTCTAATGATCTAAGAGATCCAAGAATTCTTTATATGGCCAAAGATGATTAAATTGGGTGTGGTGATCAACATACCTTTTGAAAACTTGATTTATCTACTCAAATGTAGAGGACCTATAAGCCCTAGCATTGTTTCCCTGATACATATCCTATTTAGGATGACTTGATAGATCTACTACGAGCTTCCCTCTATTGAGGGAGGTCACGTTTACTTGAGGCTCACTCATAAACAAATGCTCTTTGCACTTAGCTAGTGTAGAAGCACATTGTACTTGCATCGAATGATGTGATCAAGGATAATCAAGATTTTCCTTAGATCTTCCTTCATAAATGAGGAAGGTAAGAGCTAAATTTACCTATCTAGGGTGATGAGAATCATACTCATATTGATATCTATACTATGGAGATCTATCAGTGCGATCTAGCCCTACCCATGGTGCATAGTCTTGATCCTGCATGTAGGTGTGCGAGGTAGACTGAACAGGCACATGAATGCATGGTATTTCTCTATGTGTAGGTGCCTCAATGTGCTACTTTCATTCTTGAAATAAGGTATGTGAAGTGTATATACATGGAAAATAATTTCCCTGACTAGGACCACAACCTATAGGGGTGTCCCACATGGGGGTCCCTTTGAGGTTAGGTTCCCTATTTGATAATCTAGGACTTGGGCGAGTAGGATGCCACCAAGTAGGTATAACCAAGTACTTAGGGTCAAATCAGATACGATCTACGTCTCCTTGCCTACTCCCTGTGGTGCCAACCCTTAAGTGGGCTTGGCTATGGGTCAAACCATAACTACTTTATAAAACCTATGTGATTATCTCCTTTACAAATTTTAATGATTCAACACACAAAAATAGAAACACACAATCATACAAGTGTTTATATATTTTAAAATTTATGTGTTCCTAAAATGTTTAGTGTGTTTGAATTTATTTTTTTGCAAAGGAATCTCTTTTCACGTGTTTGAATGTTGTTGATGTAATTATCAAAATTTTAAAGGATTTCACCTGTATACTCGTAGCTCAACAATCGATAATGAAAGTCCAATCATGTAAATCCACCGAAGTATGGATATGAAACCCATACCCAGTCAAGGAGAACAGGTCCTACTAGTTCTCACCCAATTCACCTGTGTTCAGCGATATACCTCTTCAAAGATAAATATGTGCTCTATCCCATAGGCTATGATGGTTCTTGGATATGGTTTTGGACACAAAAATAGGGTTCATAGGATTTTAGCCAATGGATAAAGATTAAACCCACCATCATTGGTCTCTATTAGTGGTTGGGGATGAAATACAACTCACTAACATTCAAATGTGATGTGGTTTATGTGGTTCTTTTTATTCTTTAATAAATTAAAACAAGAGAGCATTCAATGCTAGTTGACTAAAAGCACAATGAATGTTTCACTTTCCAAAGAGATGTGCATGAATAAAGAACCTACAAAAGTGTTTATCTTATATGAAGACCTAACTGTTAGGTAGGTCACACATAGGTAAACCATTCAAATGCGTGATTAAAACTATTATTTTTTCTATTTTTCTTCTGTTTACTACTTAGATTTTTATGAAAAGAAAAAATTAACCTTTCAATAAACAAATACAATATATAAAAAATTGAATTTACCCTTTTCTAAACAACCTTAATGCAAATTGAAGGTTTAGGCACTTACCTTGACTGTCTGTGAAGTTGTTTTTGGAAATTTGGGTTGAAAATCCCTTGTTTTATGGACATCCCAAAGTGGGATGGCTGCAAATTTGGGGGTCCTCCCTAGGTGGGATGGTTGTTGTGGCCATCCCTAGGTTCTCCAATTAGGAATTCAAGGGTCATTTTAGTCCAAAACGGCCAGAACCTACAACATCCAAAGTGCAAAAATGATGTCAAAAATGGTATAAATGAAAATATACAAGGGTCCTACCATGATCACCATTGTAGAGCAGAAAAAATGGCACACCTAGCAATGGAAATTGAAATGCATCTATTTTTCTAGTCAATCATTCGAAAGCAATAATAAAGTAAACATAAAGATGAAAAATATTTGAAAGAAATGGGGGGTTCTATTTGTATTATTTAATTTATCAAATAGAAGGTTACAATATGTCCCCTTGAGGGCTCTCAAGTTGATACAATTCAAATTACAATGTTGAAGGATCCAATCCTTTCACAAACTTATGGTGTGCTTTCACTATTCTTCTCGCACTCACGATTGAAGCACAGGATTTTTTACCGTTGAATAAGCTATACTTATTCAACTCTTTAGCTCATTCCTCATGTGCTAGAATACCTCTACCTACACACAACAAATTGAAATGGGTTAATAGCACAATAATATTATGATAATACCAAAGGAATACATGTAATATTGAATATAAAAAGTTTAATTGATAGGGCTAAACTACTCCAAATGCTACCAAAACTTAACATGATGCATATTATCTACTTTTGTAATGATCTATGTAGAAATTGAAATAAAATTGTTAAAAAAATCTATGGCCTTCCCTGGGTAGGCCAATTAGGACTGTAATCACAAAAACCCTAATTAATGATTCAAAATTACTCCAAACTTAACCAAAATAAAATATGATGCTAATATATTGCTATAGAAATTATCTACACTAAAATTGATTCAAAATTGTGGTTCAATTCATGGTCATACCTAGGTGTTCCAATCAAGATTGTTAACCATCCTAGGTGGATACAACCACAAAATGGGGTGGTTTTTACCACCAATTCCACTTGGATCTGGTCTAGAACACTCCTATGGGTATGATCATCCAATTTGGTGAATTAAATCATAGGAATGGATGGTTTTTGTATGGGATGTATGTATTTGGGGATGCCTTGAAAATGTCTTCGATTGATGAAGTTTCCAACGGTAAATATGAGGGCAAAATCTGAGATGTAATATCGGTAGCACTTCATGGAAAATACTTGCAAAGAGATCTCTTTGAAATTTAGTGGAAGCACTCCAATTTATATACCAAGAGGGAAAAGGGGCAAGTTGGGGCATACAAGGTAGGTGTTGCCACTTTTCAACACATTTGCCATGCATTGGGAGGAAGAGACCTCCAATTTTGACCTCCAATTTGCAGTTACTAATGGCCTAGACAGTCTCCCAATATTTCATAAGTCATTGGAAAAGATAAATGGTAGAAATTGATTGCCATTTATCTTGCCCTTAAATTTTTTGGGGGTCTGGACCATGTTCGTCCCACCCAAGGATAGTTACTTGTGGCCATCCCTGGGTGGGACGACCATGAATTATGGCCATCTTGGGGTGGTATGGACATGGCTACATGGCCCAAAACCTCACAAAAGTGGGGTAAAAATTCCCAGAAGTGGTTAGGACCCCTAATTAACCCCTGAGGGTTACCCAATGGGGCCATATGGTATCGATAAGAGTGGAATCATGGCAATATTATCTGATTTAAATGATTTTATTTTCTACAATACATATTAAATCCATTAAAGGGCAAAGGGAGTGGGGTGGATAGTAGTCCTATAGTGTGCCTGAATATAGATAAACAATTCCTTAAATTTTATAGGACCAATTTGAAGGGAGAAGAAGCCATGTTAAGAGATTTTGTGGAGCAAATGGAGGAAAAGGTAAAAACAAGCAAGAGAAAATATATATAAAAGAGGCATATAACCCAGGTCACTAGTAGTGACGATGAAGATAATAGTGTAGTGATTGTTAGATTTTAATGCTATATATTAAAGGAAATGCAACCACAAGGACTGAAATGAGCATGTAATATTAACTATATAATAATGAAAATATACTAAGCAAGAAAAACTCATAAGAAACTTTTGCAATAACTCATAAAAATTCCATTAATGAAAGCTCATGAAAATAGGGTCTTCATACAAACTGTGGAGATCTCAAATGCTCCATAAGTTTTACATTGTATCTAACTTGTACTGTACTCTAATATATCTTATGCTCATTTTTTCTATCTCGAAGGTCTATATATAATGAGATGTTACTCTTGGTATTTCACCTTCCTATGACTATTCATATTTCTATTCTATGGAGTTATGTGCACATGGACAACATGCACATTTACATCATCAAGTACTTTGCACATTCTAACAACACTTGTGCATTTATTACATTACATAAATTAAATAGTCAAACCCTAATATAAGACATCCTAATCTATATATATAACCATGATGGTACATTAGCATGTACTAAATAATGTTCTATATTGCAACACCTCCCTGTATTACATTATTTGGTTATTAAATATTTTAGTCTTCAATATGGATATTTTTTTTTTGGTAGATAAGATACTATAGCATTAATACCGGGTTTTACTGGTTGACCCAAAACCTTTTACAAAAATCAGCCCAGGTTTGTTGATGAACATGTCCTTACTAAGGATCCTATATATGTAAAATCTACATGCTGCCAAAGCCATTACATCTAGTAAGGCACATAGCCTATTATCAAAAAGAAACTTCCCATACAACATTTTGGGTATACCCCAAGAAAACACACCTACATCATAATTACAAAAAAATAAATAGACACGGATCCCTTCCTTGAAACAGTGGAGAAACAAAAAGTTGCAAACACACATAGTAGAGTACTAAAAAAAACTCCCACAAGCTCTGTATTGACAATTACTCTTAATCTACCGATTCCACCATGTAAATACAAAAAAAAAAAAAAAATTACTCTTAATAATTCTTTGGTAATTGCTTTCTTTCGTATATGACATGCTTTGGGACCACATCCCGTCTTGGCCAATCAGCCTTGGAGAAGTGAACTTGTTGGCTAGATTTATGGTGGTGGCTATCTGGTGGTCCACGTGGCTCTGGTTTGAAGTCTTATATTGTCATTAATTTCTTGCCCTGTGATTATCAACCAACCTCAAATTACTAAGATGACTAGGAGCCATGTTATCTAACATGTGACTATTCCCATTAGTATTTGTGGTATTTTCAAGCATCATCCACCAAGAATGACAACTCGAATAATTTTTATTGTGAGTCCATTTCAAAAAATATACGGGAATACTCATAGCCTTCAAACTTACAATGCCTTCCCTGTTGGTAAATTCAACTATAATTCTTGGAATTCTTGTTGAATAAGCTCCTCTACTTCGCTTAGGACATCGTGTTCCCATTTGAAAAGTTCGTCACCATCGACACCCAAATTGGCCAGCTTATCAGCAACTTTGTTAGCTTCTCAAAAGACATGTTGGGATTTTCTGTCATGTCTTCCCTGGAAAAGGATCCTAGCCTCTTCAAAAATTGTTTTAATCCTCCAAGGAGGTGTTTTCCAATTATTGAGGAGATTTATAACATGCATAGAGTCTCCTTATATGATCAAATTACCTTCTAAGTCTTGAGTCATTTGAAGGCCTCTCCACATAGCTCTAGCTTTAGCTTTGTTGTTCGTCCTTGTTCCCAAATATTTAGAAAATGCAAGCATAATATTCCCATTATGATCTCGCACAATGCTTCCAGTGCCTACTCTACTAGAATTATCCTTAACCGCTCCATAAAAATTAAGCTTAAACCAACCCGTAGGAGTGGGTACCACTTAACATTGGCTTTGGGGTTGACTACCCTAGGCACAGACTCATCTAACAAGGTTAATCTTAAATATTGAGCAATCATGGTCTCCTGTAGATGAGGTTTACAACTATCAAAAGGGATAAGGTTCACATTCTCGTTGGAAAAGCATAGGATCCTAGCAATGACATTTTGATGATCATGGATAGACTCATTAAAGACTCTATGGTTCCTTTTTAACCACACCTACCAAATATAGTGATTGAGACAAATTTTCCACATGTATCTAAATATTTGTCTTGAAAAGGGGCAAGGCCACTAGATGAAAAAATCAAGTACAATGGCTGGTTTAACCCAAAAAATATTGAAGGCCTAAAAAACCCCACTTAGGATAGTCAAGGAAAAAGGGCACTCAAGGAAAATGTGATAAATGGTCTCCCAATTAGCCCTGCACAGATAACAATGATTAGTGATACAAATACCTTTATGCATCATATTATCAATGGTTAGAATTCTTCCTTGGATAACCAACCATGAAAAGACTGCAATTTTTGGAATTAAATTTTTTATCCAAACTAAGTCCTTTTGGAGGATAAAATCCTCGTCATCAAGTAGAAGCTTGTAAGATGATTTAATAGTGAATTGCTCATTTTTCGTAGGAGCCCAGACCACTTGATCTTCCTTGGGTCTCATGGGGATAAAATGTTTCCCGAGAATGTTACAAATATCATTTGATTTCTCTTGAAATCCCTGAATCCTTATTTTTTTCCACTTCATTCTGCCTCTATCCTCAACCATATAATTGAAGACTTTTCTGCCAATAATTTCGTCCATGATATCTCTAATTCAGGCTAAGTTAGGATATTGCATCAGTAGTTCATCCTTAGACCACCTATCATTCCAGTAATTTATCCTCTCACCATTGTCTAAAACCCATCTTAAACATTTTTTGATTATTTCCTTACAATTGATAATTGCTTTCCAAAAATTAGAACCTCTGATTGGAACTAAGTCACTTAGAAATTCCATATTTTGAAGATACTTTCATTTGATTATAGTTGTCCATTCATTTGCTTCACAAAAAGTGAGGCGCCATGCCTGCTTAGCTAGTAAAGCTAAATTCATATGAGCAATTCTCCTCAGACCTAAGCCCCCATTTTCCCTAGGTCTACACACTTTGGTCCATCCTACAAGGTGTATCCTTTTTTTCTCCTCTGATCCAGTCCATAAAAATTCTTTTTGGAGTTTCCCAATTTTTTGGAAAACCTTCACAAGGGCTTTGAAAATGGAGAGGAAATAGACTAGAATGCTCTTAAGAGAGGCCTTAGTGAGGGTCAGCTTTCCTGCTTGAGATAGAATATGACCTTTCCATCCAAAAAGTTTTTTTTGAATTCTTTCAATAACCCTGTCCCACATTGACTCTCTCAGAGAACCAATGAAAATAGGGAGACCAAGATTAAAAGTGGGGAGGTTTGCTATATCACACCCTAAAATTTTTGTAATCCTTCCTTGCCTCTGAATGGGGGTGTTCAAGAAATATAACTTGTTTTTACTGAAATTAACTTTCTGACCAGTAGCGTCCTCGTAGAGTTACAGGATGTATTTAATTCAGATGTTCTTCAATTTTATTTGGTTCATATCCTTCTACTAGTTCAGTCTTCATTTTATCCTTGGAATTCATGGTGTCTTTTTTTATCTTCTTAATTCCACTACTTTATATTTAAAATTGGTTTATAGGATATTCATTCTTGAATTTATTCGAGTCTATTTGATGAACAAGATATCTCATTATCATAAAAGTCCTAAGTGGATCAAAATTAATCCATTTTATTTCCTTTTCTTCTTTGAATGACCTTCTTCATGTTCATCAGAAACTTCAAACTTGAACTTGTTATTAAGAGGTGCTTCAAAAATAAGAACTTGAAAAATACACTCTAATATTAATATAATATATCTTCAAATATTTTGTAGTACTTATATTTATCCTAATAGAAAAAATATGAGTGGGATTTTTCTCCATAATATTTACATGGATGGGGAGTCCAACAGTTTGCATTTTCATGATCAGTCTTGTTGCAATAAGTACATTGTGAAGATATCTCCTCTCCTTTGTTGCTTGTCTTTAGAAATTCAAGTTCATCTATTTCCTTGATAAAATAGTAAATCCATTTGTGTACAATTGAGGCTATTCTATTTTTACTTTTTTCATAATTTTTTAGGACATCTTTCTAATCAATATTTTTTCTACCATTTGAGTATTGTTTTTTGTTTTATTTCCAATATTTCCATTAATATAGTTGACATAAATTGCTTTCATCATGTCATCGAAGGATGTCTCTATAGAATCTACTTTTGTCATACCATCAACTTGTGAATTCTCAAAAGTATTTCTAAGCCATTTTGGATCTTCTCTTCTAGCCATATTTTTCTTATTGTCATCTCTAGTATAAAGTATGTCTTTAAACCATTTTTATTCCTTGAATCATGTATACTTAATAAGATTTTCTATAGTTCTTTTTAAAGTAATATTTCTTGTAACTCTTTGATTTAAAAAGAATAATTTTTGGTAGAATTTAAAATATTTAAACATTTGAGGTTAAATACCTTATGACTCCCTAATTTTGAGGTTTTTGTCCAACTTTGAATTTGAGTATAGGATAAAATTTGATATACTCTTTTTAATTCTAAATTTTTAGGATACCTTGTATCTCCCAAGTGTTTTGAATATACTATGGTCATGATAAAGTTCTTATCTTTCTTAGTTTTCCTTTGATTTGAATATCTTTTATCTCCCTAATGTTCAACTACTATTCTTCACCTTATTTCTCCCTATTTGTGAATAGAAAGCTAGAAATTATTTTAATGCACTTTCAATTTTGATAAGATTCTCTATTTTCAAGACCTTTAAGTTGGATTCCTTATGTCTCATTAATTTGAGTAAGAGACTAATTCCAATGTAGTTTTTAAAATTTTCAATAGCTCTATGTCTTTCAATTTTAAATAATATAGTTTCTAAATTTCAAAATCTATGTTGGTGTTGAACTCCTTCTAACTTCCTAATTGGAAATTTAGAAAATATAGATATTTACAAATTTAAAGTTTCAATTTCTATGTAGAATTTCTTATTCCTCCAAGTTAAGTTATTTACAAATATTTCTTATGCTTGAATAAAGTAATTCCAAATGCTTTCAAATTAAATCTCTCTTACTTCAAACAACTTTTAAATATTTCAATAATGCATCTAAGGTTATAGTATATCAATGCAATTCCTTATACCTCAATTTATTTTATTACTCTCAAGCATAAAATATTAATCAAGTTCAACCTTAGCATTAATATTCCTTATTTTACATTTACCTTTATAAAAAATGTAAATTAATTTAAATATTTTCAAATAACTTCTTGACTATGGCATGCTATATATTTGGTCTTATTATCCTTGACTTCTCTTTTCTAAAACTTGCACTTTGAATAAGGTACTATCCTCTTCATTGACTTCAATGCAAAAAGACACCTTGCTTATAGCATTTAATGCTCCTCCTTTTAGCATATTCTAAGATGTTCACTACCCTTCTAATTCTGGTTGGTTTAATTGACCTTCAACTATGCTTCATTGCATTCATTTGCCTTGCATTCTTATTGCAATAATGGTTTGTATGACTTGTATCTCATGCAAAGAAGACATTTTTTATTTTTTAGGAGTTACCTTCTACACTCTAACACTTGGTAGAGAAACTCTTCACTTCCTTTTCCTTCCAAATGGTGGTACTTTTCATCTATGTAACGTTCCTTCACTCCTATTTGCTTGGTAATGCACATTCTCTTCTTTGTGTGGTACTTTCCTTTTCTTTGTAACATTCCTTCATGCACTATATCTTCTCCACATGGTACTTTTATTTTCTTTATTATGCTCCTTATACATGGTGATTTATAATGATCCTTTGTTCTAATTTAATTGATAATGTATTGCTTCTCTATAACATTCAATATTTTCTTTGAAACACACCTTCTCTTCACTTAGTAAAACTTAATACTTCACCTATTTTTCTTTACTGTGAATGACACCTCTGATTTACATTGGTTGATGTTGCTGGTTGGTATTTTCAATATGGCATTGTGTTTTCCAATCTTCAATGATAAAATAATCTTAACCCTTGTACCACTTCACTTTCTAAAAACACTTTGGTGACTTGTTCTTGTTGTTTCATGGCTTCTTTTTGGTTGTTGTTGACTCATGATGCTTTTTGGCTACTATGCATAGCTCTAGGGAAACATTAGCTCATTCCTCTCAATTTCTTGCCTCCATGTACTTTATTCTTGTTTTCTTGAAATGGTAGCTTTCTCTTTGAATGTGATGGTACCTTTGTACCATTATTTTGGTGGCTCCTCTTCGGCTCTATGCTTAGTGGTTTCTTCTATGGTGACTCCAAGATTTTAATTTTTTCTAAAACCTTTACCTTTTAGATAGTTTATTGTATCCAATATTTGCTATATAATATTAGCTTATTTGATTTCCAATAGATAGTAAGGATTTAATATTTTCCTTTCCTTATATTATATCTAACTTCTCCTTTCTTTGTTGTAGGTATTAATCCCTTGTGAATGCTATATTTTCCAACCTTGAATATATAAACTTGAGACCTTTCCTTTTTCTACTACAAAACTCAAATGTGGTGATTTTTAAGACTTAATAATAGCTAATGTGAGCATTCAAATAATGAAATTTTATTGCACCAATATTGCATACATTTTGGTCTCTTTTTGTAGCTATATTTCTTGGCAATTTGACTCACCTATTTGTTGTTAGAAAATACATTACTTGATATTATTCACTTGAAAGTACCTTACTTAAATAGCAAGTGCTTACAATCTGATCCATTGGATCATAACTAACTGAGCTAATCTCATCAATACAATTTATCCTAGTAGCAACTTAGGATATAAAATATTATTATAACACCCCCCTTAAGTGTTACTAGGATATACTAACACCTCCCCTTAAGTAGTTCTAGGAGGTAGTGAAAATAAAAAAACTTAATTAAATGGCATATCCATAAATATGAGTCCCAAAAATAAGGCTTGATAAGGTGCTCATGTACAATATATGTATAAGAAATCCTACTGTAGAGATGATGAAAAACCATCTACCATAATAGAAGAAGAATGAGGAGGAGGAGGAAGATGTGCATGGAGGATGGAGAGGAAGGAAGATGTCCTCTTCAACCCCCCTAGGATAACTTCCATCAAGAAGCCTGCAAAGGATCCATCAGATGTCTCAAAAAAGTAGAGACTCATCATCGAAATAATGAAACCATACTCCCAAACTGGTGTCTATGACACAGATCAAGGCTTTAAGCCATGAAAAAAAAAATATCACTAAAGAAAAAACCTCTTGAAACCAAAGTGTCTCAAAAATAATTATTAATATAGTGTGGAAATAACCACAAGAATCGCAAGGGATGTCCAAATCAAATCCACAAGCATAAGTAGTGGTTTCCATATATATGAATACAATGGACTAATAACAAGGTCCCAAAAAAAGGTGGACAAACAACTTACTTAAATGGAATAAAGTGCACCAATGTAGCTCTCGATCTTGTCCTTATGGTGACCTCCTCATCCTACCAGAATGCATAGGTAACCAGTCGATGTAACCGCTAGGTGATATAGAGGAGATGACTAGATACTAGGATCACTTACAAAGCTTTGGGAGTGTCGGGTTCAACAGAGAATGCACTCCATGATACAATATATTTGAGGCTAAAAAAATAGGTTAAAGTGCCTCAAAATGAAAATTGGACACCATCAATGTGTCTGTCTTGGAAAAATATTTTTGACGACTATAAATATCCCTATGATCGGGTTACATTTTGACCTTCATTTGCTGGAAAAACAATAGTATTCTTCTTTGTCCCTCTCAAAGGAATATTCTGAAATGTCCTTTGGAAAAACAAATTGGTTTTTTAAAATTTCTCTCGTAGGATAAAAATATCGAGTGTCCCGTTATTTAAAAATAAAATTTTAAATAAATAGGTCATACATTAATTAAATACCCCCATTCCACCTATACGTGGAAAGGAAAAAAATTTAGAGCCCTTATATGAAAATTATAATATGCCATGAATTAAGTGGATGCATTAGTGGTTTGTCGACCCCATTTATAATATTCAAAACAAAAAAAAAATCACTTAAGAACTCCAGGCTGAAGTTCACAAATTGAGCACATGATTTGGGCATTGTCCATGAGTGAATCCATTAGCAACAATAAATCATGTGTGAATCCATGGTTTTATCAGCCACAGTATTGAGGGGATCAGGGGAAAAGTAAGCCCCCCTTTAACAAGAGCTATTGCACCATCATATCGCCAAGGCTCTCACAGAAAATCATTTGTGTGGGTAGTCGAGATTAAATGTAGTGCCAAATCAACAGCCAGCTTGACCGCTTCCTAGAGCCAAAAATAGCCCCTTTTTTCATTGGGACACCATTAGGACTCCGATCATGAGCAAAATAGGTTGCAAATCTTTGATCGGACCCGCTAGACTGAAATATTAAATTGAATAAGTGGATATTTACATTCAAGTTATCGACGATATCCCTAATGTACTTGATACATCTAATTGGTGCTCTCAACATAACATAATCATGGCTTTGACAAGTTCCAAGTCATTTTGTGCTCCTAGAGTGGCAAACAATGATAGTAGGTTCACGGTTCATAGCAGAGTTTTATAAAAAACTTGATATGAGCCAGATTGTACTATCTTTACTACAAATCACTGCAAAGCATCCAACTTCACTCACAAAAAATTAAACATAGTGGATACAAAACAAATTGATCCATCATTGACAGGCAACATCAAAGTGAAGTATCAAAATAATTTATCACAAAAAATTCATCACATTTTGTGCGAAAGCATCAATTGACAATATGCCCCCAACACAAATAATATTAATTTTGGGACATCTTCATGGAATCTTCCATCCATGCAGAAAAAAAAAAAAAAAACACCATATGATATACCAAACTATCGCTTTAATGCTAAAGCTCTTGTGCACTCAATAGAGACGACACTATGAATGGGCTCGATTGACGATGAATTTTTGTCTATCACCAGCTAAAATCGAACCTACTAGAATAGCACCACAGTTTATCAATATCATATTCTCATGTGCTCCAACTTGTTCTCGAGGGACCCATGTTGGATAGTGGTGGACCTTGATTCTTGCACCCATCTAAATCATAGTTGGAAAATTATAAAAAATTAGTGCATTTTTGGCACAGATTTACAGATATGCAACAATAACCATGTAGTGATACCTCAGGTTTATTTGATACTCCATCTACTTGAGCTTCTCTTGCATATTATATCGATGCCATTCATGAATGGAGAGGGAGGGAAGCTCCAGATCTGCTCTCACCTGGCACCTCAAAAAATATAAATAACCCACACATCTTCAACCAGTTTAATGACTACATCCCATCATCCATGGTGATTTCATATCAGCGGTTGTTGGTGCACATGTCTATTTAACAACTCATGGCAGTTAAAAAAAAAACAACATATTTAAATAAAAAATGAGCTCAAACGCATTATCTCCCTGACCTCCTCAGCCTCTTTGTTTGGAATAAATCATTGGTGGACTCCTACAACAAACTGGCAAGGATGTCTTCACAATCTCATTATGTCATTGCACCCACCACGACCCCATTCAAATAGCAGCTCTAACTGATGGCTCTCTCTAAGGTAAATAAATGATGTAGATAAGCTTCATTTACGCCACCTCACCATTCTAATTCTTGAAATACATTGATGCTAATCTAGTACTGCATTCCTTATGGATCTGGTGTAGTCAGGTATCCATAGTGGAGCTCCATGTGTTGACAAGCACATTCAGTGATAAACGTACCCCAAATATCTAACATCTAGTGCTTCCATTATCACCATGTCTTTTGCCACCATCGCAAGCTCATTGAAGGTCTTCCAAGCCACTCTGTTGTGCCACTCTGATATTTTACTTGAAATTTTAGTGTAGTGATTGTTGGGGTGACAAATGGTTGCATCATTGCTAGAGAGCACACCCATGAACTCCACAACACTAGCACATCAGAGTTGATGAGGCCATTGTATTTTTTTCTTCATGCCAATAATTTCAACCACAAGTGGGAGATATGTTCCATCTCAGCCTATTGCACCTCTTCCCACTCGGAGGTGCTATCCATGAGACCACCCAGGAAAAATAATGGCATTGACCTCCATAGCATCATACAAGAAAAATCAATCACAGGCACACACTAAAAAAAGTCTTGAAAAAAATAAGACCATAGCGGCCAGGGTGCTTCTACTATGTATGTCGGGTTTGACCATTCCACCATCAAAAATTTGCAACACAACATGGCTACACCCAGATTTATGAAAAAAATGCATCTCATGTTCTGTAGTGAAACATAAAAAAATGCATCCTTTGCAATCATTTTTTCATCTGCATACCATTGTAGATCACGAATAGAGTGGAAGGCCATCCTGAATTCAATAGAAGAGTGGGTGTTGTTAAAACAAATAGGTGACCCAAGAGTTATCATCTTCACACGTAGCGGATGTCAACCAAATGGAGAGTGAAATCTGCATAAATGGTGGTGCCTTCAATCTCCGATCTGCACACAAACCTAATATATATATATATATATATATATATATATATATATATATATATATATATATATATATATATATATATATATATATATATATATATATATATATATATATATATATATATATATATATATATATAAACTCAGCCATGGATTTATCCATCAAACATCTAGTTTTTGATCCATCAAAAATATGGAGAGCATACTCCCTCGGTTTTAATGGCCAAAAAAAATGGGGAGGATTTCCATGAAGGAAATTCACCCTGAGAGAAATACTCCCTCAGGTTCACATGGTAGAGGAAGCCCACTCTAATACCATGTTAGAAAATACAATACTTGATATTATTCACTTGAAAGTACCTTTCTTAAATAGCAAGTGCTTACAATCTGATCCATTGGATCATAACTAACTGAGCTAATCTCAGCCATACAATTTATCCTAGTAACAACTTAGGATATAATATATTATTCTAACATTTGCTACCCCAAATTTGTAAAATTTACAGCTCCAATTTTCCTCCAAATTTGCTCTCTCTTAATCTAAAATTTTCTTCTATTAGTGTTGCCTAAAATTCTTCCCTCTTGCTATCCTAAACTTTATAATATTTCAGCTTATAACTCATTCAAATCCTCCTTTTATTTCCTATCCTAAACTCTCTCAAATCTGCTAGGAAACTCCTCTTATTCGCAACTCTAAAACTCCAATTTTCTGCTCAATCTTGTTTTCCAAAAACCTTTAGGTTGTTGTCCAAAAATTCTTTAATTTGCAGCTTTCAATACTTCCTAAATATCAGCTTCTATGTTGTCCAATGCTTCTCCCAAATCTGTCTTGAAATTCTCCAAATCGTAGCTCTCTCTTCCTCTTCTAATGCTTCCCAATTTTGCAGCCTAAATGTCTCCAATTGTTGCTTTCTTTATCTATCAATCCTTACATCAATTGGCTGTTCAAGGGTACTCTAAAATATACCCAAATATTCTCTAAATCCTAGCTTTATGTCACCTCCATTTTTTTTCCCATGACTCTTCACTTTCTACTATAAAAACTAGCAATCTTCTCTTTCACAAATCAGCCTTCAAACTCTTTATGGTTGTCTTCAAGTTTCTCAAATATAGTGGTCTCTTCTAGCTTCTTTCTCCTTCAATATCCTTGTCAAGTTATAAATTCAAGCTTGGCCTATTTTCTGGCCTCCATCTCAAGAATATGAATGTCTTGAGGTCTTATAAAATCCTTTCCAAAATTTGGCAAACTTCTTGCCAAATCCTTTTTTCTTTTGGGCTTGGTGTCAGATGGTGATAGTTATCCCAAATACTTATTAGGAGATTCTCCTTGATTTATTCTTATTTATTGGTATTTCTTAAAATATTCTCCAATGGCCACTTCTTCAATAGGGCTTTTCTATGCTTTTATTTCTTTCTCCTTCCAACTTTTCTTGAGATCTCTTTTTTTGTCTTCTCCTTCTAGAGCTAATTTATTCAATCTGCAATTTGTAGTATTCAATATTCTATGGGAACCTTATTCTTAATTCTCCTCAATATTCAATCTAAAATATTCTATAGGACTTCTTGGTTTTCCTCAAACTTCAATGTCTACTTTTTTGCAACAAAGAACTAATCCCTACATGAGGAAAGCACATAGACTTTCAGGAAATCAAAGATGAAATTATTCTCTATATGTTATAGGAAGCTTCTCAAATTTTGAGAACTAATTTTTTAAAACAAAAAACTTTAGACAATAGAAAGCAAATTCATGCAAATATCTAGATCTCTATAATTCAATAAACATCACTAGTTGTCCTTCAATCTAGTGAAAAAGAGATCTATGTTGAGTCCTAGTATTTATGAGTTTTCCTACAATCCTGTGAAAATACTCTAGAAAAAAATCAATTATTGAAATTCTAAAAATGATATCTCTCTATCTCCTATCAATCTACCTTGTGCTTTGATACCACTATTAGATTTTAATGCTTCATATTAAAGGAAATGCAACCACAAGGACTAAAATGGGCATGCAATATTAACTATATGATAATGACCATATACTAAGCAGGAAAAAATCATGAGAAACTTCTGAAATAAATCATAAAACTACTATTAATGAAATCTCATGAAAATAAGATCTTCATACAAAATGTGGAGATCTCAAATGCTCCATAATTTTTACATTTTATCTAACTTGTACTCTACTCTAATATTATGATATTTTTTCTATCTCAAAGGCCTATATATAATGGCATGTGACTCTTGAACTTTCACCTTCCTATGACTCTTCATATTTGTATTCTATGGAGTTATGCACACATGGACAACATGCACATTTACATAATCAAGTACTTTGCACATTCTAACAACACTTGTGCATTTAATACATTGCATAAATTAAATACTCAAACCCTAATCTAAGAAACTCTCCTAATCTATAGATGTACCCATGATGGTAAATTAGCATGTACCAAATAATGTAATATATTCCAACATTGATTCTTGTTATAGATAAGGAGAAAGAGAAACAGGGAAGTGGTAAATAGATAGTAGAGGAATATGAACCTCATCAAGTCAATGTTGGCCATAACAAAGGCCATGTTATAAAATTTTATAGTGAAAATGGTACTTTAGAGTGTTGCAAATGACTATAAATCCAACTAAGTATTTTATAAATTTACAAACACTTAAAGGCATTCAAAAATACTAAATTTACAAAATGTTTAAGTTACTAATATTTTACTACTGATAGTTTATTGTCGACATGTTTTTGTCAATATAAAATCTAATTAAATATAACATTATATTTTATCCATATCCATATCATCCCTCTCCACCATAGAATAATTGGACTTCAATGCTTGGATAAGAAGGTGCAAGAGAATATTAAGTGCCAAAAATACAATCCTCAAATATGGTTCAGAAGAGAAGAGAGATAGATGTTGTACAAGAGCCCCAAGGATATCACCAAAACTCCATCAAAGGGAGTATCATAGAGCAAAACATATGCTCACAAATGGTCCAATACAAATCCCCAATGGTATATTGAGGTTTGTTGTCTCTGGTTCAACCTCTAACATGTAGGAATGAGCACTACTATGCTTAAAAAGGGCCTTGTAAAAACTTTGTTCAATCTTCTCAAAAATTTGTAAGATCTTCACACCAATCATGTTTAAACCTAAGCATGCACCCTAAACTTAGTACAAATGATCCTACCAATCTAACACTTATCAAACATATATAGACATTATAGAATCACCAATCTAAGGAAATTGGTATAAATAATAAAATTTTGTAATGCTAAGGATCAATATAGGCATAGGGTTTGATTTATTTAGCTAAATTTTAGATTTAATAAAATAATTTAGATTTTATTTGTTGAAAGTTTAATAATGTTAGAAAATAATAACTTATTATTAAGTTGTTATTATTCATACTAATCTCTTTATATTGATGGTTCTATAATGTCTATATGTGTTTGACTATGTAGTGCAAAGGATTATCAAGCCAACTAAATATTTTATTAATTTACTAACACTTATAGGCATTTGAAAATAACAAATTTACAAAATATTTAATTTGTTGATGTTGTACTACTAACAATTTATTGCTGACATATTTTTTCTGACATAAAAACTAATTAAACATAACATTTTATGCCTATCCATATCCATATTAATAGAGGAAGTACAATATTTATGTTCTTTCCAACAAACCATTGGCATTTATCATAGGCTCAAGCTATCTTGAAAGCATCTACAAATATGGTAAGCTAGTAGTAACCAACTCAAAGAATTTATCAATAGTTGTTTATCTTGAATAATACCCCCTAGATAAGCTTGAGTGAAACTCATTCAACACTATTGCGGTTTGTTCTAGATTTATGCAATGAAGAAAAACTCCATAAAAATAATTTCTAAACAATCCCTTCGATAATAGAACATATTTCAATGATTGTAATTTGTATCTACATCTCTATGAAGCATTCAATTATTATAGGCATTTTCCTATGTAGAAGTACTTTATCAATTCATCTAGCCAATTTGAATTTCTTGTGTATTGCTCATATCTAGAATCTACTTTAACACTATATTTTATGCATATATTATACTCTTGTTCTAGATTAGTATCTAATTTTTGGCATAAGGCTCTTCATTTTAATGGCTTAGTAGGGCATATCTCAATGTCATTCTCTTGTATTGTAGTGATCCATCTGCTTCTCTTTTCTTCCAATTCTCCTTGAAGAATGAATATTTTGACGTCTGAGTGAACTATGTAGATAATTTTTCTACTTTAAAGACATAATGCCTAAGTTTCTTGAGTGAATTCATGATGGAAAATACTTTCTTTTCTATGGATTTATGGATCTTCTTTAAATCATGCAATATCTAACTTAAAAAGGATATCATATATTCTTCTTGATTATATGTTAGCTTTTGATGATATACGATATGGAAGAAAGCAATCACAAGATGTAAATATGTAAAAAAATAATATAATGGAACTTTTCAATATAACTAAAATATGCTATTAATGGAAAGTTACAAAAATAGTACAATGTAATGTAATGGAGGAAATTAACACTCCAAAACTCTAATAGAAACTACATTGTACCACCTCACTACATAGTAGTGATCACACTGTTCTACGCACATTGATTTGATATATATGATATATATCTTGTTGTTGTTGTATGCACTCTATGGGCCCTATATATAAGTAGATAGGTTGTTTGGACCTTACTCTTCCTAAATACATTTCCTATAACTCATGTACAAGTGGAATCCTTCTATATTTACATGATTACACATTGAAACTTGTGTTTTTATTACTTCTTTCTCAAGTAACCTAAGATAAACTCTTAGTCTAACAATGTACCCAAGGTGGTACATTGACATGTACCTAAATAATGTAATATACTCTAACATCCCCATGTATTACATTATTTGGGTATTGAATACTTTTAGTCTTCAATATGGATGTTCTTATTTTGAATAGTCTTTAGCTTGAACTGATCTCTCTTATCCTATGGTTTGTAGATGACCAAGTAGATAATAGTGTTGTTGTCCTTACATTATTTTAATTTTGAATATTCTATTTATTTGTCTACTTTTATGATATATGAACTCTTTGTTTTCTGCAACCTGTTTCTCAGGAAACATATAAGTATTATTTTTAAATACAACAATGTCTTGTGAGTTCTCAATTGAGTCTAGCGTAAATATATTTTCATGGATTGATCTTTTAGCTTCTATATCATTTTTATTCATGATGAGACATGTATTAAATCCATTTATGTATCTAAAATCAACCATTCTATTGCTCTCCACTAAATTGCTTACTGAAATAAGATTGAATGTTAATCCATGAACATACATCACTTTTTGTAGCAGAATGTTTGGAAAATATTTACTAGTTGTTACACACTCATATCCATGTATAGACTAGGTCTTGATATCTGTAATTCTCAACTTGTAGCCATTAGTAATTTCAAGACAATTAAACCATTGTAGGTTCCTATCATGTGATTACTGGCACCTGAGTCAATATACCAAATGTTCTTATGCTTTGTAGAATTGATTATGCTAGAACTAATTTTAAATTTGTGATATGACGTATTGTGTGTATCTTGTTCTTGCATTTTTTTTGATAATATGTTCTTCTTTCCATTTATAGTATGTAACTCTTTTAATAGAACCTTATGACTCCTAGTGATATGTAATCGATGAATTTGATAAATCCTTTATTGAATTTAGGTTTTGTAGGCTTCCTTATTTCTACCAAGTAATCTAGAATATGCTATAGGCTATGATAATAAGCTTAGCAATGATCATTTTACTTTTGAGTTGATTATTGACAATAATAATAAAATTTTAATTTTGCCTTATCTCTCCTAATGAAGTATGTCTAATGGAGTTCTTATAGTTGGATTTCATTTTGTCTACTTAGTATGAGTATGATACAAGTGTTACCAATTAATTCCAACTCTATATATAATCAATATATTTGCTTCTCTATTCAATAATTAAATTTTCTAATTTCTAATTATCTATAGTTTGGTGTAGTATACCTTATAACTCCTTACTTAGTATTTACAAATTGATATTGAATTTACCAAGGTTAACAACTTTATATATCCTACTTGGTGATTTGTAAATATCTTAATGTAAAAAATTCTCTAAATTCTTCTACATTTGTCAAGATTGCTTAATTTCTTCTTAAGGTTGATAATAAAGTAGTAACCAACCATATGCTTAATATCTTATAACTCCTAATTCGAGGAAAGCAATTAATTGATCAATATACATATTTATCTCCTCAATGTAAGCCAATTGGATGGTGGTGAGTATTCCGAAATATGATATTGGTGATCATTCAATGCTCTCATTGGATGTCACTGGTTGTATTCTTTCAACCCATGCATTTAACTCCTTTACCTATGAATGATTGATGGGCATTATAATCACTATAATTGCTAACAATTGTGTGACAATATTTAATTAACTTCCTTAATTGGACCTTTGAATACACCTTTGCTTTAATGTTGGCAAAAACTTTGCTCACACTCCCCTTGGAATTTGCTTACACTCTGATTGGACTTTGTTGTGCCTCCTTGGTCATCATTGTGTTTCACTTAAGTAGCTTCTATTCTCCTTTGGATTTCACCCATATGTTACTTGAGAGGTGTTACTAAATAATGCTTTAGGATTGAGTAATGCTCCTTCCTTCTTCAATCAATGATCTATGATAATGATGCCTTTCACGTATGATACTTAGACGTTACCTTAAGCATTTATTTTAAGAATATTATGGAATATAGGATGATCTATTGAATGTGACAAGTGGTGTCTTGCATGTATAGTCTCTTTCAATGCCTATCAAACCTTATAAACTCCTTTTCTAGTGAATACACAACTATTTTATTGCTCTCAATGCTCCCTTCAGGTGAAATAATGTGCTCTTATTTACAAGGTGTTAGCTCTAGTTCAATGATGGTGCTCCATTGGTGACTGTAGGTGTTTCCCTTAGTAAGAAATTTCTCCAAGATATAACTTGGTATAACTCCTTTTATTTTCATTGTAATGAGTTGTCCTCTAATATTATTGAAATACAATGATGATAGTCTCTTTTCATGAATGTGTTTGCTTTATTATTGAAATGCAATGATAATAGCAATGGATAGTTGGCCCTTACATAGACATTTATTATGTTATCCTTCTAACGTGGATATGAGCTAGATAATGATATCCTTTCATTGTCTTTGATGTTGTAGGTATGTTATTATGGATGCTTGATCTCATACCTATTGAGGGTGTCTTTAGAAACCTTACTATGAGCCCTTTTGTTGGTTATTTATCTTACACAAATAGTGCCATTATATTAGTCACTTTGTGATAGTTCTTTATAGTTTTGGACATGTCCTTGAGACACTCAAACTTTATCCCTTTTTTTTTATCTAGGACAAAGTTTATGAAAGGAAATGGTTGTGATTGAAGAATATTTGGTACTCAAAAAATAGAGGTCAAGGAAATATTGAAGAAGGCAAAAATATAATGGTCTAACATCAAGTAGGCTTATGAGGATAAGTTACACTCACAAGAAGATAAAAATCAACTTGTGATCTAGTAAGCGAAAGAGCACATGAAGCAGTTTGAAGCTTAGCTGGCAGAACAAAATGAACAATTGGCCAAACAAGCAAATCAGTTGAAGGTAGCAAAGGAACAACTACAAGAGAGGAACTATAAAATTAAGGATATGGCAAAGGATACCAAGTGCTATAATGATATCATCATGGATCATAAGGCTCAACTCAAGGATAATGATGAGTGTATTACAACTTATGAAGCTAACATGCATCAGATACTATAGGTCATTACAAAAAAAATGAGTTATCTATAGCATCCAGAATGAAAGCCTTTTTGATAGAAAATTTATGCCAAGGAGCATCCAAGTGTGAGAAGGAGCTAGCTGTACTTTTGGCTACTGTAGAAGAGAAAGCTAATGAGTATGGGTTAAAATCCCTGGAAGTTAGTCAATATATAACATGATTGAAGAATGACCATACTGCTTTGCGTATCCAACTTGATGAGTACCACCAAGGTTCATCGACCAAGACCAAGAAAAATGAATTGGTGAGGACACCGAATGATTTAAAGGGAAAGGTAGATATAGGCAGCAAATCCACTCCTATAAGAAGAAATGATTTTTTGATTTGCACAATTTTGTTCAGTTTTGTGAATTTTTTATTAAAATGTACAAGTGTCAAAACATACAAGATTTACAAATGTAAAATGTGAAATGTCAACAAAATTAGGAGAAATGTGCATTTGGTAAGAATTTGATAAAAATCAAATTAGACTAAGTAAAACCTTGTGATGAATTGTTTTGAGTTAATCCATGATGGCAGTTGTAAGTAATGAGATGCCTCAAAAATTGCTTTGGAACAGTTTGGGCATGCATTATATAGCCCCTCATTCAATTTTTTAGGTTGTTCATTCATTCATGGAGTTATTGATTGTTCATGGTGGAATTGCATACTATTCATTGTTGATGTCTATTGTTGTTGATTCTATTGTTGTGATCAATGATGATGGATGTATTGTACAAGAATGCTCATAATATGAATATAACAACAATTCTCTTTGATTCCATGTGATTGTGAAATATATATATATTTATATATATATATATATATATATATATATATATATATATTTGTTAAAATCCTCCGGGATGCAATTAATATGGAAGGGGTTGAAAACCGAAAATGACGACCCCTTCTAAGAAAAAAAAATAGAAAATTATCTTAATTGTGAAAATCCCTCGTGATGCAATTAATATGGAGGGTGGTTGAAAACTAGAAATGGTGGCCCCTTCTTAAAAAAAAGAGAGAAGAAAGAAAATAAAAATAAAATAAAATAAAATAATTATAGGCAAAGAAAAGGACAGATATAAGAAAAAGATAAAATTGCATGCACAAGGATATTGAGTTGTCAATAATCCATACAAGAGGACAAAATCACATGCAAAGGAGGCTAAGGTGGTGAAATTTCATGCAGGAAGATGTTAGAGTTTCAAAAATAAATAAAAAGCAAGCACCAAACAACTTTTTGATAAATCGTACACATGCAATTGGAAAATCAAAGTATTCAAGAGAAAAAGGGTGCAACCGAACAATTTTCTTCCATATGGGTGTTTGAATTCAATAGTTTGCTACAATTTTTCATGACCCATTGCATATTTGCACCACAAAACCTTTTTTATTTCAAAAAAGCAACCATATTGGAGAAAAAGTTGCCAAAGATAGGGTTTTACTCTAGAAAAAGCTATTTTTTTTAGAAATCGTGTTGCATATGTAGAAAAGCTACTAAAAAAATGAGGGTTTGTAGGAGAGAGGTACCCAAGCAAACCCTTATTGCATAAAAATTAGGGCTAGGGTTTAATTTTTCCAGAAGTAGTGAAGTGCAGGAATTGCAAGGAGGCAAAATAGCAAACCTTAGTATAGAAAATCAACCATAAAAGCACAAAATATTTTTCTAACTCTGCATGTATGAAAAATCATAAAAGGACGATCATAAAACACTGCCATACTACTATAAAAATTCATCTTGAAGAAAAATTACACTAAGTGAAGGAGAAATTGCACAACTGCATCAAAATTGCATTGAAAAGGAAGATGACGAGTGTCGTTGGATCTCATCATTAAATCTCAAGGATATATCAATCTAGGGTGGTGTCCAAGGCTATTTACAATAGAAATCAGGAACAGGGCTACAATTTAACCCACTTTGGAGTAGCAAGTCTTATTGGTGGAATAGATTGTGTTGGTGGTTTTTAGGTCACTTTTACTTCTAAATTGCATAAATTAAACTAATCTAATTGCAATAATGGAAATATATTCTTTAAGTTACGAGAATGAAAGTCTAATTGCAACTAGAGAATTGAAATCTAGCTATCTTTGCATAAATGGAATTTTTTTTTCTTAATTACAATTGCATAAAGGAAACCTAAGTACTTATGCAGAAACATAACTGCTTGAATAGAAATAGATTTTGTCAGGGTTATATTCTAAAAGGTTGTCAGGCTTCTGGGCAGTAGCTGACAGCAAAAAGGAAAACAGAAGAAATTGCTATAAATTTTTGAAATGGAAATAATATTGTAATCTGCTGAAACATGTAACTAAACTAACAATGATCATATTCTATAAAATATTGCAAAAAAAGAAAGAATTAATATAACTGGAAATGATGTCAGTATGAAATAAAAGATAAAACATACAAACATTCAACTAATTATGTTGTATTAGGAATCAAAATAAAACTTGTCATGTTAGCCCTCCTCCTAGGCCTAAAAGTGGTAAGCTTCCCTTTCTAGAAGAAGGTATGAATTATCTAACTAACTAAACCTTACACACACTCCTAATGTGACAGAGAATATGGAAGAACTGCACTTTATTATTCTAGAAAAAGCATTACAATGCTGTTACAAAATTGCTGAATTGAAAACTTCTAATATCTATTCTCAAGTTAATGCTACGTAGTATTTTATACTTAGCTCAACCAATATAGGAGATATTTTTTTATATATGCATAAGATCTATTTACAAAAATAAAATATACCATTCCTATCCTATAACTTTTAACTCCCTATTATGTTGCAACAATTCTGGAGGATATTTAAGGACAAAGTTAGCTGCTTCAATTAATATTTTTTAGGGGCTACATATTTTGGTTAGCAAGTAATGGTGGAGATAGCTAGAGGAGACTTTTCCTAACTTTCCTCAACCTTTAGTTGCCTCTTCAACTCATTGGAAACCGTAGAAAGTCAAACTGCAATGCTTTCCCCTGTCATTTCAAAGATCTTCGAAATGACTGGTTGTAGATGTAATTCAAATTTAGAATGCCTTCTAGATGTTGATTTTTGTTGTTTATTCCTTGTAGGTCTACAAATCCATATTACAGGAGGTAAATCCAACTGACTTTATCTTCTCTTCTTGGTAAATTCCATGCCCTGTCATTCATTGGCAGCTTGCTGGAATTTGCACAAAATTTCTTGTTATTGCTGCATAGTTATAATTTTTGGATACTATTATTTAGATTCAACCAAGTTATTGCACAGAAATATAAATATAAAGATATTTAAAATGTTGTTATTCAACCATGCATCCCCATCATCAATATATCTTGCTTGAAAACAATTAAAAGCTATGCAAAAACTGTAAAAACAAAGCATAATATCTCTATACACATTAATCATGCAAATATCAATATAAGGCATATTTAGATCAACTTAATTAGCATAAAATACATATCATAAGGTTTTTAAACATTTATAATATTTCAAAACATGTTGTGATTGAGGCATTTACAAGCCTCATCAGAATATTGCACACTTCTAGCAAATGGGTTTCCTATAAATCGTACTAGTTTGACAAAAACAAGGGTTTTTAGCCAAGTTAAGTTTTCCAAGTCTATCTATATGATTTGGAGGTGTGATTGTATGATTGTATAGTAGATTGTATGATCTCAAGGCTTTTAGAGATCCGATTTGTGCATTTCAAAGGTGATTGTATGAAATATTTTGTATTTGTATGGATTCTAACTAGATTGTACAAAAGGGATATGCCCTTGTATAATTTTGGGATTGTTTTTATGATTTTAGATTGATATTGTATGATTTGAAACCCCAATTGTATGATTTGATGCATTTGTATGAAATCGAGTATAGTTGAACAACTTTGGGTGGAGTTGTACAAATTGTATAGTAATTGTACGATTTCAAAATGTACATGTACAATTTTATAAGGCATTATACGATTTATGAAAGTCTTGGTACATTTTGGAAGCAACCATATATATTTTGAAATTATTTTGTGTAGAGTTTTTCTAAATTACCAAATTGACCAGAGATTGTGTGAACGAGTTGTACAAAGTGGATAGTAGTTGAAATTATTTTGTGTAGAGTTTTCCTAAATTACCAAATTGACCAGAGAGTGTGTGAATGAGCTCCAAGTGAGAGTTTTAGGTGCTAGTGGTCAACTTGGCCATGATGCAAGATATTGTAATGGGTTTAGTATCAAAAATGAAATCCTAGATATTGGTTCAAGAAACGATAACAGGGACAATCAAAATAGGTATGAAGAATAAACTCTATTTTCAGTAATAGAATAAAAAATATTCTTTAGAAAAAGAAAAATGGAAAGCCACTATTAAGGAGCTTATTGAATTGAAAAGAGATGATTTAGAATTGAAATTTCAAATACAAGAAGATGAGAAATGTAAGACAAAGCTTCTACACAATATCTCTGACTTGAGAGATAAGTTTGAAAAAGCAATAAGAGTTGAAGAAGGTATTATTAAATAGTCAAAGGCAAAAGAGATAGAATGTGAAAGACTTATGATTAATTTTGAAGAACTAAAAAGGGAGAACTCAGGATTAAAGGATCAAGCTCAATAATATGAGAAAGAAAAAGAAAATTTTCTACAAGAACTCACCCACTTCAAAATCAAGGTTGAAGAGGCAAGAAAAATTGAAGAAGGTATGACTAAAAAATTAAATACAAAAGATCTAGAGTATGAAATATTAGAACTTGAGATAGTTTCACTAAGGTTGGAAGTAAAAGGTTCTAAGGACAAGTTGCACAAGTTTGAGGAGAATCCAAAGACTTTGGACAGAATTATCAATGCACAAAAGTCATCAGTCATCAAAACATGACTTAGTTATAAATAAGGACAAAGGAAATAGGAGGTATAAAAAGGAGAATCAAGCTCAAACACTAAAAAAAAAGAAGTGTCAAAAGAAGTAAGTAAAAGAGAGAATGATTTGGACAACAGAGAGTTCAACAAATATAGGAACAATGCACAAAGAATATATAGATGGAACATCAATGAGAACAGGAGACCAATGAGGTCAAGGTAAGGAATATTCAATGGGAGATGCTTCTCATGTCACAAGTTTGAGCACATGGCTTCATAGTGTAGATCATATGAAAGAAAGGAATATGGGAAAGGACAACTTTTTCATGGGTATTGCTACTCATGTAATGAGTATGGTCACAAAGCAATGAATTGCAGGGTTCATGGAAGAAGAGGATATGGATTCACTAGGAGGTATCCTAAGACATTTGCACCTCCAAGGAAAAATAACATTAAGTGTTATAAGTGCAATAATTATGGATGCACAACAAGATGGTGTAGAGCAAATATTCCAGAAGTAGGTATGAACAAGAACATGAACATGGATGAGAACAGGAATAGGAACATGGATGATAATAGGAATAGGAACATGAATAGGAACATGTATGAGAACATGAACAAGAGCAAGAATAGAAATATAAATGATAACAGAAATAGGCATGATGTCTTGGAAAGAAATAGTGAGAGGATTCAGAAAACTTAGAAAGGAAGAGAGAAATATAAAGGTAAAGAGCAGTGCTTTTGGGAAGTAGAAATACTCCCACCCAAGAATTAACCACCTCATGATGAGGTGGGGGAAGGGCTAAGCTAAGAGGCTCATTCTTAGCCCTGAGCCCCAAAGGTGACACTTTTTCCATTGATGATAAAGGGGAAGATATTTGTATATTGGAGAGAGTTTTTAATATGAGGAGAGATTTGATAATTGAGAGAGAATTGAGCCAGGGGGATCAAAGTCCTAGGGGGAGTAGAAAAGAAGGTCAAATTTTAGTAAAATAATATGGATTGCCATCAATGAAAAATGGGGATATTGTTGAACATTTTGAGTCCCTAAGCTAAAATGTTGTCATTGATGTCAAAAGGATCTATGATGGCATGCACTATGTTTTGTGAAAGTGCAAGGAAGGGTTTTTGTGAAAACCAAGGTAGGAAAAATAAAAGGTTTTATTTAAAACCATGGATGGCATATTTGAAATGTATTTTTCTTAAAACCCAAGTTGGCTTTTCATTTCATCAAAAAATGTGCCCTGGTGATGGAGATATTTAATTTTAAAGATTTATTAAATTTAAATTATTTAAAATTTAAATTTAAATTTTAAAATTAATGAAAATTTTTCCCTCCATTTTTCGTCGACGTCGACTTTTATTCTTCCCCATTCACATCGCGTATAAAATGTGCCTTGTTAAGCAATGGTTTATGTCCTCCGAAATTCGAATTATTATTCCTCTTTTGCAAAAGTTATCCTCCTCCGAAATTGTGCACTATTGACAGCGAGGATTTGGGAGAAGCACAATTTGTAAGTTCGTGGGTGCCAAGAGGAAATATTTCAAGAACAAACTAGAATAGCTTCCATGTGGGAAGCTTAGCTCACTTTATGTGTAGAAGGAGTGCAAATGCGCACTCACTGCTGCAGGTCCCGGGTTCGAGTCACCTAAAATTCATTTTTTGCTTGTGTGCTATTGCCGCAATTTTTAGAGATTGAGATATAAATGTTTTAATTTGCCTAAGCTAAGGTTAATGCATCATTATTGAAGGTTTGCCATGGTGTTATATTTTATGAGTTGTGGCTTATATTTTTACACTAGTTGATGTGGGATTTTTGCATTAAGGAGCTTAGTGAGTTGTGCATTAGTGCAAAGTGTTTTTAGGAGAAATAAAGGAATGGTAAATGGTTGTGGTGATATTCATGCTATGCTTAATTAGATAAGGAAATAATTATATTTAATTATTTTAGAGTGGTGGATGTGATTTTTGACTAGGAGAAATAAGATGTAAAAGGTTATGATAATTGTTTTGTAATTTCTCCTAACCCTCTTGAAGATTGGCAAAAGAATATTTTGATTGTTGTAGATTTCCAAAGAGTTTTTTTCATATTCATAAAATGTACGGGCACATTCTCCTATTGATTGTTTATGGTGGTTTATTTCTGAAATATCATTGGAGATAAAAGGATTGATTGTGGTTTCCTTTTTGAAAGTGGTTGGTTGAATGTTTCAAGGTTTTTTGGTTTGAGAGTTGTGATTAAACCTTGTTTTATAAGCATTGTTGTTGAAGCCCATTGATTGTGAAATGAACTTGAACTTGAGTTAGAGAAGAACATGAGTATAATTATTATGTGAGACCTATGATTGAGCATTGTTGGAAACATTTTGAGTTGGTTGATACATGCTTGGACTAGGGTTTGTGAGAAATGATTGATCCTTGAAGTGATTGGTTGAGTTGAGTTGATTGAGCCTAGTCAAGTGATTGTGTGAAGTGGTTGTTCAAGTTCCTATAAACAAACTATTCTATATTCTTATTTGAGTTGAGATTGGGATTTGATAATATAACATATATACCCTCTAACAATTCTCTTTATGGTTCTATGAGATTGATTTGAGTTGATATTGGGATTTGAGAATAGAACATATAGAGTCTCTAACAATTCTCTTTATGATTCTATGAGAGTGATTTGAGTTGAGATTGGGATTTGAGAATAGAACATATAGAGTCTCTAATAGTTCTCTTTATGGTTCTATGATATTGATTTGAGTTGAGATTGGGATTTGAGTATAGAATATATTGAGTCTCTAACAATTATCTTTATGCTTCTATGATATTGAGTTGAGATTTTGTTGAGCTAATTTGAGGTAAGTCTTTGAGAAGGCTTATGTACTGATTTTGAGTAAGCTTTTGTAAAAGCTTGCTATGCATATTTGAGCAAGTCCTAGAGAGGATTTATTAAGTATATTTGGACAAGTTATGAGTGAGCTTGTTGAGAAAATTTGGACAAGTTCTGAGTGAACTTGTTGAGCATATTTGGACAAGTTCTGAGTGAGATTGTTGATCAGATTTGGACAAGTTCTGAGTGAGATTGTTGAGCATATTTGAGCAAGTTCTGAGTGAGCTTGTTGAGCATATTTGGACAAGTTTTGAGTGATCTTGTTGAGAATATTTGGACAAGTTCTGAGTGAGCTTATTGAGCATATTTGGACAAGTTATGAGTGAACTTGTTGAGCATATTTGGACAAGTTCTGAGTGATCTTGTTGAGAATATTTGAGTAGGTTCTGAGTGAGCCTATTGAGTAGATTTGAGTAGGTTCTGAGTGAGCCTATTGAGAAGATTTGAGTAGGTTCTGAGTGAGCCTATTAAGCATATTTGAGGAGGTTTTGAGTGAACCTATTGAGCAGATTTGAGAAGGTTCTGAGTGAGCCTATTAATAGAGTTTTGGAGGTGATAGAGTACAGAGGATAGAGTCTCAGTGGATAGAGATCTAGTAGCCAAGACAATTGAAGATAGACCTGAGTTAGGATTATTCAAGTGGATAGAGATCCAAAAGTCAGTGTAACAAAGACAAAATATTCTATAAGATCACTAGCTAGAGCAGAAGGAGAAGGAGTTCTCCTATGGAAGATATCCATGAACTTGAGATTAGGGGATCAACATATCCTTTGGATAGATATCCATAAAAATTTTAATTGTGAAGGATTCCCAAATATATTGATTGAAAAAGTTTTAGTAAAATATTTTCTTAGTGGAGTAGCCCACATTGGGTGAAGCACGTAAATTGTGGTGTCTCTATTATGTGTGATGATTGGTGCATTGCTTTGGTTATTGCTATTGATATTACTATTGATATTGCCATTGATTATATTGATTAATATTATTTGGGAAATAAAATTAAAAAGTGGTCTTATACTATTCACCCCCCCTCTTAGTATAAGCTTGTATTCTTTAGAGGCAGGGACAAAAAACCCTTCTATGTCCACCAACTTGATCTGTAGTGACTATTAAGAGTAGACTTGAGCAAAACTTACAAATTACTCCGACTAATATATCCATATATGAGCTCATACAATAGTCCCAAAGCATAGAGAGAACTTGATGGAGATTTTAAGTTCAATTGAGCTCCAACCGCAAGATCCAAATGCATTGACCCATTTTGTGGGACAAGTACAAGAATGCTAGGAACCTATAATCCGATTCTATGATTATGATATTAAGATAGTACCCACTGCCTTATCAAACCCTCCACTACACATTGTGGCATCAGTAAATAATTTACCTTTCAAATGGGTCTTGATCGATATAGTTTTGTCAATCAACATCATCACAACAATAGCAATAGAGCACGTCAATATCCCCAAGTATCATATCATTCTGGGAGCCTACACATTGAGGGCTTTCAATGATACCTTATGCAATATTGTAGGAACGATAGTCTTTCCTATCAAGGTGGTGTGTAATACCATCCCTGTAATGTGTCATGTCTTGTAAGGGGTCATGCAATACAACATCCTCTTAGGGTAACCTTGGATAAGGGACATGAAGTGTGTTCCTTCGATATTACATCAATGTGTTAAGTATGTGCATGATAAAAAATTATATACAGTGTTGGATGATGAGGAGCCATTTAAATATGTCCATCAGGTGGATTGTCTAGAAGAAATTTTTATTCCCTCTGCCCACTTTTATGTGGTACCATCATCTCCAGCTATGCAACTAAATGACAAAGACAAATGGGTGCAAAAATACCCATCTACATCAAAACCTCATTTAGCACCCAACATGACTAATGCTTCTAATAAACCATCAATGTCTAAGCCAAAAGACAATCAGAAGCTAAAAGCATCCATGGGGGAGGAAATGAAGCTCAAGGAAGTGATAACCATAGCCATTGAGAAAGGTCCAAATCCCATGGAAGAAGAAGATCTCCAAGATCAAGTTGAAGATGATGACTACCACCCCGCTTCACCAGTGTCATCCGTGGGGTCATCCATATCACATGCAACTATACACTTGGCAAGTATAGGGGTAGGAGAATACCTTATGCAGAACATATCATTCATGCCCATCATAGAGTCTGCACAAGACATTGGACAACTGAAATACTTAAGACCACCAGTGGGGATAGTGGTTCCACTTGGAATCCCTTCCAACCAGACAAACTTTGTCTATGTTGGACTAGACTGCACCCATAAGTCTATCGATGCATAAGAGGACAATGATGAATTATTCATTATTAATTTATGTTACCTCTCTAATCTGGAGTTTGCTCTAAGCTAATTTGAACATTGCCATTGGCATGATTACAGTCTTGGTATATATGAACAGAGATGAAGGGAGTCATACGATCTTCAATACCAACTTCCCACTAATAGGTTTGGGTTAGGCTATCATATAAGAGGTCAAGATGACTCTCTAGCAGTAGCCTTGGACATATTGAGCTTGGGGTTAGGAGAAGACATCGATTTTATTCCCACTAAGTGGAAGACTTATGAGCAATAGGTAAGTGGTCACGGTAAGCATACCGTCGTAAAAAATTTATCATCCAAGCCCCATAATCCAATTGGTTACAACTCATGGGATGATGAACAAGAAGAAAATAGATATGTATCAAGTGATGATGAAGCACAAGTAGTCTTGGCCTACCATGGGCCTTGCTATATACACAACTTTACTTGGTCCATCCACAATGAGAGTGGATACATATTGGATGAGAGTGGCTATGAGTTAGAAGACTTGATAGAGAGAGCCTATCTAGGATCAAGGCATTGGCCCCAAATCTTGGGGTGAGAGACTAAAGCAAATGGCTTCTTCATAAGTGATGAATAATATGAAGATAATATAGATATGGCCTACTTAGGGCCAATACATGAGCCTCTTATCTTGGGGATGCATACCAATGCTAATGGTTTTTGAATAAGTGACGATGACTTTGAGGATGAAACCGAGATGGCCTATATTGGGCCTGACCATTTGCAGTAAGTCAATGCATTATTCGAGAGAAATGTGGAACTTTGTACCATAGACCCTCATTTGTAGTTTTTAGGGAGATCTATTGACTTAGCTACCATTCATAATATTGTCAATCCCCCTCTACCTACATTCAAGGAGCGGTTAGAGCCCAATGATCCTATTATCTAGCCTGCTCATAAGTCAGATCCAAAAATTCCTTTTCCTCCAGAGCCTCATCATGGGTATGGAAGGGAAACCTCTAAGGCAATATTTCACCCATGTGGTACTGGATATTTTATTTCATCCATCAATACAATCTCCATCGATTTGACCACTCCACTTCATAACCTAGCCGATACCACAAAACCATTATGTATTGATACGAAGGCTATTGATTGGTATCACAATGATTCACCCATAAATCTTGAGGATATTTTCTCTAATGAAGACATGTTACAACCATTTCATTTTGTAGCAGGCTGTGCATACAATGTGTTCCATTCTAGTTTGGATCCTGAGTCAGTAGGACCTATAAATCTCGCTAATGACATTCACTTGATACTCACACCCCACTAGTTGGAGGATAGGTCACATATGGCTATAAAAATGAATTTTGAGGTGGACATCAGTGATGATCCTACTCAACCAAATAAAATCAAGTTCAGAGAAAGTCTGTCTCCAAAGGAACATGCCATCATAATCCCTCTCCTTAAAGAGAGGCCAAATCTCTTTGCTTGGACTTACAAAGACATGCCAAAAATTGATCCAAAGTTAGTGGTCCACAACCTCTCTTTGGATCCCCTAAAGAATCCAGTCAAGAAAAAATTAATAAAAATACATCCAACCGTCGCTTTGATGGTGAAGAACAAATTGCAAAAACTATTGGAGGCAATTTTCATAGTTCCCATCGACTATCCTCAATGGGTCTCAAACATTGTGCCCATGGGAAAACCCGATGGAAGAGTGCACATTTGTATAGATTTTAGATACTTTAATAGGGCAAATCCAAAGGATTCATCCCCATTACCAAATATAGATGATCTTGTTGATTCCACCGTAGGTCATGAGATGCTCTCCTTAATGGATGGTTTTTCTGGATACAATCAAATCCGAATTAAACCCGAAGACCAGCACATGATTGCTTTCATTATTCCATGGGGAAATTTCTATTACAAAGTGATTCTATTTGGTCTTAATAATGCTGGTGTCACATACTAGTTGGCCATGAAATACATATTCCATAATTACATGCACACAATATTGGAAGACTATATGGATGACTTGCTAGCCAAATATTTATTATGATAATAAAATGCTCAAGTCCTTACAAAGGTCTTCGATCACCTCATAGAACACAAAGTCAGATTGAATCCTAAGAAGTGCATGTTTGGCATAAATTCTGGTAAGCTCTTAGGATTCATCATTTCAAATAGAGGCATCAAAGTCAATCCTACAAAATTAAAGGCTATACTGGAAATGGTTGCCCCTACCAACATTAGGGAGTTGAGAAGTTTTCAAGGCAAGGTAGCATCAATAAAATGGTTCATATCTCAATTATCAGACAAGTGTCGACCCATGAACCAATTGCTCCACAAGGATGTCCCATTTCATTGGGATGAAGAGTGCCAAAAAGCCTTTGTAGAGCTCAAAATATACCTGGAAATGCTGCCAGTATTGGCTCCACCAAGGTGAGACATACCATTATTGCTATACATATTGGCTACTAATTTTGGTTTGGGAACCATGTTAACCCAAAAGAATGTGCAAAACAAAGAGCAAGCTGTATATTACATTAATCGCACCTTGGTGAGTTACGATCTAGGATATGCGTATGTAGAAAAGTTATGCTTAGTAATGGTCTTTGCAACCAAAAGGTTGTGAAACTACATGTTTAGCCATATGACCTATGTTATATCCAAACAAAATCCTTTGTAGTACATGATGAAAAATACATATCACAATACGTGTATGGCAAAGTGGATCATGCTATTGATAGAATTTTATCTAGAGTTCATAAGCCAAAAGCCCATCAAGGGACAAGTCATAGCGGATCAATTAGCAAAGGCACCTCTTTAGGATAGCAAGCCTCTCACCATAGAGTTGCCTGATGATGTAGTCTTCACATTATCAGACCCACTGGAACTCGAAGAACCTAAGAAAGAAAGAGACATGGCATTGTTCTTTGATGGTTCAAAATTTGAGCAAGGGGGCAAAGCAGGGATAGTTTTTATCAAACCATAGCGTGATCTATTGCCCTTATCATTCAAACTAGACTTCCATTTCACAAAAAACAACATAGAGTATGAGGCCCTGATCTTGGGACTTCATACAACCATACCAATGGGCGTTAAAATATTGAACATCTTCGGTGACTCCTTGCTCATAGTAAACCAAGTCAAAGGCCTATTCCAATGCAGGTGCCCACTCTTGAAATATTATAAGAAACTTGTTGACACCTACCTAGCCCATCTAGAATGGTATGACATCAAGGAAATCCCTCATAAATCAAATAGATTCATAGATACTATGGCATCATTGGGATCCTTAATCCCTCAAAATCTGTCTGTTGACTTTACAATCGTTCATGTGAAAGTCCTCATATTTTTAACAATATAATGTGAGGTTATTGAAAACCTAGATTCAGTCAGCATGATCCAGAATGAACCAAATTAATATTGGTCCTTCAAATTTAGAGCTTTCTTGCAAATTGCCCCTTGGGAATATTTGTTATCCCAAGGTCCTACGAAGTGTGGAACAACCATTCATCACATGATTGTTTCTCAATCTATGTTCACAAATGCTAGACCACAAGAAGAATATATCATTTTATACATAGAAGATGTGGCTTATCAGGATTGGCTATCCCAATTGTGGGACTTCTTGAAGCTTGTAATGGTACCACAAGGATTATCACATACCAAAATATGAACATTTAAACAGAAGGTGACAAGATACATTTTGCTAGGGGATATCCTTTATATACGAGGCTATGATGGAGTGCTCCTTCATTATATTTAGCCCCAAGAAGAATCCTAGGCAATTTCACAAGCTCATGATGGTACATGTGGTGGCCACTTCAGTGGCATGGCCATCGTTAAGCGCATCTTGAGAATGGGTTACTATTGGACCACTGTGGAAAAATATTGTTGTGAGTATGTTAAGAGGTGTATCAAGTGTCAGCATCATGCAAATCTCACACACTTTCCATCACACCTGCAACCCATCTAGGCATCATGGCCCTTCTCATAGTGGGGACTAGACTTTATTGGGAAAATATCTCCCCCATATTCAGGCTGACACACATTCATCATAATGGCCATAGAGTATTTAACCAAATGGGTCGAAGTGTTACCTTAATATCAACAACTAGACCAAGGATTATGGAGTTTATACTCCATAATATCATAAGTCATTTTGGGGTACCTTCAAATATAATATCGGATAATAGAACATATTTCAAGAACAAAAATATGTGTGGTTTAATGATAAAATACCATATTCAACACAATTTTTCAAAACCATATTATCCACAAGCAAATGGGCAAGTAGAAGCCTCAAAAAAGGCCATTATCTCCATCTTGAGAAAGACGATGAAGGATAATCATAAAGATTGGCACTTACAATTGTCTCTTGCATTATGGGCATACAGGAATAGTGTGTGGACACCCACCAGAGCAAGACCGTTTTCACTTGTATATGGCACTAAGGCCATCATGCCCTTACAAATAGAAATTCCAACATTGAGAGTAGCTTTGAAATATTTCATATATGATGACACCGCACGACAAGACCACCTTGATCATCTAATGCTTCTTGATGAATGTCGAGTCAATGCCTTGAAGCATCTCCACATTTATCAGAACCACCTTGCATGATTATACAATAGTAAAGTCCATCTGAGGGAATTCAAAGTTGGAGATCTTGTACTCAAAGAAAACCAATAGAAATCAAACCTACCACCGCACTTGTGAGATAAATTTGTGGTAAACTGGATAGGCCCCTACATAATTTCAGAAAGGGTTGAACCTAGAGAATATCACCTTACATCATTGGATGGGTTTGAAGAGCCTGAACCTCTCAACATAATTCATTGGAAGTTATTTCATATATAAAAATAAAAGACATTCAAATATTCATAAAATAAAAAACATTCAAATATTCATAAAATCAAAAACATGGTCACTTAAATCATAAAAAGCTCCAAAGGCATCTTTAAGACCTTTGGTCAAATCATAAAAAAATCCAAAGGCATCTTTAATACCTTTGGTCAAATCATAAAAAGCTTCAAAGGCATATTTAAGCCCTTTGGTCAAATCAATTAAAAAGTCTCCAAAGGCATTTTAAGCCCTTTGGTCAAATCATAAAAAGGTTCCAAAGGCATCTTTAAGCCCTTTGGTCAAATAAATCAAAAAGCTCCAAAGGCATATTTAAGCCCTTTGGTCAAAACATAAAAGGCTCCAAAGGCATCTTTAAGCCCTTTGGTCAAAACATAAAAGGCTCCAAAGGCATCTTTAAGCCCTTTGGTCAAATCATAAAAGGCCCCAAAGGCATATTTAAGCCCTTTGGTCAAATAAAAAAATACAAAAACAAATTCAAAAATCACAAATACAAAAATATTTACATATTACATCCACATTCACATAGTTGCATTTCATTATAACATACATATCCATTACATTTTTCATATGTTACGATCACATTCTTACAAATGATGCCATGGTTTGTATCTCAATAATCAAATCCACCTTCATACATGCATCCATGTGAGTAACTGTGTTTCTCAACACAACCATTTCATGTTGCTATAAGAAACATACTAAGGTTTCCTAGTCATTCAACCATATCTAGTGGTCTTATTATCTTTTGTAGGAATCCACCTTGATCAGTAGAGAGTAAGGCCGAATTATGGTAAAACCTTGGATATTTAGGATCCCATCACTAATTGAAACACTAAAATCCTAGTTGGAATAAGGGAAAGATGAAAACTGCAAAAGTATCTAGGTTACCTTAAGCAAAAATGATTTTCCTTGCTTATCCCCCTATGCAACTGGTTTAAGGGTGTTGAGAATTGGCAAAAGAATAGGTTCTGCCCTACCAAAAAATGATTGATTATCATCACTGCATAAATCCCTTGCTTTCATCAACAAAAGCAAAAATCCCAAAATAGAGCACAAATTCAAAACCCAGTTTTCAAAGTCAAGTTCAAAGCAAATAGTGATTATCATCACTACATAGTTCCTTGCTCAAACAAAAAAATCAATAAAAATAAACAGTGATTCTCATCACTACACATAAGCAAGTATCCCAAATGAAATAAAGAAAAGAAGGGAATGGAGCTTGAATCCCTAGAATTCTCAGCATCATAAAAAACTAGAAGGAGAAATCCTTACGCATGACGATATGTCTATTACATAAGCTTCTAGAATTTGTGTAGACCAATGTTTGAATGTGGATGAGCTAGATTAGGTAACCCAATACTGCCTAGTGGTATAATCCAACTAAGTCCAACATAAGGATAAGATGAACTCTTGAGGATCCCTGATCTTAGTAATGATATGAAAGAATCCTGCCTGACATAAGAGGAAATGCTTGAGATCTATCTAAATATATTCATGTGCACACACAAAGAGAATGAATATCCAGGTACATGGTGAAAAGCCTTATTTTCAAAAGTCTTGTGTGGTCAGTACACAACTGCTGATAGGGTAACTAGAGTGTTTGAAGTCTCAGGAGAGAAACCTCAGAAATTTCTATATAGCAATGAAACATATCATAAAACACATCATAAAATTTCTTTATAAGATTCTATAAATTAGGGGGTATTAATAAAATAAACTAAAAACCGATCATATGTTAGAAATGATATTTAGACGACCATTGATTATTTTATATATTTTAAATTATAGAAGCTTATCCAGAAAATACATTCATTCCACATCACTACATCACACATATGGATGGTTTAAAATAATTAATTCTTATTATTATAACGATTATTTAATATTCATGGTTGTTATACTTTCTATGGTATCACCCATTATATTATCAAAATCATAGCATATGTATTCCTTGTGTTTTAAGTGATTAAAACATACAAAATTAATCAGATTAGATTACACATTGCATACATCACATACATAATGCATTACGTATTACATGCACCATATCATCACATAAGTTAGATGCACACAATGAAATAAAAATCAAACAGGCATTGAACAATAGACATTGCATTCATAAATACATAAATCATAACTCATCCATTTACATCTAAAAATCACATCATAATATACATATTGTTGTGGCTGATCCACAACACACCCCAAAATTGGGGACCCACCTTTTTGCATGCTTTCAAAGAAGACTGCAGTGGCCCAGATACCAAAAAAAATCAAATGAGGAGAAAAATAAACCAAGAAATGAAAGTTGTGATTTCGTGATGTGTTGCGCTGCCGCTGCCAAGAAATGAAAGTTGTCGTGATTTCGCGACATGTCGCTGCCCAGAAATGAAATTTGTCATGATTTTGTGACGTGTTGCGCTGTCACTGCCAAGAAATGAAAGTTGTCACGATTTCACGACATGTCGCTCCGTTGCTGCCCAGAAATGAAAGTTGTCGTGATATCACGACATGTCGCTCCGTCGCTGCCAAGAAATAAAAGTTGTCACGATATCGCGACATGTCACTCTATCACTGCCAAGAAATAAAAGTTTTTGCAATTTCACGATGTGTTGCTCTATCACGGCTCAGACAAGCAAAATGCAGAGAAAGAAAGAAACGTCGCGATTTCATGACATGTCGTGTTTTCGTGGCTATGAGCAGCAGAATGCATCATGAAGAGAAAATGTCGTGATATCGCGACGTGTCATAAAATCACGGTTAGAGCAGGCAGGAATAAGTGTTGATCGAAAATGTTACGATTTCACGACGTGCTGTGAAATCGCGGTCCATAGAGGAGAGAGAAATACAGAATGGAAAATTGTCGCGATAACGCGACATGTCATAAAATCACGGTCAAACCAGTAAAACAGGGCAAGGCACTAAAGTTGTCGCGATATCACGACATGTCATGATTTCGTGATAGGAAGAAGCCAAGGAATACAAAGATGACAAGCGTCGTGATATCATGACAGAAAGCTGCCAAAGTGAACGAAATGAAAAGGTGTCACGATTTTGCGACAAAAAGCAGAAGATGGTGCAGAAGAGAGAAGTGTTGTGATTTCGCGACATGATGCGTTTTCGTGGTTAAGCGCAACAAAACCCAGCAAAGCAAAAAAGCATCACGATTTCACGACAGGTTGCACCCACATGGCTCGATAGCATAAAAATGTCATGATTTCGTGACATGTATCATTTTCGCTGTGCATAGTGGTGGACAAGGCTGTTGGTCAAAAAATGTCACAATTTCGCGACACGTCTTGTTTTCGCGGTGCAGGTAGAAGAGCAAAGTCGCATGCAAAAAAATGTCATGATATCGTGACATGTTATTTTTGTCATGATTTACAAGGGGGCAGTTACGAAACATGCAGAGGAGTGCGAAGCACATGGCATATAGGTGTTAGGGTTATAGAAACATTACAGTTCACAGAGAATATCAAACGTTTTGGCATCAAACATAAAGTCAAAAGCAAAGAAAATGCAGGGAATACGAAATGATGCAATCTAGGAAGTGAAACGAAGCACTGCAGAGCGAAACAAAGAACCGCACCCGAACGTTTAAAAGAAAAAGCATAGGACAGGTACAGGGGTCGTAAAACTGTTGCGAACAGTGTTGCAGAGCTGAAGTGATAGGCTATTCTGGACCTGCTTTTGGAGCGTTTTTCCTCCACTTGTTCTGGTTTTGATAAAATGGAAATTCTGTTGATGTAACTGATATATGTTTAATACAAAAATCACAGAGAGTTACATTTCATTGGCAAGAAAGAAGGAGTTATTTTTTGCATGCTAGATTTAATGTCCATTTTTCCCTTTTCAGATTTTAGGCTTGTGGGTGAAGTTTAATACAAGTTTGCTTGGTTGCTTAATGCAATGTCTTAATCTGAAAATCACAATTAAAACCCCAAAAACCAGCACTTAGCTTATCTGGATTATGCATGTTTGCAGGTTCAATAGGTTAGGTTGTATGCAGAAAACCTCGTATCTTCGGTCTTGTTGAATAGGATTGCAGCATTCTAAATAGAATTTAGTTTTAGTTTTTTATGTGTTTTATTTCATTTTCTTAGATTCTCTGCATTTTTTTATTTTCCAGAGAGATTAGCCTTAGTTCAATTTCTTGTTATTAAAATAAAACAATTGAAAATCTATCGAAATTGAAGAACAACCATTCAATCTCAGAATAAAATGAATCATAGTGCCCCTTGTTAATAGTTACTTGCAGTCACTAAGGTATTCCAAGCATTCAAATTGAATAGTATGTATATAAAATGCTAACATAGCGGAGACCTTGGAGAAATTATTTATTGAATTTCTTTGCAAGAGGGGATTTGGAGCTCAAATCCTATTGGAGAGTGTGTTTTCACAATCGGGTGAAAATACCACTCAACAGATTGGTGCTAGAAGGAGGGCCACATTTGGTTTACTTTATTTTGATTTTCATACAGAAGTAATGTGTTTTTGGTTCGATTTCTTAAATCTCATTAAAGGCTAAACTGCAGCATTATTTTTGTGTTGCAGGTTTTCTTGGTGATATCAAGAGTTTCGTCAGGCAGGCTGGACCCACCACGCCATTTCATGACTAGGTCCCAAACAACTGGGGAAACCATATTCCATGACCTGAAACTCACTGGTACTCCCAAAAATAAAACCAAGCAAGTTGTAAGCCTACCAGTCACAAAAGATCTTTTTTGCTTCAGGAGCATCAAGCGGACCTACACCGGTGGTATCAATTGCCACTAGTGTACCTATCATCAGTAACATTTCCACTACTCTTGTAGGGTTTTCCTCATCAATTTTGAGTTAAATGGCCCAACCCCCAGCAGCTCCTTGGTACAGAGCTAATAATATTCCTTTGAATATTGCAAGGGATATCCATGAAATCCCTAAAAACATTGAAATATTCTTGCCCAAATATAAACCTGATGGTCCAAGGACCACAGAGGAGCATATCCAGGCCTATAGGGATTTTTTGATAATATTTCAAGTCCAGCATGAATATGTGGCTTGCAGACTCTTTCCCATGAGCCTAGACCCAGTGGCCTATGAATGGTATATTTGCCTACCTACGGGTTCAATCACTTCATGGACACAAATGGAGAACGCTTTTTTCAATCAGTTTAGGTCACCTTTGGATCCTACAACCATTTACAATCAATTCATTACATGCAAAAGGGGCCAGGGTGAACCAATCAAAACCTTTAATCAGAAATTCAAAAAATGTTATAATAGAGCTATTCGGCATTTTGCCATAGATCCCGCAGTGGCCTTGCAAATATATTTTGGGGCATTGGATCCCATGACAGCAATGTTTGCCAGTGAAATCCTCAAGTCACCACACTTGCCTTAGCATACAATGAAGCCATGACCATCGAGTAGCAAATGACACTGCAGGGCTATGGATTTCCCCAGATGCCTATGATGGGACAATATGCTCCATATGGTCAAGCACCCATGACGAATCAGATCATGGCACCGCAAATGCCAAATGTGAATGCTTTCCCATATCAACAACCATATCCACCAACACATGCCTATGCACCCATTCCCATCCAACCGATCACATCCATTCCACCCATTCTCGCATTTTTGCAAAATAGTCAATCGATTGTGCAAGGAACCAGCTAGGTTAATTCTCAGGCTATAGTTTCTTTCCCAAATCCAACTCTGATACAAAGTGTAAATCCATACATGAATCAAATTCCTCAAAATATGACTCAAATGTTAAATCAAGACCCCACCAATTATGCGAACCCAATGGGAACCAATAATAATGTAGCTCCACCAAAGGAGATTTATTCGGATGTTGAAGAGCTCAAGAAGATAGTTCATAAACTGAGCAATGACATGGTTCAAAAACAAAAGTATGAGTCCCATCCCCCTCACTCAAATCAAAATTTTAACAATAGAGGGAGACATTGGAACACAAAGCCAAACAATGGAGGAGTACCTGCCCCCATTGCCAATCAACTAGATACTTCTGCAGGACCTAGTCAATCCAGTTCCCTTTTGAATATTTCCGATTTGGCATGGGAAAAGGGGTGTATATTACACAATACAAAAGAGCACAATGAGAGGAATTGTCCTAAAATCTCTAGATACACTTATTGTCTCCAAGCCCAAGTAGATGACTTGGAACTAGTGCCAAATGAGGGTCCATATCAATATCAAGATGATAATGTGATGGTGGTGGAAACCTTATACTGTCAAGAAGGTGAGAGTGAGGAAGAAGAAGATGAAATTTTGGAACAGGAGGTGCAAGCTTTTCGAGAGTTTAGAAATGGGAATCAAGGATATTATTTGAAAAATAAATCTAAAGCCCCTAAAACATCATCAACACCACCGAATAACTCTATCCTTCCTCCGGATACTAAGGCAGATAATAATCCTCCGCCTCCACTTGGAAGAGAAATGTCTAATGATGCACAAAAGATAGTCAAATTCAAAAAACCAAACTATGACATAGTGGAGGATCTAAAAAATTCTAGATCAAGCCTTTCATTCTTAGATGCGGCTAGATTGCCTGGCCAAAAAGAAGCATTGATAAAGGCTCTGAACTCACCTGATCAAGTGTGGAAGGGAAAGGAATTTGAGGCCCATTTGATTTTACAAAAGGAAAGACGTGATGTCCCGCAATTCCTATTGACTCTAAGAATTGCTGGTAAAAATTTGCATAATTGTTTGGTGTACACAGGTGCCACGAGCAATCTCATGCCTTCAGAGATATGTCAAATGTTAGGCCTACAGCCTGTCTCGTCCAAATGCAAGGTTTTGCAATTGGACCGATCTGAGGTAAATGTGATAGGGACCCTATATGATGTCAAAATTCAACTAAATTCTAAACCCAGGGTCCAACAAGTGGTTGAGATTTTGGTAGTTAATATCCCAAGTAGATATGGAATGCTACTTGCAAGGGATTGGATGAAAACTTTGAATGGCTATTTTTTGACCGATTGCTCACATATGTGGTTACCCTGGAAAGGAATTGCAAATCAAATCAGAGTAGAAAATGAACCGAGGCTTAAAGAAATTGTAACAGAATATAATAAGCCAAATGAAGTTCAGTTTTTTGAGCCAGATTTGGGGGTTTATGAATTTGATATTGAGGAGGCTACTGAAGAGCCTAAAGGGGAAACATTTCATGGTAGTTCTCTTGAGGAAAATTATGACATATGGTTGCTTAGGTTTGATGGATCCAAATCTAGACAAGGAGCAGGAGCCGGAGTCGAGCTCACTCGTCCAGGAGGTAAACCTTTACTTGTTGCCTATAGGTTACAGTTTCCTTGCAAGAATAACATGGCAGAGTATGAAGCACTAATTTTTGGTTTACAACTGGCGTTGAGCAAAGGGGTTAAATGCTTGAAAGTATTGGGAGATTCTCAATTGGTAGTCAAGCAGATTAAAGGACAATATACATGCCACGACAAGATACTGAGCCTTTATAGAACTAGGGTAAGAGACCTCATTGAGGAATTTGACGCTTTCAATATTGCCCTTATTTCTAGAAAAGGAAATCGCATAGCAAACTCTCTTGCAGTCGCCGCAGGTATGTTAAATCCAGTTGATATAAAGAGGTGTAAAAAGTTCTCCATTGAATTGGTTCCCTGCCCATCGATACCTGATAATGTCAAGAATTTCCAAGTTTTTGAAAATGATAGACACATATTTAAATTTGTCACGAAATTAGGTGTTTTTGAAAACCAGGTGATTGATGAGGAGCAAAGATGGCAAGAAGAAGAAGCAGAAAACGAAAGTAAAACTACGTATCGATCCAACAAAATACCAAAATACATAGTTTCATTAGAGAAAATGTTCGATACAGGATACAAGGCTAGAAAAGAAAGAAAGGTTCCACTCCCCAAAGATGCATGCAATCTGATCAATTTAGGGAGTGCAGACAATCCACGGGAAGTGTATATTGCAAAGGCATGTACATTTGAAGAAAGAGAAAATATAATACATGCACTAAAACACTACGTGGATTGCATTTCTTGGAATTATAACGAATTTAAAACATACAACCAAAACGTCATTACACATACCATCCCTCTAAATCCGGACTCCAAACCTTTCAGGCAAAGACAGTGAGTTGTTAACCCGCTATTGGAGCCCTTGATAGAAAAGGAGGTAAAGAGATTATTGGAAGCAAAGATTATTTTTCCTGTTAGACACTCGACCTGGGTTGCTAACCTCATTCTAGTAAGAAAGAAGAGAGGAGAGATTAGGCTATGTATAGATTTTCGAAATCTTAACAAGGCCTCTCAAAAAGATAACTATCCATTGCCATCCATTGATGAAATTTTACAAATAGTGAATGGATCTGAAATGATGTCTTTTCTTGATGGATATTTTGGATATAATAAAATTCTCATTCATCCCAATGACAGGATGAAAACAACCTTCACAACCAAATGGGGGACATTTGCCTTCAGAAGAATTCCGTTTGGGCTATTAAATGCTGGTGCAACATTTCAACGTGCCATGGACTACGCATTCAAAGGGCTTATAGGCAAGTGTATCATTGTGTATGTGAATGATATTCCAGTATTTTCAAAGAAAAGAGAAGACCATGTCAAGGATTTGAAAAAGGTTCTTCAAAGATGCAGAGAGCATGGAATTTCTTTGAATCCAAAAAAATGCATCTTTGGAGTAACAGAAGGAAGATTACTCGGTCACATCATTTCAAAAGAAGGCATATCCATTGACCCAGAAATGATAGAGGCTATCCAAAACTTACCTCTCCCGGGTAGTAAAAAGGAGTTGAGATTTTTCTTTGGGCAAATTAATTTTGTGAGGAAGTTTATTTCAAGCTTTGTTGAGATAGCCAAACCGTTGAACCAGATGCTCAAGAAGGATGTAGATGTCAAATGGAATGAGGAAAGGAAAGTGGCCTTTCAGCACATTAAGGATGCCATTTCCAGAGCTCCTGCCCTCATAAGTCCAAACTATGCTAAACCTTTCTATATTTATGCTTTCGCATCAGAACACTCTTTTGCGAGTGTCTTGACCCAGAAAGGTGAGGATAGTGTAGAAAATCCCACAACATTTTTAAGTGCTTCTTTAAAAGATGCTCAATTGAGGTATTCCATCCTCGATAAGAATATGTACGCACTCTTTAAAACGGTAAAAAAAATTTGACATTACATTGTGCACAGCAGAGTTTTTGCCATTGTGCCTGACCTTGCTATCAAAACCATGTTTTTACAGAACGAGCTAGGTGAGAAAAGAGGTAAATGGATTTCTACTATCCAAGAATTTGATCTTGAAATCCAACCCATGAAACTAGTTCGAGGATAGGGACTTGTGAAGGCAATTGCTAAGAATAATCCACAAACGACATGTCAATGTTCGAATGCAGTGTACATTTCTAAAGATGACTGGTATGTTGACATTGTGCATTTTCTATTAAATGGTAAGTGCCCATCTAATTTGAATTCCACTCAAAGAAGGGCTTTAAGACTTAAATTTGCTAATTATCTGATTAGATCTAGTGTTTTGTACAGGAAAAATCATGAGGGGATCTACCTGAGATGCCTAAATAAAGAAGAAGTTGCCAAGGTTCTGCAAGAATTTCATGGGAAATATGGAACTGGCCACGGTGTGGCAAATGCTATAGCGCATTAAATCTTGAGAGCACGATACTATTGGCCTCACATTTTTAAAGATGCACACGCTCATGTACGATCTTGCCACATTTGTCAAGTAGCGGCCAACAGAGAAAGAAATGCAGCCATGCCATTACAACCTGTAGTTGAGATAAAACCATTTGCACAGTGGGGATTAGATTTCATTGGGGTTATTAACCCAAATTATTTTTATTCTCATAAATTCATACTAACAGCTATAGATTATTGTACAAGGTGGACAAAAGCAGTCCCTACAAAACATGCCACTACAGATGTTGTAATAAGGTTTCTTGAGGATCACATCATAACAAGATTTGGAATGCCCGATTCTATCATTAGTGATAATGGTAAAGCTTTTATTTCTACACAATTTGCAGATTGGGCATATGACAATAAAGTGAGTTTAAAATTTGCATCTAATTATTACCCTCAAGGAAATGGTTTGGCCGAATCCTCAAACAAAAATTTGTTGAATATCATTAAGAAATTACTGGAAAAGAACCCTCGGGATTGGCATAGCCAGTTAAAGTTTGCTCTTTGGGCAGATAGGACCAGAGTAAAAGAATCAATAGGGAATACCCCCTATCATTTGGTCTATGGATAAGACCCGATATTTCCTGCAAACTTGAAGCTGCAAACCTTGCATTTCATGCAAGAATACTTGGGGACAGATAACCAAGTTGAATCCAGATTAAGTCATTTACTGCACCTTGATGAAAAAAGGGAGGAAGCCATGATTCACATGAATAAACACCAAGAGGTTGTTAAAATATGGTTTGACAGAAGAGCCAAAATCAAGTCCTTCAGGATTTTAGATTTAGTCTTATTGTGGGATAAAAGACATGAAGAAAAGGGGAATCATCAAAAATTTGATTGTCTTTGGTTAGGCCCTTATCAGATTTAAAAAATTTTGGGGAAAAATACCTTCAGGCTGAGAACTTTAGAAGGGAAGGATCTGATGTTACCAGTTAATGGGCATGTTCTAAAGCATTATTTTAGCCCTTAAGCCATAAGAGATTGATATTATACTTTTCGGTTTTGGTATGAATTTTTAATTTTTGTTTTGGTTTGTTTTAGGATTGCTAGTCTAGTTAGGATTTAAGTTGTATGTTTTGATTTCATTTGGCATGTTTTGGTTTGTTTATATACAAAATATTAAAAAAAAAAAAGAAAAAAAAAAGAAGAAAATTGAGATGTCAACTTATGCCTAAGACTAGGAGAATATGAAACATTGGAGTTATGTTGTAGAAGCTCCACAAGTAACACAAACATCTTAAATAATATCGTTTGAATCTTGTGATGCATGAAATTGTTAGTTTCACACATTATGGTAAAATAGATGATGTATTCCCTCCATTTTTTTCAGTTCAAAAGAAGCAGTACATTCATATCTCATGCCACATTCCACATTGCATAAATATGTCATCTTAGTTACATTTTCATTTCATGTGCAATCATTGAGAAGGTGTCGAATCCTCTTAGGATTATTACATAACATATATTAAAAGGATCCTAAGGTTGGGAACTGTTGCCCGAGCCATCTTGAACTAAGCACATTCCATGCACATTAAAAAAGAATCTTGAGCAAAATGGTCAAAACCATACTTGGATGAAAAGGTGAGGTGAAAAGAATATTTCATGTCTGTCCTATCATGCAACATAATCCTTAAAACAATGGTTTTTACCACTTCCATCAAGCTTAATTTCTAAAACTAGAGTAGTAAGGATAGGATTAAATCCTCATCGTACTTAGGTTGAGGATGCAATTCCCCAAAGCTCTGATTTGACCCACATGGAGTAGTAAGGATAGGGAGTAGTAAGGTTGAGAATCTGATTCCCCAAAACTCCTATGTCTTATTTCATCATAAATCTTGGATTGGAAGGATCGTACTACATGTCCTCTGCAAAGGATGGGTAGTCATCCCAAAGGTCCAAGAAATAAAATTAATATATCCCATTTTCATCTCAATATTGGATTGGAAGGATCGTACTACATGTCCCTAGCAAGGATGGGTAGTCATCCCCAAGGTCCAAGAAGTAAAAAATTAATATTTCCCATTTCATCTCAAATTTGGATTGGAAGGATCGTACTACATGTCCCTAGCAAGGATGGGTAGTCATCCCAAAGGTCCAAAAAATAAAATAAAAGAATGAATGAATCCAAACCAAGGTATTATGGGGTTAAGTATGCCCATGCGTGGCAACATGTCTTGTCTAAAAGTAAGACCACTGATTGCTCATATGGATAGACTAGCCTGACCATCTCATCCATAACAGGTTAGTTTATTTTGTTCAAGATGAGGTAATGAACTCCAAATCAGAATAGTAAGGATAGGGTTAAATTCTCATCTCGCTTAGTTTGTGAATCCTATTCCCCAAAGTTCTGATTTCACTTACACTTGCACATGGGTTCAAGATGGTAGTGACACAACCAACTTTGGGATCTAGTAAATTAATTTAGTAGACATATATTTGGTCCTAAGAGGGTTTGACATCTTTAATATGTTTGTCCATGATATTAGAAGGTTTGAGCCTTTATAAAGCAGGTTGTTACATCTCTAGCATCTTCATCATGCATAAAATCCTACACAAACCATTCATAGCCTTGCATACAAATCATAAGTGAAACTGACAATGGAATGTTGATCAAGTTCAAATGATGGGAAATGAAATACATTGCACACACAGAGTTGATACTTCATGATTCTGATGTTTCATGTATTTCTGATCTATGGGCATTTGTTCATATTTCTTATGTGCTAATGTTGGTTTTGAGTTTTGTATACTTTTAGGTTGGGTTCTCACCAAAATGCTCAGGAGCATTTGACAACAGAGTCGCCATTTGTTGTGGCTGATCCACAACACACCCCAAAATTGGGGACCCACATTTTTGCATGCTTTCAAAGAAGACTGTAGTGGCCTAGATAACAAAAAAAATCAAAGGAGGAGCAAAATACACCAAGAAATGAAAGTTGTCACGATTTCGTGACGTGTTGCGCTGTCGCTACCAAGAAATGAAAGTTGTCGCGATTTCGCGACATGTCGCTCTGTCGCTGCCTAGAAATGAAAGTTGTCATGATTTCATGACGTGTTGCACTGTCGCTGCCAAGAAATGAAAGTTGTCATGATTTCACGACATGTCGCTTCGTCACTGCCCAGAAATGAAAGTTGTCACGATATCGTGACATGTCGCTCCGTCACTGCCAAGAAATAAAAGTTGTCATGATATCACAACATGTCGCTCCATCGCTGCCAAGAAATAAAAGTTGTCATGATTTCATGACATGTTGCTCTATCGCGGCTCAGACAAGCAAAATGCAGAGAAAGAAAGAAATGTCGCAATTTCGTGACATGTTGCATTTTCGCGGCTATGAGTAGTAGAATGCATCATGAAGAGAAAATGTCGCAATATCGCGACGTGTCATAAAATTGTGGTCAGAGCAGGTAGGAAGAAGTGTTGATCAAAAATGTCATGATTTCGCGATGTGCTGTGAAATCACGGTCCATAAAGGAGAGAGAAATATAGAATGGAAAATTGTCACGATATCGCGACATGTCATAAAATCGCAGTCAAACTAGTCAAACAGGGCAAGGCACTAAAGTTGTCGCGATATCGTGACATGTCACAATTTCGTGATAGGAAGCAGCCAAGGCATACGAAGATGAAAAGCATCATGATTTCACGACAGAAAGCTGCCAAAGTGAACGAAATGAAAAGGTGTCATGATTTCGTGATAGAAAGCAGAAGATGGTGCAAAAAAGAGAAGTGTCGCGATGTCACGACATGTCGCGTTTTCGTGGCTAAGCGCAACAAAACCCAACCAAGCAGAAAAGCATTGTGATTTCGTGACAGGTTGCACCCACATGGCCTGATAGCATAAAAATGTCACAATTTTGCGACATGTATCATTTTTGCTATGCATGGTGGCGGACAAGGCTGTTGGTCAAAAAATGTTACGATTTCGTGACACGTCTTGTTTTCGCAGTGCAGGTAGAAGAGCAGAGTCGCATGCAAAAAAATGTCGCGATATCATGACATGCTATTTTTGTCATGATTTACAAGGGGGCAGTTACAAAACATGCAGAGGAGCACGAAGCACGTGGCATACAGGTGTCAGGGTTACAGAAACGTTACAGTTCACAGAGAATATCAAATGTTTCGGCATCAAACATAAATTCAAAAGCAACGAAAAGGCAGGGAATACGAAACGATGTAATCTAGGAAGTGAAACGAAGCGCCATAGAGCGAAACAGAGAACCGCACCCAAAATTTTAAAAGCAGAAGCACAGGATAGGTACAGGGGTCGAAAAACTGCTACGAACAGTGTTGCAGAGCTAAAGTGATAGGCTATTCTGGACCTGCTTTTGGAGCGTTTTTCCTCCACTTGTTCTGGTTTTGATAAACTGGAAATTCTATTGATGTAACTGATATATGTTTAATACAAAAATTACAGAGAGTTGCATTTCATTGGCAAGAAATAAGGAGTTATTTTTTGCATGCTAGATTTAATGTCCATTTTTCCCTTTTCAGATTTTAGGCTTGTGGGTGAAGTTTAATACAAGTTTGCTTGGTTGCTTCATTCAATGTCTTAATCTAAAAATCATAGTTAAAACCCCAGAAACCAGCACTTAGCTTATCTGGATTATGCATGTTTGCAGGTTCAATAGGCTAGGTTGTATGCAGAAAACCTCGTATCTTCGGTCTTGTTGAATAGGATTGCAGCCTTCTAAATAGAATTTAGTTTTAGTTTTTTATGTGTTTTATTTCATTTTCTTAGATTCTCTGCATTTTTTTATTTTCCAGAGAGATTAGCCTTAGTTCAATTTCTTGTTATTAAAATAAAACATTTGAAAATCTATCGAAATTGAAGAACAACCATTCAATCTCAGAATAAAATGAATCACAGTGCCCCTTGTTAACAGTTACTTGCAGTCACTAAGGTATTCTAAGCATTCAAATTGAATAGTATGTATATAAAATGCTAACATAGCGGAGACCTTGGAGAAATTATTTATTGAATTTCTTTGCAAGAGGGGATTTGGAGCTCAAATCCTATTGGAGAGTGTGTTTTCACAATCGGGTAAAAATACCACTCAACACATATTCAAAAATCATAAAATCCATCATTAGATCACTACATAATACATCACATCATATCATAATAGTTATATCATATCTCATCTACATAAACACCCATATAAACATCCACATCATCATAAATAACATCTATCATCTATCATATACATCAAATCGTCATAATGCCATCATCACATCTCATCATGAAATAAATAACTACAAAAACATAAGCAATAAATGATACACATGATGAGTCAGAACATAAAGGAGGTCATATAAATATGTGTGTCAAAAATATGGATGTACAAAATCACCCATAGGCTACAGTCATATAGGTCAGGCAAACCTCAAAAATGATAAATCAAAGTGCATCACCATTCAAACACAGGGCCTATGCCCCTAGAATCATCGCCCCTATGGTTGTGTCATGCGTAGAGTGATGTGACCCTACTGGTATCTCTGTGTGAGTTTGAGTCCTCTAGCTAGGATGAACGAAATACTGCACTGAGGTGGAGTGCCCACTGACCTGTGAACTGCCTGCACCTGGTGCCTCACTAAGGACAATCCCATGCCTCTTGAGCTACATCTGGAGAGAGGTGATGTGACCAACCTACCCCTGGATTCACCCCTTGTACTCATCTGGTAATGCTTGCAAGCATAGAATATTTGCACCTGAGCCTATCCCTGTATCTGCCCTAGCATCACCCTATGGAGTAGAAGGAGGAATAACAAACTACATCCTAGTGGCACCACCCCAAATAGTAGCCTACAAATCTTGGATTTGTAGTGTGATTTGCTCTATGGTGGCATCCCGTTGTGATATGGTAGCATATCACTACTGTACCTAGATCTTGGTCTACTAGAGCTCAGCCTCAACTTCATGCAACTATGATCTTAGAGAAGAATCTCTCTCCTCGATATCTAGCTCCTCCTCATCCTCCTTAGGAGCCTCCTGCTCCTATGCTACCACCTGGTCTACTAGTTTATCCCATGCCTCAAACCTAGCTTGAACTCTATGCCCTACCTGATCTGCACCATCACATCTGCCATCATTCTTGTGACCTAAGCTTCCATCACCATGCCACATCCGATCCCCCCACCACTGAGCAAACACCTCTGTAACTCCCCATCAACTCCTGGGGCAACCACTAGGGCACCCTCCTCATATGACAGATTTGTGATCCTAGGTGGGGTAAGATCTCCCTCTGCTATGAGGTGCCTATGTACAAATGGAACCAGCAACAAATCCTATTGTAGCCCATACTGACAAAGAACTCAAGAGTAAAAGAAATACTCTTGAATTCCAACCTTACAACCGATGAGCCACCACTCACATCGTGTCCTAGCTATGAAATTAGTAGGATCATTCCAAGCATGGCACTCATGATATGGGTGCTAGATGATATCTTTGGCTTGTAGCCCAGTGAAAGTATCAGTGTAGTGGGAAAGCGCCCCTGCATGAGGATGAATTTTGCATCTTTCATGCTATCGATCCCATATAGTAGCATAAAAATGCATCCACTCCTCTACGACTGTAATCTCGACTAGAAGACCTCTGGGCTGATCTACCTTGATATGCTCCCATCACCAAACCTTTAAGAGCAAGATGCAAGCAATGCTGATAGGACCTCATCGGTGGATATGGTACAAATCATCATAGCACTCAGCCAACAATAACCTCCCCCATGCATAGATGATGGGTGCCTTGTTGTCCATTAGGTCCTGAACCATCGCAAGGATTTTCCATGGGAACCTCAATGCAGAGCAGTCTAGGATCAAGACATTGTTGATAACCATCAGCAACAATGCATGCCTTATTGTGAAGACCTTCGTGTCATACCACTACGAGATAGACACTCCCCTAGACTTTGTGTCTCTGAAGGCCTCTACAAAGTACCCTTCGAACACTTGAATAAATATAGCTTCATGATCATTAGTGACCGATGAGGTAATGGCCACCCCATAAAAAGGAAGTCAAAATATCCTTGTAGCACCCTAAAATTGGCACGGTTAAACCTTAGTAAAAATATAAAATTCAAATTTTAACCTCAAACCGCCTGTTAACCACCTGTTACCCACTTTCCTTGTTTTTCATGCCATTTTTAGGATTTTTTTTTATCATTGGATGATATCGTCATAGATTAAAAAAAATCATCCCAGATCTGACGAATTCGTCTAGAACAGAACATCTAGATGATTTTGTCCTAAAACTAAATTTTTAAAATTAGCTTCTATTTCAACAGCCTCTCTAACCTGGGCAGAAAGCATGTCTGTGCAGTTAGAGTCTCCCCTGTTGGAGATCTCCCAAATTGGGATGATCTCCAACCTCCTAACCTCTCCCTAATATTATATAAACTAAGATTTTCTCAGTTTATCCCCCTGACTTTCTCCCTGACTCTCTACCTGAAACTCTGCTTAAACCCCCTGAAATTCCATGCACCTCAGAGCATCCTCACACCATTATTTGCATTATGTATTTCATGTTTTCTTGCAGGAACTTTACTATTTTTCAGTCAAAGCTAGCTTGGATCGTCGCAAGCGATTCCAGGTGATTTTGAACGATCCTGTCGAGAAGCACAGATGATCTCGTATGATTGGAGGCGATCCCAACCGTAGTCCAGATTGGGGGCAATCATAGTCCAGAGTTTTCATATCTTTATTGTTTTATGCATTTCTTTATACATTATTTTAGTTATTTTATTTATGCATCTTGGAGTTCACATCATTTAGTATAACCACATGATAAATTCAAAATCAATCATTAAATCTACTGCATTTCTCTTATTTGTTATTTGAATCTATTATTTAGGTCTATTTGTTGTTATTTCTATCATTCTCCTTTGCTTTTGCAGTTGCATCTTTGGTATTTTGTATCTATTCCTATGATTGCAAGTTTTTGATGAATTTTTTTGATGAATTCATCAGATTGATGATGATCTCATCTGATCTCAGACGATTACGTATGAGTTGAGATGATCTGGACTACTACAAAACTTAAAATCTTCATCAGACATCCAAAATCAGGTATGTACTGTTCTAGTTAGCATATTATCTGTGTTTAGCATTCATTCCTATTTTTTGTATTCATCTAAATATGTATTGGCATATAGAATAGTTTAGATTCATCTTGGCAAAACCTAGGAATTGAATTATTAAAGCACAAAATGAACACATCAAACCTACTATCAACCTAGGTGTGGAAACTACCACTCAAAAGTTTCTTGGTGAACCCACCATCCGTCAAAAATTCACCCTTATAACCCTCCTTCGAGAGGCGGGACCTTCAAAGGGCCTCTCAGTCCGAGGTATTGTCCCATCCTTCTTGCATCCCCCTTCCGGGCACGGATCCTATAGCTTGAAGATAAGGATGCAAAAAATTTGGAGCGATACATTTTGGTGAACCCAAAAAAAAAAAAACAAAACATAAATGCATTTAGAATCAAAGATTACATATCACATTTAGAAGTTAGATTATAATAAAATATGAGCTATCACCATTAATGTTGAGAATCAATTAGCAGCTATAGAGATTACTTCTATGCTTAGAATACCTCAAACAAATAGGGTTCAACCTTTGTGGAACGAACTTAATAAGAGATTGAATATCATTAATTCTAGATCAACCGAACTTAGGCAAATTAAGAGGTTTGTCCTAGATAGAATCCTGGATCCTGATCAAGTGACCTTATATCATGAACTTTAGAGAGCTTGCCATAGGTGGTTAGCAGATAAAATAGCCCATGTGTCTTCAGAGCTGTACACCTATGAAGAATACCTTGAGAATGCAGTTGTAGTACATAAATTTCTATCTCATATAGAGGATCAAGAGGTCGTTCTTATGGATAGAAAAATATGGAATATAGTTCCTAGAGCTGTGTTATATCGAGATTATTGCCATGAACTTTATTTCTACCAGTCAGATTCTAAAACATATAATATCACTATAGCACACTTTATCAAGTTCTTGAAAAACCATTTCCAATTTGAAGAGAAGCATTTCATGATTCCTGATGAACTTGATCCTATCAATGAAATCTATAAACTATTTATAGAAAACTAAGCTATTCCTTTATTATTGTTATTTCTTGCATTCAGTGTGTTGTTTGTTGTCTTTATAAGCATAAAAAAAAAAAACAATAAATAAATAAAATAAAATAAAAACAAAACAAAATCATAACAAAAATCAAAACATTTTATTTTAAGTATTATAGTAGGTATATAATTAAAATATATCTACCTCCTAAATTTGTTGCAAATATATTAATATATATTTGTTAAAATATAAATTTGGACATAATGACTAGACTCAGGAATGGAAACTGAAGTAGAAGAAGATTGGTTAAGAAAACCAGGAAATAACTGAGATGTCCTTCCTGAAGACCCAATTCAGGAAGAAGGAACCTTTGACCAACAAGAAGAAGAATTTGTTGTAGGAAATGAACAAAAAGAAAATGATAGAGAGGAAGGATCCTCATCCCCTAAAATATCTCTAGAAGGAGCTGTTACTTTTGAGAACATGGAACATTTATGGAAGTTCCTCAATACTAATATTGGCACTCTTAATAGAGCAGTCCATATGGACAAAGATCAAATTAGTGACACTCAAGCAACCCTAGAAGACATATATCACACATGCACTAATACTTTATCCTTTGTTGATCAAGAAAGTGATCAAGTTGGACCATCCAATTTGGATATGGCCGCTATAATCCAAAACATGCAACAACAACAGGTTACCCAACCACCTAGAGTTCCTGTTACCAAGCCTAGGGTTATTCCCACACAAAAGAAACCTTCATTCACTGCTCTATTTTGCCAAGCTATTGATCAATATACCTCAAATAAACAAAAGCCTAAAACAAAACCAAATACCAATTTCCAACAATCTGGGATACAACATAATGCTACAACAAATATTCTTCATAATACTCTTCCTACCAACCATTTGCATAACAACAATATAGCATCTAATCCTTATGTCACGCCTTCCTACGCTCACAAATCCCATACTCATGTACCACCAAACCAATATGGTGGGCAAACTAGTAATATGGAAGCCATGGTGAAATAGTTAGTCTCCCACATGGACCAGATAGACCCCTACTGTCCCTCGTACAATTATCGAGAGATGTGTAGTCAGCCTCTAAATCCTATAGTTGTAGCCCAACCATATCCTAAAAACTTTCCTATGCCTGTTCTACCTATATATAAAGGAACTGAAGATCCCATAGAGCATCTTCGTATGTTTAGGATAGCGTGCCATGATATATCCCATGATGATTTATTATTACTAAAAATGTTCCCAAAAAGTTTAGGAGGGATGGCATTGGAGTGGTATTATCAATTACCTACTCATTCTTTGAGAAATTTCGAAGAGACCACCAAATCTTTTGTGCATCAATTTAGTGCCTATATTGAAAGGCATGTAACTATTAAAGATTTGTACAACCTAAAACAAGACAAAGATGAGTGTTTTGCTGACTTCTTAGCTCGATGGAGGTAGTTGATAGGAAAATTACACTTTGTGTTACCTTATCGAGAAATGTTGGATATCTTTATCAATAATTTACAAGAACAGTTATCCTATGAGTTATCAACTACTACCTTGACCACCTTCGATCAAGCTATAGATTTAGCTCGAAGAGTGGAAGATTCTCTTGTTAGGAGAGGTCAACTTAAAAAGAAAGATGATGAGAAAACATCCAGAAATCAATATAAAAATAAACAAGTTATGGGTGATGGAGTCACTGACAGTAGAAATATCGCTACTGTTAATGTTGAGAAAACAACATAGAAATTTATACTAAACCTCCTGATAAACCACCCCAAGAATTTAATAGGTTAAATAAACCCTTATCAACCATTCTTCCGCAACTATTAGCACGAGGTTTGATTGAGTTACCAAATATTTGGGAACCTGATCCAACTATACCTAGATACAAAGCTGATTTACATTGTGATTTCCATAGAGGACTTGGACATGCTACCAATTCTTGTAAAATATTAAAACATAAAATACAAGACCTGATTGATAACAATGAGATGGAGGTGCAAGCCTTTCAACCTAAAAAAAATCCTTCTAATAATGCTCAAAATAACATCCCTCAAAATTAGAATCAGAATGCCAATCAGTCATTGGACATATTTCAACGCCCTTTACCAAAGCATGGTAAAGAGGTGGCTAATCAAATTGAGCATCATAATGTTCCCCCTCCTACCCGATATGTAGGAACTATTAGTGGAAATTCACCTACTCATTATGTGGAAGTATTTGACACAACTTTATCCATGGTTACGACCAGACCTCTATATAATACTTAGACACCTAATCTTAGTGATGTAGAATATGAGACTGAAAGTGACATGGAAATCACCTCAAATCAATCGAATAGCTCTGAATATGAATCAGATCATATTCAACCTATCACAAGTTCTATGGTTCCAGAAGAACCATTTCCAATAAGAGTCACTACTAGACCATATTCTCACCAATTACTTTCTAATGAACAAGCCATAAACGCTAGACCAAGACCTATTCATCATCCGTAAAATAATATTGTAGGTACCATCGGAGCCGTTACCAGACAACAGGCTCAAAACTCTCAACAGGATCAAACTTAGAATGATGGATCAGCTCCATTTGTTTTGAAAAATCCCAATAAAGGGAATCATGCGCCTAATGTTCAACCTAAGCCTCCTTATAATATTAATGAACAATTATCAAATACTACAGCTAGAATTTCCCTTTTGGACCTTTTAAGATCTTCTCCTACCCATAGGGATGAATTAATGCTCACATTAAGCCAAATGATGGTACCACAAAATATTCAACCTGAAGCCATGTCCAATACTATCATAACTCGAGAAGTCAATTGTATTGACTTCCGGGATAGAGATATACCACAACATAGTTTACATAAGGATAACCCCTTATATATTACTGCCCTAATTGGGGATGTAGCAGTTAAACGAGTCTTGATTGATAATGGTTCATCTTTAAACATATGCACTTTTGAATTCTACCAAAGATTTGGGTTTAGAAGTGATGAAATGAAAAGAACTGAGATGATCATAAAGGCCTTCAATGACGAAACACAAGAAACATGTGGAGTTATTACTATCCCCTTGCAAGTTGGTCCGAGAACCTTAGACACAACCGTGTTTATTGTACATTGCCCTACATCGTACAATATAATTTTGGGTTGCCCTTAGATCAACGCAATGCGAGCTGTTCCCTCAACTTTACTTAAGTGTGTTAAATTTGAATTTAAAAATCAACTGGTTACCATTCATGGTGAACCTAGACCCTTTGATATGTGTACGTTGGCAGAACCTTTTGGAGTTCAATTTTTCCCTGCTCTGTCATCCACACATCCTAATTCTCATCATCCGTCTAAACGTGTGAAACACACACCCATAACATCATCTAGTCTTTCCCCATCAACTACACCTCCACATATAGCTCAACCATCTTCCGAACAAACCACATTAGGACCTCAAAAAGATCATAAAAATACAACCAATGCTTCTTGTTTTACTCCTATAACTTCCATAACCATAGACTCATCCATCGATATCTCTATAACATCTACATCCACTATAGGCATACTTTCCACATCCAACAATGTAGGAAATTTTCCTTCTACCTCTTATGCTCTTACTGATGAGCTCTTACCCGATTTATCTAAAATTCTTATATAAAAAAAAACAAACACTGCCATGCAAGATTCCATTATTTTTAATAAACTCCCACCCTCTCCTCGTACCTTGGGCCTCCCACAGCCTATGGGAAGTATTTACCAAGTCGGGAGTTGTGCTTTTATTTATAATGGATATGAGTGGGGAAGAATACCTAGAAACATCAAGACACATTGTGATGGATATGCTAGATGCTATTTTGCTAATGAGTATATTAAAGCTAAGCCCATAATGCTTAAATTGGGATATAAAGGGAAAGGTTTGGGACCTTTCCAGAATGGTATGAAAGAACCTTTTGAGGTAGAACCATGGCCTACCCAATGTGGTGTGGGCCTATTTCCTAGTAAATGTTAGCCCTTCCCATTCGAGGATAATGACCACCTCATATGTTACCAATATTATCTGGATAAACGGATGTCTTGCATTTTAAGCCTCTTACATGCAATATGTTATCCATAGCTTACCCTGAGATAGTTGCTGAATCCGATGATGAGTTTGAGGGGGATATCTTTCATGATGTCTCCATTGAGGAATTGTTACATAACGAATTTTATTTCGATGGCTCTATACCTAGTATAGCCCAGCTTGAGGCCACGACTCCTCAAGACGAATTATCCAAGCTAACTTTGGAAGAATTACAAGAATTAGGCGTTTCACCCACCCCACCTAATTTTTAGAGAGATCTACACATGGAAGTAGAAAACATCATAAAAATTAACATTGGAACCAAAGATAACCCTCACATAATCAACATTGGATCAAAATTGAGTCAAGAAAAACAAGATAAATACATTGCATTCCTTAAAAAATATGAAGACGTCTTTGCTTGGACATATGAAGATATGCCAGGATTAGACCCTTATATAGTTATGCATCACCTAGTAGTCAATCCGGATGCTAAACCTGTTAAACAGAAACTTAGAAAATGCATCCTAAAGTGGCCTTACTAGTCAAAGGAGAATTAGAAAAACTCTTAAATGTTATTTTTATACAAGCCATTGATAATGTTGAATGGATATCGAATGTAGTTCCAGTAACTAAGAAATAAGCCACTAAATTTAGGGTTTGCACAGACTTCAGAGATATTAATGTTGCATGCCCTAAAGACGATTTTCCTCTTCCCAACATGGATCAGATCATTGACTTTACTACTGGGAGTGGAATGATATCCCTAATGGATGGATTTTCCAGTTATAATCAGATCAGGATAGCTCCTGAAGATCAAGCTAAAACAACCTTTATTACCCCTTGGGGGACCTTTTGTTGGAAAGTGATGCCATTCGGTTTAAAGAATGCAGGTGCAACATATCAACGAGCCATGACTTATATATTTCATGATATGATGCATGATATTCTACATGATTATGTAGATGATATTATAGCTCGTTCCATCAAAGAAGATGATCATTTAGATGACTTGAGAAAAGTATTTGATCGATTAAGGGAGTATCTTATCCGATTGAATCCAGCTAAATGTATATTCGGAGTTAAGTCCGATAAATTATTAGGGGTTATAGTTTCTTTACATGGCACTAAAATTGACCCTCTCAAGATCACGGCTATCACTGATATGCCCGCACCCACAAATATATCAGAATTATGAAGTCTACAAGGTAAGCTTCAAGCTATTTGTCGCTTTATTGATAAGTTGGCAGACAAAATCGGATCTTTTCTTAAGATTCTTAAGAAAGATGTCTCTTTTCATTGGGATGACGAATGTTAGGAAGCATTCGAACTCCTCAATCAATATCTCCTTAAACCATCAATGCTTTCACCACCTATATTTGATCGTCCATTTATTTTGTACATTTATGCTTCCGATTTTGCCTTAGGAGCGATGTTAGCTCAACTTGACGATGAGAAGAAAGAACATGCTAATTATTACATTAGTAGAACCTTAATCAGTTATGAAACTCGCTATACCATATTAGAGAAGTTATGTCTAGCAGTCGTATTTTCTACATAGAAACTACGCCATTATATGCTCAACCAGAAAATGTATGTTATTGCTAAATTTGACCCTTTGCGATATCTCATGAGTCAACCGTACTTATCTGGTCGCACAACAAAGTGGGTTCTTGCGCTAAGTGAGTTTGAACTCACGTTTATAGGATAGAAGTCTGTTAAATTTCAAATCATAGAATATCAATTAGCTGCTGCACCCTTAGAGTCTACCCATCCCCTCATCATTAAGTTTCTCGATGAATGCCTTAAACTAGAGGTAGACCATCCAGAGAAATGGTCCCTATACTTTGATGGAGCCCGATGTATGAGTGGGGCTGGTGCATGTATTATTTTAATATCTCTAAAGAAACATCTTATACCTCTGTCCTTCAAACTAACATTTGCTTGTACTAATAACACTGCTGAATATGAAGCTCTTATCCTTGGATTACGAGCTGCTTTAACACTACAAATTAAAAATCTATTAGTTTTTGGTGACTCTCAACTTGTCATAAATAAAATAAATGATGTTTATCAAACATGAGATGATAAATTGCATCCATACAAAGCATATGTCCTAAAATTATTATCTTTGTTTGATCAAGTTACCTTGGAAGCTATTCCTCGAACTAACAACCATGCGGCTGACGCTATGGCTGCAGCTGCATCTCTTTTGCCCTTGGAGTTAGATTATGAATATGCTACCATCATTATTCATCGACTCCAGGAACCCACTTCAATAAAATCATGCTTAGAACCTTTGGATGTGTTTCTAATCAACGAAACTACTCCTGAACATTGGTACACTGATCTATTTAATTTTCTTCAAAATGGGACCTTTCCTAAAGGTTGTAATAGCAACCAGCGCAGGTTATTACGTCGACGAGCAAGTCACTTCGTTATTATTAGTAATACCTTGTATAGGAAATATTTTTAAGGCATCCTATTGAGATGTTTGAATCTAGCAGAATCTAGATCAGCTTTGAGTGAAGCCCACAATGGATCTTGTGGGGGGCATTTTAGTGGTAGCGCCATTGCTAAAAAGCTCCTTAGGATAGGATATTTTTGGCCTACCATGGATAATGATGCAAATGCTTATGTGCGCCATTGCGAAAAGTTCCAGAAACACATTGACCTTGTCCATGCGCCTGCACAAGAGTTGCAGGCTATTTCATCTCCTTGGCCATTTTCAAAATGGGGCTTAGAAATCATTGGAAAAATCAACCCTGTGTCATCTGATGGACACAAATTTATCATAACCGCCATTGAGTATTTCACGAAGTGGGTTGAAGCTATGCCATTAGCTTCTTGCACTGGAACCCAAGTGTCCAAGTTTATTTTTAATCAAATTATTTGTAGGTTCAGAATCCATGCAAATCTCATTTCAGACAATGGAACTTGTTTTAAAAATAAAGATGTTAAGAAATTATGTCAAAGGTATAAAATTCAACATCGTTGGTCCACTCCCTATTATCCTCAGGGTAATGGCCAAGCAGAAGCATCTAATAAAACATTAATCAAAATCCTTAAAAAATTGGTCAACAAATCTGGCCGAGATTGGCATATTCAATTATATCCTACTTTGTGGGCTTATCGAACTAGCATTCGTACTCCCACAGGAACTTCCCCCTTTGTTTTGGTCTATGGTGCTGAAGCAGTTTTTCCCTTTGAATTAGAAGTTCCTTCTTTGGCTCTGCTACTTCAAGATACTAAAGTAGGAGATGAATATCATGCTGGCAGACTTAGTTAGTTGGAACTCCTAGATGAGAAGTGCATCAATGCTTTGGAGCATCTTCGTGCCTACCAAAACAAGCTTAAAAAAGCATACCTCAAGAAAGTTCATCAACGATCCTTTGAGATCGGCGACCTTGTCTTAAAAGAAAATAAAAAAAATACTAATGCAACTAAATACCTTAAAGGTAAATTTGAGCCCAACTGGATTGGACCATATGTCATCACTGCTAAATTTGGATCGGGAGCATATCGATTAGCTACCTTAGATGGTAAAGATCTTAAAGAGCCTATGAACATTATGCATCTTAAGTGTTATTATGCATAACATTTGGTCCTTTTTCATCATTTATATATATTGTGTATTTTGCATCTTGTCTCATTTTAGTAAAATTTCAAAAAAAAAAAAAAAAAACAAGAGTAATAGTATTCATTCTTGCAATTCGTCAATCAAAATCAAAATATAAAAACATCAAAATCGTCAAAATCTTCAAAAACATATTTTATTTTCATACCTGTCAATTCTTGAAGTATTGCCATTATATTTTCAATTATTTTGGACAAATTAGCATTTATTTGGAATCCCGCACTTTCACACTCACATGAATAAATATCTTGATTTTATTTTGTATGATTATTAATCTCTCTTATATCAAAGTCCACAGTTGAATTAAATAAAGTTTTGAGCATAGAGAACTGATCTTGTTATTTACTTGAACCAAATATATCTTTCACATTAAAATGATTTCATTGCAAATTCAATATGATGCTACATAGTAAAAGTTGTTTCTTGAGCGAAAAGTTTCCCCTGCTATCCTATCATGCACATGGTCTAGAATATTTAAGAATTGACAAAAGGACAAGCTCACCCCTACCTAGAATAAAAATCCCTTACTCTACAGCTAATTCAAGCAAGTATCCCTAGCATAGGAAGAAAAAGAAAAGTCAAAGAAAATGAGAAAAAGAAAAATATCTTTTTGTACCATTGCAGCAATATTTCAGCATTATCTCAAGTTCCAAGCAAAATACAAAAAAAAAAAAAGAGAGAAGAAAAGAAGAGAAAAAGAAAAGGCAAAAGTAACATGCAATAAATCCCTTTCCCTACCCCTTAAAAATAAAAGAAGGGTGAATGAGCTTGAATCCATGGAATTCTCAAATTATTCGAAAACTATGAGGTAAGACCCGTAACAGGTGGTTTGTGCTCAACCCGCTTGGCCTTGGGTAATCCCTAGCATGGTGATATGTCTGTCACATTAGCGACCTTATTTTGTATAGACCTATGTCAGCTTATGGATTAGCTAGCTCTTGATAACCTAACTTATACAGTAGTTTGGTACGGTTACATGCATATAAATCATGGTCAACGAACATTCATTTGGCTAATTCAAATTACTTGTATCAAATTATCTTGCTCAAAATTAGTGAACAAACAATACAATTGCACACACATTTGTATTTGAGAGATTCTCTATCATTATGATAAATCAAGATCGGCAATGAACTCACATATGCACATGAGGGTTCCTTACAAATCTACATTTGTCTTTGAGATAATTTAAAATATTTCTGCAACTCTTTTGGAATAAATTTTATTCTTATTTCAGAACATCTGTTGAGTATAAAAACAATTACATACATTGTTTTCAAAAATCCAAAATTCTTTTAAACAACCTCTTACAAAATCTAGCAAATAAAGTCAAGTTTGTATATTATTAATTTTCTGTTTATCTCAAAATCAAAAATCAAATCATGCATTAAAACTAAAATATCAATTTCTTCATTGTATTTCACGATGATGGTATAAGTCTATATCTATAATTCTATGCCTAGCGCAAACCATTGCTCTAATTTTATTTTCCCATTCATTTTAAAAACATATGGCTTACATCATTATGTTACACAATTGTGCTTTAAAATGAACGAACACTTATTCTATTTCATGTCATTATGTCAACATTCAATTTTGCAACCATGGTATAATTTCTAAGTAATTGTTCAAAATTTTATCACACTTAGGAATTTATGTCTAGAAAAATCATATCTCTTTTAGTATCTCACGCATAATATTTTTATGAAAATCTGAAAACAAATCATCACCATCACAACACAAAGTCTTAAGATAGTCTCTTAAGCATTCTTTTACTTTTAGCAATATTTCTATACTGGTATTAGCTTGACGACCGAGCGAGCGGTGACTCCATGAAATGGTATATAACAGCAATAATGTCTTTTGAAATTATTGTTAGAAGTCCCTTTTATTTTTCATCAAATCACACCAAAAAAACCAATTGTTTACATCAGATTATTTCATTTAAATTTTACAACATGACATAGAATTATAATATTTCTAAAATGACATAATCACATGAATCATCAATAATCAATTGCAAAATTCAACATTAAAGCATCATACAATATATACACAAGTCATATCATCAAAAAGACCATATATATATATCAAAAAATTATGTACATCATATCAAAACTGGACTGGTATGCCACAATCAATAACCTGGCATACTCAATCCTCTCAAAAAATATATAATAAAAAATACAATCTCTGTACAGTGAGCGTCTAGTCTCGAGAAGCCCTCGAGCTCTCAACCTCATATCCTCTCCTACCCTGAGGTGGAGGAGGAGGCCCCATCGGAGTCCACCCTATGTCGTGGGTCCTCAACATCGATCGTGACAATGTCCTCGACGACCCCATCCTAATCGGCCCCGCAATGTCGGCTAGCAGCTGTAACCTCTGGCTCTCTAGAACCATCTGGTAGTATGCTCCTCGATAGAATGTAGTTTGAGCCATAGACCACACCAACTCCTGCATGCTCACTCCTCCACCCCAAGCTCTAAGCCATGTAGCCTCATCCTGTAGTTTCTGCACCTGATCCTGGAGGCTGACAACCTCAGCCTAGAGAGCCACTATCTCGTTGCTCTCCCCTACCTTAACACCCTTGCCCTTATCGGGCGATGGTGGTCTCTCCCCTACTGAGAAGTGACTCCCCTCTCCATCCTCCCTATCTGTTGTGGTCTCTATGGAGCCCGTGCCATCCTCTGGCGTCTCTCCTACAAATACCGTCATTGCTCTCTCCCGTCGTGACCCTACACTGCCTCAATAGTAGCCTAACGTTGCCTATCCATCCATTGCACAATAGCGTGCATCCGAACCTATGCCATAGTCATCCGAGGAGGGTGGATTCCTACGTACCAGGCATCATAGCCATCAATAACCCTAGTGTTATCACCATCCACTGGCTGGATGGGGGCATCATCTGTGTCCTGACTCCAGAACCACTGCATGTCTAGATCCCTACTCAGTGTGGTACTATCCTGGATAGTCTAGGAGTACTTGTAATCCCTAAGAGAAGGGATCCCCTGTTGTAGAACGAACTATCATAGAACCCAGTCGTAGCGGTGGACCTCTACCTCTCCCCGCTCCATCCTTAGCCAGTAGACTCTCCTAATGTGAGCCAGATATTGCCCATCCTCTGCCCACCCTGGGTGCTCTCGCCATGGCCTCCAGGTGATCTGGTCCAGGATGAGATCGTCTAGCAACCTCTGGGACATCAGAAGATCTATCCACCACTGTGCCCCCCTCTGTAGCCACCAGTAGAAAACTGGGGGCCTCTCTTGGTCAACCCCTATCCGTGGGAGCCCTACCGACCTTCGCACTGCGATGTGCTCCCAACACCAAACCTGTAGCAGTGATGTCAAAACCAAACATCGGCCTCCCTTGTATACGACCCCATGCAGGATCCTATACAAGTGACATAGTACAAACCTACCCAATGCAAACCTGTACCCATGGTCTCTCATGTCACAGACCACATCTGATAGGATCCATGGTAGTCTGCACCCACTCTAGTGGCACAACAGTAAGCCACCTACCACCCCTGCCAAAACTCGAGTCATCCTAGATGCCCCAGGCATCTACCTTAGAGACTCGATGTTCACTCCGCACTTCTCCAGGGCGAAGCTCGGGTATCTGGTAAATCTCATAATTGCCTGGCCCTGATTTGCCATAGGCATCATCAACCGTCCTTGTATGGGAATCCTCATGATCCTCCATACATCCTCTAGTGTGGGAGCCATCTCCCCTATCGGTAACCGGAAGCAGGACGACCCTGGATACCACCTCTCTGCTAGGGCTATCAGTAGCCCCATGTTCGTCGGTACTTGTGGCATCTCTACCACATGTTGCAAACTAACCTATGCTATTCGATCGTGCTCTGCCTGGTCGAGCATGGCTATGTCATCTTGCAGCCCATCGTATTTCCATTCTCGACTCTTTAGTAATCCCCTCTACAAAACAAACAATAAAACAACAAAAATTCATTAATAAACCAATCATTAAAATAAAATTAAACACATTTTACTCAAGTTAAATTTCATAAATATGATGATATCATCCACCATTGGATGATATCATCCCAAATTGGGCAAATTCGTCCTTTGTAGGATGAAATCGTCTTCGATTTCGCAACTTGGGGATCACCCCTTATTGAACGGGATCGCCCCTAGTTTGTCGATTTCGCCCTCTGATGAAATCGATGATATAGGGACGATTTCGATGAAATAGGGACGATTTCATCCCAACGTCGTCGACGGCCTAAAAATGGCCGCAATGCCCCAAACAGTAAAAATTTAAAACAAAAAATTGCACAAATTAAATTCAAACCTAATTTACTAGGATTAGATCCTTACCCGTAGCCTGCGTCGGACCTCTGTTGATCTGTGTGCCATCTCCACCATTTTTTTTGTCTGTAGAGCTCTAAAAACAATAACAATGAATTAGGGTTTTACCCTATTTTTCTTAATTTTATTTCAAATCAACAACATTTTTTTAATTTTTGCTTTTTTGTGTTTTTTCCTCAAACGTTCGATTTGGGTAAAAACACGGAGGGGGCACCATAGTAAGCAGTCGTACGATTCGACCTAGAATCGTCATCTAAAAAATTGATTACATTTTTGCTTTATCATAAAATAGGAATAACTCGTCTTTAACGCATTTTCTTCAGAAAATTCGCTAAAGAGGGGGCAAAATGTAGCACCCTAAAATTGGCACAGTTAAACCTTAATAAAAAGATAAAAATTTAAATTTTAACCTCAAACCGCTTGTTAACCGCCTGTTACCCGCTTTCCTTGTTTTCTACACCATTTTTAGGATTTGTTTTGACCGTTGGATGATATTGTCGCAGATTAGATGAAATCATCCCAGATCTGACGAATTCATCTGGAACAGAATGTCCAGATGATTTTGTCCTAAAACCAAAATTTCAAAATTAGCTTCTATTTCAACAGCCTCTCTAACCTGGGTAGAAAGCATGTCTGTGCAGTTAGAGTCTCCCCCGTTGGAGATCTCCCAAATTGGGATGATATCCAACCTCCTAACCTCTCCCTAATCTTATATAAACTGATATTTTCTCATTTTATCCCCCTGACTCTCTCCCTGACTCTCTGCCTGAAACTCTTCTTAAACCCCTTGAACTTCCATGCACCTTAGAGCATCCTCACACCATTATTTGTATTTTGTATTTCATGTTTTCTTGTAGGAACTTTACTATTTTTTAGTCGAAGCTAGCTTAGATCGTCGCAAGCGATTCCAGGTGATTTTGGATGATCCTATCGAGAAGCACAGACAATCTCGTACGATTGGAGGCGATCCCGACTGTAGTCCAGATTGGGGGCAATCAGAGTCCATAGTTTGCATCTCTTTATTGTTTTCTGCATTTCTTTATACATTATTTTTGTTATTATATTTATGCATCTTGGAGTTCACCTCATTTATTATAACCGCATGATAAAGTCAAAATCAAACATTAAATCTACTACATTTCTCTTATTTGTTATTTGAATCTATTATTTAGGCCTGTTTGCTGTTATTTCTATCATTCTCCTTTGCTTTTGTAGTTGCATCTTTGGTATTTTGTATCTATTCCTATGATTGTAGGTTTCTGACAAATTCATCAGATTGACGACGATCTCGTTTGATCTCATATTATTACGTACGAGTTGAGATGATCTGGACTGCTACAAAACTTAGAATCTTCATCAGACATTGGAAATCAGGTATGTACTATTCTAGTTAGCATATTCTCTATGTTTAGCATTCATTCCTATTTTTTGTATTCATCTAAATTTGTATTGGCATATAGAATAGTTTAGATTCATCTTGGCCAAACCTAGGAATTGAATGATTAAAGCACAAAATGAACACATCAAACCTACTATCAACCTAGGTGTGGAAACTGCCACTCAAAAGTTTCCTAGTGAACCCACCATCCGTCAAAAATTCACCCTTATACCCCTCCTCCGAGAGGCGGGACCTTCAAAGGGCCTCTCAGTCCGAGGTATTGTCCCATCCTTCTCGCATCCCCCTTCCGGGCACGGATCCTATAGCCTGAAGGTAAGGATGCAAAAAATTTGGAGCGATACAATCCTATACACATCCTCTGGCATAATATTCATATCGTCGGTAGGAAGGTGGAAGGTGTTGGTCTAAGGGTCCCACCAGTGGACCAAATCTATAAGTTAGGCCTGATTTGACATGAGGTGAGGCAGACTAGTGATGTACTGAAGCCTATGGACCTTGACCTAGGCCTATTCCATGTCATCCAACAGGGGTAGAAGGTCATTCATGAGCTTTGGTTATGAGCCTGAGCATCGAGAATCTAAGATCAAAATAGAAAACAAAACATAAATACAATGCATCTAAGTCATAAATCATAATAAAACATCAAAACGATGCAAATAATGATGGACTACTCTAAGTCCAAGTAAAAAGAGTAATAAATGCACCTAAGTGTGCAGACAAATTCAAAAAAAAGTCAAAAAAATGCAAACAAATCACTTAATCATGCAAGAAAATTCAAAATTTTACTAAGGGTTTTTGGCCACCGTCACTTGTAGTGGCTAAAAATGAACCACTGAAGCTAAGAACAACCAAGCCCCAATGGTCAAAATTCTAACCATTGGAATTCAAACCTGGCCGCTCTTAGTGACAATGACCAGGTCAGAGGCCGAGATGGCCGCTCTAAGCTATAGAGGCCGATTGGCGATGCAAAAAAAGTGTCTACCCTAGGCTGAAAATAACAAAAAAATTGAAAACAAGCAAAAAGGTGGCTAACCCAACACATAAAATTCTAAGCTAAGCCTAACTACGGGTTTATTTCATTACAAGCGAGCTTAATGAGGTTTATTTAGTTGATTACTTAATGTGGTTCATTTTACCCAAACAAAAGCAAACAAGGTTAAGGTTTAAGATAGTACCCAAGAAGCTCCAGCTCCTTTGCTCGACGATGTCTCACCCTGCACAACCATGATTCTCCAAGTCGCAGAAGCACTCCAAGTTGCAGAGGTCGCTTTCACTCCAAAAGCTTTGAAAAGAAAAACTAATAGCTGAAAAAATTGAAAAATCAAAACCCTAGGTCATTTTTATATTACTCTAATTTTGCCTTGGTCATTGCTATTTTCAGTGGTCCGCATTTCTTGGTTGCTCAAGATGAAAACGACCATGACCAAGCATTTGGGGATCGTTGGACCTGATAGCAACCAAGATCCTAAGCAAAAACAAGCAAAATTCCCTCCATGGTAAGCAACAAAAACATCAAATAACCACATTATGATGGTTCATAATCATCATAATGATCAAAATAACAAAAAAAAAATCACATAAAAGCAAGTTCTCAAGTAAGCCTCGTATTCAGCTACTTACTCTATCGACTTAGCGATTTCAATGACTTGCACTCCATGCAATTTGATGAGATGAGTAAGTTACAGTAATATTACTTGGGGTAAAACATTCATTTAGGAATTATGATTGGCCTCCTTCAATTTCAAAGAAGACCAAGATGGTTGGACTGCTCCACGGGTGCGATAGAATCATCCTAATTCCCTTATAACATCAAAAATATTGAGCCAAAGTAATACAATATAAGCATGAATAGGATCATTCCTCCTAACTTCCTAAGAAGTCTATTGATATTCAGACCACTCCACGGGATAGGGATGGATCATCACCATAAAAAATTGGAATCACACTTGGATGGGGGTCTTGCCCATTAAAAAATCAAATTTTAGAAAGAGACCAAATTAGTCATATTGGTCAAGTGACTTGTCACTTTATTCATTGTCATTTCCTCATCAATTCATTGTGTGAGGAGGTAGTTCAAATCTTCAAAATAATCATAGTCAAAATCAATAAAATATCACTTGATCATATCAAAATTGTGTTCGTCTTGTGAATCATTGCATACAATAATTATAAAGTTTCCCTTTGTTTTCTGGGGTCATAAGCAAACTATGATATTATCAATTTGTACCTCTCCTACTGGTTGAAACTGATTGTAGAAGTTGAAGCTACCTGATTCAGTTTGAGGAATGAGTGTAATTAAACATGTGCAAAGCCCTGTGCTAAGTTAAGCCTTCCAAATATTGAGGCAATGATTCAAAGGATGTGCGCCATATTGCATTATTGGGCCATCCATTGTTGATAAAACTACTAATCATCATACACCCTATATACAAATCAGTCTATTTTTTTCTTAGCATTGTGTTTTCCACACAACGCATCGCAAAAAGGGGCTTCTGTAGACACCTAAAACATATCATATTTAGGAGAACTACTTACATAGGCACATTCTTAGGGCATATGACTAAACCTTGGACTTTTCAAGTATCAAAAGTGGTCCTCACCACTCATCTGGGGCATTCTAGGCCCATTCAAGCTTAGCCGCTGTAAACAAGGGCAACTGGACCTTGGCTGCTCAAGATCAAAGTGGCTAGAACTTAGCCACTATAGATGACCGCGGCCAAATCTTAGTCACTGCAGATGATAGCAGCTAAGCCATAAAAAGTATTTTGCTGACAAATAGGCCTAATCAGGGGCAGAAGTTGTAGTCTACATGCAATAAAGGTGAGTGGGAGTAAATTTGCATTCCCCTTAATGACCAATTCACATGGAGGACTTGAGTCCAAATTTAGATTTTAGTTAACTGGTCTTTAAACATAGAAAATATAAAATCTTCTCATGCTAACATCCACTACACATGAGTAATTCAATCCTAGGGTTTTGAACATAGACCTAGGGTTTTGCGAGAAAAACTAAAAGCACTAAAGGACCTTATTTGATCAATTAAAAGACTTTCTAAGACTTTATTTCAATCAAAGAGAGAGGTAACATCATACATCGGAACTTTGAATAGGTTGGATCATTGAGGAGAGCTTCTAGAGACTTGTAGAGCTTCCCTTGGAGATCGATTCTTATAGCGGAGCCCTGTCGAATTGGAGGGAAAATCTAAACCCATAAGGTAATAATTTTAATATTAGTAGCATACTTGAGCCCATAGCCATTGGATCAATAGAGAGATATTTCACCTTAGCGGCCGCTATCCTAGACAGTGGCCCGCAACCTAGTCTAGGGTTTTAGGTGCTAGTTTCTTTTATTCTGCTTTCTCTTTCATTTCATTATCATAAGATTTATTTTAGTTGTTCGTTTGCATAGTACTAGTTTCATTGCATTTATTGAGCTCATTCATTGCTAACATCCTCATCCGAGGAGGCAATCTCAAAAATCTAAGCGTATGTTGTTTCATTGCTTATAGAGCCACAGGTGCATCTACAACATACGAAGAAAGAGGATCCCTCTAGGAAATAGACCTGGAGAAGGAGGCATCTGTAAGCCCTCATACATTTCCGTGTGCATCACCAGGAAGCATTTTATAAGCACGCCACCCCTGTGCAAGGGGGATGTTTTATACATATGTTGCCCTCCTTGTGTAAAATCATGTATCAAACTAAGGGTATCCCTTAGAGGGATTTATATGTAATCGAACGTTGGAAATATCAATACAACAGCATTCATTAGTTTATTTTTGTGCATTCTGCTTGTGTCTTATTTTACGCCTTTCATTTAAGATGCATGCTTAAAATATTAATAGATTCAACTAAATCAAAATTAGGAAAGGTCAGTGGGGCCAACGCGCGCTTCCCCGAGGTTGCTACACTAATTTTAAAAAAATATTTGAAGTTGACTATGATGCTTCACATGGGGGAATTGGATTTGTTCTAAACTAAGAGGGGCATCCAGTAGCGTTTTTCAATGAAAATTTGAATGAGATAAGAAATAACTACTCCACTTATGATGTAGAATTTTATGTAATTGTGCAGGCACTAAGGTATTGGTGACATCATTTATTATCCAAGGATTTTACGATGTACACTAACCATGAGGTATTAAGGTATGTCAATTATTAGAAGAAATTAAACAATAGACCTACCAAGTGGATTTCATTTTTGCAAGAATACTCAATTGTGTTGAAGCACAAGTCCAGTAAGTATAATAAGGTTGATTATACATTAAGTAGGAGAGTACTATTGGTAATCACCATGGAGAATGCAGGTAGGATTTGAGGGGATTATGGATTTGTATGAATATGATGCAGATTTTGGAAGAATTATACAACTAATACAAAACTCCAATTGTGAGTGAGGCTTGTCAAATATTGGTTGAGTATGTTATGCAGGATGGTTATCTATCTAAGGGGAAACAATTGTGTATACTTGTTGATTCCATATGGGAGAATATCATTCATGAGTTGCATAGTGGTGGTTTGGTAGGACACTTTGGTGTAGAAAAAATAGTTTCTCTTGTGGAGGAAAAGTACTATTGGCCATGATTGAAGAGAGATGTAATTTTATTTGTGTCTAGATATAGAGTGTGCCAAGTGGCTAAAGGTCATGTACAAAATATAGGGTTGTATACACCCTTACCAGTTCCCCTAGGATTGTGGATCGACCTAAGCATGGATTTTGTGCTAGGGCTACCCCGTACTCAGTGAGGTAAAGATTCCATTTTTATTGTAGTAGATAGGTTTTCTAAGATGGCTCATTTTCTTGCTTGCTAGAAAACCAATGATGCAACCAAGATTGTAATACTTTTTTTTTTATGAAGTGGTGAGACTGCATGGAGTTCCAAAGACCATCAATTCAAATTGGGATGTTAAGTTCTTGAGTCATTTTTGGAGGACATTGTGGAATAAACTAGACACAAAGCTACAGTTTAGTAGTGCTTATCATCCATAGACTAATGGATAAACCGAGGTTGTGAATTAGAGCTTGGGAAATATTCTGAGGTGCATAGTTGGTGAGAAACCATGACAATGGGATTTAGCCCTATCGCAAGCAAAATTTGCATATAATAGCTTAGTGAACCACTCGACAAGAAAATCACCATTTCAAATTGTTTATGGCCAGAACCCCAAGGGTGTTCTATATTTTTTTGAATTACCAATCCATGAGCATGTTAGTGATGATGCAGAAGCATTTGCTAAACATATACAACAATTGCAGGAAGAGGTTAGAGACAAGTTGCAGAATAGTAATGCTAAGTACAAAAAGGCTATTGATGTGCATAGATGCATCCAAGCATTCTATGTTGGGGACATGGTGATGGTTCACCTTTGAAAGGAGATATTTCCCAAGGGGACATATAATAAATTGAAAATGAATAAAATTTGCCCATGTAGAAATCTATATAAAATGAATTATAATGCTTATAAGGTAGAATTTCTAGTTGACCTCTATATTTCACCAATTTTTAATGTCTCTGATTTGTATGAATTTCATGGTGATATTGTAGTTGTTGAAGAGGAAAAAACCATATATTGGGAGAAGCAAATGTCTAATAAGAAGAAGGAATGCATTGCATAGGTCCTTGACAAGAAAGTGATCACCACATGCAATGGCAACTATAGCAAATACTTGGTATAGTGGGAAGGTTTGTCCTAGGCCGATAACACTTGGATTTCCAAGGAGGAACTAAAAAGGCTTGACATTGACAAGCTTGAGGTATTTCATCAGTAGAACTCGCAGGAGCTGAGTTCATTTTCAACCAGAGGAGAATGATGCACCTTGCCAGGGCCATAACTTTTGCTTCGAGTGTTCATTTTGTCCTGTTCTCTTTTTAGAACATGCATAATTGCATGGATAACCTAACGAAAGTGGCCCATATGTTTTTGTGCATGAAGATATCTCTAGGAGGCCTACAATTAGCTTTTAATATAATTTTCAATTTTCACAACTGAAAAGTTATCATAACTATTAGTGTAGAACTAGAGTGGGGTTGCTATCTTGGGATAGTGGGTTTTATTGAATAATCGGTGCATGATTCCATTTTGGATGCCATTCAAGTTTTTTTAGGGTTACTAAAAATAGCAAGTGAGTTGCTAAAAATAGAAAGTTACTAAAAATAGTAAGAGGGTAGCATAGGCTAGGGTTTTTATTTTTTGGGAGTATAATAAGTGGGATAATATATTGTAAGAGGATGGGAATTCAGTTAATGAAAGGAAGCATTTGTAGGTTTCTTTTATTGGTGTATTTTGTATGATGTCTTATCTTGCAATTTTACCCTTGGAGTCCATTGACGGTCTCCTACAGTGAATTTCCATCACTTGTCCATTGAATAGAATGGGTACAAAATTTTTAAGAGTACCTTCAAAATTGGCCTTCATACTAAGGAAATTTAATTTCCTGACATACTACATCGAGTGGCTCAGCTTGGGTCTTGAACAAATTTAACAAGCCAATTAAGCACAGTGGGAATAAGTGGAAGCTACTCAAAAGGAAATTGTTGCGATGGAAGAATAATTGGTACACAATGAAATAGAGGCCAAGAAAATATTGAATAAGGTAGAAAATTAATGGGCTAACATCAATCAGGATTATGAGGATAAGTTACGCTCACATGAGGAGGAAAAGTAGCTTGTGATCCAACAAGCAGAAGAGTGCACAAAGTAGTTGGAAGCTCAGCTGGTAGCACAAAATGAATAATTGGCTAAATAAGAAAATTAGTTGAAGGTAGCAGAGAAACAACTGCATAACAGGAACTGTAAAATTAAGGATATTACAAAGTATTCCAAGTAATACAATGAGATCATCATGGATCGTAAGGCTTAACTTAAGGCTAAATATGAGCGTATTGTGGCTTATGAAGTTGACATACATCATAACCTACATGTCATTATGGAAAATAATGAGGAGTTATCCCTAGCAGCCATAATAGAAGCCTTGTTGACAAAAAAATTATGCAAGGGAGCATTCGAGTGTGAGGAGTTAGCTGCACTTATGGCTACTACAGAAGAGAAAGCCAATGAGTATAGGTTAAAAGTCCTAGAATTCAGTCAATACACAGATCAATCATACTACTTTTCATATGTAGCTTGATGAGTACTACCAAGGTTCATCATACAAGACCAAGAAGACTAAGTAAATGAGGACACTGACTAATTTAAATGGGAGGGTAGATGTAGGCATCAAATCCACCTCCCAAAAGAAGAAATGATTTCTAGATTTACACACTTTTGTTCAGTTTTGTTAAATTTTTATTAAATTGTACAAGTGTCAAAATGTACAAGTAGGTGTGAAACGTACAAGGTTTGCAAATGTACAATATGAAATGTTAATGAAATTAGGGAAAATGTGCATTTGGGATGAATTTGATAAAAATTAAATTAGATTTAGTAAAACATTGTAATGAATTATTTTGAGTTAATTTGGGATGAAAGTTGTAAGTAATGTGATGTCTAAGAAACCACTTTGAAACAACCTGGGCATGTATTATGTAGCCCCTCATTTAATTTTTTAGGTTGTTTATTCAGTCATGGAGTTATTGATTGTTCATGGTGGAATTGCATATTATTCATTGTTGATGTCTATTGTTTCTATGCCTATTGTTGTGATCAATGATGATAGATGTATTTTATAGGAATACTCACAATCTAACTATAACAACAATTATCTTTGATTCCATGTCATTGTGAATTCCATTGTACATTTTGTTTATTGTAGGTTGTGTGATTGATGTTCAATGCATAACTTGTTATGTTAAGTTAATGGAATTGCACTAGAAATGATTTTATCATCCTATGAACCTGGTGTGAATATATAAATTAATTTACCAATTATTTATTACTGTATAGAGATGTTTCTAGGTAGTTGTATGATTTCTAGAATCATCCTTGATGAATATAATTTATTGCTAGTGAGTTAGGATTTACATGTTGGAAGGAAAGTAAGTAATTGCCATAGGAAAGCACCCCAAAAATTTTCTTGAATAGAATGGTTGTGTAGTTTGGTAAATCTAATAGCAAGTTGTATCAATGGTTTGTACAAATCATACATAGGCCTACCAAATTGTACAAGTGGTCGTTTACCCAATTTGGTAATAATATTGCAAGCCAAAACCTACCAAAAAAGGAAATCTTGATGTTTAAGAGAAATCGATTACAAAATCGATCTATTTGAGTTGCAAAACCTATTCTAGTGGATTTTGTAAGTGTAAAATCATACAAGATACAATGTTGTATTATTTTTATCATACAAAATTATGATTTGCAGTCCATACAAGTTTTGCAAGATTGATAAGTTGCACAAGATAAATTGTACAAGCTGTATGATCTGGGCAAATTGCTTTTGAGACTTTTAGCATCATTTATAGACCTTCTAAATCACCTCCCCCTCTAGGAATACTATACCTATGTGCTATAATATTATGGTGCAACCAACTAATGTAAACAACTTTACAATAGATATAATAGAATACCTTGATTTGGCACCTATTATCTGAGATCTTCAAATCTCTTTTTGCAAGATTTATTTCTACTAGTTTTAATGGTGGCTTATTTGTGAAGAACACAAGCCTATATTGAGAGGAAGGGATGAAAAATATAAAATAAAATTTTTACTTTTCTTTCCAACACAATATAATCCAATATTATCAATTGTAATAATGAAAATGCACAAATCACCACACACATAAGAGACAAATATTTAACATGGTTAACCCAATGTGGGCTACATCCATGGAGAAATTTTTCTTATAGATTTATTCAAAAAAAATTGTGGGAATCAATACCCTATTACAATGTTTGTGGATCCCAATACACAGGAGACACTTTTGGCAATTTGAGTTATTTTATGTTGTCATTGATGTCACATGGATCACATTGAGTTTTGGTGGCCAAATGATATTTTGGAAAGCATGGATAAATATAGGGTTTTTGTGAAAACCAAGGCAGGCAAAATAAAAGGTTTTATTTAAAACCATGGATGGCATATTTGAACTAGTTTTTTCTTAAAACCCAAGTTGGACTTTCATTTCGTCAAAAAAGGTGCCTCGGTAATAGAGATATTTAATTTTTAATATTTAGTTTAAATTTTAATTATTTAAAATTAAAATTAAATATGCAAGCTTTTCGCCGACGTCATCGAAAATAATGAGACTATATAAAGAGGATACCTAAGGTTCATAAAATCATCCTTTCTCATGGTTAATAATCGTTGGTTGAGCATCCAAATTGAGCACATGTGAAATCCTTTGGAAAGCGAAAGCAACGAATAAGACAAAGTGAGGTCAAGACAAAAGGTATAGTGGGTAGCATGACACATTGGCAATTGGATTTTGGCTAAGGCATGGGATAGATGGAACATCAGGTTTTGAATCCCCTTGACTGCGTTTAGAAGGTGTTGGAAGAAAAGTGCTCGAAGCGCTTTTGATTTGCGGAAATGGAGGAAAGGTTTTAAGACACGTTGTGCCTTTCCATTTTGAAAGAGCGACTAGCTTGTGTGGCAACCTTAGTCGTGGCTAAGGCGCTCGTGGTATGGGTAAGTCGAGGGTTCGAAACCCCTTGAGGAGGTAAATACATTTTTGCTCTAATTAATTCTGTAAAGCCCTAAGTTGGAGTTATAAGGTGGTTAGTAATAATTAAAGTTTTTAATTAAACTTTGTTTTTATAAGGGCTATGATTATTATTTCAAATGTGGATGAGTCGTTGATTTAATTTGATGTTCATGAAATTGAGAATTAAGATTTAAGAGAAATAAGGAGTTGTTATAAAACAATTTTTGAGAGGTTTATTGATTATTATTTTTTATAAGGATTTTTATTAAAAGGACTTTGGTGGATGTGTTTATTAAGTTGGAGTAAAAAGGTGTAAATTAAGTTATGCTTTATCTTGTGATTATTATTTGAAGTCCACTAACCATTATTGAGATTGGAAAGGAAATTTGTGCTTAGTGTGGCAGATTTTGTGGACAACTTCTTGGCATCAAAAAGGTATGGGCACATTATCCTATTGATTGTTTATGGTGGTTGATTTCTGAAATATCATTGGAGTGAAAAGGATTTATTGTGGTTTCCTTTTACAAAGTGGTTGGTTGAATACTTCAAGGTTTTCTGGTTTGAGAGTTGTTTTTAAACCTTGTTTTATAAGCATAGTTGTTGAAGCCCATTGGTTATGTAAAGAACTTGAAAAGAACATGAGTATCATTTTTATGTGAGATTTGTGATTGAGAATTGTTGGAAATATTTGAGTTGGTTGATACATGCTTGGACTAGGGTTTTGTGATAAAGAGTTGTCCCTTGTGGTGATTGGTTGAGTTGAGTTGATTGAGCCTAGTCAAGTAATTGAGTGGTGTGATTGTTCAAGTTCCATGAAATAAACTATTCTATAATTCTGATTTGAGTTGAGATTGGGATTTGAGTATAGAACATATTGAGTCTCTAACAATTCTCTTTATGCTTCTATGAGATTGATGAGTTGTGATTGATTTGAGTTGAGATTGGGATTTGAGTATAGAACATATTGAGTCTCTAATAATTATCTTTATGCTTCTATGAGATTGATTTGAGTTGATATTGAGTTTGGAACATATTGACTCTCTAAAAATTATCTTTATGGTTCTATAAGACTTGAGTTGAGTTTAGATTGATTTGAGTTGAGATCATTGTGGATCATTTTTGTCATCCATTGAAGAGCACATTGTCATTCATTGTTGAGTTCATCTTTGAGCCTTGCCTTCATATATTTATGGATGATATTTGAGTATACTTGAGCATGATTGATTGAGCCTTTGAGAAGGCTTTGTGGATAGTTTATAGGACAAATTTGTGGACAGTTTTAGACACATTTATGGACAATTTTAGATAAATTTCTGGACAGATTTGGAACAAATTTTGAGTAGGTTCTAAGTGGAACTATTGAGCATATTTGGATAGGGTGTGGACCTTCTGGAGCAGATTTGAGCAAGTTCTTGGTAAGATTTCTAGAGCAAATTTGAACAGGTTCTGAGTGAGCATATTAAACAGAGTTGATCAAGTTCTTGGTGAGCTTGCTAGAGCAAATTTGGACAAGTTCTTAGTGAGCTTGTTGGAGTAGATTTGAGCAAGTTCTTGGTGAGCTTGCTAGAGCATTTTTGAAGAAGTTATGTGTGAGCTTTTTGAGCAGATTTGGACAAGTTCCATGTGAGCTTGTTGAGAATATTTGGACAAGTTCGGTGTGAGCTTGTTAAGAAATTTTGGACAAGTTTTGCGTCAGCTTGTTATGCATATTTGGACAAGTTCTGTGTGAGTTTGTTATTACCTAGCTTTGAGAAAATCAAATAAATCATTGTATTGTATAAGGATCCTTATTTCTATGTGAAATATTATAAGGATATTATCTTGTGGATTACCCCACATTGGGGGAACCACATTAAATCTTATTTCTCAATTGTGTGTGGTGACTTGTGCTCTTGCTTACTATTGTTATCTAAGTTATTAATGCATATCGCTATATTTGGTTATTGTAATTAAGGACATTAATTGATATTGGTTTGGAAAGAAAGTAAAATGTAATCTTATATTGTTCACCCCCCATCTTAGTATAAGCTTTTGTTCTTAAATTGGTATCAGAGCGGGTTCCTTCAGAAAATCTAACAACTTGAGGGCATATTATACAAGAACACATGGCTTCACAGAATGGATCATCTACAAATAAGGCTCCACTATTTTATGGTAACAATTATGCTTTTTGGAGCATGAGAATGAAGAAATACTTGATATGACAAGGTTATGAGGTATGGTAGATGGTTGAAAAAGAGTATAGGGTTGAAGGTGATCCCGAGGTAGATAAGACTATTAGGAAATTGGTTGAAATCAATGCAAGGGAAATGAATTGTATTTTGAGTGGGCTACATGAGATAAATTTTGCAAAGGTCATGGTATGTAATTCAGCTAATGAAATGTGGACCAAGTTGCGGAATACTTATGAAGGAGATTCCAAGGTAAAGTTGGCAAAACTACAAACTCATAGAAAAATATTTGAGGAATTGAAAATGGAAGATTTTGAATATATTGCAAAGTTTTTACTTCAAGTTGATGAGATTACTAACACCATGAGAGGCCTAGGATTTGAGATGAAAGAATAAAAATTTACTCAAAATGTTTTGAGATCACTTACCATTAAGTATGATGTAAAATTTTCAGCAATAGAAGAAACAATGGATATCAACAAGATAACAATGGGAGAATTGCAAGGAAATCTCACAGCTTATGAGATGAGGGTGAGTAAGAATCAGGTTCCAATAAAATAAATTGCATTCAAGGATTCAAAGAATAAGAAAGAAAAAGTTTTAGAAATAAGTAGAGGTTTAGATAATGATGAGGAAGCTAACTTCATCAAAAGGAATAAGGACTCAATGAATTTTAGGGATATAAGGAAAGTCAGATGCTACAAGTGTGATGATCTTGGTCACTATGCATACAAGTTTCCACATGAAGAAAATAGTGATGATGAAAAATAGGGTCACAGAAGAAAAGAAGATGGAAAGTATAAGAATGACAAAGATGAACGATACAAGAAAAATAGGTATGATAAGAAAAAAATTTATCGTAAGGTAAAAAAATATTACTACATTGTACATGCAAGCGATAGCTCAGATCACAGTGATATAAACTAGTTAGATGAATAAGAATGTACATTATTTGGAATAAGTGAAGAAATGTAAGAACACCTATTCCTAGTTATTGAAGTTAAAGAAGAGGATATATCTATTGAAGAAAGACATGAAGATCTTGACATAGCCATTTAGCAAGAAAATAGGTACAATAAGGGTCTAAGGATACTAAAATGCTTCATATGTGGAGATTTTGGACATATAGATGATGTTTACACATACTACAACAATTGCAACAAGGAAAGTTTATTTGTTGAAAAAGAAAGCAGCAATTCCAGTAATAGTTCTAGCAGTAGTTCTAGTGACAATTCCAGCAGTAGTGTAGCACCCTAAAATTGGCACAGTTAAACCTTAATAAAAAGATAAAAATTTGAATTTTAACCCCAAACCACCCGTTAACTGCCCATTACCCGCTTTCCTTGTTTTTTGCACCATTTTTAGGATTTTTTTTGACCGTTGGACGATATCGTCGCCGATTAGACGAAATCATCCCAGATCTGACGAATTCATCTGGAACAGAACGTCCAGATGATTTCGTCCCAAAACCAAATTTTCATAATTAGCTTCTATTTCAATAGCTTCTCTAACCTAGGCAGAAAGCGTGTCTGCATAGTTAGAGTCTCCCCCGTTGGAGATCTCCCAAATTGGGATGATCTCCAACCTCCTAACCTCTCCCTAATCCTATATAAACTAGGACTTTCTCAATTTATCCCCCTGAACCCCCTAGCTGATGGATTTCCCTATATATTTAGTTCCTTATACATTAGAGCATCCCCGCACCATCGTTTGCATTGCATATTTCAAGTTTTCTTGCAGGAATCTTACTATTTTTCAGTCGAAACAAGCTTGGATCGTCGTAGGCGATTATAGATGATTTCGGACGATCCTATCACAGATCGACGAATATCGCGTACGATTGGAGGCGATCTCAACTGTAGTCTAGATTGGGGGCAATCAGAGCCCAGAGTTTGCATTTCCTTATTGTTTTCTGCATTTCTTTATGCATTGTCTTAGTTATTGTATTTATGCATCTTGGAGTTCACCTCATTTAATATAAATGCATGATAAAGCCAAAATAAATTGTTAAGTTGATGCATTTCCTTTTAATTGCTATTTTGATTTATTATTTAGACAAATTCATTGTTATTTCTATCATTTCCCCTTGCTTTTGCAATTGCATTTTTGGTATTTTGTATCTATTTCTGTGATTGCAGGTCTCTGACGAATTCGGCTGATGAATTCGTCAGATCATCGATGATCCTGTCTGATCTCAGATGACCGACTGAGATATGAGATGATTCTATGCAATTCCAGATGATTACGTATGATTTGAGATGATTTGGACTGCTACAAGACTCAGAATCTTCATCAGACATCCAAAAATTAGGTATGTTCTATCCTATTTAGCATATTCTCTGTGTTTAGCATTTATTCATGTTTTTTGTATTCATAAAATCAGCATTGGCATATAGAATAGTTTAGATTCATCTTGGCCAAACCTAGGAATTGAATGATTAAAGCACAAAATGAACACATCAAACCTACTATCAACCTAGGCATGGAAAATGCCACTCAAAAGTTTCCTAGTGAACCCACCATCCATCAAAAATTCACCCTTATACCCCTCCCCCGAGAGGTGGGACCTTCAAAGGGCCTCTCAGTCCGAGGTATTGTCCCATCCTTCTCGCATCCCCCTTTCGGGAGCGGATCCTATAGCCTGAAGGTAAGGATGCGAAAAATTTGGAGCGATACATTTTGGTGAACCCGACGTGAAAACTAAAAACCTTTTGAAAACAATCCAAAAAAAAAAAAAAAAACAAAACATAAATGCATTTAGAACCAAAGATTGCATATCACATTTAGATGGTAGATTATAATAAAAGACGAGTTGTCACCATTAATGTTGAGAATCAATTAGCAGCTATAGAGATTACTTCTATACTTAGAGTACCTCAAACAAATAGGGTTCAACCTTTATGGGACGAACTTAATAGGAGATTGAATATCATTGAATATAGATCAACCGAACTTAGGCAAATCAAGAGGTTTGTCCTAGATAGAATCCTGGATCTGATCAAGTGACCTTGTATCATGAGCTTCGAGAGAGCTTGCCATAGGTGGTTAGGAGATAAAAGAGCCCTTGTGTCTTCCGAATTGTACACCTTTGAGGAATACCTCGACAATGCGGTTGTAGTACATAAATTTCTATCTCGTATAGAGGATCAAGAGGTCATTCTTATGGATAGAAAGAGATGGAATAGAGTTCCTAGAGCTGTGTTATACCGAGAGTATTGCCATGAGCTATATTTTTACAAGACAAAGTCAGAAGTAGATAACATCACCATAGCACATTTTGTTAAGTTCCTGAAAAACCATTTCCAATTTGAAGAGGAGCATTTCATGACTCCTGATGAACTTGATCCTATCAATGACATCTATAAACTATTTATAGAAAACTAAGTCATTCTTTTATTATTATTATGTCTTGCATTTAGTGTGTTGTTTGTTGTCTTTATAATCATAAAAACAAAAAAAAAAAAAAAAAAATCAAAACATTTTCTTTTAAGTATTATAGTAGGTATATAATTAAAATATATACCTCCCAAATTTGTTGCAAATATATATATATCAATATATATTTGCTAAAATCTAAATTTAAACATAATGACTAGACTCAGGAATGGAAAACAGACTGAAGTAGAAGAAGATTGGTTAGGAAGACCAGTAAATAAACCAGATATCCTTCCCGAAGACCCAATTCGGGAAGAAGGAACCCTAAACCAACAAGAAGAAGAGTTTGTTGATGCAAATGAACAAAGAGAAATTGTTAGAGAGGAAGGATCCTCATCTCCTAAAATATCCCCGGAAGGAGCAGTTACTTTTGAGAACATGGAACATTTTTGGAAGTTCCTCAATACTAATATTGGCACTCTTAATAGAGCAGTCCATATGGACAAGGATCAAATTAGTGACACTCAAGCAACCCTAGAAGACATATATCACACACGCACTAATCCCTTGTCCTTCGTTGATCAAGAAAGTGATCAAGATGGACCATCCAATTTGGATATGGCCGCTATAATCTAGAACATGCAACAACAACAGGTTACCCAACCACCTAGAGAGCCTGTTACCAAGCCTAGGGTTATTCCCACACAAAAGAAACCATCATTCACTACTTTATTTCGTCAAGTTATTGATCAACATACCTCAAATCAACAAAAGCCTAAAACAAAACCAAATGCCAATTTCCAACAATCTGGGGTACAACATAATGCCACAACAAATCTTCTTCATAATACTCTTCCTACCAACCATTTGCATAACAACAATATAGCATCTAATCCTTATGTCACGCCTTCCTACGCTCACAAATCCCATACTCATGTACCACCAAACCAATATGGTGGACAAACTGGTAATCTGGAAGCCATGGTGAAACAATTAGTCTCCCACATGGACCAGATAGATCCCTACCGTCCCTCGTACAATTATCGAGAGATGTGTAGTCAGCCTCTAGATCCTATAGTTGTAGCACAACCATATCCTAAACACTTTCCTATGCCTGTCCTACCTATATATAAAGGAACTGAAGATCCCATAGAGCATCTTCGTATGTTTAGGATAGCGTGCCATGATATATCCCATGATGATTTGTTATTACTAAAAATGTTCCCAAAAAGTTTAGGAGGGATGGCATTGGAGTGGTATTATCAATTACCCACTCATTCTTTGAGAAATTTTGAAGAGACCGCCGAATATTTTGTGCATCAATTTAGTGCCTATATTGAAAGGCATGTAACTATTAAAGATTTGTACAACCTAAAACAAGACAAAGAGGAATGTTTTGCTGATTTCCTAGCTCGATGGAGACAGTTGATAGGAAAATTGCACTTTGTGTTACCTTATCGGGAAATGTTGGATATCTTTATCAATAATTTACAAGAACAATTATCCTATGAGTTATCAACTGCTACCTTGACCACCTTCGATCAAGCTATAGATTTAGCTCGAAGAGTGGAAGATGCTCTTGTTAGGAGAGGTCAACTTAAAAAGAAATATGATGAGAAAACATCCAGAAATCAATATAAAAATAAACAAGTTGTGGGCGATGGAGTCACTGATAGTAGAAATATCGCTACTGTTAATGTTACGAAAACAACAGAGAAATTTATACTAAAACCTCTTGATAAACCACCCCAAGAATTTACTAGGTTAAATCAACCCTTATCAACCATTCTCCCACAATTACTAGCACGAGGAATGATCCAATTACCAAATATCTAGGAACCTGATCCAACTATACCCGGATACAGGGCTGATTTACACTGTGATTTCCATAGAGGACCTGGACACGCTACCAATTCTTGTAAAATATTAAAACATAAAATACAAGACCTGATTGATAACAATGAGATGGAGGTGCAAGCCTTTCAACCTAAACAAAATCCTCCTAATAATGCTCAAAAGAACATTCCCCAAAATCAAAATCAGAATGCCAATCAATCATTGGACATATTTCAACATCCTTTACCAAAGCATGGTAAAGAGGTGGCTAATCAAATTGAGCATCATAATGTTCCCCCTCCTACTCGATATGTAGGAGCTATTAGTGGACATTTACCTGTTCATGATCCGCAAATCTTTGACACCACTTTATCCATGGTTACGGCCAGACCTCTACATAATATTCGGACACGTGATCTTAGTGATACCGAATATGAGACTGAAAGTGACATGGAAATCACTTCAAATCAATCGAATAGTTCTGAAGATGAATCAGATCCTATTCAACCTATCACAAGTTCTATGATTCCAGAAGAACCATTTCCAAGAAGAGTCACTACTCGACCATCGTCTCAACAATTACTTTCTAATGAACAAGCCATAAACGCTAGACCAAGACCCATTCATCATCCACAAAATAATATTGTAGGTACCATCGGAGTTGTTACTCGACAACAAGCTCAAAATTCTCAACGAGATCAAACTCAGAACGATGGATCAGCTCCATTCGTTTTGAAAAATCCCAATAAAGGGAATCATGCGCCTCATGTTCAACCTAAACCTCCTTATAGTATTAATGAACAATTATCAAATACTACAGCTAGAATCTCCCTTTTGGACCTTTTAAGATCTTCTCCTACCCATAGGGATGAATTAATGCTCACATTAAGCCAAATGATGGTACCACAAAATATTCAACCTGAAGCCATGTCCAATACTATCATAACTCGAGAAGTCGATTGTATTGACTTTCGGGATAAAGATATACCACAACATAGTTTACATAAGGATAACCCCTTATATATTACTGCCCTAATTGGAGATGTAGCGGTTAAACGAGTCTTGATTGATAATGGTTCATCTTTAAATATATGCACTTTTGACTTCTACCAAATATTTGGGTTTAGAAGTGATGAAATGAAAAGAACTGATATGATTATAAAAGCCTTCAATGACGAAACACAAGAAACATGTGGAGTTATCACTATCCCATTGCAAGTTGGTCCTCGAACCTTAGACATGACCGTGTTTATTGTACATTGCCCTGCATCGTACAATATACTATTGGGTCACCCTTGGATCAACGCGATGCGAGATGTTCCCTCAACTTTACATCAGTGTGTTAAATTCAAATTTAAAAATTAGTTGGTTACCATTCATGGTGATCCTAGACCCTTTGATATGTGTGCTTTGGCAGAACCTTGTTGGAGTTCAATTTTGCCTCTGCTCTGTCATCCACACATCCTAATTCTAATCATCCGCCTAAACGTGTGAAACACACACTAATAACATCATCTACTTTTTCCCCACCAACTACACCTCTACATATAGTTCAACCATCTTCCAAACAAACCACATTAGGACCCCAAAAGGATCCTAAACCCACAACCAATGCTTCTTGTTTTACTCCTATAACTTCCATACCTTTAGACACGTCCATCGACATCTCTACAACGTCTACGCCTATCAAAGGCATATTTCCCGCATCTAAAAACATAGGAAATGATCCTTCTACCTCTTAAGCTCTTATCGACGAGCTCTTATCCGATTTATCTAAAATTCTTGTATTAGAGAAAACAAACGTTGCTATGCAAGATTCCCATATTTTAAATAAATTGCCACCCTCTCCTCATACCTTGGGCCTCCCACGACCTATGGCAAGTATCTACCAAGTCGGGAGTTGTGCTTTTATTTATAAGGGATATGATTGAGGAAGAATACCTAGAAACATCAAGACTCATTATGATGGGTATGCTCGTTGTTATTTTGCTAATGAGTATATTAAAGCTAAGCCTATAATGCTTAAATTGGGATATAAAGGGAAAGGTTTGGGACCTTTCCAGAATGGTATGAAAGAACCTTTTGAGGTAGAACCTTGGCCTACCCGATGTGGTGTGGGCCTATTTTCTAGTAAAGGTCAGCCCTTCCCATTCGAGGATGATGACCATCTCATATGTTACCAAGATTATTTGGATAAACGCGATGCTTTGCATTTAAGGGATAATCCATTTACATGCAATATGCTATCCATAGCTTACCCTGAGATGATTGTTGAATCCGACGATGAGTTGGAGGGGGATATCTTCCATGATGTCTCCGTTGAGGAATTGTTACATAACGGATTTTATTTCGATGGCTCTATACCTAGTGTAGCCCAACTTGAGGCCACGGCTCCTCAAGACGAATTATCCAAGCTAACTTTGGAAGAATTACAAGAATTAGGTGTTTCACCCGCCCCATCTAATTTTGAGAGAGATCTACATATGGAAGTGGAAAACGTTATAAAAATTAACATTGGAACCGAAGATAACCCTCACATAATCAACATTGGATCAGAATTGAGCCAAGAAAAACAAGATCAATACATTTCATTCCTTAAAAAATATGAAGATGTTTTTGCTTGGACATATGAAGATATGCCAGGATTAGACCCTTCTATAGTTATGCATCACCTAGTAGTCCATCCGGATGCTAAACCTGTTAAACAGAAACTTAGAAAAATGCATCCTAAAGTGGCCTTACTAGTCAAAGGAGAATTAGAAAAGCTCTTGAAGGTTATTTTTATACAAGCCATTGATTATTTTGAATGGATCTCGAATGTAGTTCCGGTAACTAAGAAAGAAGCTACCAAAGTTAGGGTTTGCACAGACTTTAGAGATATTAATGTTGCATGCCCTAAAGATGATTTTCCTCTTCCCAACATGGATCAGATCATTGATTTTACTGTTGGGAGTGGAATGATATCCCTAATGGATGGATTCTCTGGTTATAATCAGATCGGGATAGCTCCTGAAGATCAGGCTAAAACAACCTTTATTACCCCTTGGGGAACCTTTTGTTGGAAAGTGATGCCATTCGGTTTAAAGAATGCGGGTGCAACATATCAACGAGCCATGACTTATATCTTTCACGATATGATGCATGATATTCTACATGATTATGTAGACGATATTATAGCTCATTCCATCAAAGAAGATGATCATTTAGATGACTTGAGAAAAGTTTTTGATCGGTTAAGGGAATATCTTATCCGACTAAATCCAGCCAAATGTATATTCGGAGTTAAGTCCGGTAAATTATTGGGGGTTATAGTCTCTTTACGTGGCATTGAAATTGACCCTCTCAAGATCGTGGCTATCACTGATATGCCCGCACCCACAAATATATCTGAATTACGAAGTTTACAAGGTAAGCTTCAAGCTATTCGCCGCTTCATCGATAAGTTGGCAGACAAAACCGGACCCTTTCTTAAGCTTCTTAAAAAATATGTCTCTTTTCATTGGGACGACGAATGTCAGGAAGCATTCGAACTCCTCAAACAATATCTCCTTAACCCACCGGTGCTTTCCCCACCTAGATCTGATCGTCCATTTATCTTGTACATTTTTGCTTCAGATTGTGCCTTAGGAGCTATGTTAGCTCAACTTGATGATGAGAAGAAAGAACGTGCTAATTATTACATCAGTAGAACCCTAATCAGTTATGAAACTCGTTATACGGAATTAGAGAAGTTATGTCTCGTAGTCATATTTTCTACATAGAAACTATGCCATTATATGCTCAGTCAAAAAACGTATGTTATTGCTAAATTCGATCCTTTGTAGTATCTCATGAGTCGACCATACTTATCTGGTCGCACATCCAAGTGGGTTCTTGCGCTAAGCGAGTTTGAACTCATGTTTATAGGACAAAAGTCTGTTAAAGGTCAAATCATAGCAGACCAATTAGTTGATGCACCCTTAGAGTCTACCCATCCCCTCATCATTGAGTTTCTTGATGAATGCCTTAGATTAGAGGCAGACCATCCTGAGCAATGGTCCCTATACTTTGACGGAGCCCGATGCATGAGTGGGGCTAGTGCAGGTATTATTTTAATATCTCCATAGAAACATCTTATACCTCTGTCCTTCAAACTAACATTTGCTTGTACTAATAATACTGTTGAATATGAGGCTCTAATCCTTGGATTACGAGCTGCCTTGGCACTAAAAATTAAAAATTTATTAGTTTTCGGTGATTCTCAACTTGTCATAAATCAAATCAATGATGTTTATCAGACCAGAGATGATAAATTATGCCCATATAAAGCGTATGTCTTACAATTATTATCTTTATTTGATCAAGTTACCTTGGAAGCTATTCCTCGAACTAGCAACCGTGCGGCTGATGCTATGGCTGCAGTTGCATCTCTTTTGCCCTTGGAGTTAGATGATGAATATGCTACCATCATTATTCATCGACTCCAGGAACCCGCTTCAAGCAAATCATGCTTAGAACCTTTGGATGTGTTTCTAATCAATGAAACTACTCCTGAACCATGGTACACTGATTTATTTAATTTTTTGCAAAATGGGACCTTCCCTGAAGGTTGTAATAGCAACCAGCGTCGGTTGTTACGTAGACGAGCAAGTCACTTCGTAATTATTGGTAATACCTTGTATAGGAGATCTTTTGAAGGCATCTTATTGAGATGTTTGAATCTAGCAGAATCTAAATCAGCTTTGAGTGAAGCCCACAATGGATCTTGTGGGGGGCATTTTAGTGGTAGCGCCATTGCTAAGAAGCTCCTTAGGATAGGATATTTTTGGCCTACCATGGAGAATGATGCACATGATTATGTGCGCCATTGCGACAAGTGCCCGAAACATGCTGACCTTGTCCATGCGCCTGCACAAGAACTATAGGCTATTTCATCTCCTTGGCCCTTTTCAAAATGGGGCTTAGACATCATTGGAAAAATCAACCCTGTGTCATCTGATGGACACAAATTCATTATAACCACCACTGAGTATTTCACGAAATGGGTTGAAGCTATGCCCTTAGCTTCTTGCACTGGAACCCAAGTTTCCAAGTTTATTTTTAATCAAATTATTTGTAGGTTCGGAATTCCTGCAAATCTCATCTCAAATAATGGAACTTGTTTCAAAAATAAAGATGTCAAAAAATTATGTCAAAAATATAAAATTCAACATCGATGGTCCACTCCCTATTATCCTCGGGGTAATGGCCAAGCAGAAGCATCTAATAAAACATTAATCAAAATCCTCAAAATACTGGTCAATAAATCTGGTCGAGATTGGCACATCCAATTATATCCTGCTTTGTGGGCCTATCGAACTAGCGTTCGCACCCCCACAGGTACTTCACCTTTTGTTTTGGTCTATGGCACTGAAGCTGTTTTTCCCTTTGAATTAGAAGTTCCTTCTTTAGCTCTACTACTTCAAGATACTGAAGTAGGGGATGAATATCGTGCTGGTAGATTTAGTCAGCTGGAACTCCTAGATGAAAAGCGCATCAATGCTTTGGAGCATCTTCGTGCCTACCAAAACAAGCTTAAAAGAGCATACCTCAAGAAAGTTCATCATCGATCCTTTGAGATCGGTGACCTTGTCTTAAAAGAAAATAAAAAAAATACTAATGCAACTAAAGACCTTAAAGGTAAATTTGAGCCCAACTGGCTTGGACCATATGTCATCACTGCTAAATTTGGATCGGGAGCATATCGATTAGCTACCTTAGATGGTAAAGATCTTAAAGAACCTATGAACATTATGCATCTTAAGCGTTACTATGCGTAACATTTGGTCATTTTCATCATTTGTACATATTGTGTCTTTTGCATATTGTTTCCTTTTAGTTATTCATATAAAATTTCAAAAAAAAAAAATAGTAATCGTATTTCTTCTTTCCATTCATCAATTAAAATCAAAATATAAAAACATCAAAATCCTTAAAATCTTCAAAAACATCTTTTATTTTTGTACATATCAATTCTTGAAGTATTGCAGTTATATTCTCAATTATTTTGGATAAATTAGCATTTATTTGGAATCCCGCACTTTCACACTCACATACATAAATATCTTGCTTTTATTTGGTATGATTATTAATCTCTCTTATATCAAAGTCCACATTTGAATTAAATAAAGTTTTGAGCATAGAGAATTGATCTTGTTATTTACTTGAACCAAGCATATCTTTTCACATTAAAATGATTTCATTGCAAATTCAATATGATGCTACATAGTAGAAGTGGTTTCTTGAGCGAAAAGTTTCCCCTGCTATCCTATCATGCACATGGTCTAGAATCTTTGAGAATTGACAAAAGGACAAGCTCACCCCTACCCGAATAAAAATCCCTTGCTCTACGGCCTAATCCGAGCAAGTATCCCTAGTATAGGAAGCAAAAGAAAAAGTCAAAGAAAATGAGAAAAAGAAAAATATCATTTTGTACCATCGCAGCAATATTTCCGCATTGTCTCAAGTTCCAAGCAAAATACAAAAAAAAAAAAAAAAAGAGAAGAAAAGAAGAGAAAAAGAAAAGAAAAGCAAAAAGCAATAAAATCCCTTTCCCTACCCCTTGAAAAGAAAATAAGGGTGAATGAGCTTGAATCCCTGGAATTCTCAATTATTCGAAAACTGTGAGGTAAGCCCCATAACAGGTGGTTTGTGCCCAACCCGCTTGGCCTTGGGTAATTCCTAGCATGGTGATATGTCTGTCACATTAGCGACCTTCTTTTGTACAGACCTATGTCGGCTTATGGATTAGCTAGCTCTTGATAACCCGACTTACATAGTAGTATGGTATGGTTACATGCATATAAATCATGGTCAAGGAACACTTATTTGGTTAATTCAAATTACTTGTATCAAATTTTCTTGCTCAAAATTGGTGAATGAATAATACAATTGCACACACATTTGTATTTGAGAGATTTTGTATCATTATGATAAAGCAAGATCGGTAATGAACTCACATTTGCATATGAGGGTTCCGTATAAATCTATATTTGTCTTTGAGATAATGTAAAATATTTCTGCAACTCCTTTTGGAATAATTTTATCTTCTTATTTCAGCACATCTGTTTAGTATAAAAACAACTATATACATTGTTTTCAAAAATCACAAAATGTTTTCAAACAACATATGACACAAATATAATCAATAAAGTCATGTCCATATTATTATTTTCTGTTTATCAAAAGTCAAAAATCAATCCTGCAATAAAACTAAAATATCAATTTCTTCTTTGGATTTCGCGATGATGGTATAAGTCTATACCTATAATTCTATGCCTAGCGCAAACCATTGTTCTAATTTTATTTTTCCCATTCATTTAAAAAAAAAAAATCATAAAAAACATATGACTTACATCATTATGTTACACAATTGAGCTTTAAAACGAACGAACACTTATTCTATTTCATTATGTCAACATTCAATTTTGCAATGATGGTATAGTTCCTAGGGACTTATTCCAAAAATTTTATCACACTTAGGAATTTATGCCTAGCAAAATCATATTTCTTTAATATGTCATGCATAATATTTTTTATGAAAATCTGAAAACAAATCATCACCATCATCACTCCCATCATCACAACACAAAAGTCTTAAGACAGTCTCTTAAGCACTCTTTTACTTTTAACAATATTTCTATCCTGGGATTAGCTTGACGACCTAGTGAGCGGCGACTCCATGAAACGGTCTATAACAGCGACAATGTCCTTTGAAATTATTGTTAGAAGTCTCTTTTATTTTTCATCAAATCACACCACAAAACAACCAATTTATTCACATCAGATTATTTCATTTACAATTTTATGCCATGACATAAAAAATTATAATTTATTTCCAAACGACATAATTACATGAATCATCAATCAACAAATCCAAATATTAAAGCATAAAACAACATATACACAAGTCATATCATCAAAAAGACCATATATATATCTCAACAAATTATACATCATCTGGATTGGTATGCCACAATCAAAACCCTGGCATACTCAATCCCCTCAAAAAATAATAATAATACAATCTACCCTCTGCAGCAGCTAGCCTCGAGAAGCCCTCGAGCTCTCAGCCTCATCTCCTCTCCCGCCCTGAGGTGGAGGAGGTGGTCCCATAGAGGTCCGGACTGTGTCTCGGGTCCTCGTCGTCGATCGTGAGGATGTCCTCGATGATCCCATCATGACTGGCTCTACAATGGGGGCTGGTAGTGGTACCCTTTGTCCCTCTGGGACCATGTGATAGTATAGCCCCTGGTAGAATGTGGTCTGAGCAATAGACCGCGCTAGATCCCGAGTGCTCGCCCCTCCACTCCGAGCCCTGAGCCGTGTAGCCTCATCCTGGAGTGTCTACACTTGAGCCCAGAGGTGGGCAACCTCAGCCCAGAGAGCCATCATCTCGTTGCTCTCCCCTACCTCGACACCCTTGCCCTTATCGGGTGATGGTGGTCTCTCCCCCTGCTGAGAAGGGACTCCCCTCTCCCTCCTCCCTGTCTCCTAAGGTCTCTGTGGTGCCCGACCCATCCTATGGCATCTCTCCTATGGAGACCGTCATTCCTCTCTCCCATCGTGACCTCGCACTACCTCAATAGCAGCCTGACATCGCCTCCCCAACCGTCGCACCATGACATGCACTGGACCCTATGCCCTTGTCATCCGAGGAGGGTGGATGCCTACGTACCAGGCATCATATCCATCGGCAACCCCAGTGTCGTCACCATCCACTGGCTGGATGGGGGCATCGTCCACGTCCTGACTCCAGAATCACTACATGTCTGGAGCCCCGCTCAGTGTGGTACTATCCCGGATAGTCTAGGAGTACTCGTAATCCCTGAGAGAAGGGATCCCCTACTGTAGACCGAACTGTCATAGAACCCGATCGTAGCGGTGGAGCTCTACCTCTCCCCGCTCCATCCACATCCAGTAGACTCGCCTGATGTGAGCCCACTCCTGCCCATCCTCTGCCCACCCGGGGTGCTCTCACCATGGCCTCTAGGTGATCTGGTCTAGGATGAGGTCGTCCAACAACCTCCGTGACATCGACAGATCTATCCACCACTGTGACCCCCTCTGTAACCACCAGTAGAAAACTCGGGGCCTCTCCCGGTCAACCCCTGTTAGTGGGAGCCCTACCGGCCTCCGCATCGCGATGTGCTCCCAGCACCAAACCTACAGCAACGATGTCAAAACCAGACATCGACCTCCCTTGTATACGACCCCATGCAGGATCCTATACAAGCGGCATAGTACAAAGCTGCCCCATGCAAACCTGTATCCGTGGTCTCTCATATCATAGACCACATATGAGAGGAGCCACGGTAGTCTGCACCCGCTCTGGTGGCACAACAGTAAGCCACCTACTACCCCAAAAAAACCTGAGTCAGCCTAGATGCCCCAGGAATCTGCCTTAGAGACTCGATGTTCACCCCGCCCTTCTCCAGGGGTGAAGCTCGGGTCTCCAGTCAATCTCATCATAGCCTGGCCCTGATTGGCCATAGGAGTCATCAACCATCCTTGTATGGGGATCCTCATGATCCTCCATACGTCCTCTAGTGTGGGAGCCATCTCCCCTATCGATAACCGGAAGTAGGACGACCCCAGATACCACCTCTCTGCTAGGGCTGTCAGTAGCCCCATGTCCATCGGTACTTGTGGCATCTCTGCCACATGCTGCAAACCGACCTATGCTAGTCAGTTGCACTCTGCCTGATCGAGCATGGCTATGTCATCTCGCAGCCCATCGTATTTCCATTCCTGACTCTTTAGTAATCCCCTCTGCAAAAAAAACAATAAAACAATAAAATTCATTAATCAACCAATCATTAAAATCAAATTAAATACATTTTAACCAAGCTTAATTTCATCAAGTAATGATATCGTCCACCATTGGATGATATCATCCCAAATTGGGCAAAATCATCCTTTGTAGGATGAAATCATCTCCGATTTTGCAACTTGGGGATCGCCCCTTGTTGAACGGGATCGCCCCTAGTTCACCGATTTCGCCCTCCAATGAAATTCGTCCCGACGTCGTCGACGGCCTAAAAATGGCCGCGATGCCCCAAAACAATCAAAATTTCAAACAAACAATTTCACAAATTAAATTCAAACCTAATTTACTAGGATTAGATCCTTACCCGTAGCCCGCGCCGGACCTCTGTCGATCGGTGTGCTGTCTCCACCATTTTTTGTCTACAGAGCTCTAAAAACCAATAAAATTGAACAGTAAAAATGAATTAGGGTTTTACCCTATTTTCTTAATTTTATTTAAAATCAACAACATTTTTTTACAATTTTGCTTTTTCGTGCTTTTACCTCAAACGTTCGATTTGGGTAAAAACACGGAGGGGGCACCATAGTAAGCAGTCGTACGATTCGACCTAGAATCGTCGTCTAAAAAATTGAGTACATTTTTTGCTTTCTCGTAAAATGGGAAGAACTCGTCTTTAACGCATTTTCTTCGAAAAATTCGCTAAAGAGGGGGCAAAATGTAGCACCCTAAAATTGGCACAGTTAAACCTTAATAAAAAGATAAAAATTTGAATTTTAACCCCAAACCACCCGTTACCCGCTTTCCTTGTTTTTCGTGCCATTTTTAGGATTTGTTTTGACCGTTGGACAATATCGTCGTAGATTAGATGAAATCATCCTAGATCTGACGAATTCGTCTGGAATAGAACATCCAGACGATTTCGTCCCAAAACCAAATTTTCATAATTAGCTTCTGTTTCAACAGCTTCTCTAACCTGGGCAGAAAGCGTGTCTACGCAGTTAGAGTCTCCCCCGTTGGAGATCTCCCAAATTGGGATGATCTCCAACCTCCTAACCTCTCCCTAATCCTATATAAACTAGGACTTTCTCAATTTATCCCCTTGAACCCCCTAGCTGATGGATTTCCCTATAGATTTAGTTCCTTATACATTAGAGCATCCCCGCACCATCGTTTGCATTGCATATTTCAAGTTTTCTTGCAGGAATCTTACTATTTTTTAGCCGAAACAAGCTTGGATCATCGCAGGCGATTATAGACGATTTCGGACGATCCTATCGCAGATTGACGATGATCGCGTACGATTGGAGGCGATCTCGATTGTAGTCCAGATTGGGGGCAATCAGAGCCCATAGTTTGCATTTCCTTATTGTTTTTCTGCATTTCTTTATGCATTGTCTTAGTTATTGTATTTATGCATCTTGGAGTTCACCTCATTTAATATAAATGCATGATAAAGCCAAAATAAATTGTTAAGTTGATGCATTTCCTTTTAATTGCTATTTTGATTTATTATTTAGACAAATTCATTGTTATTTCTATCATTTCCCCTTGCTTTTGCAGTTGCATTTTTGGTATTTTGTATCTGTTTCTATGATTGCAGGTCTCTGACAAATTTGGCTGATGAATTCGTCAGATCATCGACGATCCTGTCTGATCTCAGATGACCGACTGAGATCTGAGATGATTATGTGCAATTCCAGACGATTACGTATGATTTGAGATGATTTGGATTGCTACAAGACTCAGAATCTTCATCAGACATCCGAAAATCAGGTATGTTCTATCCTATTTAGCATATTCTCTATGTTTAGCATTTATTCATGTTTTATGTATTCATAGAATCAGCATTGGCATATAGAATAGTTTAGATTCATCTTGGCCAAACCTAGGAATTGAATGATTAAAGCACAAAATGAACACATCAAACCTACTATCAACCTAGGCATGGAAACTGCCACTCAAAAGTTTCTTGGTGAACCCACCATCCATCAAAAATTCACCCTTATACCCCTCCCCCGAGAGGCGGGACCTTCAAAGGGCCTCTCAGTACGAGGTATTGTCCCATCCTTCTCGCATCCCCCTTTCGGGCGCGGATCCTATAGCCTGAAGGTAAGGATGCAAAAAATTTGGAGCAATACAAGTAGTGATGATGAAGAAGAGGATTCTACATAATAGGAAAATAAAATCAGGAGGTTGGAAAATAAAATAAAGAAGCTTGAAAATAAGGTTCATGAAAATGAAAAGGTCAATATAATGCTTAATCAACACATTCAATATTTGGAAAAAGAGCTTCAAGAAACAAAAGAGCTTGGCATCACTATTTCTAAGAAATTGAAGGAGAGGAAAGAAAGATGTAATCAGTTAGAAGAAGAAGATCAGAAAAGTTTGGGGACCTACATAAATGAGTTAGCATGATTTCAAAGGAATTAAAAAACTATGGATAATTATTTGAATTTACAACGAGATCCATTTATAAAGACAGGGCTTGGTTATGAAGAAGGGAAATAAAAAATAAGTACACAAGGACCTATATTTGTATCAAGAGGCTTTGTTTCATAAATATATAAGGAAGAACCGGTTCCTAAAGAAAAATAAGTAGCAGAAATGGATACTTGCATTTCAGAGGCTATAGAGATGTGTGCCAATTTGCTACTTAACACAAATAAATAGAAAGAAGAGGAAGATTCCAAAGCACCGAAAGTCTCATATTTCAGGTTTGGGGAATCACACTCAAAAGGAAAGGAAGTTCTAAAATATTAAAGCAAGGAAGCACCTAATATTTGTGAGGAAAGTTCCAAAGTTCCTATGGCTCCAAATATTCAGTTTGGTTCTTGTTTTGAGATAGGTGAATCAAGTTCCAAAGAAACTCTTGAAGATGAAAGCAAGGAAGAAATTAAGGAAGAGGATTTAGATACTACAAATAAGGTTCAAGGATGCAATGCACTAGTTGAAAATGATCATAAGGATAATGGTCAAGAAAGGTTGAAAAAAAAAGGAAGGAAAAAAGGGTTTTTTAAGGATATTTTTTTTTTTGGAAGGGGTTTGGAAAAAAGGATAAACACAGGGTCTATGGATCAAAGAAGTTTGATTTTTCTAGAAGGAACATCAAAGGAAGAAGGTATGGTTTTCAGGGACATTGCTTCTCATATAACAAGATTAGTCATAGAGCTTCTCAGTGCAAAGGAAATGAGCAACATGGTTTTGGTTTTAGAGCTACACAATTTAGAAGTCATGGTCATAATGGTCATGAAAATAGAACTTCATAATATAGGGTTTAGGAAAGGAATGGATATGGAAATTATTTCAAGAAATATTTCAGGATATGGGCACCATCCAAAGGCTACAATATCAAGTGTTTTAACTGCAATAACTTTGGACATATTGCAAAATGGTGTAGGACTCAATTCCAAATAGGTTCAAGGAGAGAAGGTCAAATAGGTTCAAGGCAAGAAGGTCAAACAGGTTCAAGGCAAGAATATCAAGAGAAGGATATCAGAAAAACATGGAAGGAAGTTGATAGAGGAAAGAAACAGTGTAATATGGGAGTAAAAGTACTCCCACCCCAAAATTAATCACCTCAAAAGAGAATGTGGTAAGGGGGCTATGCTTAAGAGTCATATATTTTAGCCCCATAGATGTCCCTTTTGCCATTGATTTCAAAGGGAGAGAGATTTGAGTAAGGGGGAGAGCATTAAGTTAGGGGGAGCAGCCTCCAAGGAGAGATTTGAGTTAGGGGGAGCAGCCTCCATAGTGAGTATTAAGTTAGGGGGAGAAAATTTGATTCTCAGAGATGGTTTTTTTAGTGATTTTGGTTTTTCCATTAGAGGTGTTGCCATCAATGACCAAGGGGGAGATTTTTTGCAATTTGAGTTATTTTATGCTATCATTAATGTCACATGGATCATTGATGTCACATGGATCACATTGAATTTTGGTGGCCAAATGATATTTTGGAAAGCATGGATAAATACAGGGTTTTTTTGAAAAGCAAGGTAGGCAAAATAAAAGGTTTTATTTAAAACCATGGATGGCAGATTTGAACTAGGTTTTTCTTAAAACCCAAGTTGGCCTTTCGTTTCGTCGAAAAAGGTGCCTTGGTGATGGAGATATTTAATTTTTAATATTTAGTTTAAATTTTAATTATTTAAAATTAAAATTAAAATTTAAAGTTAAATATGCAAGCTTTTCACTGACGCTATCGAAAATAATGAGACTATATAAAGGGGATATCTAAGGTTCATAAAATCATCCTTGCTCGTGGTTAATAATCGTTGGCTAAGCATCTGAATTGAGCACGTGCAAAATCTTTTGGAAAGCGGAAGTTGCAAATAAGATAAAGTGAGGTCAAGACAAAAGGTATAGTGGGCAGCGTGACACATTAGAAATTTTCTTTTGGCTAAGGCATGGGGCAGATGAAACATCAAGGTTTCGAATCCCATTGACTGTGTTCGGAAGGCCTTGGAAGAAAAGCACTCGAAGCGCATTTGATTTGCAGAAAGGGAGGAAAGGTTTTAAGGCATGTTGTGCCTTTCCATTTCGAACGAGCAACTAGCTCGTGTGGCAACCTTAGCCACAACTAAGGTGCCGTAGTGTGGGCAAGTCGGGGGTTCGAATCCCCTTGAGGAGGTAAATACGTTTTTGCTCTAATTAATGTTGTTAAGCCCTAAGTTGGAGTTAAAATGTGGTTAGGAATAATTAAAGTTTTTAATTAAACTTTGTTTTTATAAGGGTTGTGATTATTATTTCAAAGGTGGATGAGTTGTTGATTTAATTTGATGCTCATGAAATTGAGAATTAAGATTTAGGAGAAATAAGGAGTTGTTATAAAATAATTTTTGAGAGCTTTATTGATTATTATTTTTGATAAGGGTTTTTATTAAAAAGGACTTTGGTGGATGTGTTTATTAAGTTGGAGTAAAAAGGTGTAAATTGAGTTATGCTTTATCTTGTGATTATTATTTGAATTCCACTAACCCTTATTGATATTGGAAAGGAAAGTTGTGTTTAGTGTGGCAGATTTTGTGGACAACTTCTTGGCATAAAAAAGGTATGGGCACATTCTCCTATTGATTTTTTATGGTGGTTGATTTATGAAATATCATTGGAGTGAAAAGGATTGATTGTGGTTTCCTTTTCTAAAGTGGTTGGTTGAATGCTTCAAGGTTTTCTGGTTTGAGAGTTGTGTTTAAACCTTGTTTTATAAGCATAGTTGTTGAAGCCCATTGTTTATGTAAAGAACTTGAAAAGAACATGAGTATCATTGTTATGTGAAATTTTTGGTTGAGCATTGTTGGAAACATTTGAGTTGGTTGATACATGCTTGGACTAGGGTTTTGTGAGAAAGAGTTGTCCCTTGTGGTGATTGGTTGAGTTGAGTTGATTGAGCCTAGTCAAGTAATTGAGTGGTGTGATTGTTCAAGTTCCATGAAACAAACTATTCTATAATTCTGATTTGAGTTGAGATTGGGATTTGAGTATAGAACATATTGAGTCTCTAACAATTCTCTTTATGCTTCTATGAGATTGATGAGTTATGATTGATTTGAGTTGAGATTGGGATTTGAGTATAGAACATATTGAGTCTCTAAAAATTTTGTTTATGCTTCTATGAGATTGATGAGTTGAGATTGATTTGAGTTGAGATCATTGTGTATCATTGTTGTCATCCATTGAAGAGTACATTTCCATTCATTGTTGAGTTCATCTTTGAGCCTTGCCTTCATAGATTTGTGGATGAGATTTGAGTACTACTTGAGCTTGATTGATTGAGCCTTTGATAAGGCTTTGTGGATATTTTTTGGGACAAATTTATGGACAATTTTAGACACATTTGTGGATAATTTTAGATAGATTTGTGGACAGATATGGGATAGATTTTAAGTAGGTTCTAAGTGGACCTATTGAGCATATTTGGAAAGTTTATATGTGGACATTTTGGAGCAGATTTGAGAAAGTTCTTGGTGAGATTTATAGAGCATATTTGGATAGGTTCTGAGTGAGCCTATTGAGTAGAGTTGAGCAAGTTCTTGGTGATCTTGCTAGAGCAGATTTGGACAAGTTCTTAGTGAGCTTGTTAGAGCATATTTGAGCAAGTTCTTGGTGATATTACTAGAGAATATTTGGACAAGTTCTTAGTGAGTTTGTTGGAGTAGTTTTGGAAAATTTTTGTTTGAGCTTGTTGAGCAGATTTGGACAAGTTCTGTGAGCTTATTGAGAAGATTTGGACAAGTTTTGTGTGAGCTTGTTGAGCAGTTTTGGACAAGTTCTATGTGAGCTTGTTATGTAGATTTGGAAAAGTTCTATGTGAGATTATTATTGCCTAGCTTTGAGCAGATAAAATAAATAATTGTATTGGATAAGGATCCTTATTTCTATGTGAAATATTATAAGGAGATTATCTTGTGGAGTACCCCACATTGGGGGAACCATGTTAAATATTGTGTCTCAATTGTGTGTGGTGACTTGTGCTCTTGATTACTATTGCTATATGAGTTATTAATGCACACTGCTATATTTAGTTATTGCAATTAAGGACATTAATTGATATTGGTTTGGAAAGAAAGTAAAAAGTGGTTTTATATTGTTCACCCCCCTCTCTCAGTATAATCTTGTGTTCTTCAGACACCAATACCATCTTATTTTGTTCATGGACCTCTATCCACAAGAGACACCAATATCCTCTGCTTTGGTCTGCTCCAAAGCCTACTCACAAATCTACTCAAATTTTCTCCAAGCCTACTCACAACTCTACTCAAATATGCTCATGAAACCTGCTCAATCCTACTCACAAACACTACTCAAACCTACTCACAAATCTGCTCAAATATTATCACAATCCTAATCATAATGCCTACTCAAATATGCTCACAAAACCTGCTCAAATCTACTCATAATCCTACTAAGAAGGCCTACTCAAATCTTCTCCAAAACCTGCTCAAATCTGCTCACAAAAACCTGCTCAACTCTACTCACAAAATCTGCTCAAATCTGCTCACAAGCCTGCTAAGAAGGCCTACTCAAATCTGCTCCAAAATCATGCTCATCCACTCATACAAACAATGCTCATAACTTTCTCAATGTGCTTTCCTCTACTCTAGCAATTCAGACATATTCTACCCAGTATTATTTTATCTTCATGAACATATAGAGAATGATATGCAATAATAATTACCCAATATGTTCTTCTTCTCAATTGAATCTTTTCAAACTATCCTTGCACTATGTGACACTTTGACTTGCTTTAAAATAATCCTTCTATATGTGTAAGACTATTTGCTTATTTCCTTATGCACTTCAAAGCCAATCACAATGCTCAAATCTACCCTCTAGATCTACTCCAAAAATTAATCATGAACAATGCACAACTTTTGCTTTCAAATCTATTCTATAACCCTTGCATATTTACTCCCAATATCAATCAAAACCAATGCACAAGTTTACTCACAAATCTGACCTATAACCTTTGCACATTTACTCCCAATTTCAATCAAGACCAATGCACAAGTTTACTCACAAATTTGACCTATAATATTTGCACATTTATTCCCAATTTCAATCAACACTAATGCACATCAAATCAATCCTTATACCTCCAACCATATGACATCAAAAATATTTTCCTCAAACAAAACCACCCTTGAGAAAGGAATTAAATCACCATACCTCTAAATCTGCCTCAATGATGATAGTCTTCTTTTGCATGTGCCTGTCTTGACAAAAATAATTTTCCTTTTCTTTTGCCACTTCAAAATTGGTTAGCAAATCTCTTTTTCTTGAATAGATATCAAATCATTCACATTAAAAACCCTTATAAAAAATGTGCATAATAAATCTTAAAAATAATAATACCTTATATCTCCCTTTTTATAATATGCCAAATACAATATAACATTAATCACAATTACACCTTATTTCTCCTTTTTCTAACATGCAAAAATACAAATAAACTTGACCACCATCCACCTTATAACTCCCTTTTCTAATTTGCAAAAATCACAATTTCTTATGCTAACACCTTGACCTTTATTTTTCCTTCAAAATAAAATTTAATAAAAAATTTAATACCTTTGCACAATTGAGAATCGAACCCCTGACCTCACGAAATGCAGTGCTTTCCCAAGCACTTTGTGACCAGCTATGCTGCCACGACAGCTAAGACCAAAATGGAGGCACTAGGCATATATCCATGTCCTTGTGCTTTTATCAACAGCAAAACCTCATCAAAAATAACATCGACCTGATTCGACCCCATGACCTCCTGCCCAGCAACGCTCCATGCAAAGCCAACAACCAGCTGGGCTACCTCAGTAGTCAAAACCAAAGGTGCTCATAGTGATATTTATCCAAGTCTTCCTCATTCAGCAAAACTCAACAAAAAATAGCATCGACCAGATTTGATCCCATGACCTCCTACCCAGTAGCACTCCATGCAAAGCCACACTGCCAACTAGGCTATCCCAATGAATGAAACCTCAGGTGCACATAGTGATATTTCTCTTTGTCTATCTCTACCTCAATTTTTGCTATCTTCTCCTCTACGTTTTCTTCCTACCGTTCGCATGCACGATGATGGATTTTCAATTGCAATTTTTCATTCCACTCCAAGGTTTAATAATGCCATGTATATATATGCTTTCCATTTCCTTCGATTTCATTTTGAAAGGTCGGCTTAATTTATTTTCAATTTTTGGCACCTTTTTATTTTTCAAACTCTTTTGTTTATAATATTTAAATTTAGAATTTAAATATTATAAATATTTATCTTTTTAAAACTTTGTCCCTCTCTTGTGATATTTAAACCTTTTTGTCCCAAGCAACTTTTTAAACCTTTATCCTTCTTTTTGTCCAAGCAAATTTTAAACCTTTTTATCCCAATAAACTTTTTAAACCTTTATCCTTATTTTTTTCCAAGCAACTTTTAAACCTTTGTCCCTCTTATAATATTCTCTTTATAATATTTAAATATTATAATATTATCTTTATAATATTTAAATTTGATATTTAAATATTATAATCCTTTGCTTTGAGATATACCTTGCCTTGAATAATTATCCATTGTTTGCTATTCACAATAGTCCATTCTTGACACAATTGATATATTGTCCAACCTTGTAAACTTCACACCCTTGAAGAATATTTCTGCCTTGAATACCATGCACCCTTTGACATCAATGACAACTCAATATTTCCAACAATCTCCCCCTTTGTCATTGATGGCAACCCTACAAAAAAATTCTTCTACTGCAATTGGATTCCAAATATGCTCCCCTTGACAAGCTACTCCCCCTCACTGAATTCTCCCCCTTTGACATCAATGGCAAAGGGCTCCTTGGGGCTAAAAATAAGACACTTAGCACAGCCCCCTCACCACCTCCTTTACTTGAGGTGATCAATTTTGATATGGGAGTAAAACTACTCCCAACTTACAATGCTCTTCTTCTTTTTCAATTTTATTTTTCCACACCTTTGTAGTCATACCCTTTTGAACATTTTGAGCATCCTTTTTCTTGCTTGTCTTTGGAAGTTCCAAAAACTCTATTCTACACCATTTAGCTTTATGCCCAAAATTATTGCAATTGAAACACATGATGTTGTAGTCCTTGAAAGGTGTAAATGAATTGAAGTTTCTCTTGGTGAAGTCATAATCATTCTTACCATGAACCCTGCAATGTATAGCTTTGTGACAAAAATGATTACATGAGAAGCAATAACCCTGGAAGAAGTATTCATCTTGCCTTGGAGGATATGGTCGCATGATTCTTTCTTTGCTTTTTCTATGTTGGTCCCTGTTCCTTGATGGTGCATTGTTTTCTTCCTCATTGATGTTTCCACTTCTCAACTCATCAGTATAGGTCTTAGATTCTTCTTCAAATACCTTCTTTGATGCTTCTATTTATTTTGAGCTTGACTCCTCTTTTTGTACTTCTTGACCTTCCTCAAAGCCAAGTTCGGTCTTCATAAATGGAGATATTTGTGTTTTGATAATATCATCCAAATATTTTGAGCTTTTCCTAAACTGATATATCTTATTATTAAATTTTTCAAGTCCCTTCCTTAGAATGTCAGCTTCATGTTCTAGTCTTTCACATTCTAGCTCTTTTGCCTTTAACTGTTCAGCCATACCTTCTTCAACTTTCCTTGCCTCTTCAACCTTAACTTTTAAGTCAGTGAGATCTTGTAGAAGCTTTGCCTTTGTTTTCTCATCCTCTTGTACTTGAGCCTTCAATCTTAAGTTCTCCCTTTTCAACTCTTCAAGATCAATAACAAGTTCCTCTTCCATATCAATTGTGGCTTCCTCTTCATATTCTAAAACTTTCTCTTCTTCTTGGTCTTCAATAATAAGGGCATCTTCTTTTTATTTTTCTTGGTCTTTGACAACAGGTGCATCTTCTTTCTCTTCTACTTGGTCTTTGACAATAGGAGCATCTTCTTTCTCTTCTATGGCCAAAAATAGAATTTCTTCTTTTTCACTATCGGAGAGACTTTCATCACTATCATTGGAAGCACTGCTTGCTTCTTCAACATAAAAAATTTTCTTGTGCCTTTGAAAGATCTTCTTCTCATGCTTGCCTTGACCGTGCCTGTTTTTCTTTTCATGATAAAATTTTCTTTCTTTCTTTTTCTTGTATTCCTTTTCCTCTTCACTGCTACTATTTTTAGCTTGTGGACAATTAGCTGCATAGTGACCAATGTTACCACAACTAAAGCATTTCATAGTCTGCATATTTTTGTGTTTTCTTGGACCCTTCTTATTTCTTCTCACAAAGTTAGCCTCCTCTTCACTGCTTGATTCATCACTTGATTCTGGTACTTTATCCTTTGCCTTCTTTGAAGCTTTGAATGTTGCCTCTCATTTGGATGTTTGATCTTTTTCTATCCTCATCTCATAGGCTATGAGAATCCCATGTAGCTCATCCATACTTAAGGTGTTGAGATCCTTCATCTCTTCTATTGTTGAAACCTTTGCATCAAATCTCATAGGAAGTGACCTTAAGATTTTTTGAACAATCTTAGAGTCTTCAATATTTTCTCCAAGTCCACGAATGGTGTTGACAACCTCATCAACATGAAGTAGATACCTAGCAATATCTTCCTCATATTTCATCTTCAAGTCTTCAAACTTCCTCCTGTGGGTTTGAAGTTTTGCCATTTTAACCTTATCATCTCCTTCATATGTTCTTTGTAACTTGTCCCATATTTATTTTGCTGAAGTGCATTGCATGAATTTCACAAACTCTGATTCACATAACCCACTTAAAATTGCATTCATTGCCTTGGCATTATTTTCATATGGTTTCTTACCACTTGCATCTGTAGGAGGAGTTGTAGGTGGTGTGAACCCATTCTCAATGGATTGCCATATATCATATCCATGTGCCATCAAATAAGTCTTCATCCTCACACTCCAGAAAGCATAGTTAGTCCCATCAAACAATGGAGCTCTATTTGATGAAAACCCTTCCTGATGTGCCATTTGTGTTCCTGTAAGATCTTCCTTCAAGTTGTTAGGCTCTCACGAAGGAACCTACTCTGATACCAATTGAAGAACACAAGCTTATACTGAGAGGGGGTGAACAGTATAAGATAAAACTTTTACTTTTCTTTCCAAAGCAATATCATCCAATATTATCAATTGCAATAATGAAATAATGCACAAATCACCACACACATAAGAGACACATATTTAATGTGGTTCACCCAATGTGGGCTACATCCACGAAGAAATTTTTCTTATAAATTTCTTCAACAAATTTTATGGGAATCAATTCCCTATTACAATGTTTGTGGACCCCAATCCACTCTACTTTAGTTCATGGACCTCTATCCATAAGAGACACCAATATCCTCTGCTCTAGTCTACTCCAAAGCTTTCTCACAACTCTGCTCAAATCTGCTCTAAGCCTACTCACAACTCTGCTCAAATATGCTCATAAAACCTACTCAATATTGCTCACAAACACTTCTCAAACCTACTCACAACTCTGCTCAAATCTACTCACAAGCTTGCTCAAAAGGCCTACTCAAATCTACTCCAAAACTTGCTCAAATCTTCTCACAAAAACCTACTCAAATCTACTCACAAAATCTGCTCAAATTTCATCATTATACTACTAAGAAGGCCTACTCAAATTTGCTCCAAAATCATGCTCATCCACTCATACAAACAATGCTCATAACTTTCTCAATGTGCTTTCCTCTACTCTAGCAATTCAGACATATTCTACCCAGTATTATTTTATCTTCATGAACATATAGAGAATGATATGCAATAATAATTACCCAATATGTTCTTCTTCTCAATTGAATCTTTTCAAACTATCCTTGCACTATGTGACACTTTGACTTGCTTTAAAACAATCCTTCTATATGTGTAAGACTATTTGCTTATTTCCTTATGCACTTCAAAGCCAATCACAATGCTCAAATCTGCCCTCTAGATCTACTCCCAAAATTAATCATGAATAATGCACAAATAAAATATCAAGAACACATAGTGATATTTCTCTTTTCTATCTTTACCTTGATTTTTGCTATCTTCTCCTCTGAGTTTTCTTCCTGTCATTCGCATGCATGATGATGGATTTTCAATTGCTATTTTTCCTTCCACCCCAAGGTTTAATAATGCCATGTATATATGTTTTTCATTTCCTTCGATTTCATTTTGAAATGTCGACTTAGTTTATTTGGAATTTTTGGTACCTTTTTATTTTTCAAACTCTTTTGTTTGTAATATTTAAATTTACAATTTAATATTATAAATAATTATATTTTTAAAAACTTTGTCCCTCTCTTGTGATATTTAAAACTTTTTGTCCCAAGCAACTTTTTAAACCTTTATCCTTCTTTTTATCCAAGCAACTTTTAAACCCTTGTCCCAAGAAACTATTTAAACCTTTATCATTCTTTTTTCCAAGCAACTTTTAAACCTTTGTCCCTCTTATAATATTCTCTTTATAATATTTAAATATTATAATCCTTTTCTTGAAAAATATTTTCCTCTGGTTTGAGATATACCTTGCCTTGAATAATTATATGTTGTTTGCTATTCACAATAGTCCATTCTTGACACAATTGATATATTGTACAACCTTGTAAACTTCACACCCTTGAAGAATATTTCTGCCTTGAATACCATGCACCCTTTGACATCAATGACAACTCAATATTTCCAACACTGTACTCATCCTTATGGGCAAGGGATGATTTAATTTTTTCTTCTTGGACAACTATCTCCTTTGCTTGGATAACTTAAAAATTAATCCAAGTTAATAATTATGTATCTAATATGTCCTTAATGTGGCTTAATATTTCACTAATTTTACTTTCACTTAGTGCACTTCTAATAAGATTTAATATATACTAATATAGTGCAACTACAATCTCCTTATTACTCCTTAAAAATAACTTATAATATACACTAATGATAACTATTAAATAACTCTTAAATCCTTTTATAATATCTGCAATTTAATGTAGTCTTATTTTTTGTAACTTGATAATAGAAATATGATATTTTCTTTCTTTCAAAATATATCCAACTTCTATTTTAATGTGCAAGTAAAAACCCTTAACAAAAACTATCTTCCGCACTTCCTTTGAAGACTTTAAAATGCAACCTTCTTCTTGCAACTTCTAGATTTTAATAAGGTACTTAATGAAGCCAAGTAATGAACTAAATACAAGTGTTCAATTAAACCTAAGTTGCATACCTTTAATGATATCTTAAGATGATGTAGATCTTGGTTTTTTGATTCACCAAGTTGCTATCTTTTATATGGTGTAATTGTAGCTCTTCTTGGCTATCTGGAAAAACTCTCTAACTCACCTAATCGTAGCTTTTGAAATCCTCTAACTTGCTATCCCAAAACTGTAGTAGGTGGCTTCAATTTATCCTTTAGGATGTACCCTAGAAATCTAAAGTGTTGTAGTTAGAATTCTCCTCCAATAATCCTTCAATATTTTACTGTAGATTCAGCAAAAACCTATCTCCAAAATGTGCCTCCGTAGCTATGAAAGACAATCTCCAAATATCTTGGATTAGGTAGACTTATTATAACTATTTTATCCTTCAACCTCCTTTTCAAAGTTGATGAGCAAGGTGCAACCAAAGTATTGTCATTGTTGTTAACACAGTCAGGTTGATCAGTTGATGCAATGGACAGGAGTTCATTAATGAGCAAGGTGCAGCCAAAGTGCAATGGACAGGATTTCATTGATGAGCAAGGTGCAGCAAAAGTATTGTCATTGTTGTCAACATAGTCAGGTTGATCGGTTGATACAATGGACACAGTCAGGGAGATCGGTTGATGCAGTGGACAATAGATCAATTGATGATACAGTGGACAGGAGTTCAGAGGTCAGTCAGAGCGTGTACAGTGAATTTCCAAGAAGACAGAAGTGGCCCATATGCAAAAGATCAAAGAAAAAGAAAAGTAAGAAAAGTGTTGCGATATCGCGACATGTTGAGCAAGCATGAAAAACTATCATGATATCGCGACATGTTGAGAAGAAAGAAGGCAGAAAGAAAAACTGTCACGATATCGCGACATGTTTGGCCAGAAAGAAAAACTGTCATGATTTCGCGACATGTTGGAGGCAAAGAAGCCAAGTAGAAAAACTATCATGATTTCGTGACATGTTGGAAGAGAGAGAAAGCATAAGGAAAACTGTCGCGATTTCATGACATGTTCGGAGAGAAGGCGCAAGCAAAGAAAACTATCATGATTTCACGACATGTTCGGAGAGAAGGTGCAAGCAAAGAAAACTGTCATGATTTCATGACATGTTTGAGAGAAAGAGATCGCAAGGAAAAGTGTCACGATATCGCGAAAATTTGCAAGAGAGACAGTACAGACGAAAATGTGTCGTGATTTCACGACAGGTTCAAGAGAAAGAGCTCACAAAGAAAAGTGTCGTGATTTTGCAACAATTTGCAAGAGAGATAGTACGGACAAAAATGTGTCACGATTTCACAATAGGTTCGAAGAGAAAGAGCTTGCAAGAAAAAGTGTCATGATATCGTGACATGTCGGGTTTTCACGACCCGAAGGGAAGAAAAGCACCAAGGAGAAAAAGTGTCACGATATCGGGACATGTCAGGTTTTTGCGACCCAAAAATGAGATAGAGTTTTCGGAGGCAAAAGTATCACGATATTGTGACATGTATGGTTTTCGCGACCCGAATAGGAGAGATAGAGTAAGGAGGCGAAAGTGTCGCGATTTCGTGACATGTTCTGTTTTCGCGGGGTCAAAGAAAGAAAAGAGACAAGGAAGAGAAAGTGTCACGATTTTGCGACATGTTGTATTTTTGCTGGTGCAAGCCAAGAAAAGTGCAAGGAGGCAAAAAGTGTCGCGATATCACGATATGTTGTGTTTTCATGGGTGCAAGCCAAGAAGAGGACAAGGAGGCAAAAAGTTCCACGATATTGTGACATGTTATGTTTTTGCGGTCAACGACCAAGAAAAAGTCAAAAGGGTAGAAATGTCGCGATATCGTGACATATTGTTTTTCGCCATGCAAAAAGAAGAACCCAACCGAAGTAAAGTTAACTGAAGGAAAATGACAGTTACAGATGCAATTACAGAGGGAATACATGCAGCTAAAATAAGAAGAGTTAACTGAAGTCATACGACAGTTCAGGGGCCGATGCAGAAGAAAATCATGCAGCTAGAATAAGAACAGTAAACTAAAGTCAGAATGAAAGGTACAGGGGTAGTTACAGTGATAGTAAATAGAAGTCATTACTGCAGTTACAGGGTCCGTTATGGAGTCAATTCGTCGAGCGATGGCTATATCGAGAATCCCAATTAAAGAGACAAATCCATTAATAGGTTGCGTATAAGAATAGTGTGTCAAAAAGGAGTTACTTACAGGAGTGGCTATTAATAGGCTGCATGCGGGATTATGGAAGTTACAGAAGACTTAGGGCTTCAAGATGAAAATATTGTTATAAAAGGGCAGTTGCATGCAGAAGAAAAGTTTGGCTCAGAATTGAAAAGAGTGTCGTCGTAAAGAGTTAAAGTGCTACTATTGAAAGAATAAATGTGTCACGAGGGCAGTTGCATATAGAAGTAAAGTGCGGCTTAGAATTGAAAAGAGTGTCACCATAAAGAGTTAAAGTTTCGCTACTGAAAGAGTGAATGTGCCATGAAGGCAGTTGCGTGCAGAAGTAAAGTGCTGCTCATAATTGAAAAGTGTGCCGCCATAAAGAGGGAAGGTGCCACTGATAAAAGAATAAATGTGCTAAGAAAAGTAGGTTGTTATTGTGTGCTGTAAGAGAGCGTAGAGCTCCGTGCGAGAAGTGCGAGCAGCATGTTGCAGAATAGAGAGAAGTGCTATGAAAAAGGGTAGAGAGAGCATGGCTAAAAGAGGGAAAATAGAGCTATAAGAGTGCAGTAAGAGTGAGCCATAAGAAATCCATAAGAGTGAGCCGTAAGATAGGGCTATTAGAGTGCGGTAAGCAGAACCGTTGGAGTGGGTGTGTTTCATGAATTGAAACAGAGATTGGATGAGCAATAGACCAGTGAGGGTCTTGTAAAAGTGAAGGCATTTTTATGTCAAAATAGATTCAAAATAGAAATCCAAGTTGGTGCTTGGAATCAGGGGTTGGTGCTCCTTCTAGTTGGTGCTGGTAAATCAAGGGTTGGTGCTCCTTTCTGTTGGTGTAGATAAATTAGGGGTTGGTGCTCCTTCCAGTTGGTGCTGGTAAATCAGGGGTTGGTGCTCCTTTTTGTTGGTGCAGATAAATTAGGGGTTGGTGCTCCTTCCAGTGTGTGCTGGTAAACTGTTTGTAAAGTTGGTGCTTTGCAAAGGCTAGATTTGGATGGGAGTCCAAGAAGTCTATTTTTGAGGAGTAGCCAAAATTGGTGAACCTCGTTAAATCATGTGTTGTGGAATGCTCTCTTGTTATATTTGCTTTATCTGTTTTAAGTTCTCCTTGCTTCAGCTTTAAGAGTTGTAGATTTGAATTTAAATAGCTACACTAATTCACCCCCCCTCTCAGTGCCATTGTAAGACTAACAATTGGTATCAGAGCCAAGTTCCCGTCTCAGGCTAAATCAGTCAGGGTTGATCTTGGATTAGTACGCAATGGGTAAGAAGATTAGATCCTCCTCCAAAAAGACATCTCAGTCAGTTTCAGTTTTTGTGGAAGAGAAAATTGAAGCAAAAAATGCAAAAGGAGTGAACTCTGAAGTATGTGATGAAATCTATGAGGCTGAAGTAGATCTTGAAGGAGAGTTGATATCTGCACTTGAAGAGTTGAGTATAGAGAGAAAAAGAACAAAAGAATGTCCAAGAAGTTAGAAGAATATGGGGATGAGATTGAAGATCTCTTCCTACAAGTTCACAAGGCCAAGAAAATAGAAGATGCCTTGAAAACACACCTGGATGATGAAGACAATGAATGCAACAAATGTGAAGAGAAATCTAACAAAGTTATTGTTGATCTAAAACTGCAAGTAGAAGAGTCCAAAAGAATTGAAGAAATTCTCAGGTCACAGATCAATGAGAAAGAGACTGTTTGCCGCCAACAAGAAGAAGAGATTGTTTCATTGAAGAAACAAATAGAAGAGGCCAATATAAATCTCAAATTTGAGAAGAGCACAGAGTTACTAGATACAATTATAAAGCAACAAAGAAGCTCCACGGCTAAGTTTGGTCTTGGATATGAAGCTGAACAACCTTCATCTTCCAAAAATGCAGAGAAGAAGAAGCACACTGCTGAAAGATCGAAGCAAGAAAAGTTTGAAGCTAAATCTTCAAAAGGAAGAAAATATCAAAGGAGATCTACAACAAAGCAATCACAGCAAAAGAGGTTCTATCACTCTCACTCTTCTCATAATAATGCTTTTAATGGCTATTGTTTTAAATACAACCGTTATGGTCACAAGGCAATTTATTGTGGACAGAATAATAGATCAAAGAGTTATGCTGATAAAAATGCATCTATTTTTTTGAGTAAACACCCTGTGCAATGTTTTAATTGTAATGGCCATGGGCACATTGCAAGGTTTTGTTCAAGCACTTCTGTATCTAATCTAAGGCAAGACCGTAGATTTCATCAGACACAAAGAGTGCAACACAGAAAGGGGACATATCATGTGCAATGTTTTAAATGTAATGGTCATGGGCACATAGCAAGGTTTTGTCCGAGCACGTCTGTATCTAATCTAAGGCAAGACCGTAGATTTCATCAGACACAAAGAATGCAACACAGGCAGGGAACATATCATGTGCATAAAAGAAAAGAAAATAATCATCCATCAAGAATGCACAAGAGACAACCTCGCAAGAGAAATGTTCAAGTTCATGAACAAGGGCAAAATAGGGAAGTAATTGAAAAACTCAAGCCCAAGTTCAAGAAAGTCTGGAGAAAGGCATAAGAAAGGAAATCGTGTCTCCTTGGACTAAAGGAGGCTACTCCGCCATTGCTCTAAGCAACTCCAGGTGGCACATCCTCAGGGGGAGCAATATTAAAGTTTTATTTTAATGCTCCTATGTATTTGTCTAGGTATCTGAGGATGAAAGACCAGCAGTCGGGGAGTTGTTGTACAACTGTCAAAGTGTGTTTTTTGTTCATGCAGTTGTTTGTGGTAGTACCTTGAAGGGTGGTGATTAACTTAAGAGAAGAGCGCCCAGGTGGTGAAGCACCAAGGAGGACAAGATGCCTATGCATCTAAGAAAGTCTTGCATTATTTGAGAAATGTGAGATATTGCCCAAGGATTCCATTTATCACAACGAGGAGAAATGCTCCCTGGAATAACGTGAAGAATTTTCACCTAAGACATTGAGTAGCCCTAACATATGCCCCAACAAGAAGCAGAATACCGAGTGTTGATGACTGCACGTAGATTGAGGTTCCAACACTAGATGTAACAGTCCACTATCAATACCTGCGCAAGCAATAAAAACATTCATGGCAGCCATTAGAAACCAGAGACATTGAGCTGCACAACAGATGCGAGGAAAAGTAGTTAGTCACGGAGGAGGTGGCAGTCAAGAGGCCAAAGAAAATTGTGGAGAGTGTTGATGATAAAGTTGATGACGTGGATTTGATTAGAGATTGCCATTCATTGTTGAGTTCATTTTGAGTATTACTTGAGCATGATTGATTGAGCCTTTGAGAAGGCCTTTGGGAAATAGTTGTGGTATAGTGTTTGATGCTTACACAGAGTTGGTTGATACATGCTTCGACTAAGGTTTGTGATAAAGGGATGTTCATTGAGGTGATTGGTTGAGTTGAGTTGAGATTGAGATTTGAGTATAGAACATATTGAGTCTCTAACAATTCTCTTTATGCTTCTATGAGATTTAATTGATATATTGATTGAGCATTAAGTATAGAACATATTGAGTCTAACAATTCTCTTTATGATTCTATAAGATTGGATAAATTCTGTGTTAGCCTATTGATAGGGTACAGAGGACAAAGTCTCAATGGATAGATATCCAGCAGCCAACACAGTTGAAGATAGATCTGAGTGAGGGACCACATTCTCAGGGGGAGCATTTATATATTTGATCATCTTTTTGCTCATATGTGTAATTTTTGCTAACTGTCATAATGTGTGCCTAAGAATGATGTGCATGTGAAGAACACAAGCTTATACTGAGAGGGGGGGTGAACAGTATAAGACCACTTTTTACTTTGACTTCAAAACAACTTTCAAATCAGTATAATATAGTGTATAGATAGCAGTATTAAAAATAGTAATCAAATCAATGCACAAAACACCATCCACAAAGATAAACAACAATTTACGTGGTTCACCCAATGCGGGCTACTCCACGGATAAAATTTCTCTCTAAATTTTATCAATTCACAATCTGGGAATACCTTTCCCGATTACAATATTTATGGGCATCAACCCAAAGGAGATACCTTCCCCTAGCTCTGCTCTTTAGTGGTGATCCTCTAGAAGACCTCTACCTCCTCTGCCCTTAGTAAGTGGAACTCTATCCACAGAAGACACCTGTCTTCCCTGCTCTGGCTGGAGATCTCTGTCCTCAACTCTATCATCGCAAAGCTGGTCCTTGAATATGCACCAAACATAGTCCTTCGGTCTGGCACAAGTCTGTCCTCTTCCTCTTTCTCTGGTCTGCACCAAACACAGTCCTTCGGTCTGGCACAAGTCTGTCCTCTTATCTCTTTCTGTTCTATTACAGTCACACTTGGTCAAAACCAACTTTTGCACTGACCATGCAAACACAGCAGCACTCGATCGAATATCAACTTATGCACATCTGCGCAAACACAACAACACAGTATTCACACACTTTGCTTCTCGACGATCAAACTTATCCCTCGCACTCTATCTGAAAATATCACACTTCAAACGCACACTTTGATCGATGCAAAAACTCTCCAAGAAGCCCTCCTTTTATACTAACAATCTCAAAATTATATTCTTGATATTAGTCAGCTGCATATTGCTAAAACAATGTTGGTTGCACAACCCTACACTTCGTTGGCTCAAGGTTAACTCTGTCGGCTTCAACCGCCTTTGTAACCCTTCTGTAGCTTCTACCGTGAAACTACAACATGTCGTGATATCGTGACACTTTTATAGCCGTACACCTTATTTTGCCTGCTGTCATGATATCGTGACACTTTTGCTTCTTTTGGCTTCCTTTTAGTTTTTGTCATGATATCACGACACTTTCTGCTTCTGCTGATGTCATCTTCACTTCTATCATGAAAATGTGACCCTTCTGTCTTCATGGCCTTCTTCTCTGCTTTTGTCATGAAATCACGACTCTTTTGCCTCTACTGACGTCATCTCCACTTCTATCACAAAATCATGACATTTCTCGCTTTCTCAATCTTTTCTCGGCTTGCACCAGCGAAAACAGAACATGTCATGAAATCGTGACACTTTCGTTGCCTTCTGCTTTTCTCTACCTTATGCCCGCAAAACTGGAACATGTCACGAAATTGCGATGCTTTCGCCTTCGAGCTCTCCCTTCTTGAATTCATCACAAAATAGTGATGCTTCTTCTGTTGAAGACTTGCTTCCTATTTCTATCATGAAATCGTGACACTTTCTCCAGCTGAATGCTGCCATTTCAACCTGTCACGAAATTGTGACATTTTCTGCATCCATAAGCTGTTCCTTCATCCTGTCACTTCCGTACGCTTTCTTTGCAGCCTGTCGTGAAATCATGACACTTCTCATTTCAGACTCTTCCCTTTGCTGCAAGTCACAAAATCGTGACACTTTTTGAATAAATTTCTCTCTCTTTGATCTTGTCGCGACATCGCGATAGATCACACTATGGACTCTCTTCTGCATCATGTCGTGAAATCATGACACTTTTGCATCCGTACAACCTTCTTTCCAAAATGTCACGAAATCGTGACACTTTTCCTTCTCTGTCTTCCTGCACTTTTTGAGTCACGAAAATGTGACATGTCGTGAAATCGTGGCACTTTCCATCTTGCTCTTCTTCTTTGCCAACATGTCACGAAATCATGACAGTTTTTCCAGCACTTTCTCTCTCCTCAAACATGTCACGAAATCACGACAGTTTTTCCAGCACTTTCTCTCTCCTCAAACATGTCGCAAAATCATGACAGTTTTTCCAGCACTTTCTCTCTCCTCAAACATGTCACGAAATTGTGACAGTTTTTCTAGCCGCCTGCATACTTTTTCTAACTTGTCTTTTTCTTGATCTTTTGCAACTGGGCTACTCTGATATTCTTGTAAACTTATTGTCCATGCTGAAACCTTCATCAAAACAAATTCTTTGACATCAAATCAAATTGCTTCAAGAACTTCTTGACATCAATGACAACATCTACACTTTGAGCAAAGGCAATGTACCCAAGGTACCCAAAATTGCCAACAATCTCCCCCTTTGTCATTGATGGCAAACCTTTACTGAAACACATCTTAGGAGCCAAAACTAAAACCAACTGTGCCAACAACTGAGAATCTACCTTTGAATTTTTGCTCCCCCTGACTTGAAGCTCTTCTCTTCACTTGAAGCTCTCCCCCTTACTCATATCTCTCCCCCTTACTCATATCTCTCCCCCTTTGTCATCAATGGCAAAGGGTCACCTTTGGGGCTTGAGACTAAGAATGAGCCTCTTAGCTTAGTCCCTCCCCCACCTCCTGATGAGGTGATTAATTCTGGGGTGGGAGTACAACTCCCAATTTCTCCCTTAGATACTCAAACGTATCTCTTGGAAGAGGTTTTGTGAAGATATCTGCAATCTGCTTTTTAGTAGACACATATTCTACCTTGACCTGCTTGTCTTGCACTTTCTACCTTAGAAAGTGATACTTGATGGAAATATGCTTTGTCCTTGAGTGCATTACCGAATCTTTGGAAATACTTATGGCACTAGTATTATCACAAAATATGGAGATGGGTTGTTCATATTTGACTTTGAAATCCTCCAAGGTGGTTTTCATCCATAAAAATTGTGTACACCCAGCCACTACTGCTATGTATTTAGCCTCTACCGTAGATAAGGAAACTGAAGGTTGTTTCTTACTTAGCCAAGAAACCAAAATCTTTCCCAAAAAGAATGCTCCACCACTGGTGCTTTTCCTGTCATCATTACTGCCTGCCTAATCTGCATCTCGTATAGGTCGTGAGAGTGAAATCATCACCTTTGGGATACCAAAGCCCAAGGTCCATAGTGCCCTTCAGATATCTGAATATCCTTTTAACTGCTATAACATGAGAATCTTTTGGTGCTGCCTAAAATCTAGCTACTAACCCAACATCCTGCATGATATCTGGTCTGGTAGCTGTAACATATAATAAACTACCAATCATTGATCTGTACAACCTCTGATCTACGCTGGAGATTCATCATATTTACTCATCTTGCACCCCGTAGTCATTGGAGTACATACAGGTTTGTTGTCCATCATCCCAAATTTTTTTAACATTTCTTTGATATACTTTCCTTGAGAGAGAAATATATCGTCTTTTGATTGAGAAATCTAAAGACCTAAAAAGAATGACAGCTCTCCAATCATAGACATCTCAAATTCCTTTTGCATGGTGTTTGCAAAATCTTTGCACGTCTGAGTATTATTTCCCCCAAAAATGATATCATCAACATAGACAACTACAATCAACATATCATCACCTTTATCCTTAATATACAAATTTCTATCTACCATACCTTTCTTGAAACCTTGCTCATGAAGGTACCTGTCAAGTCTTGAGTACCAAGCCCTAGGTGCTTGCTTTAACCCATACAAGGCCTTTTTTATTTTACACACATAGTATGATTGATCTGAGAGAGACACGCCTTCTGGCTGTTCTACGTAGACTTCTTCATCCAACACTCCATTTAAAAAAGCTGACTTTACATCCATTTGATACACCTTGAATGCTTTGAAGCTTGAAAGGGCCAAAAACATTCTGATAGCTTCGAGACGAGCAACATGAGCAAACGTCTCTTCAAAATCAACACCTTCTACTTGAGCATAACCTTTGCAAACCAACCTGGCTTTGTTTTAGACAATCTTTCCATCCTCATTGAGTTTATTTCTGAATATCCATTTTGTGCCAATGACATTCTTGTCCTTAGGTCTTGGAACTAAATCCCAAGTTTCACTTTTCTCTATTTGATTTAGCTCTTCATCCATTGCTTTTACCCAAAATTTATCTACACATGCTTCATTGAAATATTTTGGCTCAATCTGAGATAATAATGAAATATTTGTAGAATCGTGTGAAGGAATGACTCTTCTTCTAGTTTGTCTACTGTTTGGATCACCAATGATCAAATCTTTGGGATGATGTTTCTGAACATATCATGACGGAGTTTTGGGAAGCGATTCTTTGTCTTTCCTCTTCTTCATCTGAAACCTCTCTGAATTCTTCTTGACAAATTTCATCACTGATTTCCTTGACAGGTTCTCTTATCCCTATATTTTCATCAACAGTTACATTTATGCTCTCTACGACTGTATGCGTTCTTTTGTTGAAGCATATGTAAGCCTTGCTTCTGCTGGAATAACCAAGAAAAATTCCCTCATCACACCTAGGATCAAACTTACCCAAATTCTGATCTTCCCTTCTGATGAAGCACTTACTCCCAAACACTTTGAAATGTTTTACTGTAGCTGGTATTCCTTTCCACAACTCATAAGGAGTTTTATGATGATTGACTCTAAGTTGGGCCCTGGTGATAATGTAGACTGCTGTACTGATTGCCTCTTTCCAGAAACCATCTGAAAGTTTTGACTCATTTAACATAGCTCTAGCCATATTTTCAATAGTTCTATTTTTTCTTTCAACTACTCCATTTTGTTGAGGAGTTCTTGCTGCTGAATATTCTCTTTTGATTCCTTGTTGCTCATAGTATTCCACAAATTCATTAGAAGTGAACTCTCCTCCTCTATCCGATCTTAAGCATTTGATTCTCTTTTTAGTCTCATTTTCAATCATTTCTTTGAAAGCTTTAAATTTTTCAAAAGCTTCAGATTTTTCTTTGAGAAAAGTAACCCAAGTCATTCTAGAATAATCATCTATAAACAACATGAAGTAGCTTTCTCCCTGAATGCTTTGAGTTCTGGTGGGGCCACATAAATCAGTATGAATGAGATCTAAAGGTTTTGAAGAAGTATACCCTTTTGATTTAAAACTGGTTCTGGTCCTGTTTTCCATGTTGACAAGGACCGCAAATGGTGTTATGGGGCCTTTTTATTTTGGGCAAGTCTCTAATCGCTTCCTTGTTACTAATATTGACAAGATTATCAAAGCTCAAATGCCCCAATATTTTATGCCATAACCAACTCTCATCTTCTTGAGTTAGAAAACACTTTTCCATTTTTATCTCACTTAGCATGTAAAGATTGTTTGGAGTCCTTGTAGCACTAGCAATGAGTTTTCCATTTTTTTCTTTACGAATCTCACATCTATCTAAAAAGAAAGATACTATGTGTCCTTGATCACAAAGTTGACTCACACTTAGAAGATTATGTCTTAGGCCTTCTACATAAAGCACATTTTCTATTTTGGATTTCCCATCTAAACTAAGAGTCCCTTTACCATAGATTTTAGCCGACCTGTTATCTCCAAAACTATCTGTTCCTTTGTTTGTGTTTTTTAAGACCAAAAACTTTTCCTTTTCACTAGTCATATGTTTTGAGCAACCACTATCAAGATACCATTTCTCTACTTTGTCTTGAGCATGAAAAGCAGTTTGAACTATCATTGACTTAGATTTGATCTCATTTCTCTTTTTAGTGAACTCAAAGCTAGATCTATCTAAACTGCACATCCTTGCTATATGCCCAAAATTCTTGCACTTGTAACACATGACATTTTTATCTATAAGAGGTGCAAAAGAGTTAACATTTTCCTTACTATGGATATTCATGGATTTATTGCAATGCATAGATTTATGACCAAATTTCTTGCAAGAAAAACAGTAGCCATGGAAAGTATTATGTAACCTATTTTGATGCCTTGGATGATTGTTCTTCTTGTGACCAACTGGAATCCATCGTTCTTCAGGATGAATATTGATCTTGTTGTCTCTTCTTCCTGTCATGATGCTTGAGAACAAAACTCTCTTCCCTAAATTTTTCTTAAAGCCTAGAAGAATTCACTTTTGAGATTGAACTTAACCTCTTCATCCTTTTCTGAATCTTAATGTTCTTCTGATAGATCCTTCTCCAAGCTATTAGGCTTTTTTCTAGAGAGACCGACTCTGATACCAATTGAAGAACACAAGCTTATAATGAGAGGGGGGGTGAACAGTATAAGACCACTTTTTACTTTTACTTCAAAATAGCTTTCAAATCAATATAATACAGTGTATAGATAGCAGTATTAAAAGCAGTAATCAAATCAATGCACAAAACACCATCCATAAAAGAGACACAAAAATTTACGTGGTTCACCCAATGCGGGCTACTCCACGGATAAAATTTCTCTCTAAATTTTATCAATTCACAATCTGGGAATACCTTTCCCGATTACAATATTTATGGGCATCAACCCAAAGGAGATACCTTCCCCTAGCTCTGCTCTTTAGTGGTGATCCTCTAGAAGACCTCTACCTCCTCTGCCCTTAGCAAGTGGAACTCTATCCATAGAAGACACCTGTCTTCCCTGCTATGGCTAGATATCTCTATCCTCAACTCTATCATCACAAAGTTGGTCCTCGAATATGCACCAAACACAGTCCTTTGGTCTGGTACAAGTTTGTCCTCTTCCTCTTTCTTTGGTCTGCACCAAACATAGTCCTTCGATCTGGCACAAGTCTGTCCTCTTATCTCTTTCTATTTTGTTATAGCCACACTTGGTTGAAACCAAATTTTACACTGAATGCACAAACACAACAGCACTCGATCGAATATCAACTTATGCACCTCTGTGCAAACACAATGACGACAATCTTCACACACTCTGCTTCTCGACGATCAAACTTCTCCCCTACACTCTATCTGTGAATATCGCACTTCGAACGCACACTTCGATCGATGCAAAAACTCTCCAAGAAGCCCTCCTTTTATACTAACAATCTCAAGATTAGATTCTTGATCTTAGTCGGCTACATATCCCTAAAACAACATCGGCTGCACAACCCTACACTTCGTCGGCTCAAGGTTAACTCTGTCGGATTCAACCGCCTCTGTAACCCTTTTGTAGCTTCTATCGCGAAAATACATGTCGTGATATCATGACACTTTTACAGCCATACACCTTCTTTTGCCTGCTATCATGATATTGTGAAACTTTTGCTTCTTTTGGCTTCCTTTTAGTTTTTGTCGTGATATCGCGACACTTTCTGCTTCTGCTGATGTCATCTTCACTTCTATCATGAAAACGTGACCCTTATGTCTTCATGGCCTTCTTCTCTGCTTTTGTTGTAAAATCGTGACTCTTTTGCCTCTACTGACGTCATCTCCACTTCTATCGTGAAATCATGACATTTCTTGCTTTCTCAATCTTTTCTAGGCTTGCACCAGCGAAAACGGAACATGTCACAAAATTGTGACACTTTCGCCGCCTTCTGATTTTCTCTGCCTTATGCTCACGAAACTAGAACATGTCACAAAATCGTGACGCTTTCGCCTTCGAGCTCTTCCTTCTTGAATTCGTCATGAAATCATGACGCTTCTTCTATTGAAGACTTGCTTCCTATTTCTGTCATGAAATCACGACACTTTCTCCAGCTGAATGCTGCCATTTCAACCTGTCACGAAATCACGACATTTTTTGCATCCATAAGCTGTTCCTTCATCCTATCATGAAATCGTGACGCTTTCATCTTCCGTACGCTTTCTTTGCAGCCTATCACAAAATTGTGACACTTCTCATTTCAGACTCTTCTGTTTGCTGCAAGTCGCAAAATCGTGACACTTTCTAAATAACTTTCTCTCTCTTCGATCTTATCGCGAAATCACGATAGATCACACTACGGACTCTCTCTTCTGCATCATGTCGTGAAATCATGACACTTTTGCATCCGTACAACCTTCTTTCCAAAATGTTGCAAAATCGTGACACTTTTCCTTCTTTGCATTCCTGCACTTTTCGAGTCGCAAAAATGTGACATGTCATGAAATCACGAAACTTTCCATATTGCTCTTCTTCTCTGCCAACATGTCACAAAATCACGACAGTTTTTCCAGCACTTTCTCTCTCCTCAAACATGTGAAATCATGACAGTTTTGCCAGAACTTTCTCTCTCCTCAAACATGTCACGAAATCATGATAGTTTTGCTAGAACTTTCTCTCTCCTCAAACATGTCACGAAATCATGACAGTTTTTCCAGGCGCCTGCATACTTTTTCTTACTTGTCTTTTTCTTGATATTTTGCAACTGGGCTACTCTGATCTTCTTGGAAACTTATTGTCCATGCTGAAACCTTCATCAAAACAAATTCTTTGACATCAAATCAAATTGCTTCAAGAACTTCTTGACATCAATGACAACATCTACACTTTGAGCAAAGGCAATGTACCCAAGGTACCCAAAATTTCCAACAGCATGGACTCAGGGGGAGTCTACAGCAGCCCTTTGGTATTATTGTCAAAGGAAGAGAAGAATTACAAGTAATTGCACACAATTACATGTGTTGCCAACAATTCCAAAGGGGGAGATTGATGAGCAAGGTGCAACCCAAGTATTGTCATTGTTGTCAACACAGTCAGGTTGATCAGTTGATGCAATGGACAGGAGTTCATTGATGAGCAAGGTGCAGCCAAAGTGCAATGGACAAGATTTCATTGATGAGCAAGGTGCAGCAAAAGTATTGTCATTGTTGTCAACACAGTCAGGTTGATCGGTTGATACAATGGACACAGTCAGGGAGATCGGTTGATGCAGTGGACAATAGATCAATTGATGATACAGTGGAGAGGAGTTCAGAGGTCAGTTAGAGCATGTACAGTGAATTTCTAAGAAGATAGAAGTGGCCCATATGCAAAATCTCAAAGAAAAATACAAGAAAAGTGTCGTGATATCGCGACATGTTGAGCAAGCATGAAAAACTATCGCGATATTGCGACATGTTGAGAAGAAATAAGGCAGAAAGAAAAACTGTCACGATATCGTGACATGTTTGGCCAGAAAGAAAAACTATCACGATTTCATGACATGTTGGAGGCAAAGAAGCCAAGTAGAAAAACTGTCACAATTTCACGACATGTTGGAAGAGAGAGAAAGCACAAGGAAAACTATCACGATTTTGCGAAATGTTCGGAGAGAAGGCGCAAGCAAAGAAAACTGTCACGATTTCACATGTTCGGAGAGAAGGCGCAAGCAAAGAAAACTGTCGCAATTTCATGACATGGTCGAGAGAAAGAGCTCACAAGGAAAAGTGTCGTGATATCATGACAATTTGCAAGAGAGACAGTACAGACAAAAATGTGTCACGATTTCACGACAGGTTCAAGAGAAAGAGATCGCAAAGAAAAGTGTCACAATTTCATGACAATTTGCAAGAGAGATAGTAAGAACGAAAATGTGTCACGATTTTGCAATAGGTTCAAAGAGAAAGAGCTTGCAAGAAAAAGTGTCACAATATCGTGACATGTCAGGTTTTCGCGACTCGAAGGGAAGAAAAGCGCCAAGGAGAAAAAGTGTCGCGATATCGCGACATGTCAAGTTTTCACAACCCAAAAAGGAGATAGAGTGTTCAGAGGCAAAAGTGTCACGATATCGCGACATGTCTAGTTTTCACGACCCGAAGAGGAGAGATAGAGTAAGGAGGCAAAAGTGTCACGATTTCGCGACATGTTCTGTTTTCGCGGGGTCAAGGCAAGAAAAGAGATAAGGAAGCGAAAGTGTCATGATTTCGTGACATGTTGTATTTTCGCTGGTGCAAGCCGAGAAAAGTGCAAGGAGGCAAAAAGTGTCGCGATATCATGACATGTGTTTTCACGGGTGCAAGCCGAGAAGAGGACAAGGAGGCAGAAAGTGTCGCGATATCATGACATGTTATGTTTTCACGGTCAACGACCAAGAAAAATTCAAAAGGGCAAAAATGTCGTAGAAGAAAATAAGAAGAGTTAACTGAAGTCATACAGCAGTTCAGGGGCCGATGCAGAAGAAAATCATGCAGCTAGAATAAGAACAGTAAACTAAAGTTAGAACAGAAGGTACAGGGGCAGTTACAGTGACAGTAAACAGAAGTCATTACTACAGTTACAGGGTCCATTACGGAGTCAATTTGTCGAGCGGTGGCTATACCGAGAATCCCAATTAAAGAGACAAATCCATTAATAGGTTGCGTATAAGAATAGTGTGTTAGAAAGGAGTTACTTACAAGAGTGGCTATTAATAGGCTGCATTCGGGATTATGGAAGTTACAGAAGACTTAGGGCTTTAAGATGAAAATATTGTTATAAAAGGAAGTTGCGTGCAGAAGAAAAAGTTTGGCTCAGAATTGAAAAGAGTGCCACCGCAAAGAGTTAAAGTGTCGCTGCTGAAAGAGTAAATGTGCTGCGAGGGCAGTTGCGTGCAGAAGTAAAGTGTGGCTTAGAATTGAAAAGAGTGCCACCGTAAAGAGTTAAAGTGCCACTACTGAAATAGTAAATGTGTCGCGAGGGCAGTTGCGTGCAGAAGTAAAGTGCTGATCAGAATTGAAAAGTGTGTCGCCATAAATAGGTAAGGTGATCCTGATAAAAGAATAAATGTGCTGAGAAAAGTAGGTTTTTATTGTGTGCTATAAGAGAGCGTAGAGCTCCGTGCGGGAAGTGCGAGCAATGTTTTGCAAAATAGAGAGAAGTGTTGCAAAAAATGGTAGAGAGAGCGTGGCTAAAAGAGGGAAAATAGAGCTGTAAGAGTGCAGTACGAGTGATCCGTAAGAAATCCGTAAGAGTGACCTATAAGACAGGGCTGTTAGAGTGCGATAAGCAGAACCGTTGGAGTGGGTGTGTTACATGAATTGAAACAGAGATTGGAGGAGCAATAGACCAGTGAGGGTCTTGTAAAAGCAAAGGCATTTTTATGTCAAAATAGATTCAAAATAGAAATTCAAGTTGGTGCTTGGAATCAGGGGTTGGTGCTCCTTCCAGTTGGTGCAGGTAAATCAGGGGTTGGTGCTCCTTTATGTTGGTGCAGATAAATTAGGGGTTGGTGCTCCTTCCAGTTGGTGCTAGTAAATCAGGGGTTGGTGCTCCTTTATATTGGTGCAGATAAATTAGGGGTTGGTGCTCCTTCCAGTGTGTGCTGGTAAACTGTTTGTAAAGTTGGTGCTTTGCAAAGGCTAGATTTGGATGGGAGTCCAAGCAATCTATTTTTTAGGAGTAGCCAAAACTAGTGAACCTCGTTAAATCATGTGTTGTGGAATGCTCTCTTGTTATATTTGCTTTATCTATTTTAAGTTCTCCTTGCTTTAGCTTTAAGAGTTGTAGATTTGAATTTAAATAGCTACACTGATTCACCCCCCCTCTCAGTGCCATTGTAAGACTAACAAAAGTTTGGCTTCAATCTGGGGCTTCTTCTAAAGAATATGAAAGTCTTGATATCTCATTTGGTCTTCTTAGAAGTTTAAAAAATTGCTTTTCAAATATTTCTCTGGTGGGCTTGTTGTCGGATGGCAACAATTGTCCCAATTTATTTACTATCAAGAGCTTCTCCTTCGATAGTGAATTTATCCAATGAGTTATTCTATGAACTCATTTAATGGCTTCTTTGAATTCTGTAACAAGGATCTCCAAGTCTTCTCCTTGTTTCTTCTTGAGACCTCTATAAGGTCTTCAATCTCATATCTTCTCTGGTCTTCTCAATGAGACCTTTTATTCAACCTTCTACTGTGGAAGTGTTGGCTATGAGATATTTTAGATCTTTAGAATTTGATGCTTCCAGAATTTGGAATAGGACCTTGCTAGTCCTTCTTCACTTCTAAAATTTGTATGCTTAAATGGATATCTCCAACCTCCAATCTTCTAGAACTATAAATTCTTTAATGGGACCTTCTATGGGTCTCTTCAGCTTCTTCAAGATGATTTATTCAATTTTCTATCTGTAGGATTTTATGGAGATCACCAATCTCCTATATTCTTCTATACTCTTATCTAGAATCTCTCCAAATCTGGAACAAGGCTCCTATGGCCTTTTCTTCTTCTGCACTACACAGTTCTACAATAGGACTTCCCTCAAGTTCCTGGAATATCCTTTTCTTCTATTTGTTGCTTTTGGTGTTGGATTGATTCTTAAGATGATAGTTTTTCTAGATATCTATAGGAAGATTCCCAAATTTCTTCAAATATCCTTTTTATTGCTAGTGATAAACCTTTACTAGTTGATTTGTCGATCTAGTGGAATGAATGCTAAGTCCTAGTCTTCACAAGTTTTTCTATAACTTTGTGGAAATATTCTAGCCAAATGAAATCTTAGAAATTTTAGAATTGAGATTTGCTTCTCTCCTATAAATCTCTCTTGTGGATCTCCCTATTCCTATATGATCTACCATAACTATGATACCATTGTTAGCTTTTAATGATGTATGATATGGAAGAAAACAGTAACAAGATGTAAATATATAGAAAAGTAATATAATGGAACTCTGCAATATGATTGAAATATTCTATTAATGGAAATTTACAAAAATAGTACAATGCAATGTAATGGAAGAAATGAACACTTCAAAAATCTAATTGAAACTACATTATACCTATTGGGACTCAAAGAAATGAGATTGTATTACACATGAAAATTACAATATGTAGGCATACGCTTATATGAAAACATGACAAGTATCAAGGACATATGTCAAGGAGAAATAAGGGATAAAGTACACATCAACTTTAACATTATCCCTTAATGTGTTCTTTCCAAAAAAAGGTAAGTCAAAGTTAGAGACATTCCCCCTTAATGATGACTTGCATTACATGAATTTGAATTATGTCTAGGCTTATACTTTTGGCTCTTGGCTCTTCAATTGTGAACAATTATTCTAGATCCATGGTGTATAAATATAGTTTTGTTGCCTCAGGGTTAGCCTCTCTTGGATCTATTGCCTCTGTAGGTCATCCTTATCTTAGTGCCTCAAGGTTAGCCTCTCTTGGATCTGTTACCTTTGTAGGTCACTGACTAGGTTCACCATGAATATCATCCTCCCTCATGGTGAAATTTTATATAGAAGGTGTTCAGATTTACCAAAATTCGATCATGCTAAAAATGCACCTTAATACAAAATAAAATTGAGCCATTTGAGAGTGTCGATCTCTACCAAAAATGCACTCTATATTACAAAAATGAAGCCATAGACCAAAATTGGAGAAAAACGAGAATCTTATGAAGTTTGTATGTTTGTAGTTGTAATGACCCTCCTCACATGACCATTAGTTATGGATTAATTAATGGATTAAACTTACCTTTATATTTTGGAGCATGGTACTGTTGATGTCCTTTGTATGTGCAAGACCAGGTATGTGCATTGGATGGATAAGTTGCTTAGTGGAAAATATGATTTGAGAAGTGATAATTCAGTTCAAGGGTACACGGAAACCCTACATATGTATTTCATGTAGGATTGCATGAATGATTTATCTAGGGTATACTTGTGTTTTCTTCACTTAGAAATATGTTTATGTTTTTGAAAGTGATGCATTATAATTTTTTATTGGCAATGAAGATGCTAAGCATGGGAGCCATTGGCAGTGAAGATGCTAAGCATGGGAGCCATCATGCTAAATTATTAAGTTTAAATTCTTATATGATTTTTATATTGCAAGGAATGAGAAGCAATTGATTAATATATGATTTATGTGTTGATAGAATAAATATAAAGATGTGTTTTGTGTTAATGTTTGTATAATCCCTTAATGGCTTATTATTATATTTTACTTCTTTTATGTGGCAATGGAGATGCAACAGACATCATAACCACCCTTTATTTAATTGTGAGGTGATTGAAAATATTTATCCTCTTAATTATTTACTATTATTTGAAATGAAACTTAGAATATATAATAAATAATTAAATAAAAATTGTGTGTTCATTGGTTATGATTTTGATTATACTTCTTTAATTATAAATGTAGAGTCATGGTAATGGAGAATAAAATCCTCAATATTTTATAATGACAATGGATGACGTGTGTATACTGATTGTTAAAAACACCTTTAGCATTTGGCACTATGCATGTAATTTTGGATAGAAAAGTTTTCAAGTTCTCTGAGTTGTGGGGAATGATAGGGAAAAACTTGGAAAAAGCATACACAGGTATGGAAGTAAAGGCACATATGAATTCATGAGGACTGTTGAACAAAATTTTTTATGCTTTTGTTAATAAATAAAAAGGAATAAGAGAGTGGAAGGGAAGGTGGGTTATTTACCATCGTTTTTATCTTTTCTAAAAAAAAATGTTACACTTTTCAACTATCAAAGAGGGGAAATGTCAATGGAAAAACCAGAAGAAAGAACTTGAAAGACACGTGGACCATAGCATTTGGGTGATTGGAGTAAATTTCTTTAGTAAAGTGAATACATGTCAGGAATATTCTTTATCAAGGTTGATATAGTGTTGTTTTGGCTTTGAAAACACTTATAGGAATGGCAATTTGTTACAATACTATTTTGGTTTAAAAATTATCTTGTGAATGGTATAGTATTACAATGATGATTTGGATTTAAAAATGTTTAAGAAGAAGTAAAATCTAGATTTTCAAATAGAAAGGTTGGTAGACTTGTATGCATGATACCTTTACAAACATAGAGAACTTAAAAACTTTCAATATTTTGAATGTCTGCATGTGTATCCATGAAATAGATAGAGCATAAGAACCAGTTGCTCAAAAGAGAAAGTGTTTTCTTGAATATTGGATACGATGGTTGTGTGTGGATTGGGTTATGATTGTATATTTCATGTATGCATGTTAATTTGTAGATGTTGAACATTGCAAGTCATACTTGTCTTAGATATCTATTTTTTTGGAAATGAATAAATGTTATGTGCTATTATCTTATTGTTTGCATGCATTCTGAGTAATGTGGGGAGGCATTTAGGATTATGCATGCAACTATTATAATGATCCAAATTTGATCCCATACTGGTATCCCAAAAATATTATGATAATCTTTAATTGGAGAGAAAAAATGACCTGAAGAATTGCAATTGGTGAATGCCAAAATTCTATGGTGCAAGATAGGCACAAGTGGAAACATCTGGACATTCGAATTGCATGTCATAGGAACTTCAAGTGATAGTTCGAGAAACGTTTATATCATATAAACCAGATTTGGAAGCTTTGTATTAAATATAAAAGAACAGAGCTCCTTTGTAATTTATTTTCAGTGATGATTTGAAGTAAGCTACAGGAGAAAACTAAAATGATTTATTTCCTTGTTAGTATAACAAGTTTTTCTATGAAATTCTAGGATAGTATGAAAAAGTATCAAATATGTAACTCTGTGTATTTTGGTCCATAATTATGGAAGAAGGGCCATGTTAACATTTATGGAAGATGATTACATATGGTTTTTTATATGATTATTTTTATTTGGAAGGAGAAAAAAATTATTTTATTTAGTTTTATGCCTAAACTAAGAATGGCCCTATAACATAAGAAAAATCAATTATCATTATGAGTGTCTTTCAAATGTCTTGTGTTATAAGGATTGTGGGTCTGAAAATATTTAAACATACTTTCTGGTTAAAGGAACAAATATTGTAAAATGTAGAGTATAACCTCTCTTGTTGAGGATACTTAGGCTTATCCACTTAATCCTAAGTTGATATTTCATTATTTATTATTATTTCTTATTTATACACTTTGTATGCACGTGAGGCATAGTATGCCCACATAAGACATAAGTTGTTATATTTTTAGATGTTAGTTAGTTGTTATTTGACACCCATGTTGTCATTTTTCCTCTAGCAGTTAGTTGACATCCATAGTTAGTAGATTTGTTATCTGTTAGTTAAGTGGTTGGCCATGTTTGGAAAATTATTGTAACCACTTAACCACATGAGATTCTTGTATTTATTCTATATATTGCATTGCATCAATAAAGAAATCAGCTTCACGTTGAGTTCCTACATCACTGGTATCAGATTGCCAAGGGTAAGTTTTAGCAGAAAGGAGGGCAAGTTGATCCACTTTTTTCTAGGTGTCTAGTTGGAGTTCACAACTAGTTCATCAAGATCCTAGGAAGGTGTTGATTGGGAATTGGCTTGAAGCCACCCGCAACATCAGGTGAAGCTGAGGTAGCAGAGGGCAAAAATTACCCTTGCACCAATTATCCCTGGTAGAAACCAGAGGGTAAGAAAAATTGACTGCTTTGAAGATCAATAGATCAGTTGCACATAATTGAGGAGAAGTTCCTTCAATTGAGGCCAATTTATGGCCAAAAAGTAGATATTGCATGTTTACTCCAAGTGAAAGGAGAAGATAAAATTTTATATTAATATTAATATTTGATTTAAAAAAAAAAAATGTAGTTCACTGCTCTTTTATATGAAAATTTGAATTCTTGTTATGCATGAAATATATATATATATATATATATAATAAAATATTAATATTTTATTAAAAAAAATCATGCATAAACCTTTATAAGCTTTTGCTTATTTTGGAGTAAAACTACCAACGATTGGGCCATAGGTCAGCCTTACCGTCTAAGGGGCCATCTCCTACCGACTAGCCCTCGATGACATATAACATTGGTGGCACCAGCAACCGACTGGCACCGCTGACGCCGACCGACCACCAGAGCTCGGTACACACTGGCCAACTGATCGACATTCGGATGCCTAAGGCCACCCCCAACAGCATGCTTGGTAACTCAATGAGCACATGCGAGCGGAGTCTGGCGATTTCCATAACCCTACCGATGACATCAAAATACCCCCTAGTGAACACAATATTGTCGACACACATTGCAACAGATGTCTTTTGTGAGTTTATAAATTTCCCAGTGTGTTGATAATTCTTGTCAACTCGCATTTTCGATGACACAAAGTTGAAATTTTTGGCCAAAAATAGTTCTTTGAAACCCGTAAACACGATCGTAGATGACTCTAATTTGCAGGTGAAAAACTCAATTTCACCCGACAGTGTTCCCAAGATTTCTGGTGGAAAAATATTTCGAAAACATAAGGTTGAGCCTTAGTGTTACCCTGCTGATAATTTTTTGATGTTGTGAGTTGATAATTCTGGTAGATTCACCATCAACGACAAATAGAAAATGATTTTGACAAAGAAAAAATGATTCTGGCATCTCAATGTTGTAATATTTTAAGGTTTCAGACATCATGAAGTTGATTTCTGATGATCGCCAGGATCTGATAAGGAAGCGTAGTATTGGGTTTGAAATTCATTATGGGGATTAATTCCAAATTTTGTGTACCATGGAAATATAACACTTTAAGAGCACTAAGGTGCACTAAAGTGTTGTGACCACCTCTCGATGGTCACACAAGGCCCATGGGCCAACACTTGTGGTTTGGCGCTACTTTAGTTGTAGAGGCACACACGTGTTGGTTGTGGACACATTGGTGATTTCATACGGGTTGGTTATTGAAGCATAGTGGACCATTGATATTGTTGACCTTATCTTTCACCTGCAGAGTTGGAGCGCAGAGTTGATAGTCAACCTACGGGTGACCGTTAATTATAAACAATTTTTTTTTGTCATTGAATTCAAATTCAGTGAGAAAATAGATTTTTTGCGGGAATCACAACAAATTTTCAAAATTTTGAAATTTTAAATTCAAATTTTATGCTAAATGTAGAAAATCACAACAAGCTATAGGAGGTGAACATTTTCATCCTTTTTGTCAATTTTTACAAATTTTTTAGCAATATTGTAAAATTGATTAATTATTTTTTCTTCCAAGGCAATTTTTGCATTGTAAAAGGGCCAAATTTTTGTAAATTTTTAGTGCTTATTTTTGCAAAATTTTGATTAATTTTTGTAAAAGCACTTTAAAATAGCCCATTTTTGGAAAATTTGGAAGGCAAATGATTGTAAAAATCTAGGCAACTCTTGCATTAGGAAAATTTGTCAAATTCCTAAGCCTAGATTAGTTCTTGCATCCATTTTGTAATCCTCCTAGTCTAGCATATACTAGGAAAAATATGGCTCAAGACCTCAAATCAAATATGGAAAACCTTACTACTGTAGTAGACATTTTAGCAGAGAAGGTAAAAGATATTGTGGTGCAATTAAACCCCGGAGATATAAAAATTCATCACAATCATGCAAGTAAAGCCAAATGTGAGGTCAAATTATATGACGGATCTAGGGATCCGGATGTCTTATCTACATGGATTTTGGATATGCAAACTTGGTTTGCTTATGCTAAAATTCTTGAGGATGAACAGGTTGCATTTGCTATAGTCAAAATTACAGGCCTAGCAAAATTCTTACTTGTAGAAATACAAATCCATAATGCCACCATGACTTGGAAAGAATTAATCCAAATTTTGAAAAACACATTCTTTCCACCAAACTACCAAAGTGACCTCACTACCAAGTGGTATAGATTGAGGTAAGCCTATGGTATGTCTGTTTTTGACTACATTTTCCAATTCAATAGGCTAAGGGTACTTCTTGGTGTGAAGGATTCAGAAGAGGACTTGATTAACAAATTCACTTGTGGCTTGCAAGATCAAATTTTTAGGGAAATAAAGTTCAATGTTTTCCTCACCTTGGATGTGGCATTCAATCATGCCATTCTTGTAGAGGAGAAAGTTGGTGCATATCACAAATCTCATTCATCACAGGAGAGCTCTTCCAGAGGTGGGAATCAACATCAATAGAAGGTGAAGAACAATTCTCATTCTTCCCCTCATTCTTCTTCTCCTCCCATTTCTCCTAAAGCACATTCTTCTTCTTTTCATTCTAAATATCCTTCTTCTTCATTGTATTGTGAATTTTGTAAAAATCATGGTCATGTAAAATCCAAATGCTTTACTTTTGAAAATTTTAAGAAGAAGAAATCCCTATTTGTACAACCTACACATGAGGAACCACATGATGGTCCCATTGTGGCTATAGGGACATAAGAAGAGTATCCTGCTTTAAAGGGTAAACTGAACAAAGTTACCCTTATGTCAAATGTATTTTCTCAAGGGGGTCATGACCATTTGTTTGTCACTAGAGCCCACCTTACACATGATTACTATGTTGATTGTATCATAGATAATGGATCACAAAAGAACCTCATTGCAAAGTCCGTTATGGAGAAGTTGAAACTTCCCATAAAGCCACATCACCAACCATATGCACTTGGGTGGAAATATGTAGACTCCACATCTAACATCACCCACACTTGCACCTTGAATTTTGCTTTTGGTGATAAGTTTGTGGATAAAGTAAGGTGTGATGTCATAGAGATGGATTTTTGTGGGCTATTGCTAGGTAAACCCTATCAATTTGATAGGAATGCTATCTATCATGCTAAAAAGAATACCTACACATTGGAGTTGCATGATAAAACCTACTTGATACAAAGCACTACACCTACTTCCAATTTGATGTTAAGTTGTAGGCAAGTAAGGAAGCCACTAAGTCAAGCACTCATTTTGGCTCCTACTAGCATCATTTCCACACAAAATGAAGAACAAGCACCATCTAAGGCATAAGAAAATGAATAAGTTTCACTCCCACCTAATGAACAATCACAAGAGCAAGTGGTTAAGGAACCCACCATTCTCACTCATGAGAAAGATGTCATTCACTCCATTGGTATCATTTTGGGTACACCTCTAGCTACACAACCACTTGTTCCACAAAAGTTACCTTTGGCTTTGCCCACTCCCACCATTGCACACATGGAGGAGCAAGCTAAGGTTACTTCATTCACTGAGCACCGACAGAGCCTTCTAGGCAAGATACCACAAGACTTGCAAGAGACTCCATAGGGAGTGGTGCATAAGCATCACAATCCTCACTCATCATAGGTTGGAGATAGATTTTGGGTTCCTTTGGATAAGTGCCACTTTCTAGAGACACCATTTCAGGATCCTCTTTTGGTACTTGATCCTATTTTCAGCCCTACAGTAGCAGTGGCACCTGATCGTCAACTTCCGCTCATTTTAGATAGAGTTTTTGAGATGAAGACTCATCACACTAGATAGGGTTCTTCCACTTCATACCTTATCACTCGTCACGATCACTTTCCACACATGGCTCACTGGATTCCTCACCATGATATGGCCCATGAATTTCCACATTTTTTGAGAGCATTGGGGTCCAATGCTTATATGGTTGGGAGGAGTGTTGAGGATACTTAGGCTTATCCACTTAAGCCTAAGTTAATATTTCATTATTTATTATTATTTCTTATTTATGCACTTTGTATGCACGTGAGGCATAGTATGCCCACATAAGACATAAGTTGTTATGTTGTTAGATGTTTAGTTAGCTGTTAGTTGACACCCATGTTGTCATTTGTCCTCTAGCAGTTAGTTGACATCCATAGTTAGCAGATTTGTTATCTGTTAGTTAAGTGGTTGGCCATGTTTGGAAAATTGTTGCAACCACTTAACCACGTGAGATTCTTGTATTTCTTCTATATATTGCATTGCATCAATAAATAAATTAGCTTCATGTTGAGTTCCTACATCATATCTAGAAAAGGGTAACCACTTATCCAAAGAAGTATAAAAGATAGCTTGACTTGGTTGCTGGTGTGAAAAGTAGAGTTTAAGAAAGAAATCCTGACATTGAGAACTGTTTAGTGAACCAATTATCTAGTAGTATTGTTTTTATAAATCATCCACAAAATTTAGCTTCAGTACAGTAGTAGTGGTTTCAATAGAACATATTAATTTATTTTCCTAAATACTTAAATATTTTGGTGGTGATATGCAACTTTTTATAATATTTAAAGCATTCTTAAGAATTTAAATACTTTAAAATTAGAACCTTGTGTTTTGTGTGTTAAAGTAATGGTATTTATATTTATATATATAATCAGAAGTGCTCAAGTTGCATGAGGGATTATAATAATACTTGGATACTATTGACTATTTTATGTCTAAACTTTTAATGAAGAAAAAGGTTAATTATGTAGCACTTATGTGTATAAACTTTATTAAAGGCAATGGAAGGTATTGCTTATTATGGATTGCCTAATTTTTGTAGTAAGATAAAGATAAATATGTTCAGTTGTGCATGTTTAAAAAAAATATTTGGTTAGTTATGCATGTGTGAATGGGTTTCTGTTCATCAAATATTTTGGTTTACTTTTGCAATAAACCAAGTATGTTGCTAGTGGAAGAGCGTGGCTCATTTGAATAAGTTTGGTTTAATGAATCCAGGTGGAATATGATAGTATGGTCATATATTTAAATATAATTTTGTTATATTACTTTACATATTGCAATGTTTATTGCAATGTTGTAAGAAGGTTGTGATATGGTCCTTGAACTGGGCAGAACATCAAATAAACTTATTAATATGTTCTCATGTTAGTTTCCACAATAAGAAAAGAAGGAAATTAATTATTATGAATCAAGGAAAACTTGTTTTGCAAGAAAAAACTCTAAAATTATATTTATTTGATTATGTAGAAAATATTTGGGTTTGAGATAGTGGGATATTAAAGCCACATATATTTATCTAAAGTATATTTTTGACAACTACTCGTGGATTAGAAGAGTTGATATGGGATAAATTTAGTATACTTAAAAGTTTTATCTGATAGACATTTATATTTTACTATCAAACTGTAAATTATTTTTGTTGAGATAGAGTCATGATAGACAAGTGTACATTTGATCACTCTAAGTGTTGATCATTAAATGAGGATTTTAGCTAGTCAGTAATGGTTTTACTAGTTATCATAATTATGATATGAAAATGATAAATTGGATATAAGATCATATGATTAAGAGATGAACTTAGATTTAAAACTTAGATATTAATGATAAGGACTGAACAAAGATATTTCTCTTAAGTAAAGTCTAGCTTGGAATTAGATGAATATGAAATAATTTGATAATGTAATTAGTTACCAATGATGTATTTAGTAAGATATGAACTCTTGTATAAGGAATATAATATAGGAAGTTTAGGTTATGAAAATAACACTCAAATGTAAGAAATATTTTGTGAATCCTTTTATTGAAGCCTATCCAAAGTCTTAGTGATGAATTCTAACTTTAATTATAGCTAAATCTTTGTCTAACTCATAGGGAAGGATGAGCAAACTACTTGAGCAGGAAAGCACACAACAAGAATTTAAGTTAAATTGTAAATGACTTTAATCATCAGATAAGATGGTTAAGATATTGATACACCCAATGTTTCTAAGGTGCATAATTTGCACAAAGTAAGCCTCGGAGCAACTATAGACTGATAGAATTGGTTTGGATAAAATACTTAGTTATATTTAGTAACAAGGGGTGGTATTGGATGCCATCTCTAGATTTTTTCTAGGTAGTACTATGATGAGTCCCATGTTCATTTGAATTAGCTGGATTAGCCATAATATCTGGTATGGAATAAACATTTATGAGTCACAATGGGCATGTGATATGAAGTCCATGGTTAAGGTATTGACATGGTACTAACTAAATCTAGGTAGGGGACAATCAGTTAGTCATAGAGGCATATATAAACAATTTCCTATCATACAAGTGGTAAAACAAGTCAACCAAGTTGGTAAAACAAGTCGACCAGGTAGTTGAAGGTTCAGTATAACTAGGTGTGGAGAAGTATGCATCCACCCTCTAGGTGTTATGGGCCCTAGAGGATAACCCCTACCATAGATAGACCCACATGGCCAAAATAGAGGAACGAAACTATGGTGAATCGATTCTATAGAATGGTACCTTTACAACATTTGGTCAATATTGTCCACTTGGGTGACTGTTTGCACATTCAAGAATTCTAAAAAGTGGTTTTATATTCTTGTACTATTTCAAAATAATACTAATGATTTATTTGGTGAACAAATGTGCTTTTAACCTGAAAGCACTCTTATCAACAAAAATATTTTTTGAAAGTGAAAAAAAATTACCTGAGGAAATGCTTGATTTATTTTTTGTGGTACCAGGTGAGAAGACTTAGGTTGTTGCATACGGTATGAAAGCATAAGAGATCCTAAGCTGTAGGAATCTGATCAAATTTTTTTTTGAACAAATTTAACTTTGAGAAAGACCTTAAGGCACATATGTTGTGGGGTGGAACTTTCAAGGATTCCACAGGAGGTGGGCAAGAGGAAGCCATATTAAGATGAAATATAAAAGGACCACGAATAGGATATAGAAAATAAGGACCTCAAAAGGAAATAAATATGAAGTAAATGAATGCACCTCCTTTGAATGAGTTGGTTGAGGAAATAAATTAAGCACAAGTAGTGCAATTCTTGCAAATCCTTTTAGAATAGTTGTATGATAAAATGATCCAACAGAAACATGCACATGGTCCAACAACAAATATTAATAGTCCAACAATGGTAATTAAAATGAGGAATTAATCAATGAAAGGGAAATTGAGGGTAGGATAGAGGAGATGCCTAATGAAGCATGTAGGAATTAGTTCCTGAAGGTCTAGAGTGAGTGAGGAGTTGGACAAGGACCTTAAATAAGGTCATGATTCCCAAGTTTAATGGTATAAGTAATGACAAAATAGTGGAAAACTTTTGGAATTCACTATTTTGCAACAAAGGATTATTGATAGTCAAATCCTAATACCAAATGTTTTTGAAGTGGGTTATCGATCATAGTAAAGAAATACTAAATTAGGAGATCAAAATTGAGTAGGATGGCAAAGAATACCCTAAAAGAAGTAACCTGGGACCTGTAGATCATGAAAAAGCTAGGGAAAGTGCACCTTACAATAGGAAAGAGGACAACAATAGGGATAGTAGAACTCATGTAATAGTTGCTATGAATACAATAAGGTCCCACTTTTCTAGCAAGTGCCTCCACATAGTTGATCTCGATCAAAAAGCTCCAGAAGAAGCCACCCACAAGATCTTTGTGGTGATGGGTAGTTACCATACTTGTTGGACAAAGACCTTTTTCCTTTATTAAATGGTAAAATTTATGGTATAGATGCACATATTTTGATAAATAGTGAATATTTTGTTGGTTTATATCCACTAGTTAGTGTGGAACATGTTTGAAAATATTAAAGTTTGGCAAACGGTTGGAAGGTAGAGTTCAATATAGGACAAACCTACCAAGTTAACCAATGTTTAATTGCTACACAATTTATTGCTTAAGAAAAGAAAATAATTTTCTATTCTTTTTGAGCATGCAAGAACCATTTTGGTTATTGTTTGGATTTACAAATGAAAATATATATGTGTGCATATGATCATGTGACTGGACACTGGGTAAAATAACTTTTTGTATGATTTAGTTACTAAGTAGAGTTGCTTATTTTTATGATTTTATATATTTTATGTATGCATATGTGATCAGTACAATATGTAGCATCATGTGATTGAATTGTGTGAGTGAATATTGTAAATGAATATGTATACATGATGTATGAGATGCAAATGCATAGTTTTGGTGATGATATGATTTAATATAATGTCATCTATTTTTATTTACCTTGCATAAAACATAGGGATTGTGTTTGTTATTAGTCGAGGAGTATGTAACAATTCTCCCCATATGATTAATTAATGGATTAAACATACCTTTATATTTTGGAATATGGCATTGCTAATATCCTTTGTATGTGCAGGATAAGGTATGTGCATTGGATGGATAAGTTGCTCAGTGGAAAAGGTGAGTTGAGAAGTAATGAATCAGCTCAGGGGTACATGAAAGCCCTACATATGCATTTCATGTAGGATTTCATGAATAATTTATATATGGTATACTTGTGTTTGCTTCACCCAAAAATATATTTCTGTTTGTGAAAGTGATGCATTATGATTTTTTATTGGCAATAATGATGCTAATAATGGGATCCATTGGCAGTGAAGATGCTAAGCATGGGAGCCATCATACTAAATTATTAATTTTAAATGCTTATATGATTCTTATATTGCAAGGAATGAGAAGCAATTGATTAACATATGATTTTTGTGTTGATAGAATAAATATAAAGATGTGTTTTATGTTAATGTTTGTATAATACTTGTAATGGCTTATTATTATATTTTGCTTATTTTATGTGGAAATGGAGATGCAATAGACATGAGAACCACCCTTTATTTAATTGTGAGGTGATTGAAAATATTCATCCTCTTAATTATTTATTATTATTTGAAATGAAACTTAGAATATATAATAAATAATTAAATAAAAATGTTTGTTTGTTGGTTATGCTTTTGATTATTCTTCTTTAATTATCAATTAGAGTCGTGGTAATGGAGAATACAATCGTCAATATTTTATAATGATAATGGATGATGTGTGTATACTAATTGTTAAAAATACCTTTAGCATTTGGCACTGTGCATGTAATTTTGGATAGGAAAGTTTTTGAGTTCTCCTAGTTGTGGCGAACGAGGGGGAAAAGTTGGAAAAAGTATATGCGAGTATGGAAATAGGTGCGCATATGAATTCATGAAGACTGATGAATACAATTTTTGATGCTTACGTTAATAAATAAAAAGGAAGGAGAGAGTGGAAGGGGAAGAAGAGAGTGGAAGGGATGGTGGGTTATCTACCATGGTTTTGATCGTTGCTAAAAACAAATATTACACTTTTCAATTGTAAAGGTAAAAACTGAATTTTCAAATGGAAATGTTGGTAGACTTGTATGCATGATACCTTTACAAATATAGAGAACTTGAAAACTTTCAATATTTTGAATGTATGCATGTGTATCCATGAAATAGACAAAGCATAGGAACCAATTGCTTAAAAGAGAAAGTTTTTTCTCAAATATTGGATACGATGGCTATGTGGGGATTGTGTTGTGATTGCATGTTTCATGTATGCATGTTAATTTGTAGATGTTGAACACTGCAAGTCATACTTGTCTTAGATATCTGATTTTTTAGGAATGAATAAACATTGTATGCTATTATATTATTGTTTGCATGCATTCTGAGTAATGTGAGGAGGCATTTAGGATTGTGCATGCAACTATTATAACAAACCAAATCTGATTCCATATTGGTATCCCAAAAATATAATGGTAATATTTAATTGGAGAGCGAAAACAACCCAAAGAATTGCTATTGGTAAATGTCGAAATTCTATGGTGCAAGCTAGGTACGAGTGGAAACATTCGGACATTAGGCTTGCATGTCATAGGAACTTCAAGTGATAGTTTGAGAAAATTTTATATTATATAAACTAGATTTGGAAGGTTTGTATTAAATATAAAAGAACAGAGTTCCTTCATAATTTTTTTTCAGTGATGATTTGAAGTAAGCTATAGGAGAAAATTAAAAATATATTTCCTTGTTAGTATAACAAGTTTTTCTATGAAATTCTAGGGTAGTATGAAAGAGTATCAAATATGTAACTCTGTGTATTTCGGTCCAAAATTATGGAAGAAGGGCCATGTTAATATTTATGGAAGATAATTACATATTGTTGTTTATGTGATTATTTTTCTTTAGAAGGAGAAAGCAATTCTTGTATTTAGTTTTATGCCTAAACTAAGAATGGTCATGTAACATGAGAAAAAACCAGTTATCATTATGTCTTTCAGACATCTTCTGTTATAAGGATCATGGGTCTGAAAAGCTTTAAATATGCTTTCTGGTTAAAGGAACCAATATTGTAAAATGTAGATTGTAACCTCTCCGGATAAAGGTAACCACTTATCCAAATAAGTATAAAATATAGATTGAACTAGTTGTGAATGTGAAAAGTCTAGTTAGGGTTATGCATAAGAGGTTGGACTCAAAATGTACTTGTAAAAAAATGGTGAATCCTAATCAAAATCAATGTGAATCATGGCGAATCCTAAGAAAATCAAATAAATCATCTTCACACCAAAATTTGGGGCATTTGAAGTCCTAAAAATTAAGGTCATATTTGGGGTAAATTTTGACCTATTAAATCACCTTATAACTTCATAAAAACACCACCATTTGATCAGGCTCGAAAAGCACTTTCCAACAAGTACAAATATGCCTATATTTGGTTATATATTATGGAGAACTAACCTTAAGAAAAAATTGGTCCTAAAAATTATAGGCGAATAGGCTGACATCGAGGGTCTTCATATTCGCCAATTTTCAATTTTGAAAATCCTAATATTCGCCAATTTTCAATTTTCAATTTTGAAAATCCTAATATTTGCCAATTTTCAATTTTGAAAATCCTAAAATTTGCATAACCCTGAGTCTAGTTTAAGCAAGAAATCCTGACATTGAGAATTGTTTAGTGAACCAATGGTATGATAATATTATTTTTTAAATCATCCATAGTATTCAGCTTCAGGATAGGAGTAGTGGTTTTAGCAGAACATATTAATTCACTTTCATGAATACTTAAATGTTTTGGTGGTGATATGCAAATTTTAGTAAGATTTAAAGCATTCTTAAGAATTTAAATGCTTTAAAATTAGAATCTTGTGTTTTTTGTGTCAAATTAATGGTATTTATATTTATATATAATAAGTAAGCACTCAAGTTGCATGAGGGATTAGAATAATACTTGGATACTATTGACTAGTTTATGCCTAAAATTTTAATGAAGAAAAAGGTTAATTCCATAGCACTTATGTCTATGAACCTTATTAAAGGCAATGGAAGGTATTGTTTATTATGGATTGCCTAATGTTTGGAGTAAGATAAAGGTAAATATGTTTAGTCGTGCATGTTTTAAAAAAACACTTGGTTTGTTATGCATGTGTGAATGGGTTTCTGTTCATCAAATATTTTGCTTTACTTCTACAGTAAACCAAGTATGTTGCTAGTGGAAGAGTGTGGTGCATTTGAATAAGTTTGGTTTAATGAATCTGGGTTGAATATGATAGCATGGTCATATATTTAAATAGAAGTTTGTTATATTACTTTACATATTGCAGTGTTGTAATAAAGTTGTGATATGGTCCTTGAACTAGGTAGAACATAAAATAAACTTATTAATATATTCTCAAGTTAGTTTCTAGAATAATAAAAGGGGAAATTAATTATTATGAATAAAGAAAAACTTGTTTTATAGGAATAAACTATAAAGTGATATTAGTTTGATCCCATAGAAAATATTTAGGTTTGAGATAGTGGGAGATTAAAGACACATATAATTATCTAAAGTATATTTTTGACAACTACTCTTGGATGAGAAGAGTTGATATGGGATAAATTTAGTCTACTTATAATATTTGATATGATAGACGTTTATATTTTACTGTCAAAATGTAAATTACCTTTGTTGAGATAGATTCATGTTGGACAAGCATGCATTCGGTCACTATAAGTGTTGGCCATTAAATGAGGATTTTAGCTAGTGATTAATGGTTTTACTAGTTGTCATAATTATGATATGAAGATAAATTGAATATAATATTATATGATTTAAGATATGAACTTGGATTAAAAACTTAGAGATTAATGATGAGGACTGAACAAAGATATTTCTCTTAAGTAAAGTCCATATTGGAATTGGATGAATATGAAATAATTTGATAATGTAATTAATTACCAATGATGTATTTAGTAGGATATGAACTCCTATCTAAGGGATATAAGATAGGATGTTTGGGTTATGAAAAGAACACCCAAAGGTAAGGAATAATTTGTGAATCATTTTATCGAAGCCTATCCAAAGTCTTAGTGCCAAACACTAGCTTTAATTGCAGCTAAATCTTGGTCTAACTCATTGGTAAAGATGAGAAAACTACATGATGTGCGAGAAAGCACACAATAAGAATTTAAGTTAAATTGTAAATGCCGATATTGATACACCCAATGTTTCTAAGGTGCAAAATTTGATAGAGCAAGCCTTGGAGCAACTATAGATTGACATAATTGGTCTATATAAAATACTCGATTAGCTCTAGTAATGAAAGGTGGTGTGTGATGTCATCTCTAGGTTTCTACCGGGTAGTACTGTGATGAGTCCCATGTTCATTTGACTTAGCTAGATTAGCCATAATGTTTGGTATGGGATAAACATTTGTGAGTCACAATGGGCATGTGAGATGAAGTCCAAGGTCAAGGTATTGACATGGTACTAACTGACTTCAAGTAGGGGATAATAAGTTAGTCATGGAGGTATATATACATAATTTTCTATCACACAAGTGGTAAAACAAGTCGACTAGGTTGGTAAAACAAGTCAACCAGGTAGTTGAAGGTTCAATATGACTAAGAGTGGGGAAGCATGCGTCCACCCTCTAGGTCTTATGGGCCCTAGAGGAAAATCCCTATTGTAGATAGATCCACATGGATAGAATAGAGGAATGAAACTATGGTGAATCGATTCTATAGAATGGCACCTTTATGGGATTTGACCAATCTCCTTCACTTGGGTGACTGTTTGCATTAGTCAAGAATCCCAAAAGTGGTTTGATATGCCTGTACTATTTCAAAATAATACTAATGATTTATTGGGTGAAAAAATATGTTATGAACCTAAAAGCACTCTTATGAACAAAACTGTTGTTTAAAAGAAAAAAACAATTACCTGAGGAAATGCTTGATTTATTTTTTGTGGTACAACTAGGTGAGAAGGCTTAGGTTTCTACAGTAGTCTTCAAAAGTTGATCTGAAGTGTCTTCATGGAATAGTATTTGGATAGAGTGGTAAGTGTCCTTATGGTAACCTTCTCATCCTACCAGAATGCATGGATAACTAGTCATTGCATCCGCTAGGTGTGATAGAGAAGAATACTAGTTACTAGGTTCACTTACATTTGCCTTGGAGTGTTGAATTCCATTGAAAAATGCACTCCATAATACAACAATATTTGAGGCCCAAAAGAGTGTATTAAATTGCTTCAAAATGAGAATTGAACACCACCAATGTTTTTGGCTCAAAAAAACCTTTCTGACAAGTATAAATACCTCTATGTTCAGGTATAAATGTGGCCTTCATTTGAAAAAAAATCATCTTACCTCTACATCAAGAATTAAAATTATTCCTAACATTAGAAATTATCTCCTTGAATATTTTTGGTATCTCTCTCCGACTGCCATCGCTCTTTGGTGGAATCAAAGCATTTCTCAAATTTCCCTTGTAAATGAATATTACATAGGCCTTCTCGGGATAACAATAATTTTTTTTTGGGTCAACCATTTGTCATAGGAACTCCATATTTTTCATGGGGCACATACAATTGAAAAACTGGCCCCTTCCACTTTATAAAAGATGAAATTTAAATATTGGGTGTTCTAACAAATTTTTGCCACCAAAACTTTTAACCATGTAAAGGTTCTTCACGTGGCCAAGCCCTCACTTGAGGGGCCATACATGTGTTGTGGCATATGGCCACATATACATAATTATGGCCCTTGTTCACAATAATATGCACCTTGGCTTGTGCATATAAAACAACAACAACACACTTGTTTTAATAAAAACACAAAGCTTATTCTGAGATCATATTGGGAGCTGCATCAAAAAATATGGTCGTGCATCCACTACAGGAGTTCTACTCTTTTGAGTGTGACATGGCAGTAGAAATACATGGCCTTCATTCGCATATCACTAGGTGATGTCCAAAACATAATCAATTTCCCTTCAATTCACAAGTTTAACAAGGAAATATGTGTCAGTCTCTAGTGAAGGCAAGTAGGTGATCACCAAGTTCATGTGCGTAGGAAGATTCAGGCACAGTGAGCATATGTCAAAAAATATTAGACAAGAAATTTGGCTAGTCCTTAGCCATCCCAATATTATGCTCAATAAAAACAAAACTGAGTCACACCTTAAGTCCGTGGTGGGAAAAAAATATCATCTCACAGGTAGTCAAGAAATTCTTACACCAAAAAATGTAGAAACCACCATTCGTATCTAATTTTATTTCATTATTGAATTCTTTTAGCTATGATAGGTTGGAAAATATTGGGTAAAATAGATGTTGAGATTAACAACTGAGCAAATTTATGGATGAAAGAAAAATTCAAACAAAAAAAACTAAAAACAACATTAAATATCATGCATGCAAGAACAAGAGGCCACAAAGCTTTTAACGTGGTTAGGCTATGCCTACACAAAATAGAGGGTTTTCATTTCTATTATGGTGTTGGACATTTTGATAAACATTTCACAGTTACAAATGATAACCTCTGTAAACTATTATAAATATCCTTTGTTATTGCCCACTCCCCTGCTTAATGCCACTATGCTCTGAGCAGTGCCCTAAAGGGATCATCTGCCCTGCCCTGTGATCGGCTAAATTTAAAATGTAGTTATGGTTTCTTCTCCTGATATCTTCAATACCCCCCTCAAATTTCTCAATGAACTCCAAAGCAACAGGTATAGAGAGCTGCACATTGTAGTCTTTGTTTCCACCAGGAAGACTCTATGGCCAATCCATTTCTATATTCACTAGGAAAAACCAATAATATAGAAACACAATAGGAGGAGGTCAAAATATAAGGTAGCATGGACTGCCAACCAATACATAAAAACAACAAGAGAAGGGTAAAAGAACCATTTGTGGAGATTGTTGGCATAAAAATCCACACCAATGTCTTGCATATCAATCCCCAAGTTCCCAATAGCATGAGCTCCATATACAAAGACTTGATCCACACCCTCTTCCCTGCAAATCCTGATGAGCTCATTTTCTGGTAGCACCATCGATGGCATGGAGGTTACTTGATCGAGGATCGCCACCCTATTTTTTTGGCAGCTATAAAATATTGCTCAAACAAGGTTTCCCCAGGTAAGTGTAGTCACCATCAATCATTGAAGAAAAACTATCCATACACCTGCAAATGGCACTCTAACCAATATCCAATGCAAAAACCAATTGGTATACTAGGCAGTTTGAACTGACAGTCATTAATGAGTAGCCAACTACCTATTTTGACTCCACAAACCTTAACAACCTCCCACTTGGAGTCACAAACCTGGCTACAATCCCGCAACCCCTGTGGAAGGTGTCCAATATGAACTCATTCCCTGAGTCCAACAGAAGTTGAGCAAAAGCTCAACTTCTCCCATGTTACAACCTTAGTAAGCATATCAGCAAAGTTTTGGGAAGTGTGGATCTTACCCAAATGCACCGAACCATCCTCCAATGCTGAGCGGATGAAGTGGTATCTCAACCTGATATGTTTTGTCCTTGAGTGATAGGCAGAGTTCTTAGCCAGGTGTATGGCACTCTGACTATCACTCCAAAGCTTCCCATCTCCAGGATCCTTGCCCAACTCACTCATCAATCTCTCCAGCCAGATGAACTCCTTGGCACCCTCTGTGGTGGCAATGTGCTCTGCCTCCGTAGTAGAAAGAGCAACAACTTGCTGTAACTTGGATATCCAACTCACCGATGTACCCCCAACGGTGAATATATACCCTATGGTGCTCCTCCCTCCATCCAAATCACCTGCCATATCCGAGTCCACATAGCCCTGTAGATCAACATTGGAACCTCCAAAGTGCAAACAAGTTTTAGAGGTCCCCTTCAAGTACCGAAGTATCCACTTCACTGCATGCCAATGCGATCTACCTGGATTACTCATATACCTGCTCACAACTCCCACTGCTTGAGCAATATCCGGTCTAGTGCATATCATGGCATACATCAAACTCCCAACCGCTGAAGCATATGGAACTCTCTTCATGTAATCGAGTTCCACCTGTGTCTTGGGGTAATATTTCTTTGAGAGCTTGAAGTGCTTTGCAAGAGGTTGGGCAACTGGTTTTGCATCATGCATAGAAAACCTCTTAAGCACTTTTTTGATATACCTTTCTTGTGACAACTCAAGAGTACGCAACTTCCTGTCACAAAAAATAGTCATGCCTAGGATTTGCTTGGCTGGTCCCAAATCCTTCATAGCAAATGTGTGAGACAATTTTCTTTTTAATTCTTTGATATCCTGCATGTTAGAACCCGCTACAAGCATATCATCCACATACAACAAGAGAATAAGAAAATTGCCATTTTTGGTTTGCTTGTAATATACACAATGGTCACTATGGCATCTATTAAAATTATGCTCAGCCATAAAACTGTCAAATTTAAGATACCATAGCCTTGGAGCTTGTTTCAAACCATACAAGTGATGAGCACCAGAAATGCTCATATTTTGTACATATTGCTTTGATCAATATGCGGTTGTTTAATAAGGATTGCGTAATTTTATGAATGATTATATAGATATTTGATATAATTATGCGTGTTATCTAATTTGTGTGTTTTTAGTATGTTTTGTGGAATTGCAGTTGATTTAGTTAGATTTGGAACGGTCGAGGTCCTTTTGATGGACCTGGCACTTTATTTCATCGGGGGTCAATGTAGAGAACATAGGTGCCTCCCTACAACCGAAAGGTGCCAAGGGAACAAGTGCCTCCCTGCAATCGAAAGGCACCAAACCAAAGATGAGCGCCTCCCTGTAGTCGAAAGGCACCAACTGAATGTGAGCGCCTCCCTGCAGTCGGAAGGCACCAACTAAATGCGAGCACCTCCCTACAGTCGAAAGGCGCCAACTGAATGCGAGCGCCTCCCTGCAACCGAAAGGCACCAACCAAAGACAAGTGCCTCCCTACAACCAAAAGGTGCCAACAGAAGGCAAGCACCTCCCCACAGTCAAAAGGTGCTAATAGAAGGCAAGCGCCTCCCTACAACCAGAAGGCGTCGCGATAACAAGGTACCTTCCTCATAAGGAAGGCACCACTGATTCTTTGCCTGTTGACCAAATTTGAATGACATGGACAATAGCAACTAGTGCAGTTCCAGCTCTACATCACGTAGAGCTAAATTGGAGATAGCACCAACATATCAAAATGTCTTACTGATGCCAGGCAAAGCATGAACCAAAATGAACATGTCGCCATCAAAACAAAATGCTAGACGTCGATTGCATTCGCCAGACTGTTCTAATTTAGTCTGGGAAGAATCGACTATTGTAACCACTTTTGTAACAGAAGTTCTACGGGTGTGTTATATAAACACACGTAGATAATTCTGAAATATATATAGAAATAATTCATAAAGATCCATTTAGAGTTACAGAAGATAGATTGCAATATGTTGATAAATCTATTACAGTTCCAGAAGTTCTAAAGTGCGTGTTCGATCGGGAAGAAGCTGCTGGAGCCTGGGCCCACTCCAAGCAAGTATTTCTTCCCCATTTCCTTTTTGTTTATTTATTTTAATTAGTTTATTGCTTTCATAAGAATGTTCATCAGTTTGCTAGTTCCAGTATCTGCAGTAGGTTTATTTTCAGGAATGTGTACATGATTTATTTTTGTAGATTTAATTTTGTTCTTCTTATGTAATTTATTAAGGAGTGCGGGAATGATTGACAACCATTTCAAGAACACCCCCAAAATGTAGGATTAGCATATTTACCTCCAGTGGTATTGTAGTAACCTAATTTCGACTCTTCGCAAGTTTATGAAGCTCCTTGGGTTGATAATTAAATGCATGAGCATGTGACAAAAATAAGAAACCATTCACCTTGTTTGGCCCACAACATTTTGGCACCGTTGCTGGGAAGATTCTTAATTAGATTACTTACAATACCCTAAAACCTTCCATCTGACCTTGTATGAGTTCTTCGAGAAGAAGAGGACCTGACGGTCGCTTTATAAGAACTAATCCATCAGGACCTGAGTCAGTCGAGCATTTTGGATTTGAGTTAGACTCACCCGACCTACCAGCAGTCCATTGGAGTGAGGAACCACACTTTGTGCAAAGTGCCACCTCATCCCATCAACAAGGAGATGAACAAATCATCATAAATCCCCTGTTTAATAGGACTCCTATAAAGGAAGCCCTGTTGTGGAAGGTTGTGGAGGATCAGAAGATCTCACCAGACAACCTTAGAGAATTGACTCAGAAAGTTTTAAATGATCGGAAGGCCATAAACGCTGTAGTAGAAACCACATTTCTTGAAAAAATGGCAGATAACGATGAACTCTTATCTGGATTTAGTTTCCCTATAGAGGAGGAAGTAGGAGATACCAAGATGAAAAACATATCCCCTGCTCACCTTTCGTCCTTCAAAGGACACCCGACTGAGGACCCTGACCTATTTTTATTCAAGTTTGATGTTTTGTGCAGGTCTGTGGATTACAAATCAAACATGCAGAAGTTGAAATTATTTCCTTCTACATTAGATGATGCAGCTCTATGATGGTTCATCGGTCTGGGAGACAAACACATCACCAGCTGGGACTAGATGAAGAAGCTCTTTCTAGAGCAATATCAATATTTTAGGAGAGCAAGAGACTCCAGGGAGGAGGTCCTGAGCATGACACAAAGAGAAGATGAGTCTCTCGAGGAGTATTGGGAGAGATTCATCTTTAATATTCAATGGTCCCCTCACTTGAAGTTATTTTATAAGTCCCTCAAAAGCATCTTCTTGAGGGGACTTACCAATGAATCTCTGGAGGATCTCAACATGATCTCTGGAGGTGATGTCTATCAGCATGCTATGGACGACATCTAGTAATTATGCCAGAACTACTCGAGAAGGTGAGGCAAAATCACCGCCAAAACCATGAAGGTGACTACTTCAGTCACCAAAATAGAAATAGGCAACATGTTGGAGGATTTGAAGAGTGAAATGCTCTCATCTCTAGCACTACAGATGGATACGCTGCAGTTAGAAAAGAAGAAACAAGAAAATGATGCAACATTAGACTATTTCCACCCAAAATGTAGAGGAAGGCATGCAAAGAATGCATGTCCAAAAAACAAGGTTAGAGTATGTGCATTTTGTAGGCTGAATCATAAAACTCGATTGTTCCCACAACTACCCAATAACTAGGAAATGGCTGAGAGCACGGAGGCCTACTTCATAGGCAATAGGAAGAGTTGGCCATAGCCCCCCATGGGGAATATACCAACCGAAATGCCATCATATGGGGGAGGGCCATACATGCACCAAGGACCCCCTCAACCACCTAATATGGGGTGGTGGGGACCATCACCCTAGACTAACGCACCCCCAATAGCATTTTTGAATCAGTAGCCATGGATGCCATATCCATATCCTGGGCAGCAATGGAGAGGCCACAATGCATGGAATCAGACTCCATAGAGTGCAGCGCCTGCTCACATCCAACAGAACTTACCAGCATTGCCAGCAGCGAGACCTGCATAGCTACTAGCACAACCGATAGCAAACCCGAACAACAGAGTAAATCAGCCAACATACAATGTAGAAGGTGAGATGTATCATATGTACAATATTCAGCTTAGATCAGGTAGGCAGCTAGGAGTAGAGACACCCCCTCTAGTAGAAGAGGAGGAAGAGATAGTAGAGACACCTCCACTAGTAGAGGAGGAAGAATAAATAGAGGAGACACCTCTGGTAGATGAGGGAAAAGCACTTGAGAGAGTGAAGGCTCCATTTCCTAGCCGGTTGCAGGAATAAAAAAAAACAACACAGCCAAAATTTGACATCTTGTCAAGCTTGAAGAATCTCATGATGCCAAACTCATTATTTCAAGCAATTCGAGATGTCCCCATTTACACCAAGGCAATCATAGAAATGTGTCTAAGGATACCGGGATGAAAAGCTACCCAGACTATCAACGTCGTGGGTAAACTGGCAGATCTAATGATGGGTAGAACACATCATCCGAAGTATGCAGATCCAGGCAGCCCAGTACTGACCATAAAAATTGGAGGACATTCCCTGTCCAACATATTGGTTGACCTCGGGGCAGCCATCAACGTGATGCCTCAAGAGACCATGCAGATTTTGTAGCTCACGAACCTTAAGCCAACCATGACAGTGCTGTAGTTAGCCGATCGATCAACCGTGTCGCCTGAAGGGATGCTGTAAGATGTGATCATAACAGTCAGTGCATGGGAATATCCAGCCGATTTTTTAGTTTTACAAACCAAGACTAGGCTGGGCGGTTACCCGCTCATTTTGGGGAGGCCATGGTTGGCAACAGCTGACACTTACATCAGCTACCGGGATGGGCTAATGACCATCTCCAATGGGCAAAACATCAAAAGGCTGACCATTTCACCACCAGCTCAGTCTATGAACTCGGAAAAAGAACCCAGGATCATCGAGCATGGAACTACGAAGTTGTCCATAATCCAGTCAATGATGACCTTGGAGGAGGTGGTAGAAGAGGACGAGGATGGTGCTATCATGGAGTTTATCCATGGAGAATCGTCCACCCCCACACCTGGATCGTCGTTGACTGGCACCCAAGATTAGCACATCCGACAAATACACGTTGGGCCAAGGAGGATATTAAATGTCAACAGTAGGTTGACGCCCACATAGCTAGAAAATTTGGAAGAGCTTCTGGTAAAACACTAGCAAGCATTTGCATGGGACTACGTAGATATGCACGACATTAGCCCAAAAATATGTACCCATCAGATTTATTTAGATGACCAGGCAACTCCTAGTCGGTAGCCACAGAGAAGGATGAACCCAGCAATGAAAGACATTGTCAGAGAAGAACTGCACAAATTTCTGGCTACCGAACTCATATATCCAATTTTTGATAGTGAATGGGTATCACCATTAGTGGTGGTCCCCAAAAAGAATGAGAAATGGCAGATCTACGTGGACTACCGGACGTTGAACAAGATGACTAAGAAAGACTAGTTCCCGCTCCTGTTCATCGATCAAGTCTTGGACACACTCTCAGGAAGAAAATACTTCTCCTTTCTAGACGGTTTCAGTGGTTACAACCAAATTCAGATAGGGGAAGAAGATCAAGATAAAACAATGTTCACCTATCCATGGGGAACGTTTGCCTATAAGGTATTGCCTTTTGGACTATGCAACGCACCGGCCACCTTTCAAAGGGCGGTGCTTAGCATATTCTCTAATATGATAGGAGACGGGGTGGAAGTATACATGGACGACTTCACCACCTATGGAGAAACCTTCGAGGAGGCAATGACAAATCTAGAAAGAGTGCTCGATAGGAGCAAGGAAAATCATTTGTCCTTAAGTAATGAAAAATATTTTATGATGATGCAGGAAGGCATCGTGTTGGGACACCACCTCTCTGCGGAAGGAATAAAAGTAGACAATAGGAAGATCGAGGTCATCAGAGACCTACCTAGCCCCAGAATGCAGAAGGAGGTAAGAAGTTTCCTTGGATCAATCGGGTACTACCGGCGATTTATCGCCAAATTTAGTAAGATTGCCAAACCACTACACACCCTACTTTCTAAGGACGTAGAGTTCAATTGGATGGGAGATTGCAAAGAAGCATTCCAATTGCTGAAAGAAAAATTGATATCTACACCGGTCTTGAGAGGACCGAATTGGGCCATATCGTTCCATATTTACTGCGATGCATCTAACGGTGTGATCGAAGCAGTCCTCGAGCAAAAAGACGATGAAGAATTTTATGCCATCTATTATGTAAGTAAAAACTTGGCGAGAGCAGAGCTCAACTATACAATGACAAAAAAATAATTCCTCATAGTTGTCCATGCAATAAATAAATTTTGCCACTATATAACCGGATACAAGGTCTTCGTCCATACGGACGACACGACTATCAGGTATCTGATGAGCAAGCCGGCCATTGGTGGCAGAATTATTAGATGGCTATTGCTATTACAAGAATTCGACATCACTATAGTCGATAATCCAAGCAAGGACAACGTCGTGGCGGATTTTCTATCTAGATTGATACCAGTAGATCATCAAGCAGTGGAAGATCAGTTTTTGGATGAACATCTGTTTGCTATTAGTAAACAAACCCTATGGTATGCAGACATAACCAATTACTTGGCCACCGGAAGGACCTCACATGCTCTCTCCTACCGAGAAAAGTAGGCGATCATAGAGAAGAGCACATCATTCCTTTGGATGGATGGTCTCCTATTTAAAATAGGACGAGACCAAATTATAAGAAGATGCATAACAGAACAGGAGTTTTCAGAAGTGCTCAAGGCATGTCACGATGAGCCATGCAGAGAACACTTTGCAGGGAAATGAACTGCCTACAAAATCATGTAGGTTGGGTATTTTTGGCCCACTCTTTTCAAGGATGCAGTAGCGTATACCAGCAAGTGTGACGAGTTCCAGAGGATGGGTAGACCAACTCACCAAGATGAAATGCCCCTGCAACCCTAGGTACACCTGGAACCTTTTGATAAATGGGGCATGGACTTCATGGGACCATTTAATCCACCTTTGATGGGAAGGAGGTTTATTCTGTTCTGCACGGATTACGTCACCAAATGGGTGGAAGTGCAGGCATTAAGGGACTCAAAGGAAAGAACTATCACCAATTTCTTATTTGCCCACATTTTCACACGATTTGGGGTTCCTCGGGAGATAACAACAGACCATGGGCCCCAATTCACCTCCAAATTGATTGAGGAGCTGATGGAGCAGTATAGATTTCGATACAATAAAACCACGCCCTACCATCCGCAGGCGAATGGGCAAGTAGAAGTGACAAACAGGGAGATAGAAAACATCCTGACCAAAACCGTGCAACAACACAAGAAATATTGGGCCACACGGTTTTCAGAGGCAGTTTGGGCATACAACACCACATGGAAATCCACCATAGGATGCACACCTTTCCAACTGGTCTATGGAAAAAATGTGATGATGCCCATTGAGTTCAAAATAAAAACTCTGACGATGACTTCAAAATTAAATTTGAGCTTGGATAAAGCTCAAAAATAGAGGATTCACTAGCTAGATCAGCTGGACAAAATCCGACTGGATGCTTTGTAGAGGACAGAGATTATACAGAAGCAAAGAAAGAAGTGGCATGATAACCACATCAAGCTGAAGAAGTTCTAGGTAGGGGAATGGGTACTGTTGTATGATTCCTAGTTCCAGGAAAGGAAGGGCAAACTTATGCAGAGGTGGATGGGGCCGTATGAGGTGGCAGAGCTCATTAGGAATGGGGTGGTGCATGTTAATACAATTACCGATAGCAACACCATGTTCACAGTCAATGGCCACCGACTACGCCCCTATAATACGTCCAAAACGTTACAGGTGGAATCCAGAGTAGGTGTGGGGGAGACCCCATCTTGCTAGCTTTGGACCGAACTATCACAGGTGAAATGGTGGGCATGAAAGCGCTCACCCAAAATTTTTTAGTTAATATAGTTTTTTTTGTAATGTGTTTTTGCAGGGACAATGCCTGCATGCAAGCTATAGGCATCCTAATCCAGGGCCTAACAGACACGAAACGTGTCTAACAACCTTTATTTTCCATTCTTTTTTGGTTGCATTTTGTAGGTGGAGGACCTGATAGCACGAGGGATAGGTATCTGGGCAACCAGGCCTGATTCGGCTCAGCATGAAAAAAACTGGGGAGGCTTGATCACCCTTTTTCCAATCAAATTGCCATCCATAAGAAGGCGCCTTACTACTTCCAGAAGGCACAAAATCTAGAAGAAGGCGCCTTACTACTTCCAAAAGGCACCAAGTCTAGAAGAAGGCACCAAGTCCAGAAGAAGGCGCCTTACTACACCCGAAAGGCGCCCATCCAGAAGGTGCCTTACTACTTTCAGAAGGTGCCAAGTCCAGAAGAAGGTGCCTTACTACACCCGAAAGGCACCCATCCAGAAGAAGGCACCTTACTGCATCCGAAAGGCACCAAATCGAAAGACAGTGCCTTCCATCCATTCAAAAGTTCTAAAAAAAAAATACATATGTAGGTGCCTTCCATGGTAGGAAGGCACCAAGACGTAAAAAAAAAAAAAACCAGCCGAATACGCCTTCCAACATCAAGAAGGCGCATTCATCCAGTCGAGACGCCTTCCAACATCAGGAAGGCGCATTCATCCAGTCAAATACACCTTCCAACATTAGGAAGGCACATTCATCAAGACGAACACCTTCCAACATTGGGAAGGCACGAACCAGAAGGAGGCACCTCCCACATTGGGAAGACGCATATAGGCAAAAGTGCCTCCCACCAATCAGAGCACCGACAACATCGGGAAGGTGCTACAAGGACACCATCCACATGGGAAAGGTACCAAAGAATGCCTCCCGCATGCAACATTTGCATCTATCGGATGCCTCGAGCGGAACGAAGCATCGCACGAATGAGCAGCATCAAAGGACCATACCCCTCCCTCATGTCACAAGTCAGCAAATCAGTGGCTACCACGACGACTGGAATGACGAATCAGGTACGCGCATACTAAATCAAATCGTTTATATGATTATTTATAAATACGTAGTACCAAAAAAATATCGTCGTCATAGAGATCGTATCCCCCCATAGCCGAAATCGTGTGCCAATGATAGGGCGCCTTCCATAACTGCTAGGGTTAGGCATATTTTCTATAAAAAGGTGCCTTCCTGAATAAGGAAGGACAAAAAATATATATATACAGTATTAGAAGGTGCCAATGGGAGGAAGGTCCAAGAACCACGCGATCAAGAAGAATGAACCCAGTGATACTGATGGGATCATAGGGGCAGTGAAGACCCAATTCAAAGCCGAGGGGTGGCTTGAATACTGCACCCTAGTCAGTCAGGGCCAGGACGTGGAGGTAGCTAGAGAATTCATCGCCTCTTTGAGGGGCGATGCGGCCCAAGTACGAGGGGTGGAAATTCCAGTCACCCCTAAGTTCATCTCACAGGCAACTGGATTGCCTCTCACGGGGGAATGTACATACAAGGGTGGAGTGTTAAAACTATACACCGAAATACTGCTACTAGGAGGAAATGTACAGATAGACAAGGAGGGGTTACTCAAAAATAGTCTCCCCATGAATATGCAGAAGATGTTCGAGCAGATTGCTCGATTTTTCACATGCACAGGAAAGTATACCCATCTGCACATTAATCATGTGCACTTCCTCAATCACCTAGTGCATGGGAGGAAATTAAACATACCTTTCTACCTAGTGAATGCTCTAAAAGATGAAGCGACTCGGTACCAAAAAGGGGCACCGTTCGCCTTAGCCCACCATGGGCTGATATCGGCATTGGTCCGCCATGCAGAAGCACAAGGACAAAATCATGATGTAGATGGAGATGGCAGCCGAATAGAGCAACACAATGTGATTGCCAAATTAGGGCAAGACAAAGTGTCCCATGCAGAGGAGATAACAAACATTGGGCAATTGGTGTTGCCCTATTTTCCAGGAGGAGCAGAGCAGACACCGGTGCCCAAAGACATAGAGGACATAGGGCATTCTCCAATGCTCGAATATGAGGAGGAAGGAGCGCCACTCGTTGGTGGTGAGGATGAGCCAATCCCCAGGAGGAAATGTCTGTGATGATTCCTCTCGATAGAGGAAGGACAAAGTGACCCGGAGATAGACGTTGCCACCCAAACCCTCCAAGAATTAACAAATCGAAGCCCACAGAATGAACTTTTGGGAGTAACGACCAGATCGATGCGGCCTTGGAGGAGGCACTCGAATGGTAAACCGATTACTGGATGGCACAACAGATTCTAGAAGATTGCCAGAACCAGCATAAAAGAGAATTGGAGGAAAGGGATAGATGAATCGCTCAGCTCGAGCAACTGGTCTGGCAGTTATAGGAGGAAAATCAAATACTTCAGGATAGAGGAACAACAAGACAGGAGGCATCCACTTAGACTGATTGGGTAGAAGAAGTGCCGATGAACTCTCCCACATTCGCCGAATGAGTATTCTCTTCGGGGGAGATTCGATCGGATGCCCAATAGAGCAGCCCAGAGGCAGGGGAGGATTCCTCTATTTTCAGGGGTGAAAAGGAAAGAAGTCCTACAATGCCCCCTGTCATTGTCCTGAGTGACATAGAGCAAGACGAAGGTCTCTAGCAACAGATAAGACCAGAGGATAAGGAGGACCTCCCCAGGCCTGAAGAAGGAGAAGAGCCTAAGGGGTCGACACCAGGTAGACAGGATAACGAAGGATCACCCCCGGAGATAGCAGCATAGCCGATCCTTCGGAGTAAAGAGAAGTCCCCAAAGGAGAAATAAGAGATCCTGGTCGGAGCTGCAACATTTCCTGCAGAGGCCAAGGCAAAGAGGCCCAGGACGGCTCGACAGAAGGTGAAAGTGACCTTCGTCGAGTCATAGGAGGACGAATGGGACATGTAGCTGTTCGTAGAAAGGCAAAAATATTTTGAGCAGTTGCGCAATGAAATGAAAGCATCCAAGGAGGCCAGGAAGGCATCCTCGAGGGTAAAAGGAGATTCTGGCATCTACGTTAATCCGACAGAAGACAACCAATTTTGGGACATCTATGTTTCATCCCGAGGGCGGCCTTCCAAGATGAGGAGGTACTTGGAATGGTGGGGAGTATATGGCCCACAATTGGAGGCCACTACAATTATAAAGGAGAATGCAGGGCTTACCCCTAAAGTGGTTGGATTATACAAGGCCCAAGTAGTGCCTTCCAGAGGGGATAACTTAGATATCCCTCTGGCAGTGGTTAGACCTCCAGACGCCGACCTCTGGAAAGCTATCGAAGCTGCATTTCAATTAGCAGGAACAACGCTGGCTAGACCACCACCAGTAGTGACCAGAACAAGAAGAGGACAATTGACAGCCACAGTTTCCCATAGGCAAAGGCGAACCACACCTTCAAATGCCGACACGAAAAGACAGACTCGGGCCTCAGGGGCAGCAGAATCCTCCAAGAGATGGCGAAAATGAAAATTCAGATGGATACCTGTAGCTTGGATGCCACGAGGGCATGGCATATGTTAGGCATGGGGGGATGATGAGCACCATAAATGCTCATATTTTGTACATATTTCTTTGATCAATATGCGGTTGTATAATAAGGATTGCGTACTTTTATGAATGATTATATAGATATTTGATATAATTATGCATGTTATATAATTTGTGTGTTTTTAGTATGTTTTGTGGAATTGTAGTTGATTTAGTTATATTTGGAATGGTCGAGGTCCTTTTGATGGACCTGGCACTTTATTTCATCGGGGGTCAATGTAGAGAACATAGGTGCCTCCCTGCAACCGAAAGGCACCAAGGGAACAAGCACCTCCCTACAATCGGAAGGTGCCAAACCAAAGACAAGCACCTCCCTATAGTCGAAAGGTGCCAACTGAATGCGAGCGCCTCCCTACAGTCAAAAGGCACCAACTGAATGCGAGCGCCTCCCTACAGTCAAAATGCGCCAACTGAATGTGAGCGCCTCCCTGCAACCGAAAGGCACCAACCAAAGATAAGCACCTCCCTGCAACCGAAATGTGCCAACAGAAGGCAAGTGCCTCCCCACAGCCGAAAGGCACTAATAGAAGGTAAGCACCTCCCTACAACCAGAAGGAACCATGATAACAAGGTACCTTCCTCATAAGGAAGGTGCCACTGATTCTTTGCCTATTGACCAGATTTGAACGACATGGACGACAGTGGCTGGTGCAGTTCCAGATCTGCATCACGCAAATCTAAATTGGAGATAGCACCAACATATAAAAACGTCTTACTGATGCCAGGCAAAGCACAAATTGAAACGAACATGCCGCCATCAAAATAGAATGCCAGACATTGATTGCATTTGCCAAACTATTCTAATTTAGTCTGGGAAGAATCGACTGTTGTAACCACTTCTGTAACAGAAGTTCTACGGGTGTGTTATATAAACACACATAGATCGTTCTAAAATATATATAGAAATAATTAATAAATATCCATTTAGAGTTACAGAAGATAGATTGTAATACGTTGATAAATCTATTACAGTTCCAGAAGTTCTAAAGCGCGTGTTCGATCGGGAAGAAGCTGCTGGAGCCTGGGCCCACTCCAAGCCAGTATTTCTTCCCCATTTCCTTTTCGTTTATTTATTTTAATTAGTTTATTGCTTTCATAAGAATGTTCATCAGTTTGTTAGTTCCAGTATTTGCAGTAGGTTTATTTTCAGGAATGTGTACATGATTTATTTCTGTAGATTTAATTATGTTCTTCTTATGTAATTTATTGAGGAGTGCGAGAATGATTGACAACCATTTCAAGAACACCCCCCAAACGTAGGATTAGCAGATTTAGCTCCAGTGGTATTGTAGTAACATAATTATGACTCTTCGCAAGTTTACGAAGCTCCTTAGGTTGATAATTAAATGCACGGGCATGTGACAAAAATAGGAAACCATTCACCTTGTTTGGCCTGCAACAACAAGCTCTTCTTAAGTTTGCACACAAGACTCTTCTTACCTTTTACCTCAAACCCCTCCGGTTGGTGCATGTAGATCTCCTCCTCCAAGTCCCCATGAAGGAAAGCGGTCTTGACATCTAATTGCTCTAGATGAAGATTTTCTACAACCACTATGCTAAGAATGGCACGTATAGAAGTCATTTTCACAACCGGGGAGAAGATGTCTTCATAATCAATACCTTTGCATTGTGCAAACCCCTTTACCACAAGTCTAGCCTTGTACCTCTTGTGACCATCAATCTCATCTTTGACTCTATACACCCATTTACAATGCAAAGCTCTCTTGCCTTTGGGAAGTTCAACCAAATCCCAAGTTTGGTTATGAGTTAAGGAGTCCATCTCCTCTTTCATAGCAAGCTCCCACTTGCTCCTAGTTTCCAATTGCAAAGCCTCATGAAGACATTCGGGCTCACCTACATCAGTGTATAGAATGTAATGCAAAGAAGGAGAATACTTATTTGGTGCTCTTCTTACCCGAGTAGATCTCCAACCTTCCGGTATTAGTGGTGGTGGGGGTGTTTGAGGTGTTTCATTCTCAACTTGCTCATTCGTTTGGTCACCATGCTCTTCAACATGTGCACCATGATCATGAGCATGTACATTAGGTTGCACTTTAGTACCATGCTCAAGAGAATCATCCAACTCTACATAATCAGGCTGATTTTCTTTTTCTTGCACATGCCTATCCTTGTACAACCTATTTTCATTGAAAATCACATCCCTACTTCTTATGATTTTTTGGCCAACATTATCCCATAGTCTATACCCCAAACCATCAACACCATAACCAAGAAAATAGCATTTCTTAGATTTTGCATCAAGTTTCTTTCTGTTTTCTTTATCAATGTGTACATAAGCTTCACATCCAAACACTTTAAGAAAAGAGTAGTTGATAGGTTTACCTGACCATGCCTCCTCTGGAATGCCACCATCCAAGGCTGTAGAAGGTCCTCTATTGATCAAATATACAGCTGTATCTACTGCATTTGCCCAAGTAAATAATGGCAGCCCTGCATGCAATCTCATAGCTCTAGCTCGCTCCATTATTGTCCTGTTCATCCTTTCTGAGACTCCATTTTCTTGTGGTGTCCTAGGAGTAACTTTTATCCTTCTTATTCCATTCCTTGCACAATAATCATCAAACTCATTGCTGCAATATTCACCACCATTGTCGGATTTAAGGCATTTCAACTTCTTGTCGGTTTCATTTTCCACTAATGCTTTCCATTTTTTGAAAATGTCAAAAACATCAGATTTGTTTGCCATAGTATAAACCCAAGTTTTCCTTGTAGCATCATCTATGAAGGTAACATAAAACTTGGAGCCACCAAGAGACATTACCTGTGAGGGACCCCACACATCAGAATGAACGAGCTCAAGCTTCTCCTTTTTCTTCTCTCCTCCAACCTTCAAGAATCTAACTCTCTTTTGCTTTCCATAAACGCAGCCTTCACAAAAGCCCAAATTCACATCCTTAAGCTTTGGCAAAAGCTTCCTTGAGTGAAGAATTTGCATTCCTTTTTCACTCATGTGACCCAACCGCAAGTGCCAAGTCTTTGCATCCTCATGTGCAACATAATCCATTGTGCAATTTAATTGGTTGGAAAGCAAGTACAAAGTTCCAACCATTTTTCCCTTTGCAATAACCATGGATCCCTTTGTCACTTTCCATGTATGGTCACCAAAAGATGTGGTATAACCTTCATTGTCAAGAACACTAATAGAAAGAAGATTTCTCTTAAGTTTGGGAATATGTCTAACATTGTTAAGCTCCCATTTTGTTCCATTTGGCAATTTGATCATTACCTTGCCCATGCCAACAATGTCACATGGGTGATCATCACCCAATAAAACCTGTCCATAGCTGCCTTGAACATAATCACAAAAATACTCCCTATGGCAAGTAGCATGATAAGAAGCACCAGAGTCAACAACCCAATCATCATCACTCTTACAAGCGGAAAGTATCAAAGCATCTTGCAAAATATCACCTGCAATGTTAGCTTCCTGAGTTTCAGTTTTGTTGTTATTAGTCTTGCCTTCCTTCTTTCTTTCCCAGCAGTTCTTCTTGTAATGCCCAGTCTTCCCACAATGCCAGCACTCAACTTTACCTTTACCTTTGCTCTTTGATCTACCCCTTGATTTGCTTCTAGTTTGACTCTTGCCTCTTTCTTTCTTCCTACCTCTGTTTTCAGTAGTTAATGCAGCCCCTGAAGATGAAGACTCTCCTGAGGATTTCCTCCTCATGTCCTCACTAAGAATAGTGCTAACAACATCTTCAAATACTAGGTGTCCTGAACTAGGTACAAAATTACTCACAACCATAACAACATTATTCCAACTATCTAGCAATGAACAAAGAAATAATAGAGCTCGAATTTCATCCTCAAATTCAATTCCTACTGATAACAATTGACCAATAGAAGCATTAAACTCATTCAAATGATCCTGGATAGATGAACCTTCAACCAATTTCATATTAAAGAGCTTTTTCATGAGAAATACCTTGTTTGTTGTAGAGGGTTTCTCATATAATTTAGCCAGGGCATCCATAACTCCTTTGGTGGTGTTTTGAGATGAAACATTGTGTGCAACTGAATCAGCAAGACTCAGCCTAACAATTCCCAAGGCTCTCCTATCAAGCAATTCCTAATTTTCATCATACATATCATCTGGCTGCCCTTTTTCTTTGCCCTTGAGTGCTAGATACAAATCTTCCTTCTGGTAAAGATAATCTTCAATCCTTTGTTTCCATAGACCAAAATTTTGCCCAGCAAATTTTTCTACTTTGAACTTTGATTCTCCAGCCATTGCTCCCACTCAATGAGAGATCTCTCTTAGAGTGTATCCAAGAATAACTGGCTCTGATACCAGTTGTTGAGATTAACAGCTGAGCAAATTTATGGATGAAAGAAAAATTAAAAAAAAAACAAAAAAAACATTAAATATCATGCATGCAAGAACAAGAGGGCACAAAGCATTTAACGTGGTTCGACTATGCCTACTCCACAAAATAGAGGGTTTCCATTTCTATTATGGTGCTGGACATTTTGACAAAAAAATTACAGTTACAGATGACAACATCTATATATTGTTATAAATCTCCTATGTTACTACCCACTCCCCTACTTAACGCCACTATGCTCTGAGGAGTGCCCTAAAGGGATTAGTTGCCCTGCCTTATGATCGACTATATTTAAAACACAGTTATGGTTCCTTCTCTTGATACCTTCAATACCCTCCACAAATTGCTCAATGAACTCCAAAGCATCACAGAGAGCTGCGCACTGTAGTCCCTGTTCCCACCTAGGTAGACTCTATGGCCAATCCATTCCCATATTCACTAGAAACAACTAGAAATACAAAAACACAATAGGAGGAGGGCCAAAGATAAGGTAGAATAGACCATCTTCCAATACATAAAAACAACAAGAGAAGGCCAAAAGAACCATTTGTGGATATTACTGGCATAAAAATAAGTACCGATGTCTTCCCAATAGCAAGAGCTCCATCTACAAAGACCTGATCCACACCCTATTCCCTACAGATCTTGATGAGTTCCTTTTCTAGAAGTACCATCGATGGTAAGGAGGTTACTTGATCGAGGACCACCACCCTATTTTTATTGACAACTACAAAATACCGCTCAAACAAGGTTTCCCCAGGTAAGTGTAGTCACCATCAGTCATTAAAGAAAAATTTTCCATACACCTGCAAATGGCACTCCGGCCAATCTCCAATGCAGCAGCCAATTGGCAGACCAGGCAGTTTGAACTAACAGTCATTAATGAGCAGTCAGCTACCTATTTTGATTCCACAAAACCTAACAATAGAGTGAGATACATTGATTCATAGGTTGTTTACTGATGTTTTTGTGATGTTAGAGTTGGACTAAAACTAATCCTTATGAGGATGAAAAAACTACTGGTGGTCATGGGAGAAGGATATAGCAAGTTGAACCACACTCCAAACTATCTTAGGATATTTCATCACTATATTGGCCATGTTTTCCTTTGGTATGATTTTTGCATCTACCCATACTTCTACACAAATTCAAAAAACTACACAGGGAAGTGCAATGAAGTTCTCTATCTTGCACTAGATGAGAATGGTTGTGACCGTGGCTTGATTTGTGTGTTAAATGGAAATCCAAATGTTCAAATTAATCCATTGCACTACTATGTTAAAATGCAGAGGGAACTGGAGGGATTTCATAGCTAGAGAGTGATATCAAATGGTGAACATTTTGTTGCACCAATGTTTCTATGCAACCATGAATTTCATGAAAACATTTTTTACTAGCAAGTTGCGATCAAAATGACTGATCGATCACATGGGTGGGGGCAACACATGAATTTTTTGGAGGGGTGTGTTTGATACATCATGACATGATTAGAATAGTTAGTAGCCTCATGAAAAATAGTGAATTGATTAGAAAAACATAATTTCACAATGTCAATCGAAGATAGAATCTTCTCCTTCGGATCTATGGTAGTGCGGGGAAGAAAACTACAACATGGAAGAGCTTCATCAACTTTTTGTATGTTTCTAATTCTACCATGTTGTGATGTTCAAGAGCTTGATGGGAATTTAGTTAGCTCACTTGTAAATACATCCATGTCACTTTTGTGTTTGAATCTCGCCAATGAGACCCACGTTTGAATCTCATTGTCTATCAACTATAATCTATTAAATGCTTTGAGCTGTGCAAATGAAAAATAAATATTTTTTTTGGAGTTGATTGCTTCCAGTTGCTGGTCAGAGACTCAACATAAGCTATGAAAGAGGTGGCCACTTAGCTGTAATGCATCTTGTGTGACTAAAATAAATAATTTGGGCTGTAGGGAGTTCACCATGTTGTCACACTACAATCTTCAAATTAGAGTACATCAGGAACCTCCATCGCTGCTCCGTGAAGGATTCCAAAGAGTTATATTCACGTAAAATTAGAATGTTTATCCTATCAAATATAATAATCAATTAACCATGCAAAGATATTTCAAGCCTAAACATGATTTCCAATGAAATATCAAATATTTTATAGGATTTATGGGATTTCAAGTCTTTATTATCACACCCTGACTAGGGTTTTATAGCCATGCTTCAAAGATGAATTAATATGAGGGATACATAATATCATCTACCTTGAGTACAATACTCATTCGTATAAGAAACTATACCATTGTTCTCCATCACCATGAGTTGCAGGTCTTGGAGGGATACAATGAGGTCATAGGGACGATGGTGATGATAGGGACGATATGGGTCAAGTCAACCAGCAACCAACCAGTTGTACCCACACAAAAAACTACAAAGAGTATTTCTACCCTACACTATCATTGGGATTTTCCTCGAGTTGCACCGATCAATTGAGGGACATACAAACCCTCATATTTGACATAATTGTGTGGTATGATGTCTTCACCAATAAATTCCCTAGTAGACCCCCTCGAATCTCTATAAAATAAGAATTTTAAAGATTTATTTTTAAGAATCATCCCTACCAAAATAAATTTCAATGGGGAATTGGATCCCTTCCATGAGCTACAAGAGATTATTTGTTGGATTTTTCCTCACACAGGATTTTAAGGAACTCTTGATGTTGAATTTAAAAAAATTAGACCCTTTTAAAAAATATAGATTAGATTCATGGCTCCAAACTTGAAGCTTTAGGGGTAGCCATGAAATCCTCTCAATTGCTTTTTGGTTTCTAATCCACAAAAATGGAGAGCATACTCCCTAAGTTTTTGGATAAGGATCAATTGAATGTGCACCACCAATGGAGGAAGGGGAAGAGGGGGGAGGGGGAGAATTGGCAAAGAGGTAATTATCCCCTCAAACCAATAGGGCAGGAAAACCTACTATGATACCAAATTTTGGGACTCAAGGAGATGAGATTGTATTACACATAAAAACTACAATATATAGGTATATGCCTATATAAAAACATGACAAGTTTCAATGACACATGGAAAGGATAAATAAGGGGTAAAATACACATTAACTTTAGCATTCCCCCTTAATGTGTACTTTCCAAAAAATGGTAAGTCAACATTAGAGATAGTACCTACTCACTGCATAGTAATGATCACACTCTACTACCCACAATGATATGATATATATCTTGTTGTTGTTGTATGTACATTATGGGCCCTATATATAAGTAGATAGGTTGCTTGGCCCTTAATCTTCCTAACTCAAGTGGAATCCTTCTACATTTACATCATTGTACATTGACACTTGTGCTTTTATTACTTCTTCCTCAAGTAACATAAGATAAACTCATATTCTAACAATGTACCCAAGGTGGTACATTGACATGTACCTAAATAATATAATATAATCTAACATTATCATCTTTCTAAGTCAAAACCACATCGTAGCTATCTTCAAACCCATATACATTTAATATGATGTCTCTATTGAAATTTGAGTTGACCAAAATTATGGCTTGCTTAATCTATTCAAAGGATTTTTTCTTTTTGAGGTCCATGTAAATACCACATTCTTATTCAATATTTTTGTCATATGTTTGACTATTTATGCAAACCTCTATTTTGATACAACATATCCTAGTAGTTTTCTCTCATGCACAATGAATATTGATTTATTGGGATTCAATGATATTCCAAACTCATGAGATTTCTATAAAACCTTATCTAGATGATCTAGATGCTTTTGCTAATCGTGGAAAAACATTTCATGTCATCTATGTAAATGAAGATTATTTTATTCACCAACTCACCAAAAGCAAAGTCTTTTTATCATTGGAAGGTTACTCTAGCATTAGATAAACCAAATGTCATCCTTTGATATGCAAATATATCCCATTTGGTGGTGAGGGTCATCTTGTGCTAATATTTGTCTTTTACCCATATCTAATTATACCCTAAAAAACCATCAAGGAGCAAAACCATATATGTGCTAATATTTATCTTTTACCCATATGCCATTCATGAAGAACACAAACTTATAGTAAGAGGGGGGTGAAAAATATAAGTCCAACTTTTACTTTTCTTTTCAAATGATAACAATAATAATATCAACATAGTAAAATAAACAATGTACAAATCATTACACACATGAGATACACAGATTTAACATGGTTCACCCAATGTGGGCTACGTCCACAGAGAATAATCTTTCTTCTAAATTTTATCAACAAATCTCTTGGAAACCAATTCCCTATTACATTGTTTATAGACATCTATCCAAAGGAGATATCAATCCCCTATGCTTAAGTTCGTGGACCTCTATCCATAGGAGAATTCTATCCTCTTAATTCTGGTTCATGGAACTCTATCCACAAGAGATCTTAGTCCCCACTGCTCTATATGGTGAACCTCTATCCATAGAAGACCTCTATCACTATCTCACCACTCTGATTACCTCCAAATATTGCTCTCAACACTATCTCAAATTTACACCAAACCTTGTCACAAGGCTAGCATAGGTATGCTCCAACTTTGCTCATAAATATATGCCTCAAATCTGCACCAAATATTTTTATAAGGCTAGCACAAATATGCTCCAACTCTTCTCATAAATATCTACCTCAAATCTGCACCAAACCTCGTTACAACGCTAGCATAAATTTTCTCAAACTCTGCTCACAAATCCCTACCTCAAATCTGCACCAACCTCATTACAAGGCTAGCACAAATCTGCTCCAATTATGCTCACTATCTCTGCCCAAACTTGCACACATTACATGCACAAATCTATTCCAATCATGCTCTCTATATCTACCCAAACTTGCACACATTACATGCACAAATCTTCTTCAACACATGCTCAAAATCTGCTCTAATACTTGCTCAAAAATTGCTCTAACACACACTCAAAACAACTCACATAAAATGCTCAAAATTGCTCATTAATACTCAAATCCAATGCACAAATTTCTTCACAAAACTGCCCTATGTTCCTTGCAAATTTTCTCTCAAAGATCAAACACAATGATGCACAAATAGTTCTCAAACTAGCACAATTGTTTCCATTTTCTTTCAACAATGGAAGCACAACTTGTTCACAAACTCTATCCCAAAGGGTTCAATCTCTTTTAACAAGGAAGCACAAATAGTTCTCAAATTCTATCACAAATGTGGTTCCAATTTCATTCATAAAATGAAGCACAATCCTCTCACATATATTTCCAACAATGCACACTAATCAACCCTTTTATCTCCACCTTAAAACATTTCCTCAAAGCACAACCACCTAAAGAAAAAGTTAAACCACCATACCTTTTAACTTGCTTTGATGAGGATGTGCTCTCAAAACTTATCTCAAAATATTCTGTCCTTTTTTATGCCACTTCAAGAGTTAGTTATCATAACACTTTTTTGCATGAAAATCTTTCAAAAAATACACATAAAAATAAGATTATATAACTCCCCTTTTTATTGTCACAAAGCTTTGACAATAATCAAACCCTTTTAATTTTTCATTTCATCAAAATACAACCAACAATTTAAACCATGGTCACACCTTATCACTCCTACTGAAACAACAATTTCATTTTCTAAACAGTCCACAAAATCTTCCTTAATATTCACAAAGCGATTTTATGATGTGCATCATTATTTCAGTGTTCAATAATAAAACCATTTGCCCATACCTTAAAAAAGTATTTTGCTGCATGGAGAGAGTTAAACTTGTGACGTCTAGATTCCAAACATACTCAGGAACCACTTTGGCCAACCCTCTGGATAGAGCTTTATACTGTGCACTGATTTTTGAACCACTTCGACCCACGTCAAACACCTTTTGATGTCTAACGCTCACACTGTAATTTTGGTGGACAATCAATCACACATGAGCCCACACGGTCATCGAGGAGTCTTTATTTGTTGCACAATTATCAAAGTCCTCCTTCTTCTGAACAACGCAATTCATGGATTTTATCACTCTTGTCATTCAATAAAACTCAGCTCCTATCGCCCTTCATTCAACCTTATTGATATTGGCTTATTTTAGATTTTATCTCTACCCTTATACGATTGAGCTTTCAATGAATGCTAGACTCTCTTATCAACAGCGAACGAATGGTAATTTCTCAAGGAAGGATAACTACTGCATCTCGAAGGTCACAAAAATGACATCTGCTTGTGCACTCTCATAATCCTGCAAAATTCATTGTGTCAAGATCGCTGCCGTCCGCATTCATATTCTACAATTCTCATCACATTGGGATACTACCGTTCGCACTAAAATGGGCATAATATTGCAGAGATATTCAATTCAACAAGGAATCTCATTGTCTGTTCGTTCATATCCATGAACATTAGATTGCTCATCACCTTTTAAAACATTAGGTCTTCCATTTAATTTTTCAAAAAAAATATCATTGCTTGCTGTCGTCGTCCAACTGATCTTTAATCCCACGCGCAATTAGACGTTCGATCACTTCGAAAAATATATCACAAATTAAAATATTTTCTGCCCTTGTTTTAAATGTTTTTTCTTAATAATAATAGACGTCAGTTCCCATATTTTTAACAAGGTAAAAAATAACTTTTTCAAACAAGTATCCTTCAATACTTATGATCATTGATGCAAATGTATATTTGATTTCTTTTCAACCGTTAACCCTAAAAAAAACCTTCGTTCTCAAAGACATTCATAAACGCATTACCTTTTATTTATTTTTAACCTTGCCCAAATTTATTTCATTGATATGTTGGCACAACACATTCAAACTATAGGCTGGCTTTAATAAAATATTTTCACTTGATGCTTTGGCATTGGGATTGCTCTCATCGACGTTGTTTATTGGTTTTAAGAACTTTATTCATCTTCTATAAACATTACAATATTTAAATATTCAATTTAAATATATAAGCTTTATAATATTAAAATGAATATTTAAGTACTCCAACTTTTACTTTACAAAATATTTTCTTTGACGACTTTGTCTCAACATATGATATTTACCTTGCACTCATTATTTCACTATGAAGATAATTCTGCTTTTGACATCAATAACAACACAATATACTCAAAATTTCCAACAATCTCCCCCTTTTTCATTAATGGTAACCCTTTCTAAAAATTTCTTTTCCATTGGATTCCAAATCTGCTCCCCTTGAGAAACTGCTCCCCTGATTGGATGCTCTCCCCCTTAGTCAAATCTCTCCCCCTTTAACATCAATGGCAAAAGGACTCCTTTGGGGCTAAAGATAAGACTCTTATCTCATTCCCCTCCCACCTCCTCTCCTTGAGATGATTAATTTTGGGGTGGGAGTATCTCTTCTCCCAACATACAATGCTCTTTTTCTTTGTAAACCTTCTTTTTCAACACTTTTGTAATCATACCTTTTTGATCCTTTTGAGTGTCCATGTTATTTCTTGACTCTGGAAGTTCTGGAAACTTTGTTCTACACCACTTGGTCTTATGACCAATATTATTGCACTTGTAACACCTTATGTTGTAGTTCTTGGAAGGTGTAAGTGTTTTGAAGTTCCTCTTAGTGAAGCCACAATCATCTCTATCATGAACCCTATAGTGGATCGCTTTACGACCAAAGTGATTACATGAGTAGCAATACCCTTGAAATAAATGTCCATATTTGAATGATTTGAAATTCCTTTTAGTGAGGCCATACTCCTTTCCATAAACCCTATAATGCATAGCTTTGTGACCAAACCGATTACATGAAAAACAACATCGTTTAAATAAATCTTGTTTTGAAACCTCTAGCCTCTTAGTCCTTTCTTTGCCTTCTTTGTGATGATCCTTGTTTTTAGATGGTGCATTGTTTGTTATCTTTTTGATACTATCACCTTTCAACACATCATTGTAAGTCTTATGTTCTTCTTCAACCACTTCTTTTCAAGATTCATTTGAGACTTCCTTTTCTTTTGAGCTTGACTTCCTTTTATGCACCTCTTCACCTTCTTCATAGCCTAGTCCTATTTTGATAAATGAATATATTTGTGCTTTGGTAATGTTATCCAAAGTTTTTAAACTTTTCCCAAACCTGTGTAGCTTATCATTGACATCTTTCACTTCCATCCTTAGAGAAACTACTTCATGTTCTAATCTTTCACATTCTAACTCTTTTGCTTCTAACTTTTTAGCCATTCCTTCTTCAATTCTTCTTACCTCTTCAACCTTAACCTTTAAGTTAGTGAGATCTTGTAGAAGCTTTGCCTTTGTTTTCTCATCATCTTGTACTTGAGCCTTCAAACTTAAGTTTTCCCTTTTCAACTTAACAAGTTCCTTTTCTATATCAACTATGGCTTCCTCTTCCTTTTCTGAATCTTTCTCTTCTTCTTGGTCTTCAAGAGCATCTTCATACTCTTCTACTTGATCTTCAACAAGAGCATCTTATTTTTCTTCTATTGTTGAAATTAGAATTTCCTCTTTTTCACTATCTCAGAGGTCTTTTATAACTGTCACTTGAAGAACTGCTTGCTATTTCAAAATAAAAACTCTTTTTGTATCTTTGAAATACCTTCTTCTCATGCTTGCTTTGATGGTGCATGTATTTATTTTCATGACTAAATTTTCTTTCTTTATTTTTCTTGTATACTTGTTCATATTTACTACTACTACATTCATCTTGTGGATAATTAGTTGTATAGTGACCAATGTTACCACAACCAAGACATTTATTTTTTCTTTCTTCCTCTAAATCCTTGAATGCTGCCTCTCTTCTAGATGTTTGATATTTCTCTGTCCTTATCTCATAGGCTGTGAGATTTCTATGCATCTCATTCATGTGTGTTCCTGTAAGATCTTCACTGCTACTATACCCAATTTTTGAACAATGATCTGCAAGGTGATCAAAGTTACCACAAATAAAACATTTGAGTATTCTTAGTTCCTTCTTATTCCATTTTACAAAATTAGCTTTCTCTCTACTGCTTGATTTATCACTTGAATCTATTTCCACTTCTCCTCTTATAACAACAATTTTTGTGAGAGCAAAATCAAATTCCTTTTATTCTTTACTGCTACTATATCTATTTTGTGGAAAATAAAGTGCCATGTAACCAAGTTTACTCCACTCAACACATCTCACAATTTTTTTTTCTTCCTCTTCATTTACTTGGATCATAATCACTAGAGCAACTTTATTTTTATTCATGGCCATGTGTGTTCTCAGGATTATTATTTTACCTTTCCTACCCATGTGTGCTCTTGTAGATCTTCTTTCAAGTTGTTAGAATTTTTCAAAAGAACTGAATCTGATACCAATTGAAGAACACAAGCTTATACTAAGAGGGGGATGAACAATATAAGGTCAAAATTTACTTTTCTTTCCAAATGATAACAACAATAATATTAATGTAGTAAAATAAACAATGTACAAATCATTACACACATGAGAGATAAATTTAACGTGGTTCACCCAATGTGGGCTACATCCATGGAGAAATATTTTTGTATCGCTCCAAATTTTTTGCATCCTTACCTTCAGGCTATAGGATCCGCACCTAGAAGGGGAATGCGAGAAGGATGGGACAATACCTCGGACTGAGAGGCCCTTTGAAGGTCACGCCTCTCGGTGGAGGGGTATAAGGGTGAATTTTTGATGGATGGTGGGTTCACCAGGAAACTTTTGAGTGGCAGTTTCTACGCCTAGGTTGAGAGTAGGTTTGATGTGTTCATTTTGTGCTTTAATCATTCAATTCCTAGGTTTGGCCAAGATGAATCTAAGCTATTCTATATGCCAATGCTGATTTATATGAATACAAATAACATAAATAAGTGCTAAACATAGAAAGCATGCTAAATGAGACAAAATATACCTGATTTTGGATGTCTGATGCAGATTCTAAGTTTTGTAGAATTCCAAATCATCTCAAATCGTACGTAATCATCTAAAATTTCATAGAATAATCTCAGATATCAGTTGGTCATCTGAGATCAGACGAGATCATCGTTGATCTGATGAATTCGTCAGAAAAATTCATCAGAAACCTGCAGTCACAGAGATAGATACCAAAAACCAAAAATGCAACTACAAAAGCAAGGGGAAATGATAGTAAATTTACCTAAATGACAGATCTAGATAACGATTAAAGGAAAATGTGTTACTTTAATAATTTATTTTAACTTTAGCATGCATCTATACTAAATGAGGTGAACTCCAGGATGCAAAAATAAAATAAACCAAGTTAATGCATAAGAAAATGAAGAGAAAAGATACGAAAATGCAAACATCAGGCTCTGAGTGCCCCCAATTTGGACTATAATCGAGATCACCTCAAATCATACGAGATCATCGTTGATCTGTGATAGGATCGTCTGAAATCATCTGGAATCGTCTGCAATGATCTGAGCTTGCTCTGACTGAAAAAAAGTAAAATTCCTGCAAGGAAACTTAAAATACACAATGCAAACGAAAGCATGAATGTGTTCTAATGCATGAAAAGTTAAATTTGTAGGGAAATCAGTCAGGTAGGGGGTTCAGGGGGATAAACTGAGAAAATCCTAGTTTATATAGGATTAGGGAGAGGTTAGTAGGTTGAAGATCATCCTAATTTAGGAGATCTCCAACTGGGGGGACTCTAACTGCGCAGACACGTTTTCTGCCCAAGTTAGAGAAGCTGTTGAAACAGAAACTAATTATGAAAATTTAGTTTTGGGACGAAATCGTCTGGACATTCTGTTCTAGAAAAATTCGTCAGATCTGGGATGATTTCGTCTGATCGGTGACGATATCGTCCAACGGTCAAAACAAATCCTAAAAATGGCACGAAAAACAAGGGAAGCGGGTAACAGACGATTTTGGGTTAAAATTCAAATTTTTATCTTTTTACTAAGGTTTAACTGTGCCAATTTTAGGGTGCCACATTTTTCCCCCGCTTTAGCAAATTTTCCAAAGGAAATGTGTTAAAGACGAATACTTCCCGTTTTACAAGAAAACAAAATTTACTCAATTTTTTAGATGACGATTCTTGGTCGAATCGTACGACTGTTTACTATGGTGCCCCCTTCGTGTCTTTACCCAAATCGAACGTTTGAGGTAAAAGCACGAAAAAAAAAAACTAAAAAAAAGTTGTTTTTAAATAAAATTAAGAAAAATAGGGAAAACCCTAATTCATTTTTATTATTCATTTTTACTGTTTGAGAGCTCTACAAACAAAAATGGTCGAGACAGCACACAGACCGACAGAGGTCCCGCGCGGGCTACGGGTAAGGATCTAATCCTAGTGAATTATGTTTGAATTTGATTTGTGCAATTTTTGATTGAATTTTTGACTAATTTGGGGCATCGCAACATTTTTTAGACCGTCAACGACATCAGGATGAAATCGTCCCCATTTCGTCAAAATCATCCCTAAATCATCGATTTCATCTGAGGGCGAATCGACAAACTAGGGGCGATCCCGTCCAATAGGGGGCGATCCCCAAGTTGCAAAATCGAGGATGATTTCATCCTACAAAGGATGATTTTACCCAATTTAGGATGATATCATCCAATGGTGGACGATATCATCATTTTATGAAATTAAGCTTGTTTGAATTGCATTTAATTGATTTTAATAATTGGTTTATTAATGAATTTTATTTTTTTATTGTTTGTTTTGCAGAGGGGATTACTAAAGAGTTAGAAATGGAAATACGGGGGGCTGAGGGATGACATGGCCGCACTCAACTAGGTGGAGCGAGACTGACTAGCACAAGTCAGACTACAGCATATGGCAGAGATGCCATAAGTATCGACAGACATGGGGCTACTGACAGCCCTAATAGAGAGATGGTATCCAGGGTTGTTCTGCTTTTGGTTATCGATAGGGGAGATGGCTTCCACACTAGACGATGTATGATCTTGAGGATCCCCATATAGGGACAATTTATGACTCCTACGGCCAATCAGGGCCAGGCTATGATGAGACTAAGCAGAGACCCGATCTTCATCCTGGAGAAGGGTGGAGTGAACATCGAGTCTTTGAGGCAGATGCCTGGGGCATCTAGGTTGACTCAAGTTCTGGCTGAGATAGTGGGTGGCTTGCTGCTGTGCCACCAGAGCAAGTGCAAATTACCCTGGCTCCTATCAGATGTGGTCTACGACATGAGAGACCATGGGTATAGATTCACATGGGGTAGCTTTATACTATACCACTTGTATAGGATCCTGCATGGGGTTGTATACAAGGGAGGTCGATGTCTAGTTCTGACATCGCTACTACAGGTTTGGTGTTGGGAGCACATCATGGTGCGAAGTCCAGTAGCATTCCCACTAACAGGGGTTGATCGAGAGAGGCCTCGAGTTTTCTATTGGTGGCTACAAAGAGGGTCATAGTGGTAGATATATCTGTCGATGTCATAGAGGTTGTTATATGACCTCATCCCAGACCAAATCACCTAGAGGTCATGGAGAGAGCACTTATGGTGGGCAAAGGACAGGTAGGAGCTGGCTTGCATCAGGTGAGTCTGCTGGCTGAGGATGGAGTGGGGAGAAGTAGAGCTCCACCGCTACGATCGAGTTCTATGATAGTTCGGTCTTTAGTAGGGGATCCCTTCTCTTAGGGATTATGAGTACTCCCAAACTGTTTGGGATAGTACTACACTGAGCGAGGCTATGGATATGTAGTGATTCTAGAGCCAGGACATGGATAATGCCCCCATCCAACCAATGGATGGATACGACACTGGGGTTGCTGATGGATATGATGCCTAGTACATAAGCATTCGCCCTCCTCGGATGACGAAGGCATAGGGTTCGATGCACGCAATTGTGTGATGGATGGGGAGGCGGTGCTAGGCTGCCATCGATGCAGTGAGGGGTCACGATGGGAGAGAGCAGTGATAGTCTTCATAGGAGATATGCTATAGGATGCCACAGGCTCCACAGAGACCGTAGCGAATAGGGAGGAGGGAGGAGGGATTCCCTTCTTAATAGGGGGAGAGACCACCATCGCTCGATAAGGGCAAGGGTGTCAAGGTAGGGTAGATCAGTGAGACGTTGGCTCTCTGGGCTGAGGTTGCCTACCTTTGGGCTTAGGTTTAGACTCTACAAGATCAGGCTACACGGCTCAAGGCTTAGAGCGGAGGGGCGAGCATGCAGGAGTTGGCACAGTCTATGGCTCAGACTGCGTTCTATCAGGTAGTATACTACCAGCTGGTTCCAGAGGGCCAGAGAATATAGCTGCCAGCTGGCATTGCAGAGCCAAAACTTTCCCTTTATATCCCAATTTAAGCATTATAAGCTTAACTTTAATATACTCATTAGTAAAATAACATCGAGCATATCCATCATAATGAGTCTTGATGTTTCTAGGTATTCTTCCCCAGTCATATCTCTTATAAATAAAAGTGCAACTCCCAACTTGGTAAATACTTCCCATAGGCTGTGGGAGGCCCAAGGTACAAGGAGAGGGTGGCAATTTATTTAAAATAAAGGAATCTTGCATAGCAGCATTTGTTTTCTCTAATATAAGAATTTTAGATAAATAGGGTAAGAGCTTGTCAGTAAGAGCATAAGAGGTAGAAGGAACATTTCCTACATCTTGGAATGTGGAAAATATGCCTCTGGTAGGTGTAGTTGTTGTAAAGATGTCGATGGATGATTCTATAGGTATGGAAGTTATAAGAGTAAAAAAAGGAGTATTGGTTGTGGATTTAGGATATTTTTGAGGTCCTAATGTGGTTTGTTCGGAAGATGGTTGAACTATATGTAGAGGTGGAGTTGATGGAGAAAAATTAGATGATGTTATGGGTATGTGTTTCACACGTTTATATGGATGATTAGAATTAGGATGTGTGGATGACAAAGCAGGGCAAAATTGAACTCCAACAGGTTCTGCCAAAGCACACATATCAAAGGGTCTGGGATCACCATGAATGGTAACCAACTGATTTTTAAATTCAAATTTAACACATTGATGTAAATTTGAGGTAATGGCTCGCATCGCATTGATCCAAGGATGACCCAAGAGTATATTGTACGATTCAGGGCAATGTATAATAAACACGATCGTGTCTAAGGTTCTAGGACCAAATTGCAATGGTATAGTAATAACTCCACATATTTCTTGTGTTTCATCATTGAAGGCTTTTATGATCATATCAGTTCTTTTCATTTCGTCACTTCTAAACCCAAATCTTTGGTAGAAGTCAAAAGTGCAAATGTTTAAAGATGAACCATTATCAATCAAGACTCGTTTAACTTCTACATCTCCAATTAGGGTAGTAATATATAAGGGGTTATCCTTATGTAAACTATGTTGTGGTATATCTCTATCTCGAAGTCAATATAATAAACTTATTGAGTTATGATAGTATTGGCCATGGCTTCAGGTTGAATATTTTGTGGTACCATCATTTGGCTTAATGTGAGCATTAATTCATCCCTATGTGTAGGAGAAGATCTTAAAAGGTCCAAAAGGGAAATTCTAGCTGTGGTATTTGATAATTGTTCATTAATATTATAAGGAGGTTTAGGTTGAACATTAGGCACATGATTCCCTTTATTAGGAACTTTCAAAACAAATGGAGTTGATCCATCATTTTGAGTTTGATCTTGTTGAGAATTTTGAGCCTGTTGTCTAGTAACAGCTCCGATGGTACCGACAATATTATTTTGTAGATGATGAATAGGTCTTGGTCTAGCGTTTATGTCTTGTTCATTAGAAAGTAATTTGTGAGATGATGGTCGAGTAGTGACTCTTCTTGGAAATGGTTCTTCTAGAATCATAGAACTTGTGATAGGTTGAATAGGATCTTATTCATCTTCAGAGCTATTCGATTGATTTGAAGTGATTTCCATGTCACTTTTAGTCTCATATTCTGTATCACTAATATCATATGTCTAAGTGTACCCATTACATACTAATCCAAGATCAACCCTGACTGATTTAGCCTTCGAAGGGAACTTGGCTCTGATACCAATTTTTAGTCTTATAATGGCACTAATAGGGGGGGATGAATCAGTGTAGCTCTTTAATCATGAATTAACAGCTCTTAAAACTAAAATAATGAAACCTTAAAACTAGATAAAGCAAGTACAAAAAGAGAACATCACACAACACAAGATTTAACGAGGTTCACCAATGTGGCTACTCCTCAAAATGACTGCTTGGACTACCATCCAAATCTAGCCTTTGCAAAGCAACAAATTTTACAAACAGTTTACCAGCACCCACTGGAAGGAGCACCAACCCCTGATTTATCTGTACCAATAGAAAGGAGCACCAACCCCTAATTTTCCAGCACCAACTAGAAGGAGCACCAACCCCTTATGCCAAGCACCAACTTGGACTTCAATTCTAAAACTAGAAGAATGATAATGAGATACCTTTGCTTTTACAAGACCCTGACTGGTCTGCTTCACATTTGTGTCCTTTGTGCACTCTGCTCTCTCTGTGCTATCACCTCGCACAATTTGTTGCTTCAGTATCAAACAATCATCTTCTCCCCTTTTGTGCACTCTACTTCCTTTATGATCTTCACACTTAGAATGATTCGACAACTTGCACTCTGCACACTATGACCAGACTTCGCACTCTGTGCACTACAATCAAACTTCGTACTCTACGCACTACGATCAAACTTCGCACTCTGTGCACTACAATCGAACTTCCTCACTTTGTGCACTTTGCCATCATCTCGCCGCTTCTATGCTTTCTACGCTCTTACGACCGCATTTCACACTTCGACTCACATTCGATGACTTATGCAACACTCCTTCAATTCTCCAAATAGCCTTGCTTTTATAACAACATTTTCATGATGAAAACCCTAATCTCAGTTGGTTGTAAACCCTAATATTAGTTGGCTACAAGCCCTAATCTTCATCGGTTGCAAACCCTAATCTTCGTCGGCTTACATCGGTCTTCATCGACTTCAACTGCCCCTATAACTCTTCTGTTGCTATTGCCGCAAAAACACAACATGTTGTGATATCATGACACTTTTCTGTCTGTATGCTTTCTCTTGGCTTTGGCCCATGAGAATACATGTAGCGATATCGTGACACTTTTTCATCCGTATGCTTTCTATTGGCTTTGGCCCGCGAGAATACAACATGTAGCGATATCATGACACTTTTTCGTCCGTACGCTTTATCTTGTATTTGGGTTACGAAACCGCGACATGTCGCGATATCGTGATATTTTTTCTCCTTAGCGCTCTCTTGCCTTCGGGTCATGAAAACGTGACATGTCACGATATCGTGACACTTTTTCTCCTTAGCGTTTTCTCTTTGCTTTGGGTCACAAAAACGCGACATGTTGCGATATTGCAACACTTTTTCTCCTTAGCACTTTCTCTTTGCTTCGCGTCGTGAAAACGTGACATGTCGTGATATCGCGACACTTTTTCTCCTTAGCGCTTTCTCTTTGCTTCGGCCTCCGAAAATACAACATGTCGCGATATCGCGACACTATTTTCTCTCTTCTCTTTCTCTTTGCTTTGGCCCACAAAAATACATGTCGCGAAATCGCGACACTATTTTCTCTCTCCTCTTTCTCCTTGTATCGGACCGTGAAAATGCTACATGTCGCGATATCGCGACACTTTCACCTCTATACACTTCGTCTCTACTTTTGTCACGAAAATGCGACATGTCGCAAAATCGTGACACTTTTCCTTCTCTGCCTTCCTGCTTTCTTCAAGTCATAAAAATGTGACATGTCGTGAAATTGCGACACTTTTCCTTCTTTGCCTTCCTACACTTTTCAAGTCGTGAAAATGCGACATGTCACAAAATCGTGACACTTTTTCTTTCTCTTCCTTCCTACGCTTTTTGAGTCGCGAAAATGTGACATGTCACGAAATCACGACACTTTTTCTTTCTCTTCCTTCCTACGCTTTTGAGTCACAAAAATGCGACATGTCGTGAAATCATGACACTTTTCCAACTCACTTTCTCTCTCCTATTTTAGTCGCGAAACTACGACATGTCGCGAAATCACGACACTTTTCAAACTTGTTCTCTTTCTTCGAACTTGTCACGAAATCACGACACTTCTTCATGCTTTCTCTTTTTCTTCCAACATGTCGTGAAATCATGATAGTTTTTCCACTTGCCTTTTTCTCTGCCAACATGTCGCAAAATCATGATAGTTTTTCCACTTGCCTTTTTCTCTTCCAACATGTCGCAAAATTGTGATAGTTTTTCCACTTGCTCTTTTTATTTCCAACATGTCACGAAATCACGATAGTTTTTCTTTCTTCTTCTTTCTCTTCCAACATGTCGTGAAATCACGACAGTTTTTCTTTCTTCTTCTCTCTTCCAACATGTCGCGAAATCATGACAGTTTTTCTTTCTTCTTCTCTCTCTTCCAACATGTCGTGAAATCACGATAGTTTTTCTTTCTTCTTCTCTCTCTTCTAACATGTCATGAAATCATGACAATTTTTCTTTCTTCTTCTTTCTCTTTCGACATGTCATGAAATCGTGACAGTTTTTTTTTCCTATTGTATATGTCGCGATATCGTGACACTTTTCTTACTTGTCTTTTTTTTTTTTGTAAGTGGTCCACTTCGGTCTTCTTGGAAAATCACTGTACATACTCTGAGTAACCTTTGAACTCTTGTCTTCTGCATCTAGCTAGCTTTTGAACTTCTTGTCCACTGCATCAATAGATCTGTTTGACTGTGTTAACAACAATGATAATACTATTTGCTGCACCTTGCTCAACAATCTCCCCCTTTGGAATTATTGGCAACACATGTGCAATTTTCTTGTAATTCTTCTCCCCCTTTGACAATAATACCAAAGGGCTGCTGCAGACTCCCCCTGAGTCTATGCACAACATTATCAGGCACAAATTATTACAGTTAGCAAAAATTACAAACATGAGCAAAAAGATAAACAAATACACAAATGCTCCCCCTGAGAATGTGATCCCGATAGCTAGTCAATTATTGGGAAACATGACCACTCCACAATCTGTTGTTGGAATACAAATCCAACTTAACATCACTTTCTACAACTTTCTCCTGTGTACAACATGTTGTCGTTGCAAAATATTCTACCTCTACTATGGATAAGAAAATTGACTCTTGTTTCTTACTTTTCTACATGACCAATATGTCTCCAAGATAGAATGCACTTCCACTGGTACTCTTTCTATCATCTACACATCCTGCACAATTTGCATCTTTAGGATACCATAACCCATACTCCATAGTACCCTTATGATATTATAGAAGACTCTGTATCTCTGTACTCTGTCACCTCCAAAGCTCAGTTAATAGGCTCACTAAGAACCTGCTCAATAGGCTCACACAGAACCTGCTTAACAAGCTCACATAGAACTTGTCCAATGCTGAATAATAAACTCATAAAAAAACCTGTCCAAATCTGCTCCACCAAGCTCACTAAGAACTTGTCCGAATCTTCTCTAGCAGTCTCACCAAGAACTTGCCCAACTCTGCTCTAGAAATTTGTCCTAGCATTGTCCTCAAATATTTCCCAAGGGCCTTCTCAAAGGCTCAATCAATCATGCTCAAGTAGTACTCAAAATGAACTCAATAATGAATGGCAATCTCAAATCAAATCCACTTCATAGAACTTTAAAAATCACTTCACACATAACTTGATTAGGCTTAATCAAATCAACTCAACCAATCATCACAAGGGACAACTCTCTCCCATACAACCCTAGTCCAAGTATGTATCAACCAACTCAAGTAATTCCAACAATGCTCAACCAGAAATATCACATAACAATGATACTCATGTTCTTTTCTAACTCAAGTTCTTTCATAACCAATGGGCTTCAACCACTATGCTTATAACACAAGGTTTAAACACAACTCTCAATTCAAAAAACCTTGATGCATTCAACCAACCACTTTCGAAAAGGAAACCACAAACAATCATTTTCCCTTCAATGATGTTTCAGAAATCAACCACCATAATGCTATCACATGAGTCTCCTTGGTATTAGCTTGAAATCATGCTACCATGCATACTTCCTTCACAATATCTGGTCTGGTGGCTGTCAGGAATAGTATGATTCCAATTAAAAAAGAAAAAATTGATTTCACATTTGTCAAAAAAATTGACAAGTGACTCACACTTGTACCAACTTTTGTCCAACATTGTACCGACACTGCAATTTTACTGCCAACTCTGTGCAAGCATCAAACACTGTATCACAACACCAACCAAATCCCTTTTTACATTTTCAACTTGGTCTATGGTTTCTACAGTCACCGCTGGTCACACCTAACTTTCAACTATTCGAATCAGGAGACAATATTTTGTTAAACACTTCACAGCCAACTATGGTGAACCTTACTCAAACTCATACTTCTGGACCTCGGATAGGTAAGATTCACAAAGCAAATTTGCTCATCTTGATGACCTAAACATGAATCAATGATCAGACTTCAATATTTTTCACCGCAGTGTCATAATAGATCTAACAAACTTCACGTCAATGTGTAGTTCAAATACATATTGCTTTTATCGAAACACATAGATGCGGCTAGAGCAACATTCTTTCACTAACCAAATTATCTGAACTGCTATAATCCTTAACTTTGGATAGTGGCAGTAAGAACCATCACCAGTACAACAATGACATATAGCAATACTACCAATAAAGACAACTCTCAATTTAATCACCACCCTTCATGGCACTTCCACAAACTATATGAACTAAAAACACACTTTGACAACTATACAACAACATCCCTGACTACTTGCCTTTCATCCTCAAGTAATCAAACAAATACATAGGAGCATTAAAATGAAACTTCAAGATTGTTCCCCCTGAGAATGTGCTACCTAGAGTTGCTTAGTGCAATAGCGGAGTAGTCTCCTTCAGTCCAAGGAGACATGATTTCCTTTCTTCTATCTTTCTCCAAACTTTCTTGAACTCGGGCTTGGATTTTTCAACTGCATCCATGTTTTGCACCTTTTCGTGAACTCGAACATTTCTTTTGTGTGGTAGTCTCTTGTGCATCCTTGATGAATGATTATTTTCCTTTTTATGTACCAGATTTATTCCCTGTCTGTGTTGCGTTCTTTGCATCTGATGAAATCTACTGTTTTGCCTTAGATTTGATACAAAACTGCTTGGACAAAACCTTGCTATGTGCCCATGACCATTACATTGAAAACATTGTATATTTTTTTCACTCAAAAATGCAGAAGTATTTCTACTAGCATAACTCTTTGATTTATTATTCAATCCATAATAAATTGCCTTGTGACCATACTGGTTGCATCTGAAACAATAGCCATTAAAAGTATTATTATGAAAAAAGTGAGAGTGATAGAACCTCTTTTGTTGTGGTTGCTTTGCTATAGATCTCCTTTCATATTTTCTTCCTTTTGAAGATTCAGCTTCAAACTTTTCTTGCTTTGATCCTTCAACAGTGAACTTCTTCTTCTCTGCAGAGATGGAAGATGAAGGTTTTTCAGCTTCATATCCAAGACCACGCTTATCTGTGGAGCTTCTTTGTTGGCTTATCATTTTATCTAGCAACTCTATGCTCTTCTCGAATTTGAGATTTGTGTTGGCCTCTTCTAGTTGTTTCTTCAATAAAACACTCTCTTCCTCTTGTTTGCAGCAACCAATATGTTTCTCATTGATCTGTGACCTGAGAGTTTATTCAATCCTTTTGAATTCTTCTACCTGTACTTTCAAACTGGTTATTATTTCATTTGCATCCTCAAGCTTTCTTGAGATTTCCTTATTCCTTTTTATTTCTATCTTCAATTCATCCATAGCTGTAATTAGTTCTTCTTTCAAATTTATTTCTTCATCAATTTCTTCTTTATCACATTCCTATTCTTCTTCTGTTTCTTCGAGTGTTATGAGAAGACCACCTATTTTCTTTTTAGAATCATCCTCTATGTTCTCATCGTCATTTAACTTTAAAGCTTCGAACTGAGCTTGATGAGTTTGTAACTTGGCCTCCTTGATCTCATCATCTCCTTCATGAATACTCCTCAGTTTGTCCCACATTTCTTTTGCCATTTTACAACTCATGATCTTTACCAATTCATTATCTACTAATCCGCTCCTGATAACTTTCTTTGCTTTTGAGTCATTCTCAAACAGATTCTTATCAACAGTATTAGTTGGAGGAGTGATGGGTATTGTGTATTCAATGTTTATTGAATCCCAGATGTAGTATCCCAAAGGACAAAGATATACTTTCATCTTGATTCTCCAGATCGCGTAATTTGTTCCATCAAACAAAGGAGCTTGGTTTGATGAGAAGTATTCAACCTTTTCTGGTTCAATTTTCTCTTCCACAGGAACTGAAACTGACTGAGATACCCTTTTGGATGAGGATCTATTCTTCTTACCCATTATGTACTAATCCAAGATCAACCCTGACTAATTTAGCCTTCGAAGGGAACTTGGATCTGATACCAATTGTTAGTCTTACAATGGCACTAAGAGGGGGGGTGAATCAGTGTAGCTCTTTAATCATGAATTAATAGCTCTTAAAACTAAAATAATGAAACCTTAAAACCATATAAAGCAAGTACAACAAGAGAACATCACACAACACAAGATTTAATGAGGTTCACCAATGTGGCTACTCCTCAAAATGACTGCTTGGACTACCATCCAAATCCAGCCTTTGCAAAGCAACAACTTTTACAAACAGTTTACTAGCACCCACTAGAAGGAGCACCAACCCCTGATTTATCTGTACCAACAGAAAGGAGCACCAACCACTGATTTGCCAACACCAACTAGAAAGAGCACCAACCCCTTATGCCAAGCACCAACTTGGACTTCAATTCTAAAACTAGAAGAATGATAATGAGATACCTTTGCTTTTATAAGACCCTAACTGGTCTGCTTCATGTTTGTGTCCTCTGTACACTCTGCTCTCTCTACGCTATCACCTCGCACAATATGCTGCTTCACTATTGAATGATTGTCTTCTCCCCTTTTGCGCACTCTACTTCCTTTGCAATATTCACACTTAGAATGATTCGACCACTTGCACTCTGCACACTACAACCAGACTTTGCACTCTGTGCACTACAATCAAACTTTGCACTCTGTGCACTACGATTAAACTTTACACTCTGCGCACTACAATCGAACTTCCTCACTTTGTGCACTTCGCCATCATCTCGCCGCTTCTACGCTTTCTACGCTCTTACGGCTGCATTTCACACTTCGACTCGCATTCGATGACTTATGCAACACTCCTTCAATTCTCCAAACAACCCTGCTTTTATAACAACATTTTCATGATGAAAACCCTAATATCAGTCGGCTATAAACCCTAATCTTAGTCGATTGCAAGCCCTAATCTTTGTCGACTGCAAACCCTAATCTTCATCGACTTACATCGGTCTTCATCAGCTTCAACTGCCCCTGTAACTCTTTTGTTGCTATTGACATGAAAACATAACATGTCATGATATCGCAACACTTTTTCATCCGTACGCTTTCTCTTAGCTTTGGCTCGTGAGAATACAACATGTAGCGATATCGCGACACTTTTTTGTTCGTATGCTTTTTCTTCGCTTTGGCCCGTGAGAATACAACATGTAGCGATATCGCGACACTTTTTTGTCCATACGCTTTATCTTTTCTTTGGGTTGCGAAACTGCGATATGTCGCGATATCGTGACACTTTTTCTCCTTAGCACTTTCTCTTGCCTTCGAGTCACGAAAATGTGACATGTCGCGATATCGCAACACTTTTTCTCCTTAGCACTTTCTCTTTGCTTCGGGTCGCGAAAACGCGACATGTCGCTATATTGCGACACTTTTTCTCCTTAGCACTTTCTCTTTGGTTTGGGTCGTGAAAACATGACATGTCGTGATATCATGACACTTTTTCTCCTTAGCGCTTTCTCTTTGCTTTGGCCCCAAAAAATACAACATGTCGCGATATCGCGACACTATTTTCTCTCTCCTATTTCTCTTTGTTTTGGTCCACAAAAATACATGTCATGAAATCATGACACTATTTTCTCTCTCCTCTTTCTCCTTGTATCGGACCGTGAAAATGCTACATGTCATGATATCACGACACTTTCACCTCCGTACACTTCGTCTCTACTTTTGTCGTGAAAATGCGACATGTCGTGAAATTGCGATACTTTTTCTTCTTTGCCTTCCTGCTTTCTTCAAGTCGTGAAAATGCGACATGTCGTAAAATCGTGAAACTTTGATGATTACACAATGACACTGAGAGGGGGGGTGAATCAGTGTAGCTATTAATTTTTATATCTATAGCATTTAATATGAAATAAAGAGAACTTGACAACTGAAAAACAACTTGAACAAGAGAGCACACCACAACACTCAATATACCAAGGTTCACCAATTTTGCTACTCCTCAAAAATGACTGTTTGGACTCCAATCCAAATCTAGTCTTTGCAAAATCAATTTTACAAACACTTTACCAGCACCAACTGGAAGGAGCACCAACCCCTGTAATTTTCTGCTGCACTGAGATGGAGCACCAACTCCTAGTACCAAGCACCAACTTGGACTGCAATTCTGATAAATTTAGAATGACATAAAAATGTCTTCACTTTACGCACAACCCTGACTGGTCTGCAATTAACCCAACTCTGCACACTCTCACGACTCTGCTTATTTTTCTCTTGATTCTTTTCTAACCCTCCTTTTACAGCAATTTCTCTCTAACAGCGACAACATCTTCTCTCGTACGATTATTCTTTTATAACCTTTCAATCCTGCATGCAATCGAATCACATACTCTGACTGTTCGAATCCATGCAATACGGCTGTTCGGTTCCATGCACTTCGATTATTCGAAACCCTGCAATACGTCTTTTGAAACCATGCAGTACGGCAATTTTGTTTCATGCACTTTGACTGTTCAATTTCTTCGAATACGGCTTTTCGAATGCTTTTTCAAAATTCCATATGTGATTCTTCGAAAGCTTTTTGATTCTTCATGTTCGACTTTTTTGTATGCTTCAAATACGTCTGTTAGAATGCCTACAAATACGACCTTTCGAATGCTTTTATTATCCTTCATATTCGGTTTTTTGAAGACAAGCTAAATGTATGTTCGATTCCATGAGTGCGACCGTTCGAAAGCTATAAAAAAGACTTTTTGAAAACCTTTTGATACTTTAAATTTAATTCTTCGAATACATGCAAACGGCTACGTTCGAATGCATGACTGACACTTGTCAATTTGTAACTGCAGATCTGACATCAGTTACATTTTACGTAACTGGCTGCATGATTTTCCTATCTGCTTTTTCTGACACGTGTCACCTTGCATGCTCCTGCGGGTTTTACCTGCCATACTGTTACCTATCACGATATCGCGACACTTTTTGCTTATGCTGACGTCACCCTGAAGGTTGTCACGAAATCGTGACCATTTTGGCCTTGAAAGCTTTTCCCCCACTCATGTCGCGATATCGCGACACTTAGAACTTTTGCTGACGTCATCCTTAAGCATGTCACGAAATCGTGACCGTTTTGGCTCTTGGAAGCTTTCCCTGCATCTTGTCGCGATATCGTGACACTTTGAACTTTTGCTGACGTCATCCTCAATGCTGTCACGAAATCGCGACGCTTCTGGCTTCCAGCAGCTTTCCTTTCATCCTGTCACGAAATCGCGACACTTTTCAACTTTGCTGACATCATCATCAATGCTGTCGTGAAATCACGACGCTTTCGGCTTCCAGCAGCTTTCCTTTCATCCTATCACGAAATCGAGACACTTTGTTCTTCCGTACAACTCTCCTTGCCAACTCCAGCGAAAATGGAACATGTCGTGAAATCGCGACACTTTGCTCTTCCGTACAGCTTTGCTTGCAAACTCCAGCGAAAATGGAACATGTCGCGAAATCGCGACACTATGCTTCATGCAATGGCGAGATTTTTACATCTTTGTGCCTTGTGTTTTCACCTTGCCTCTTTTCATGAAATTTTGACTTGTAATATCATTGCTGCATCTTTCAGTTCTACACTTTTGACTAGTAGCAAAATCGCTACACCTTAGTTTCCCTTTGTTTCAACATGTAGCGCCATCGCTACACCTTAGTTTCTCTTTGTTTCAACATGTAGCGAAATTGCTACACCTTAGTTTCTCTTTGTTTCAACACGTAGCGAAATCGCTACACCTTAGTTCCATGTATTTTCATCGTGCAGTGATATCGCTACACCTTTGTTTCCATTCATTTCAACATGTAGCGATATCGCTACACCTTTGTTTCCTTCTCTGCCAGCATGTCATGAAATCATGACAGTTTAGCTTTCACTTTCTCTCTCCTCTGCCATGTCGCGATATCATGACAGTTTTGCTCGCATCTTCTCTCTCCTTGAACATGTCATGAAATCGCGACAATTTGGCGTGCATTTTCTCTCTTGCTTTTTGTCGTGAAATTGCAACACATTTTCTCTCTCCTCAACGAAAACTCGACATGTCACGAAATCGCGACATTTTCGACTACGCCTTCTCTCTCCTCGACCATGTCACGAAATCACGACAGAAAACATGTCACGATATCGCGACAGTTTTCTTCCTTGTCTCTTTTTGTAGTTTCTGAATCTGGGTCACCTCTATTTTCCTTGAAACTTTCTGCACTTGATCTGACTGACCTCTGAACTGCATCAACTGCAGCAATCTGACTGTGTTGAAAACAATGACAATACTTTTGCAATTCTTTTGATGCACCTTGCTCAACAATCTCCCCCTTTGGAATTATTGGTTGCAACCTTGCTTAATTTCTTCTCCCCCTTTGCCAATAATACCAAAGGGCTGCTGTAGACTCCCCCTGAGTCTATGCACAACATTCTCAGACTTAAAAAGTTTGAATGCTCCCCCTGAGAATGTGTTTACCATAGCTAGTGAGTGCTTGGGTGGTGTGACTACTCCCAACTTCTTTCGAAGGTATTCAAATACTTCCTTAGGCAAAGGTTTTGTGAATATATCAGCTACTTGCTCTGTAGTTGGAACAAAATCCAATTTAACCTCTCCTTCCGCAACTTTATCCTTCAAGAAATGATATCGGATTGCAATATGTTTGGTTCTTGAATGCATTACTGGATTCTTGGATATGTTGATAGCACTAGTGTTATCACATTTAATTGAAATTGGTTCATTGAAATGAATACCAAGATCTTTCAATGTTTGTCTCATCCATAATATCTGAGTACAGCATGTTGTTGCTGCAATGTATTCTACCTCTGCAGTGGATAGAGATACTGATTCTTGTTTCTTGTTGTGCCATGCTACCAGCCTATCACCAAGATAAAATGCTCCTCCACTTGTGCTCTTTCTGTCATCAATACATCCTGCCCAATCTGCATCAGAATATGCAATCAAAGTGAAATCTTTACCTTTTGGGTACCACAACCCATAATCCATAGTGCCCTTGAGATATCTAAAAATCCTCTTTACAGCTGTTACATGAGTTTCTTTGGGACTGGCCTAAAATCTTGCAACCATACATACTGCTTGTAATATATCTGGTCTAGTGGCTGTTAAATACAGCAGGATTCCAATCATAGACCTATACATTGTTTGATCTACATCTGGGGATTTATCATCCTTGCTCAACTTGCAGCCTGTTGTCATAGGAGTGTTGACCGGTTTACTATCTTCCATTGTGAACTTTTTCAGCATTTCTTTTACATATTTAACTTGAGAAATAAAAATGCCTTTTTCATTTTGATTGACCTGTAGTCCTAAGAAATAAGAAAGTTCACCAATCATTGACATCTCAATTTTTTTTTCATTTTAATTGATATGTCTTTGCAGTATTCATCCATGTCTTTGCCAAATATTATGTCATCTACATAAACAACAAGAACAATAAGATGACCCTTCTCTGTTTTGACATATAAGTTGCTATCCACCAAACCTTTCTTAAACCCTTGTTTAATTAGATAATTATCCAACCTTGCATACCATGCTCTAGGTGCCTGTTTTAATCCATATAAATCTTTCTTTAACCTGCAAACAAAATATGGATTGTCACCAAGTTGGAAGCCATCTGGTTGTTCAATGTAAACTTCTTCTTCCAGTTTTCCATTCAAAAATATTGATTTAACATCAATTTGATATACTTTGAAGTTTTTATGAACTGCTAATGCCAAAAACATTCCGATTGCCTCTAGTCTGGCTACCGGTGCAAAAGTTTCTTCAAAATCAATGCCTTCAACCTGAGCATAGCCTTTACATACCAATATTGCCTTATTTCTGACAACCTGCCCATCTTCATTCAATTTATTTCTAAAAACCCATTTAGTGCCAATTATGTTTTTATTTGTTGGTCTAGGTACCAATTCCTAGGTATTGTTTTTCTCTATCTGATCTAGTTCTTCATTGATTGCCTTCATCCAACTTTCATCAGTGCTTGGTTCAGCAACATTTTTAGGTTCAATTCTAGATAACAGAGAATAGTTCCTCACTGTTGTTCTTCTTGTTTGAATACCATCCGTGGGATCCCCAATAATCTGTTCACTTGGATGATTTTTCTCGCCGATTGCCTGTTTTAAATTTCCTGTTTTCTTCTTCGATTCGGTTTTTACACCATCCGGAACAATTTTCTGATTCTTCTCTGTTTCTTTTTCATCATCACCTTCAATGACTTCTTCATACATAGGGTAGTTTTCTTGATAAGTAGTTTCTTGTTCTCTACCTTCATCAACTTTCACATCAGCACTTTCAACAATTTTCTTCAACCTCTTGTTGTAACATGTGTATGCCTTGCTTTTTGTTGAGTAACCGAGAAAGATACCTTCATCAGCTCTATCTTCAAATTTACCGAGGTTATCTTCAGTCCGTTTTATGTAGCACTTGCTGCCAAATACTTTGAAATGTCTTGTTGTTGCCTTTCTGCCAAACCACAACTCATAAGCTGTTTTGCTTTCATGTGGTCTCAACATGCACCTGTTTTGAATGTAAACTGCAGTATGAACTGCCTCTTTCCAAAATCTGTCAGCTATTTTGTTTTTTGCCAGCATTGTCCTTGCCATTTCCTGCACTGTTCTATTCTTCCTTTCTACAACACCATTCTGCTGAGGTGTCCTAGCTACTAAAAATTGTATTCTTATCCCATGTTTTTGACAATATTCTGCAAATTCTTCAGAGATAAACTCTCCTCCCCTGTCTGATCTTAGGAATTTAATTCTTTTTCTCGATTGATTTTCAACAAGATTTTTGAAGGTTTTAAACATTTCAAAGGCTTCTGACTTGAGTTTCAAAAATAGTACCCATGTCATTCTTGAGTAGTCATCTATACATAGCATAAAATATTTGTGTCCATTTATGCTTTCAGTTCTCATGGGCCCACATAGATCAGTGTGAATTAGTTCTAATGGCTTGCTAGTGATGTATTCTTTTGCTTTGAAAGTGGCTCTGGTTTGTTTTCCCTTTTGGCATGACTCACAGATGCTATTTACAGGTTTGCCAATGTTTGGTATATCTCTAACTTCTCTTTTTGAACTAATTTTTACCAGATTGTCAAAACTAATATGCCCAAGCCTCTTGTGCCATAGCCAGTTTTCATCTTCCTATCCCATCAAGCATGTTCCTTCTGTAGTTTCTGAAAGTGTATACAGATTTCTTGAAGTTCTCAGTCCAGTGGCTATTAACTTTCCATTTTTTGTCTTTCTTACTTCACAGCCCTCCTTGAAAATTACATCATGACCTCTGTCACATATTTGACTTACACTTAGCAAGTTATGCTTTAGGCCAATTACAAAAAAGACTTCTTTTGATTTTATATTGCCATCACTGATCTTGACTGATCCCTTTCCAACAATCTTTGCTCCATCATTATTTCCAAATTTCACCGAACCACCTTCATAATTCTGTAAATTCTTAAACTTTTGCTTGTCACCTGTCATGTGACTGGAATAACCACTGTCAAGTATCCAAGGTGCTGATTTGTTCTGAGCTTTAAAAGCAGTCTGGACAATCAAAGATTCCTTTTCTTTCCATTCTAGTTTGATAGCATATTTTTCTACTTGTTTTGCCTTTGTTCTTTCATTAGCATGTGCCTGTTTTTCAGGAAATTTCTGGTTTTGTTTCAACCCACTTGGCTGAGATTTTCTACCCTGATAATTATTTGATGCAAAAGTGCTTCTGTAGTTTCTAGCAATATGTCCAAAATTATGACAATTATAACATTCAACTACATAATTCATTAAAGGAGAAAAAACATTTATCTTTGGTAAAATTCCTTTGAGATACATTATGTCTGCAATCTGAAATCTTATGGCCATAAGCATTGCATTTAAAACAATAACCAGAAAATGCATGATTAAACCTGGGTGCCGGTCTTTTCCAGTTTGAATTAGGAGCCATGACTCTTCTCCTCCTCGGATGTGTGACTTTTGTGAATCCATCTTTGTTAGTATTCTTATTGAATCTGGAATTATTGTTTTCTTTTGCATGATTTTGTTTTTATGGTTCAACCCTGATCTTTTCTTCTTTCTTTATGGGTTCTATATTCAAGTTCTTTGAATCCTTTGAAGATTATCCTTCATTAAAGCCTAAACCAAATTTGATGCCAGAAGGCCTTTGGTTATTTAACATTTTATCCAGCTTTACAGTACTTTCTTCAAACTTATGAAAACATTTCAATTTTCTATTCATCTCTTCTAACTGCATCCTTAACTTAACAATGTCTTCCTCTAGCTTGCTGCATTCAACTATCTTTACAGTTAATTGTTCATCAAGAACTTCAGAAATTTTCTTGAATTCCTTTGTCTGTATTTTCAAATTGTTTATTATGTCTGTGGCATTCTCTAATTTAAAAAAAAAAAAAATTATTCTTCTTCCTTTCTGCACTCAACTCTTCAAGTGCAGCAACCAATTCTCCTTCCAAATACACTTCAACTTCATCCTTGGAATTTTCATCACCTTCCTGATTTTCCTCTGTTCTTTCTTCTTCAAGTGCCATGAATAGAGCTTCACCTCCTTCTTCAGACTCCTCATCTCGTGCTTTCTTGAACGCTCGACATTCTTGGTTATGAAGCTTTTCTTCTTGAAGTTGTTCTTTCCGAAATTTTGTTTCTTCTTCCAGTCACCTTTTTCTTGGTGTGAACCTTCACCATTTTTTGTTCTCTCCTGCATTGGACATTTGGCTGCAAAATGACCGACTCCTCCACAATTGAAGCATTTAAAAGGTAGCTTCCCTCTATATTTTCCTTTTCCTTTTGTGAGTTTTCGAACAAAATTGGCTTCTATTTCATCCAGTGTTCCTTCATCCTCAGATTCATGTTCAACTTTTACATTCTTGTGTGCTTTAAAAGCTGCTTCTCTGTCTGTAGACTTGGTTTGTCCTATTCTCATTTCATATGTTGTCAGGGAACCATGCAACTCATCCATTCTGAAGTTGTTTAGATCTTTTGCCTCTTCTATTGCAGAGACTTTGGATTTAAATCTTTTGTGAAGTGTTCTAAGAACATTTTTCACAAAAACTGCATCATCAATTTCTTCACCGAGTCCTCTGATTGCATTAATAATTCCGTTGACTCTCAGCATATAAATATCTATGTTTTCATCTTCCTTCATTTGCAGTGCTTCAAACTGTGCTCGATGAGTTTGCAGTTTTGCTTCCTTAATCTTACTGTCTCCTTCATGGATGCTCTTTAGTTTATCCCACATGTCCTTTGCTGATTTACAACTCATGACTCTTATCAGTTCACTTGTCAACAAGCCCACACATTATGGCATTCTTAGCTTTGGAGTTGTTTTCAAATTTCTTTTTCTCAGCAATATCTGTTGGAGGGGTAGTGGGTTCTGTGTATCCACTATCTACAAGAATCCCAAATATCGTATCCCAATGCACTCAGATATGTTTGCATTCTGAGTTTCTAGAAGGTGTAATTTGTTCCATCAAATAAGGGAGCTTTGTTGGATGAAAATCCTTCACCACCTGCCATTGTTTCTTCCAAGATCTCCTTAGGCGATTAAGCTTATACAAGGAACCTTGCTCTGATACCAATTGATGATTACACAATGACACTGAGAGGGGGGGGTGAATCAGTGTAGCTATTAATTTTTATATCTACAGAATTTAATATGAAATAAAGAGAACTTGACAACTGAAAAATAACTTGAACAAGAGAGCACACCACAACACTCAATATATCGAGATTCACCAATTTTGCTACTCCTCAAAAATGACTGTTTGGACTCCAATACAAATCCAGTCTTTGCAAAATCAATTTTACAAACACTTTACCAGCACCAACTGGAAGGAGCACCAACCCCTGTAATTTTTCTTCGTAACAGATGGAGCACCAACTCCTAGTACCAAGCACCAACTTGGACTGCAATTTTGATAAATTTAGAATGACATAAAAATGTCTTCACTTTATGCATGACCCTGACTGGTCTGCAATTAACCCAACTCTGCACACTCTCACGGCTCTGCTTATTTTTCTCTTGATTCTTTTCTAACCCTCTTTTTATAGCAATTTCTCTCTAACAATGACGAACATCTTCTCTGTACGATTATTCTTTTATAACCTTTCAATCCTGCAAGCAATCGAATCACATACTCTAACTGTTCGAATCCATGCAATACGGCTGTTCGATTCCATGCACTTCGATTGTTTGAAACCCTACAATACGTCTTTTGCAACCATGCAGTACGGCAATTTTGTTTCATGCACTTCGACTATTCAATTTCTTCGAATACAACTTTTCGAATTCTTTTTCGAAATTCCATATGTGATTCTTCGAAAGATTTTCGATTCTTCATGTTCGACTTTTTTGTATGCTTCAAATACGTCTGTTAGAATGCCTACAAATACGACCTTTCGAATGCTTTTATTATCCTTCATATTCAGTTTTTTGAAGACAAGCAAAATGTCTGTTCGATTCCATGAGTGTGACCATTCGAAAGCTATAAAAAAGACTTTTCGAAAACCTTTCGATACTTTAAATTTGATTCTTCGAATACATGCAAATGGTTGTTCGAATGCATGACTGACACTTGTCAATCTGTAACTGTAGATCTGACATCAGTTACATTTTACATAACTGGCTGCATGATTTTCCTGTCTGCTTTTTTTGACACGTGTCACCTTGCATGCTCCTGTGGGTTTTACCTGCCAGACTGTTACCTGTCATGATATCGTGACACTTTTTGCTTATGCTGATGTCACCCTGAAGGTGGTTGTCATGAAATCATGACCATTTTGGCCTTGAAAGCTTTTCCCCCGCTCATGTCGCGATATCACGACACTTAGAACTTTTGCTGATGTCATCCTTAAGCATGTCGCGAAATCGTGACCGTTTTGGCTCTTGGAAGCTTTCCCTGCATCTTGTCACGATATCGCAATACTTTGAACTTTTGCTGACGTCATCCTCAATGCTGTCGTGAAATCATGATGCTTCCGGCTTCCAGCAGCTTTCCTTTCATCCTGTCACGAAATCACGACACTTTTCAACTTTGTTGACGTCATCATCAATGTTGTCATGAAATCGTGACGCTTTCGGCTTCTAGCAGCTTTCCTTTCATCCTATCATGAAATCGTGACACTTTGTTCTTTCGTACAACTCTCCTTGCCAACACCAGCAAAAATGGAACATGTTGCGAAATCATGACACTTTGCTCTTCCGTACAGCTTTGCTTGCAAACTCCAACGAAAATGGAACATGTCACGAAATCGTGACACTATGCTTCATGCAATGGCGAGATTTTTACATCTTTGTGCCTTGTGTTTTCACCTTGCCTCTTTTCATAAAATTTTGACTTGTAATATCATTGTTGCATCTTTCAGTTCTACACTTTTGACTAGTAGCGAAATCGCTACACCTTAGTTTCCCTTTGTTTCAACATGTAGCGCCATCGCTACACCTTAGTTTCTCTTTGTTTCAACATGTAGCGATATCGCTACACCTTAGTTTCTCTTTGTTTCAACACGTAGCAAAATCACTACATCCTAGTTCCATGTATTTTCATCATGCAGCGATATCGCTACACCTTTGTTTCCATTCATTTCAACATGTAGCGATATCGCTACACCTTTGTTTCTTTCTCTGCCAGCATGTCGCGAAATCATGACAGTTTAGCTTTCACTTTCTCTCTCCTATGTCATGTCGCGATATCATGACAGTTTTGCTCGCATCTTCTCTCTCCTCGGACATGTCGTGAAATCATGACAATTTGGCATGCATTTTCTCTCTCCTGCTTTTTGTCGCAAAATCGCGACACATTTTCTCTCTCCTCAACGAAAACACGACATGTTGCGAAATCGCAACATTTCCGGCTGCGCCTTCTCTCTCCTCGACCATGTCGCGAAATCACGACAAAAAACATGTCACGATATCGTGACAGTTTTCTTCCTTGTCTCTTTTTGCAGTTTTTGAATCTGGGTCACCTCTGTTTTCCTTGAAACTTTCTGCACTTGATCTGACTGACCTCTGAACTGCATCAACTGCATCAATCTGACTGTGTTGACAACAATGACAATACTTTTGCAATTATTTTGCTACACCTTACTCAACACACTTTTCCTTCTTTGCCTTCCTACACTTTTCAATTCATGATAATGTGACATGTCATGAAATCATGACATTTTTTCTTTCTCTTCCTTCCTGCACTTTCGAGTCATGAAAATGCGACATGTCACAAAATCATGACACTTTTTCTTTCTCTTCCTTCCTACACTTTCGAGTTACAAAAATGCGACATGTCGTGAAATTGTGACACTTTTCCAACTCACTTTCTCTCTCCTATTTTAGTCGTGAAACTGCGACATGTCACGAAATTGCGACACTTTTCAAACTTGTTCTCTTTCTTTGAACTTGTCATGAAATCGTGACACTTCTCCCTGCTTTCTCTTTTTCTTCCAACATGTCACAAAATCGTGATAATTTTTCCACTTGCCTTTTTCTCTGCCAACATGTCGCGAAATCGCGACAGTTTTTCCACTTGCCTTTTTCTCTTCCAACATGTCGCGAAATCGTGACAGTTTTTCCACTTGCTCTTTTTCTTTCCAACATGTCGCGAAATCACGATAGTTTTTATTTCTTCTTATTTCTCTTCCAACATGTCACGAAATCATGACAGTTTTTCTTTCTTCTTCTCTCTCTTCCAACATGTCACGAAATTGTGACAGTTTTTCTTTCTTCTTCTCTCTCTTCCAACATGTCGCGAAATCACGACAGTTTTTCTTTCTTCTTCTCTCTCTTCCAACATGTCGCAAAATCGTGATAGTTTTTCTTTTTTCTTTTCTCTCTTCCAACATGTCATGAAATCGCGACAATTTTTTTTGCCTACTTCTCTCTCTTTCAACATGTCGCGAAATCGTGACAGTTTTTCTTGCCTGCTGTATATGTCGCGATATCGTGACACTTTTCTTACTTTTTTTTTCTTTGATATTTTGCAAGTGGTCCACTTTGGTCTTCTTGGAAAATCACTGTACATACTCTGAGTAACCTTTGAACTCTTATCTTTTGCATCTAACTAGCTTTTGAACTTCCTGTCCACTGCATCAACAGATCTGTCTGACTGTGTTGACAACAATGACAATACTATTTGCTGCACCTTGCTCAACATTATATAGAGGTCTGGTCGTAACCATGGATAAATTTGTGTCAAATATTTCCAAATCATAATTAGGTAAATTCCCACTAATAGTTCTTACATATCAGGTAGGAGGGGGAAAATTATGATGCTCAATTTGATTAGCCACTTCTTTGCCATGCTTTGATAAAGGATGTTGAAATATTTCCAATAATTGATTGGCATTCTGATTCTGATTTTGGGGGATGTTCTTTTGAGCATTATTGGGAGGATTTTGTTTAGGTTGAAAGGCTTGCACCTCCATCTCATTGTTATCAATTAAGTCTTGTATTTTATGTTTTAATATTTTACAAGATTTGGTAGTGTGTCCAAGTCCTCTATGGAAATCACAGTGTAAATCAGCTCTGTATCCGGGTATAGTTGGATCAGGTTCCCGGATATTTGGTAATTGGATCAAACCTCGTGCTAATAATTGTAGGAGAATGGTTGATAGAGGTTGATTTAACCTAGTAAATTCTCGAGGTGGTTTATCAGGAGGTTTCAATATGAACTTCTTCGTTGTTTTTGCAGTATTAACATTGGCAACATTTCTGCTATCGGTGACTCCATCACCCATAACTTGTTTATTTTTATATTGATTTTTGGATGTTTTCTCATCATCTTTCTTTTTAAGCTGACCTCTCCTAATGAGAGCATCTTCCACTCTTCGAGCTAAGTCTATAGCTTGATCGAAGGTGGTCAAGGTAGCGATTGATAACTCATAGGATAGTTGTTCTTGTAAATTATTGATAAAAATATCCAACATTTCTGATAAGGTAACACAAAGTGTAATTTTCCTATCAACTATCTCCACCGAGCTATGAAATCAGCAAAACATTCATCTTTGTCTTGTTTTAAGTTGTACAAATATTTAATGGTCACATGCCTTTCAATGTAGGCACTAAATTGGTGAATGAAATACTCGGCTATTTCTTCGAAATTCCTCAAAGAATGAGTGGGTAGTTGATAATACCACTCTAATGCCATTCCTCCTAAACTTTTTGGGAACATCTTTAGTAATAACAAGTCATCATGTGATATATCATGACATGCTATCCTAAACATATGAAGATGCTCTATGGGATCTCTGGTTCCTTTGCATATAGGTAGGACAGGCATAGGAAAGTGTTTAGGATATGGTTGTGCTACAACTATAGGATCTAGAGGCTGACTACACATCTCTCGATAATTGTACAAGGGACTGTAGGGATCTATCTGGTCCATGCGGGAGACTAACTGTTTCACCATGGCTTCCAAATTACTAGTTTGTCCACCATATTGGTTTGGTGGTATTTGAGCGTATGATGGCATGACGTAAGGATTAGATGCTATATTACTATTATGCAAATGGTTGGTAGGAAGAGTATTATGAAGAATATTTGTAGTAGCATTATGTTGTATCCTATATTGTTGGAAATTGGTGTTTGGTTTTTTTTTGGGCTTTTGTTGATTTGAGGCATGTTGATCAATAAATTTGCAAAATAGAGCAGTGAATGAAGGTTTCTTTTATGTGGGAATAAATCTAGGCTTGGTAACAGGCACTCTAGGTGGTTGGGTAACCTATTGTTGTTGCATGTTTTGGATTATAGCGGCCATATCCAAATTGGATGGTCCAGCTTGATCACTTTCTTGATCAACGAAGGACAAGGGATTAGTGCGTGTGTGATATATTTCTTCTAGGGTTTCTTGGGTGTCACTAATTTGATCCTTGTCCATATGGAATGCTCTATTAAGGGCATCAATATTAGTATTGAGGAACTTCCAGAAATGTTCAATGTTCTCAAAAGTAACAGCACCTTCCGAAGACATTTTAGGGGATGAGGATCCTTCCTCTCTAATAGTTTCTCTTTGTTCATTTGCTTCAGCAAACTCTTCTTCTTGTTGGTCTAGTGTTCCTTCTTCCTAAATTGGGTCTTCAGGAAGGACATATGGTTTATTTACTGGTTTTCCTAACCAATCTTCTTCTACTTCAGTCTGTTTTCCGTTCCTAAGTCTAGTCATTATGCTTAAACTTAGTTTTTAGAAAAAAAAAAATATATATATATATATATATATATATATATATATATATATATATATATATATATATATATATATATATATATATATATATATATATATATTTGCAACAAGTTTGGGAGGTATATATTTTAATTATATACCTACTATAATACTTAAAAGAAAATGTTTTAATTTTTGTTATATTTTTGTTTTGTTTTTGTGATTTTATGTTTTTATGATAATATTATAAAGACAACAAACAACACACTAAATGCAAGAAATAATAAAATAATGGCTTAGTTTTCTATAAATAGTTTATAGATGTCATTGATGGGATCAAGTTCATCAGGAGTCATGAAATGCTCCTCTTCAAATTGGAAATGGTTTTTCAGGAATTTGACAAAGTGTGCTATGGTGATGTTATCTACTTTTGACTCTAACTTGTAAAAATAGAGCTCATGGCAATACTCTCAATATAACATAGCTCTAGGAACTCTATTCCATCTCTTTCTATCTATAAGAATGACCTCTTGATCCTCTATACGAGATATAAATTTATGTACTACAACTGCATTGTCAAGGTATTCCTCAAAGGTGTACAACTCGAAAGACACAAGTGCTCTTTTATCTGCTAACCACCTATGGAAAGCTCTCTGAAGTTCATGGTACAAAGTCACCTGATCAGGATCCAAGATTCTATCTAGGACAAACCTCTTGATTTGCCTAAGTTCGGTTGATCTAGATGAAATAAGATTCAATCTCCTATTAAGTTCGTCCCATAAAGGTGGGAATCTATATGTTTGAGATACTCTAAGCAAAGAAGTAATCTCTATGGCTGCTAATTGATTTTCAACATTAACGATGACAACTCGTCTTTTATTATAATCTACCATCTAAATATGATATGCAATCTTTAATTGTTTATCTGATGATTCTAAGTGCATTTATTTACTTTTTTATTATTTTTTTTTTGGATTGTGTTCAAAAGGTTTTAGGTTTTCACGTCGGTTTCACCAAAATGTATCACTCCAAATTTTTTGCATCCTTACCTTCAGGATATAGGATCCGCGTCCGAAATGGGAATACGAGAAGGATGGGACAATACCTCGGACTAAGAGGCCCTTTGAAGGTCATGCCTCTTGGGGGAGGGGTATAAGGGTGAATTTTTGATGGATGGTGGGTTCACCAGGAAACTTTTGAGTGGCAATTTTCATGCCTAGGTTGAGAGTAGGTTTGATGTGTTCATTTTGTGCTTTAATCATTCAATTCCTAGGTTTGGCCAAGATGAATCTAAGATATTCTATATGCCAATGCTGATTTATATGAATACAAAGAACATAAATAAGTGCTAAACACAGAAAGTATGCTAAATGAGACAAAATATACCTGATTTCGGATGTCTGATGCAGATTCTAAGTTTTGTAGAAGTCTAAATTGTCTCAAATCATACGTAATCATCTAAAATTTCATAGAATCATATCAGATCTCAGTCGATCGTCTAAGATCAGACAATATCATCATTGATCTGACGAATTCGTCAAACAAAAACCTACAGTCACAGAGACAGATACCAAAAACCAAAAATGCAACTACAAAAGCAAGGGGAAATGATAGAAATGATAGTAAATTTGCCTAAATGATAGATCTAGATAACGATTAAAGGAAAATGTGTTACTTTAATAATTTATTTTAACTTTAGCATGCATCTATACTAAATGAGGTGAACTCCAGGATGTAGAAATAAAATAAACCAAGTTAATGCATAAGAAAATGAAGAGAAAAGATAAAAAAATGCAAACTTCGGGCTCTGATTGCCCCCAATCTAGACTGCAGTTGAGATCACCTCAAATCGTACAAGATCATCACCGATCAGTGATAGGATCATCCGAAATCATCTAGAATCGTCTATGACGATCTGAGCTTGCTCCGACTGAAAAATAGTAAAATTATTGCAAGGAAACTTAAAATACGCAATGCAAATGAAAGTATGAAGGTGTTCTAATGCATGAAAAGTTAAATTTGCAAGGAAATCAGTTATCCAGGGGGTTCAATGGGATAAACTGAGAAAATCCTAGTTTATATAGGATTAGGGAGAGGTTAGGAGGTTGGAGATCATCCCAATTTGGGAGATCTCCAACAGGGGATACTTTAACTGCGCAGACACGCTTTCTACCCAAGTTAGAGCAGCTGTTGAAACATAATCTAATTATGAAAATTTGGTTTTGGGACGAAATCGTCTGGATGTTCTATTCCAGAAAAATTTGTCAGATCCGGGATGATTTCGTCTGATCGACGACGATATCGTCCAACGGTCAAAACAAATCCTAAAAATGGCACGAAAAACAAGGGGAGCGGGTAACGGGCGGTTTTGGGTTAAAATTCAAATTTTTATCTTTTTACTAAGGTTTAACTATGCCAATTTTAGGGTGCTACAATTTCTTCTAAATTTTCTCAAAAAATATCTTGGGAACCAATTCCCTATTACAATATTTATGGACCTCTATCCAAAGGAGATATCAATATCCTATGCTCAAGTTCATGGACCTCTATCCATAGGAGAATTATATCCCATTAAATTTGGTTCATGGAACTCTATCCACAAGGGACATCAGTCCCCACTACTCTAGATGGTGAACCTCTATCCATAGAAGACCTTTGTCCCCATTGCTCTGGCTAGTGGAAATCTATCCATTGGATAAGTCTATCCTCATTGCACTAGCTGGTGGACCTCTATCTATAGGAGACCTCTATCCTCTCTACTCTGATCACATCCAAATCCTGCTCTCAAATTTATCTCAAATCTACACTAACCCTCATCACAAGGCTAGCACAAATCTACTCCAACTCTACTCACAAATATATGCCTCAAATTTGTACCAAACCTCGCTACAAGGCTAGCATAAATCTACTCCAAATATACTCATAAATATCTACCTCAAATCTACACCAAAACTCATTACAAGGCTAGAACAAATATGCTCCAACTCTACTCATAAATATCCACCTCAAATCTACACCAAACCTTGTTACAAGGCTAGCATAAATTTGCTCCAATTCTTCTCACTATCTCTGCCCAAACTTGCACAAATTACATGCACAAATCTATCTCAATACTTATCTCTATATCTACCAAAACTTGCATACATTACATGCACAAATATTCTTCAACGCATGCTCAAAATATGCTCTAACACTTGCTCAAAAATTGCTCTAACACATGCTCAAAACAACTCATAGAAAATGCTCCAAACTTCTCATTAATACTCAAATCCAATGCATAAATTTCTTCATAAAACTTTCCTATGTTTCTTGCAAATCTACTCTCAAATATTAAACACAATGATGCACAAATAGTTCTCAAACTAGAACAATTGTTTCCACTTTCTTTCAACAATGGAAGCACAACTTGGTCACAAACTCTATCCCAAAATGTTCAATATTATTTTACAAGGAAGCACAAGTAGTTCTTAAATTCTATCACAAATGTGGTTCCAATTTCATTCATCAAATGAAGAAAAATTATCTCACATATATTTCCAACAATGCATACTAATCAACCCTTTTATCTCCACCTTAAAAACAATTCTCAAATCACAACTACCTAAAGAAAAAGTTAAACCACCATACCTTTTAACTTGCTTTGATGAGGATGTGCTCTCAAAACTTATCTCAAAATATTTTGTCCTTTTTTTTATGCCACTTCAAGGATTAGTTATCATAACACTTTTTCACATGAAATATTTCAAAAAAATGCACATAAAAATAAGATTATATAACTCCCCTTTTTATTGTCACAAAGCTTTGACAATAATCAAACCCTTTTAATTTTTTATTTCATCAAAATACAACCAATAATTTAAACCATGGTCAAACCTTATCACTCCTACTGAAACAACAATTTTGTTTTCTAAATAGTCCACAAAATCTTCCTTACTTAATATTCACAAAGCAATTTTATGTTGTCCATCATTATTTCACTATTGAAGAATAAAATCATTTTTCTATACCTTAACAAAGTATTTTGCTATGCAGGGAGAATTGAAATTGTGATGTCTAGCTTCCAAACATACTTAGCAACCACTTTGGCTAACCCTCTAGATAGATCTTTAAAATATGCACTAATTTTTGAACCACTTCGATCCACGTCAAACACCTTTTGATGTATAGCACTCACACTACAATTTTGATGGATAATCAATCACACTTGAGCTCACGTGGTCATCGGGGAGTCTTTATTTTTGCACAATTACCAAATTCCTCCTTCTAAATAATGCAATTCATGAATTACATCATTGCTATCATCCAATAAAACTCAGCTCCTATTGTCCTTCGTTCAACCCTGTTGATATTGGCTTATTTAATATTTTATCTCTACCCTTATACAATTGAGCTTTCAATGAATGCCATACTCTCTTATCAACAGCGAATGAATGGCAATTTCTCAAGGAAGGATAACCATTGCATCTCGAAGATCATGAAAATGAACTCTTCTTGTGCATTCTCATAATCCTACAAAATTCATTGTGTCAATATCATTGTCGTCCGCACTCATATTCTACAATTCTCATCACATTGGGTTATTATCGTTTGCACTCAACTGGGTGTAATATTGAAGATATATTCGATCCAACAAGGAGTCTCATTGTCTATCATTCGTATGCTTGAACATTATATTGCTCATACCCTTTTAAAATATTACTTATTCAATTTAATTTTTCAAAAAATATCATTTCTTGCTACCACCATCCAACCGATCTTTAATCCCCCATGCAATTAGACGCTCAATCACTTCAAAAAATTTATCATAAATTAAAATGTTTTTATAGACACCTAAAACATGTCATGTTTAGGGGAGCTACTCACATAGGCACATTCATAAGATAATAGGACATAACCTTGGAGTTTCCAAGCATCAAAAGTGGTTCTCACCACCCATTTGGGGTATTCTAAGCCCATCCAAGCTTAGCCGCTCAAGCTCAAAATGGCCATACCTTAGCCGCTGCAGATGACATCGGTCAAATATTAGTCACTACAGACAACATGGGCTAAGCCATAAAAAGCATTTTACCGACAAACATGCCTAATCAGAGGTGGAAGTGGCAGTCTGCATGCAATAAAGGTGAATGAAAGTAACTTTGCATTCCCCTTGACAACTAGTTCACATAGAAGACTTGAGTCTAAATTTAGACTTCAGTTAACGAGTATTTAAACATAGAAAAGACAAAAAGCTTATCATGCTAACATTCACTATGCATGAGGGATTCAATCCTAGGGTTTTGAGCATAGACTTTAGGGTTTCAAACACTTTAAAAGGTGCAAGCCTAAGAGCACCAAAGAGGACACATATGATAGATCAGAGAGAATCAATCAGTCTAGAGATACATGAACACATTAGATCATTGAGGAGATATTTCAAGACTTGAAGAGTTTCCCTTGGAGATCATATTTATGGTGAAGATCTGACAAATTAGAGAGCATAACAACCACCATTTCAACATTGGATACAAGCTTTGATCCATAGCTTTGGAGCAAAGAGAATGAGATTCACTTTAGCGACCACTGTCATTGGACAATGGCCCGCATGCCTAGCTTAGGGTTTTAGACATTAGTTTCATTATTCTATTTAGCATATCCTAGCATAGCATCATTTCATTCATTCGCATTCATAGCATTAGTTTCATTTGCACTTGATTTAATTTGAGTATATGCATTGCTAACAACCTCATTCAGGGAGGCAATCTCAGATATCTAAGCGTGTGTTGTTGTTTCATTGCTTACAAGGCCACAGGTTCATCGGACGGAAGCTACAGTATACGAGAGCAAGAGGATCCCTCTAGAAATCATACCTAGATAAGGAGGCATTTATAAGCCATCATACATTTCCATGTGTAGAACTGGGAAGCTTGTGAAAGTGCACCACCCCTTGCTAGGGGACTTCTTCATCACTTGTAATTCATTGTATCAAAATGGGTATCCCTAAGAGGGACCGACATGTAACCGAGTTTCAATACAAATAAAGAGATCCATATTTGTTACTTTTGTGTTATATGATTTTTCATGGTCTTTCATTTCGTCTTGGGTATAATATTGCAAGTAGAGTAAAGCGGTGTGTGCATCTCGGGGTCGCTACAGATGGCAATCACGGTGGGACCTCCATTGATTTTTCATTTTTTTGTCTAGAAACTAACTTAGATTTATGTGCAGGTGTAGCTACTCTGAGCTACATCAGCTAGAAATTAGTTGCTCTGAACTACAATGGTCAACAGTTTGCCACTCTTGCTAACAACAACCATAAACTAGTCGCTCTGGTCGATAGCGACCAACAAAGGAGTGTAGAAGAGGATAGAACCTTGATTCTTTGAGCTGGATTAGAGGTTGGTATAGCTTTTTTGGTATTTCATGGTTTTTTTTCTGCCTCTATTTATTTAAAATAGTGAACTTAAAACACATTTCTATTTGGAAAACTGAAAGAATGAAAGAAAAATAACTTGCATCTTGCACATCTTAGAGTTCCTTTTAGATTTTCCACTAGGCAATGCTAGGAACAGTGGATTTTGCTTGTAAAGTTCACCCTAGAATCCAACGTGCTAGACATTGTATTTTATTTGCTTGCTTTGAGGCCCTGCTAGAGGCTATAGTTGCATGGAATAATGTGTGTCCATACAAATCGTGGTAGTTCATGCATTTTTCTGAAAATAAAAACGTCTCTTTACATTTAGGCATATAAGAAAGATTCATTTCTACTATATGATGCATGTTACTTTATGAAAGCTTAAAATTAACACCACACATATACACATCATTTAAACATTGGCGAGTTGATTTCATCACCAACCCTCAATTCAGTCTAGTGACGTTGGAATTCATCTCCTTCCACTAGCTTACCCCCTAGAGCTTCCTAGAAATATATTGAGAAACTTACTTATAGTGGTACTAAGTTACTTGTGCTCAAACTATCTCCTATTGTTGAAACAATCGTTGGTTTAGAGTGGAAGAGCTAGGTGAACCCCCCATTGGGACTTCAGTGGTGTATCCTAGCATCTTTTGGGAAAATCATGTTTGGTATGGGTGTACTTGATTATCACTATGGATGAGTCTTCTCATTCTTAATCCAAGAACAAAAGCAAGAAATCAAAGGAACAAAAAATCATCAAAAATACAACAAATAGTTTAGGACACACTTAAATTAATAATCAAGATAAACATTTTCTTGATATTATTTTTGTACATTGAATTGCAACTCAAAAGACAAATTCCTAAAAGCAAAAATGGTCAAAATAAGAAGTAAACATCCTTAGTCTGATGTCGAAGGAGATTCTGAAGCAGTCTATACCCATATGCGAAGTCATAGTCATATTGGATGACCTACCCGTAAGACCGTGAGACGTAGATCCATGAGCCTAAGGGGTGATAACTCAACCCTTGGGAGTTCTCCTCGAGAAACCCCAAATAGGGAACTACATCATGGAACAAAGTCACATAAACAAAGAGAGGCTTCAAATCCATCCTCATCAAGGAGACATGATGGGACCTCAAAGGCCTCCTCTAAATGCAAATAAACTTCTCAAAAGCATGAAGAAGCTTCAAACGATTCCTCCTCACATAGACATATAGAAGATTTTTAAGCTCAATATTCACATAAGGATGACGAGGTTGCTACATCTCCATTATCATGGAGAGAGCATGTGACCACAAATCCTTCTTCATCAAGAGGGCACATAAGAGTTACAACTTCTCAAGCTTCACAAGAAACATATGGAACATGTCTACCTACTGAAGGGCAAGAAACTAGAGAAACATCGAGTCATAGACATCAAATAGAAGATACCCTTCACACAAGATGAAGTATTTTGATAGACTATGACCTTATTGGAGTGAATGGCACCCCACGAGATCAACCATGGAAAACAATAAAACTGGATGAGTTGGATAATTTTCATCAGAGGCCAACTCAAAGAACCATAGTTATTGAGAACTCTATATCTGGAAGTTCATGAACTATGACTTCTAAGCATACCTCTCAGTTTGGGGGTGCCTCAGAATGGACCTATAGTAAACATACAAAATATGATCATGAAAACACTCAAACATACACTGAACAAGTTACATTAGCTAGCAAGAGCAGAGAAACAGCATAAACCTCCTCGAGGAATATATGCGTCAGAACCACAAAAACTAGATCAGACAAGCATGAGTCCTCTATGACATTGCATGCTGACTACATGCGATGGTTAGAGAATACCTTGCTCAAAGAGTGAGAGCTTGTGGAATCTTTTGAACATGAAAAACAAAGATAAAAACTCTTGTGCCAACATGAGCAACATTTATGAGAGCAAGCTGAGTATCTAGCTCGCATCAACCATCAAACAAATGGTAATGATCATCGAAGAGATCAATGCATTGACTCACTAAGAGAAAGATGCACTAGACAAGAAAGTGACCTGCACCAAAATCACCCTCCAAATCATGAGTGGAATCCAACTGGGGAAGAAATGGTAGACTTAATAAATTAGGATTAGGCGTATCCTATATCCCCTTGTAGAAGGTAATAAAATGGAACAACTCAAGTGGATAGGAGGTCACCTCCATTGCCATTGCGAGGGGGTCTACAATAAGAGGAACTCTTCGCCTCAAAGGTATTTCAAGCTCTTGCTAAAAATATGAAGTCCTTTGAGAAAAAAGAGATGGCTGGGAACCAACAAACATTGACCAAATTACATAATCAACCATTGTGCCCATCAGTTCCTAGCCCTCCATATCCTAAGCACTTTGATATGCCTAGTTTGGAGAAGTTTAAGGGTGGAGAAGATTCACAAGAGCATGTCACTAATTTCATCAATGCATATTTTCATCTTGAAGACAATGATGCTCTTATGTTAAGGACATACATCATGACAATTATCGGGCACTACCACTCAATGGTTCAAAAAATTGCCCAAGCATAGCATATATTGCAAGTGTGAACATGTCTATGTTCTAAGTGGCTTAGAAAAACCTTGCAGGTGTGAATGAATTTATAAAATGTCGGCAGCAAAAAAATTTTCGGCAAGATTTTTATTTCTCCCCCTCGAATATTTCCTATCTCCCCTTATTCCTCCTACTCTTCCTCCACTTATTCCTCCTATTTTCCCACCTATTATTCTTCCCTTATCCCTCCATTTCCCTTATCCTCACCGACTTCCTCCTATATATATATATATATATATATATATATGTTGTAAGGTTTTTGAAAGTGTATAAGAATTAATTTTTAATATTTTTTTTTGGTTGCTCGTCTAAGATTTCTTCTGCAACTCCATACTCCATCTCATACTGGTATTAGAGCCAGTGTGCGTAGGGGTCAAGGAGCGCCAGGAGAGCATGAAATTCGAGGTGGGGCCACGAGCACAGATTTTGAGGTGGCAAGGAGCATCATCGAGCTAGGAGTGGTTTTTGAAGCAGATCTGAGGGCATGGATTCCAAGGACCTACTGACACATGGCAAGCACAAAGCTAGAGCTGATGGTACAAATTTTGAGGTGTCAAGCTAAGGTGGCAACATGCACTTCGAAGAGCTGAGGTGGTAGTGCAAACGTGGCATGTAGTAGAGTGGCATTGAGTTGGCATCTGGCATGGCACTGAGTGGCTGAGTTGTGACGTGGAAATTTCATTTTTGAAAGGTGATAAAATGTGAGCAGCATGATTTCCTGAGGGCAATCAATAACAAAGGTGCTCTCTCACATATTAAAATCCTGCTTGCACCTTTATCCCTGTGCATGTGGGATAAAAGGACTTTGTTTTTTTTTTTTTAAATTGTGAACATATTGATAGTAAACCAGTTTGTGCTCCCTTTGCTACCCGTAAGATGGTGTAGCACGATCGACAAAAGTTCTTCGTCGCAAACAAGAGGTCCTGGGTTTGAAACTCGTCAGGGACGCGACGAAAAACTTTTGTATTTTTTTTAATATCTCTAGTCGTGCAGATTAAAGAAAGTGTTGGGCGTTGTTTGTTTCGAAAGGTACCGCGTGGTGTAGCGGCAGTTAGTCCCGCTTGGAAGCAAGGGATCACGAGTTCGATCCTCTCTACGCCAAAAATTATAAAGGTTTTTATTAAATTATTTCTTTTAAAGTTTCATTAAAAAAAAATTTAAAGCTTTTTAAATATTAATTTAATAATTTAATAAGTGCTTTTAATTATTTAATTATTATTATTTTTTTTTAAAAGCATATTTGATTATTAAATTAAAACCTTTTTAAAAGGCTTTATAAAGATTTAATTGTAAACTTTAGAGAAATTGTGACAAATTGTAAATCGCCCAAGGGGCTTGAAAAGCTTGATTTTTTTAAAACTTTAAAAGGGTAATCTTTGTAAAAATGGGGAGCATAAAAGTGATGGGAAGCTTTTCGAAAAGCCCATTTAGCACTTCCAAAAAAATTTTAAACCCCGTTCAAGGCTAAAATATTTTGTAATAGCCTCAACAGCTGTAAAAGGGTGAAAATTTTAACCTCAGAAGCTCTAATGAAGTTTTATTTTGCATTGATGAGTAGATGATCAGATCTACCGGATGTTACCATGCTTTGTGCTCTCTACTATGGAGAGAGACTACCGAATCATTTGATGAATGAGTTCAGAGAAATGGATTGCACATTGTGTTTAGTCAGTTACAAAATGCTATGATAGCCCACCAAAGGAATCCGGATTTTGGTTACGAGGCTGACTCAGAAGAAAATATTTTTGGACAAGTGGAGGAGTCCAATATAATTGAAGCCACACCTGTAGATCAAGCCAATGATAGCTACTCTCTAGCTGAGTCGGAGCAACAATCTAGTGAAAGTTATACCCCACACTCTCTAGAGCCTGAGCTAGCACAGGCTGAGCCAGCAGTAGCTCCTAAAATAGTTGTCATTAGTGACGACGAGGATTCCATTGCAAACAATTTTGGACCTCCAATACTGGAAAATCCACAAGAAGAAGAAGAAATCAGTGAGAGAGTTAAGAAATATAGATTTTATTTGAACTTGTAATTGCTTTGTACTTCCTGCTTTTAGTCAAATCAAAAGTTAGCTTTCAAGTAGTAGAAATGGCTTCAAATTCAAATCTTCCAATTCCAGAATTCAATGGTTGTGATTATGAATACTGGTCAATAAGGATGAAAATTTTATTAATAGGCAAAGGTCTATGGTATGTAGTTGAAGAGGGTTACACAGAACCCTCTCCTACTGATTGGACTACTTTAAGTGTTGCTGATAGAAAAGCTAGGAAAGAAGCACAAAAAAATAATTCGTTTGCCCTGTATCATTTGCAAGCAACCCTAGATAAAAGCATCTTTCCTAGAATAGCATCCTGTGTAATAGCTCAAGATGCTTGGAATGCTTTAAAGGAAATTTTTCAAGGGAGTGATCAAGTGAAGCAGGTCAAGCTTCAAACTCTGAAAAGAGATTTTGAAAATCTCATAATGCAAGAGAATGAGAAAGTAGGAGACTACTGTGTGTGATTCAAAGCCATAGTAGATAAAATGGTCACTCTAGGTGAAGAGATTAAACCAAAAGTTGTGGTGAAGAAAGTGTTGTGAATGCTTCTTCCTAAGTGGAATCATGTAGCAATCATTATTGAAGAGTCAAAATATTTGACTGCACTTTCCTTTGATGCACTAATTGGTTCTCTTCTTTCACATGAAGAGATATTGCTAGAATCTCCTTCCACCATTCATGGAGGAGATGATAAAGCATTTGATTCACAATAAGGAAGACATAGAGGTCATGGCAGAGGTCAACATAGAGGAAGAGGCAACAATAGTCCATGAGGTGGAACCCCAAGCAAAGGAGGATCTTCAAACAAAGGTGGAGGTCAGAATAGAAGTAGACAACAAAACAAAGGAAAGCATCCAAGTCGAGGTAAAGGAAGTGACAAGTCCAAACAAACTTGCTACAATTATGGCAAACTTGACCACTTTGCTCATGACTATTGGTTGAAATCTTCTCAAGGGAGCAGCAGTCAGAGCAGTCAGTATGGAAATTTTGGAGAAGAGGAAGGGACCTCACATCTCTTTCTCTCATATGGCCAGTCATATCAAAACCTGAATGACACCTATATTTTGGACACTGGGTGTTCAAATCATATGAGTGGCAAAGAAGAACTCTTTGCTACCCTAGATTCTTCCTACAAATCCAGCCTCAGGTTGGGGGACGACAAGTTATTGGTGGTTGAAGGCATTGGAGCCATGGAGGTTCCAACAAAAGAGGGTGTTAAACAGGTGAATGATATTTATTATACCCCTCATCTCCAACATAATATTTTGAGTGTTGGTCAAATTTTGGAGAAAAATTATAAGTTGCTATTTGATGAGGGTAAAAGTATTAGTGACAGAGTCATTACTCAAGTTCCAATGACTAGAAATAGGTTATTTCCTCTAAAGTTTGGCCAACCAGGAGGATATAAGTTAGTAAATGTTGCTATTGTAAACCCAAGTGTACTGTGGCACTTGAGATATGATCATCTAAATTTAGCTAGTTTGAAGATGTTAATCTCTCAAGCAATGGTGACCGTACTTCCTAAAGTTCAGGACAATAAGGAAGTTTGTGAAGTTTGTGCCTTGGGCAAGCATGCTAGAACCAAATTTCCTCATGGACAAGCATGGCGGGCCAGTTATCCACTCTAGATAGTGCACTCGGACATCTGTGGTCTGATGCAGACCAAGAGCATTGGTAAAAACTCTTACTTTCTTCTTTTCATTGATGATTTTTCAAGAATGTGCTGGATATATTTTATGAAGCATAAGGATGAAGCATTTTATTTCTTTGTAGATTTTAAAACAAGAGTTGACAATGAGAGTGGATATTTTGTTAAGTGTCTCAGATCAGATAGGGGAGGAGAATACTCTAATAATTTTTTGAATTTTTGTAAAGAACATGGAATAAAGAGGTAGTTCACTGCTGCCTACACTCCATAGTAGAATGGTGTGGCTAATAGAAAGAACCGTACCATTGTAGATATGGCAAGATCTATGCTTCATACAAAGCATTTAAGTAATATGTATTGGGAAAATGTAGCCAGGACCAATGTGTATATTTTGAATAGGAGCCCTAATTCAAGTTTGACAAGGAAAACTCCTTACCAAGCATGGTATGGTAAGAAAACAAATGTTAAACATTTTAGAGTGTTTGGTTCACTGGCGTACTCACACATTTCTGATGAGCAGAGAAAGAAGCTTGATCCTAAGAGTTAAGCATGCATTTTTGTAGGTTACTGTGAGACCACAAAATCTTATAGACTCTACAATCCCAGGACTCAAAATATTATGCTTTCCAAGGATGTGATTTTTGATGAAGGTGGAGAGTGGGGTCATCCTCAAATATTTAGTGATGTTGAATCTCATGATGCAGGTTCTTCAAAAATTCAATAGACGCCACAAAAATACAAGAAGTCTCCTCCTCCAAGCCCAAGTAGACATTCTACTTCCAGTTCATCAGCTTCTTCACCAAGTCCTTCTCCACAAAGGTCAGTTAGTTCCTCACCAATGGATATTGATTCTCCATCTAGAGGTAAGAGAACATGTCTACGTTCTAAGTGGCTTAGAAAAACCTTGCAAGTGTGAATGAATTTGTAAAATATCGACAACAAATTTTTGTCGGCAAGATTTTTTATTTCTCCCCCTCGAATATTTCCTGTCCCCTTCTATCTCCCCTTATTCCTCCTACTCTTCCTCCACTTATTCCTCCTATTTTCCTGCCTATTATTCTTCCCTTATCCCTCCATTTCCCTTATCCTCACCGACTTCCTCCTATATATATATGTTGTAAGGTTTTTGAAAGTGTATAAGAATTAATTTTTAATATTTTTTTTGGTTGCTCGTCTAAGATTTCTTCTGCAACTCCATACTCCGTCTCAGCATAACCAACTTTGAACAACTAGTAAATGCTTTTCTAAAGCGTTTCTCCTTTGGTGCTAAGAGAAAAGTGAACCTTTTGGACCTGGCCAATTTGAAACATTATGATGATGAGCCAGTAATGGATTATGGGAATAGATGGAGAAATATCATGGCAAAACTATCATTCTCTGTCCCCACAGAAGAGATTGTCCGCATGTTCACCAAGAGTTGTTCCAAACACATCTCCCTCTTGCTAAAACTACAATAGTACCCCTCATTTGAGGAAGCTTTGGCATAGGCCAAACTCATTGAGGACATAAAAGTAGATGAGGGAACCATCAAACTCCGAAACAAGGAGTGGAACAAGAATGACAAAAATGGCAAAAATAAGCAGAAGTAGGCAAACCCTACCCCAGTTAATCAAGTAGTGTTGGTTGTGCCTAAGGATGGGGCTGTGCAACAACCCTAGAATTATCAAGCACATCCTCCACCATCCAACTATGATCAAAATAACTATCAAGGGAGAAAAAAAGAACGAAAACCCCCTCGCTACTTTACACCATTAACATAATCAATGCAATCAATCTTCAACCAATTGAGCGAGGTAGGAAATATCAGATTCCCTGACATACCTCTTATAGATCCCAACCATCCTAAGCCAAAATGATATAGGGAAGATCATTTTTGCCCTTATCATAGGATATTGAGGCATAACATTGAGGTTTGTAATGGTTTTAAGCACCAAGTTCAAAACATGATTGAGGCAAGAGAACTCAAAGTGGACAACCCATTGGCCCCTGACAATAGAGATATGGGCATCTACAAAAACCCGCTGCCAAATCATGAGGCCCCTAGAGAGCAAGGGGCCCAAGTCAATCAGGTCCGAGTTGATATACCTACCCACGGATGTGTTGGGATGGTCGAAATTGTCAATATAGCAACCAGGAGTAGATGGTATGGTCAACCGCAACCTCTTGTAGCTCCTATGAATGTCCCAACTACACCAAGGTAGAGGTAGGGGAAAAACAACCTTCTAGGTCCACCAACTTGACCTGTGGTAACTATCCGGAGTAGACTTGAGCAAAACTTACAAACGACTCCGGCTAAGCTATCCATTTATGAGCTCATACAATAGTCCCCAAAGCACAGGGAGACCTTGATGGAGATTTTAAGGTCAATTGAGATCCAACTACAAGATCCAAATGCCTTCACCCATTTTGTGGGACAAGTACAAGAATGCTAGGAACCTGTAATTCGATTCTATGATTATGAGATTAAGACAATACCTACTGCCTTACCAGACCCTCCATTGAACATTGTGGCATCAATCAATGATTTACCTTTCAAGAGGGTCTTGGTCGATACAGGTTCATCAATCAACATCATCACAACAACTACCATAGAACACCTAAAAATCCCCAAGTCACATATCATTCTGGGAGCCTACACATTAAGATATTTCAATGATGCTTTATGCAATACTATGGGAACGATAGTCTTACCTATCAAGGTAGGGCATAAGACCATCCCCGTGATGTGTCATGTCTTGGAAGGGGCCATGCAATACAACATCCTTTTAGGGTGACCTTGGATAAGGGACATGAAGTGTGTCCCTTCAATATTACACCAATGTGTCAAGTATGTGCATGATAACAAAGTCTATATGGTGTTGGCCGATGATGAGCCATTCAAGTATGTCCATCAGGTGGATTTTCTAGGAGAGTTTGTGATCCCTTCTACCCACCTGTATGTAGGGCCTTCATCTCCAATTACGCAACTGAAGGACAAAGACAAAGGGGTACAAAAAGACCCATCCACATTAACACCTCAACATGCGCCCAACATGACTAATGCTTCTAAGAAACCATCAACATCTAAGCCACAAGATAATCAGAAGCTAAAGGCACCCTTATTCGAGGAAAGAAATCCTAGGGAAGCGCTAACCATAGCCATTGAGGAAGGTCCAAGTCCCATGGATGAAGAAGATCTCCAAGAGCAAGTCGAAGATGATGATTACCATCCTGCTTCACCAGTGTCATCCGTGGGGTCATCCACATCGCATGCAACCATACACTTGGCAAGCATAGGGATAGGAGAATACCTTGTGTAGAACATAACATTCACACCTATCATAGAATCTGCACAAGACATGGGAAAACCAAAAGACTTGAGACCACCAGTGGGAACAGTGGTTCCGCTTGGAATCCCTCCCAACTAGACAAACTTTGTCTATGTTGGACTAGACTGCACCCATAAGTCTACTGAAGAGGAAGAGGACAATGATGAATTATTCACTATTAATGTTCGTTACCTCTCTAATCCTGAGTTTTCTCTAAGCTACTTTGAACATTGCCATTGGCATGGTTACGGTCTTGGTATATATGAGCAAGGGCATAGGTGGCCACTCGAGCCACAATACCAACTTCCTACTGATAGGTTTGGGGTAGGTTACCACATCAGATGTCGGGATGACTCTTTGGTAGCAACTTTAGATAGATTGAGCTTGGGGTTAGGAGAAGACATCGATTTTATTCCTTATCACCCACTAAGTTCAAGACTTATGTGCAATAGACAAGTGGCCGTAGTGAACATCCCGCCACCTGAGACATATCATCCAAGACTCACAACTGATGCCATCCTAGTAGGATACAACTCATGGGATGATGAGCAAGAAGAAAATAAATATGTGGCAAGTGATGATGAAGCACAAGAGGGCTTGGCCTATCATGGGCCTCGCTATTTACAAAGCTTTACTTGGTCCATCCACAATGAGAGTGGATACATATCAGATGAAAGTAGCTATGAGTCAGAGGACTCGATAGAAAGAGCCTACTTAGGACCAAGGCATTGGCCCCATGGCATGGGGCAAGAAACTAATGCAAATGGCATCTTCATAAGTGACGAGGAGTATGAGGATGAGATAGAGATGGCCTACTTGAGGCCAAGATACATGCCCCATATCTTAGGGCCACACACTAATGCCAATGGATTCTTCATAAGTGATGAAGAATATGAAGATGAGACAGAGATGGCCTACCTAGGGCCAAGGCATGAGCCCCTTGTCCTAGGGCCACATACCAATGCTAATAGTTTTTGGATAAGCGATGATGACTTTGACTTCAAAACTGAGATGGCTTATCTTGGGCCTCACCACTTGCGGCAAGTTGACATGTTGGTAGAGAGAGAGGTGGCACTTCATGCCATAGACCCTCATCTACGATTTTTGGGGAGACCTGTTGACCTAGCTGCCATTCACCAAATGGTCAATCCCCCTCCACCTACATTCAGAGAGCGGTTAGAGCCCAATGATCCTATTATCCACCCTGCTCATGGGCCAGATCTAGAAATTCCCATTCCTCTAGAGCCTCATCGTGAGTATGGAAGGGAAACCTCTGAGATAAGATTGCACCCATGTGGTCCTGGAGATTTCATTCCATCCATCAACACAATCTCCATTGATTTGACCACTCCACTTCATAATCCAACCGATCCCACAAAACCTTTGTGTATTGATACAAAGGCAATTGATTGGGACCACACTGATTCACCCATAGAGCCTGAAGATATTTTCCCTAATGAAGAGATGTTACAACCATTTCATTTTGCATCAGGTTGTGCATATGATGTATTTCATGCTAGTTTGGATCCTGAGTCAGTAGGACCTATAAATCCTACCGATGACATTCACTTGATACCCACACCTCATCAGCTGGAGGATGGGTCACATATGGTTGTAGAAGTGACTTTCGAGGTGGACATCAGCGATGATCCTACTCAACCAAAGAAAGTCAAGTTCAGAGAAAGTCTATCTCCAGAAGAACAAGCCATCATAATTCCTCTCCTGAAAGAGAGGCCAAATATTTTTGCTTGGACTTACAAAGACATGCCTAGGATAGATCCAAAGTTAGTTGTTCACAACCTTTCACTGGATCCCATGAAGAAACCAGTCAAGCAAAAGTTGAGGAAAATGCATCCAACCATCGCTTTGATGGTAAAGAACGAATTGCAAAAACTATTGGATGCAATTTTCATAGTTCCTATCGACTACCTTGAGTGGGTGTCCAACATGGTGCCCATGGGGAAACCCGATGGAAGAGTTCGAATTTGCACAGACTTTAGAGACTTAAATAGGGCAACTCCAAAGGATTCATTCCCATTTCCAAACATAGATGCTCTTGTTGATGCCACCGCAGGTCATGAGATGCTTTCCCTAATGGATGGTTTTTCTGGATACAATCAAATCTGGATTAAACTCGAAGACCAGCACAAGACTACTTTCATTACTCCATGGGGAACATTCTGTTACAAAGTGATGCCATTCAAGCTCAAGAATGTTGGTGCCACCTACCAGTGAGCCATGACATACATATTCCATGACTACATGCACAAGATCTTAGAGGACTACATGGATGACTTACTCGCTAAGTCTTTCCTATGGCAAGAGCACGCTGAAGTCCTTAGACAAGTCTTTAACCGCCTCATTGAGCACAATGTAAGATTGAATCCTAAGAAGTGCGTATTTGGCGTAACTTCTGGCAAGCTTTTGGGATTCATCATTTCTAAGAGAGGCATCGAGGTCGATCCGATAAAAGTGAAGGCTATACTGGAAATGGCCACCCCTACCAACATTAGGGAATTAAGAAGCCTTCAAGGCAAGATAGCATCCATCAAATGGTTCATTGCACAATTATCAGACAAGTGTCGACCCATGAACCGGTTGCTACGCAAGGATGTCCCATTTCATTGGGATGAAGAGTGCCAACAAGCCTTTTTAGAGATCAAAACATACCTCGCCCCCCCCTGTTGGCTCCACCAAGGCCAGACATTCCATATTTGCTATACATATCGGCTACTAATTTTGCTTTGGGCACCATGTTAGCCCAAAAGAATGTGCAAAACAAAGAGCAAGCCGTATATTACATTAGTCGCACCTTGGTGAGTTATGATCTAGGATATGCGTATGTCGAAAAGTTGTGTTTAGCAGTGGTCTTTGCAACTCAAAAGTTGTGACACTACATGTTGAGCCATACAACCTACGTTATATCCAAACAAAATCCTTTGTAGTACATGATGAACAAGACATATCACAATACTCGTACTGCAAAGTGGATCATGCTATTGATAGAATTTGATCTAGAGTTCATAAGCCAAAATTCCATCAAGGGACAAGTCATAGCAGATCAACTAGCAGAGGCGCCTCTTCAGGATAGCAAGCCTCTCACCATAGAGTTGCTTGATGATGCAGTCTTTGCGTTATCAGATCCGCCTGAACTCGAAGAACCTGAGAAAGAAAGAGACATGTCATTGTTCTTCGATGGTTCAAAATGTGAGCAAGGGGGTGGAGTAGGGATAGTCTTTATCACACCGTAGGGCACGCCATTGCCCTTATCATTCAAACTAGACTTCCCTTGCACAAACAACAACACAGAGTATGAGGCTTTGATCTTGGGACTCCAAACAACCATAGCAATGGGCATTAAAATATTGAACATCTTTGGTGACTCCTTGCTCATAGTAAATCAAGTTAAAGGCCTATTCCAATGCAGGTGCCCACTCCTGAAAGCTTACAAGGAACTTGTTGACACCTACCTAGCTCGGTTGGAATGGTATGACATCGAGGCAATCCCTCGTACATCAAATAGATTTGCAGACACCATGGCCTCTCTGGGATCCTTAATCCCTCAGAATCCATCCACTGATTTTACAACCGTTCATGTGAAAGTGCTCTCACACTCAACAATACAACGTGAGGCTTTGGACAATCAAGCATCAGTCAACATGATCAACATCGAACCTAATTAATATTGGTCCATCACAGCTAGAGACTTCTTGCAAACAACACCTTGGGCATCTTTGGTTTCTCAAGGACCTACAGAGTGTGGCACGACCATTCACCATAGAGTTGTTTCTCAATATGTGTTCGCACATGCTGGATCGTAGGAGGAACATGTTGTTTTATCAATAGAAGTTGTGGCTTATCAAGATTGGCTTTCCCAATTGCGGGATTTCTTGAAGCTGGGAATGCTACCGCAAGACCTATCGCATGGTGAAAGATGAACATTTAAACAAAATGTGACTAGGTACATTTTTCTAGGAGAAGTCCTCTATAGGTGAGGTTATGATGGAGTACTCCTTCATTGTCTTGAGCCCTAGGAAGCATCCTGGGCAATTTTGCAAGCTCACGATGGTACGTGTGGTGGCCACTTCAGTGGCATGGCTATTGTTAAGCGTATCTTAAGGATGGGTTACTATTGGCCCACTATGGAAAAATATTATTGTGAGTATGTCAAGAAATGCATTAAGTGCCAGCATCATGCAAATCTCACCCATTTGCCATCACAAGCCTTGCAACCCATCCAGGCAGCATGGCCATTCTCGTAGTGGGGACTAGACTTGGTGGGGAAGATCTCACCCCCATCCTCGGGCCGACACACGTTCATCATAATGACCATTGAGTATTTTACTAAATGGGTCGAAGTGATCCCTTTAACATCGACAATTGGACCAAGGATTGCGGAGTTTATACTCCACAATATCATAAGTCATTTTGGGGTCCCTTCGAAGATAATATCGGATAATGGGCCATCTTTCAAGAACAAAAATGTGTGTGCTTTAATGAAAAAATACCATATTCAACATAATTTTTCAATGCCTTATTATCCACAAGCAAATGGGCAAGCAGAAGCCTCAAATAAAACAATCATCTCCATCTTGAGGAAGATGGTAAAAGAAAATCATAAGGACTGGCACTTGCAATTACCTCTTGCACTATGGGCATACAAGACTAGTGTGCGGACGCCCACTGGGGCAACACCATTTTCACTTGTATATGGCACTAAGGCCATCATGCCCTTAGAGTTGGAGATTCCAACCTTGCGAGTAGCCATGAAGGACTTCATAGATGATGACACCGCACGACAAGGCCACCTTGATCAGCTAACGCTTCTTGATGAATGCCGAGTCAATGCCTTGGAGCATCTCCATGTTTATCAGAATCACCTTGCACGAGCTTACAATAGTAAAGTCCACTTGAGGGAATTCAAAGTTGGGGATCTTGTGCTCAAATAAAACCAACATAACTCAAATCTGCCACCGCACCTACGAGACAAATTTATGGCAAACTGGATAGGCCCCTACATGATTTCAGAAAGGGTTGGGCCTGGAGCATATCGCCTTACATCGTTGGATGGTGTTGAAGAGCCTGAACCTCTCAATATCATTCACTTGAAGGCATTTTATACATAAAATAAAAAAACATTCAAATATGTCAAAAATAAAAAAACATTCAAATATGTCAAAAATAAAAAACATTCAAATATGTCAAAAATTGAAATACAAAAGCAATAAAAAATGCTCCAAGGGTATCTTCACACAGCTTGGTCACCTTCATCACAAAAATATCCAAAGGCATATTAAATACCTTTGGTAAAAGCAATAAAAAATGCTCCAAGGGTATCTTCACACCGCTTGGTCACCTTCATCACAAAAATCTCCAAAGGCATCTTAAAGCCCTTTGGTCAAAATCAATAAAAAATGCTCCAAGGGTATCTTCACACCACTTGGTCACCTTCATCACAAAAATATCCAAAGGCATCTTAAAGCCCTTTGGTCAAATCAAACAAAAAGCTCCAAAGGCATCTTAAAGCCCTTTGGTCAAATAACAAAATCAAAAACACAAAAACAATGCAAAAATAAAAAATACAAAAACATTTGCATTTCACACTTGCATTCACATAAGTTGCATTACATCCATTGCATTCACATATGTTATGATCACATTCTAGAAAAATATGCCATAGTTTGTATCACAACCCAAAAGCTCAAATCCACCTCCATCCATGCACTCATGTGTATAACTGTGTTTGTCAACACAACCATTTCATGTTGCTATACAAAATAGGCTAAGATTATCCTGTTATTCAAACATGTCTAGTGGTCTTATCAACTTTTGTAGAAAGCCACCTTGATTAGTAGAAGGTAAGGTCTAGCTGTGATAATACCTTGGATATTCAAGATCCCGTCACTAATTGAAACACTAAAATCCTAGTTGGTACAAGGAAAATATGAAAGTTGCGAAGCGGTCTAGGTTACCTTAAGTGAAAAGGATCTTCCTTGCTTATCCCCTTATGTGACCGGTTTAAAGGTGCTGAGAATTGGCAAAAGGACAAGCTTCACCCTATCCAAATCCCTTGCTTAAATCAAAATAAGCAAAATCCCGAAACAAAGTACAAATTCAAAAATCCAAGCATACATTCCAGATTTCAAAGCAATGATCCGATACATAAATCAGAGATTCCAAGAATCCTCGCTCAAAGAAAAATCAATAAAAAATAAACAGTGATTTTCATCACTACATATGAGCAAAATAAATAGTGATTATCATCACTACAAGAATCCTCGCTCAAGAAAAAAATCAATAAAAAATAAATAGTGATTTTCATCACTACATATGAGCAAATATCCAAAGCCAAAAGGAAGAAAAGAAGGGAATGAAGCTTGAATCCCTGGAATTCTCAGCATTGTACAAAATTGGAAGGAGAAATCCTTATGCATGATGATATGTCTACCACAATTGCTTCATGCATTTGTGTAGACCAATGTTTGAATGTGGATGAGCTAGCTTAGGTAACCCAATATTGCCTAGTGGTATAGTCCAACTAAGTCCAACTTAGGACGAGACGAACACTTGAGAATCCCTGATCTTAGCAATGGGCTGAAAGAATCCCGCCTGACATCGAAGGAAATGCTTGAGTTCTATCTCAAAATATACAATCACTTGCACACACAGAGATCATGAATATCCAGGTCCATGGTAAAAGCCTTACTTTTCAAAAGTCTAGAGTGGTCAATAGACAATTGTTGATAGGATAACTAGAGTGGTTGAGTTTCAGGAACAACCAAAAATAATTCCTACATAAGCAACAAATCATATCACCAATCACATCAACAACTTTCTTCATAAGCTTCTATAAATTAGGGGGTATTAATAAAATATATGAGATACCGATTATATGTCAGAAATGATATTTAGATGGCCACTGATTATTTTATATTTCTTAAATTACAGAAGCTTATCCAGAAAATACATTCATCCCACACCATTACATTGCACACATGGATGGAGTAAATGATCAATTCTCATGATTAGAATGATTATTAAAACAAAATCCATGGTTGTTATACTTTTTGTGGTATCACCCATTAGATTGTCAAAATCATAGCATATGCATTCTTTGTGTTTTGAGTAATTAAAACATACAAGTTCATTCACATTAGATTACATATTACATTCACCATATACATAGCACATTGCACATTGCATTTACCATATCATAACATAAGTTAAGTGCACACACTGAAATCAAAATCAGACATGCATTTAACATACCAACATCGCATCCACAAAAACACAAGTCATTAATCATCCATCATCACATTATAAAACACATCATAAAACACATAAGCAATATCCATTTGCATACAATCATAAATCCATCATCAAATCACTGCATAATACATCACATCATATCACAATAGGTAGATCATATCACATCTACATGAGCATCTATCCCAATATCCACATCACCACCAATATCATCTATCATCTATCATATATGTCAAATCATCATAATACCATCATCACATCTCATCATAAAACAAATAACAACAAAAACATGAGCAATAAATGATACACATAATGAGTCATAAACATAAAGATATCATATAAATGTGTGTGTCAAATAGATGGGTATACAAAACTGCCCATAGGGCTATAGTCATATAGGTCAAGCCAACCTCAAAAATGATAAACTAAGAGCATCATCAATCAAATATAGGGCCTGAACCTCCTGCACCACCTCTCCCAGTGCCACCTCCCCCTATGGTGGTGTCATGGGTCGAATGGTGTGAACCTGTTGGTCTCTCTATCCGAGTCCTGGTCCTCTGGCTAGAATGGGTGGAAGACTACCCTGAGGTGGAGCGCCCATTGACCTGTGAACCGCCTACACCTGGTGCCTCCCTAGGGACAAGCCCATGCCTCTTGAGCTACATCTGGAGGGTGGTAATATGACCAACATGCCCATGGATCATCATCTCATACTCCTCTAATAGTGACCTCAGGTGTAGAACCTCTGCCCCTGAGTCTGTCCCTATAGCACCCTATGGAGTAGAGGGAGGTACAACAAACTGCATCCTAGTAGCACCACCCTTGATAGTAGCCTACAAAGCCTAGATCTATAGTGTGAGCTGCTCTATGGTGGCATCCCACTATGCAATAGTGGCATCTCACTGCTCTACCTAGATCTTGGTCGATTGGAGCTCGACCATCGACCTCATGCAGCTGATGCTCTTAGAGGAGAATCTCTCTCCTCGGGCTCTAGCTCCTCCTCATCCTCCGTAGGAGCCTCCTGCTCCTCCGCTACCACCTGCTCTATTGGCTGGCCCCATACCTCAGTCCTAGCTTGGACTCTGTGCCCTGTTGGATCTGTATCATCACCTCTACCATCATCCTCATGACCCAAGCTACCATCACCATGCCACATCCGATCCCCCCACCATTGAGTGTATGCCTCTGTAACACCCCCAATGACTCCTGGGTCAACTATTGGGGCATCCTCCTCAGTTGACAACTCTATGATCCATGGTAGGGGGAGATCTCCCTCTGCTATGATGCACCTATATACAAATGGAACCAGAGGCACATCCTGCTATAGCTCGTACTGATGAAGAACTTGAGAGTAGAAGAAATACTCTTAGATGCCAACCTTGCGGTCGATGAGCCACCGCTCACACTGTGTCCTCACTATGAAACTAGCAGGATCATCCCAAGTTGGGCACTCATGATATGGTCACCACATGACATCATCGGCCTTCAGCCCAGTAAAAGTAGTAGTGTAGTGGGGAAGCTCCCCCGCATGAGGGTGGCTCTTGCATAGCTCGTGCTCTCGAGCCCATCTAGTAGCATAGCACTGCATCCGCTCCTCCATAGCTATAATCTCAGTAGGAAGCCCTCTGGGATGATCTACCTTGATGTGCTCCCATCCCCAGACCTGTAGAAGCAAGCTGCAAGCAATGTCGATGTGACCTCATCGATGGATGTGGTACAACTCATCATAGCACTGAGCCAACAAAGATCTACCCCATGCATAGATGATAGGCTCCTCACTATCCAACAAATCTTGAACCATCACCAAAAGGTTCCATGGGAACCTCAAACCTGAGCAATCTGGAATCAAGATATTGTTGATGATTATCAGCAACACTGCATGCCTCGTAGAGAAGACATCCACCTCATACCACTATGAGATGGACACTCCCCTAGATTTGGTGTCCTTGAGAGCCTGCACAGAGCGCCCTCTGAACACCCGAGTGAAAATAATAGTCTGATCATTAGTGGTCGAAGAGACAATGGCCACTCCATCAAAGGGGATCCGAAATATCCTATACACATCTTTCGATGTGATGGTCATCTCATCGGTAGGAAAGTGGAAGGTATTGGTCTGAGGGTCCCATCGATGGACCAAAGTTGTAAGGTAGGCATGATCTACCATAATGGTGGGTAGTCTGGTGACATACTAAAGCCCATAGGCTTTGAGCCAAGCCCAATCATCGACATCCAAGAGGGGCAGAAGTGTATTCATGAGCTTCGGGTCCCGAGCTCGAGCAGTAAGAATCTAATAGCAAAAGAAAATGAATCATAACTACAATGCATCTAAGGCATAATTCACAATAAACATGAAAATGGTGCAAAATATGATAGGCTATTCTAAGTCTAAGCAAAGGGACAAAATTGCACCTAATCAAACAAATCAAAAATTCAAAAAAATCAATAAGTCAACCCAGAAAATGCACCAAAAATAAAAAATTTCACTAAGTGTTCTTGGCCGCTGTCGCCTACAACGGCCAAAAATCGATCGCCAAAGCTGATAGCGGCCAAGCCCCAATGGTCAATTTTTTGATCGTTGGGATTCAAATCGATCACTGCCAACGACAACGACCAAGTTGCAGGCCTTCCTGGCCACTCTGATCGATAGCGGCCAATGGGTAGCGAGGCAGACGCATCGACCCTAGGCCAAAAAATACCAAAAAAATGTAACAAAAGCAACAAAGACAAAATGGGGACAAGCCCACCACATAAAAACCTAAACTAAGCCTAGCTACGGGTTTTGATTCATTGCCAACAAGCTTAATGGGGTTCAATTACCGATTACTTAATGTGGTTCAGTTTTACCCAAAACAAAAATAAACAAGCAGGGTTAAGGTTTGAGGGAGTACTCGAGAAGCTCTGGCTCCTCCACCCGAAGATGCTTCACCCCATGTAGCCATAATCTTCCAAATTGCAGAAACACTCCAAGTTGCAGAAGTCACTTTCACCTCAGAGCTCAAGAAAGCAGAATTGATAGCTGGCAAAGTGAAAAGACAAAACCCTAGGGTATCTTTTATATTGCCTTAGCCGCTTCTGACGTCAGTGGCCCAAATCTTGTGGCCGCCTAGGATGAGAGCGGCCATGGCCAGGCACTTGGTGGCCACTGGACCTGACAACGACCGAGATCCTAAGCAAAAATAAGTTGTTTCCCTCCAAGAGAAGCAACCAAAAACATCAAATAAGCATATTTTGGTGGTTCATAATCACCATAATGATCAAAATAACAAAAAAAATTGCATAAAAACAAATTCTCAAGCAGACCTCGTATTCAGTTACCTACTCTATCAACTTGGCGATTGCAGCGACTCGCACTCCATGCAACTCGATAAGATGAGTAAGTTACCATAAGGCTACTTGGGGAAAAAACATTCATTTTGGAACCACGATGCATCATTTCAAACTCGAAGAAGACCAAAATGGTCGGACTGCTCCATGGGTGCGATAAAATCATCTTCGTTCCCTTATGAGATCAAAAACATTGAGCCAAAGTGATACAATATGAGCATAAATAGAATCACTCATCCTAACTCCCTAAGAAGGCTCTTGATAGTCGGACCACTCCTCGGGATAAGGATGGATGATTATCATAAATAGTTGGAGTCACACTTGGATGGGGGTTCACCCATTGAAAGAACAAATGTTAGAAAGAAACCAAGTTAGTCATATTGGTCAAGCGACTTGTCACTTTATTCATCGCCTTTTCCTCACCAATTCACTATGTGAGGAGGTAGTTCAAATCTTCAAAATAATCATAGTCAAAATCAACAATAGATCACTCGATCATATCAAAATTGTGTTCATCCTATGAATCATTGCATACAACAATCACATAATTTCCCTTGTTTTTTGGGAATGTAAGCAGACATGACATCTCCAATTTGTAGCTATCCTTCCGATCGGATCTGATTGTAGCAGTTGAAGCTACCCGATTGAGTTTGAGGAATGAGTGCAAATTGAACGTGCATAAGCCACTTGGCTAAGTTAAGTCCTCCAAATGTTGAGGCAATGATTCAAAGGATGTGCACCATCTTGCATGATTGGGCCATCAGGCGTTGGTCAGACCATTGACCATCATACACCTTACAAGCAGATCAGTCTACATTTTTGCTCAGCGTTGTGTTTTCCACACAAGCGCATCGCAAAAAGGGGCATCTGTAGACACCTAAAACGTGTCATGTTTAGGGGAGCTACTCACATAGGCACATTCATAAGATCATAGGACATAACCTTGGACTTTCCAAGCATCAAAAGTGGTTTTCACCACCCATTTGGGGCATTCTGAGCCCATCCAAGCTTAGCCGCTCAAGACCAGAGCGGCCAGATCTTAGCCGCTCAAGCTCAGAGCGGCCAGACCTTAGCCACTGCAGATGACAGCGGCCAAATCTTAGTCACTGCAGATGACAACGGCTAAGCCATAAAAAGCATTTTATCGACAAACAGGCCTAATCAGAGGTGGAAGTGGTAGTCTGCATGCAATAAAGGTGAGCGGGAGTAACTTTGCATTCCCCTTCACAACCAGTTCACATAGAAGACTTGAGTCTGAATTTAGACTTCAGTTAACTAGTCTTTAAACATAGAAAAGACAAAAATCTTCTCATGCTAACATTCACTACGCATGAGGGATTCAATCCTAGGGTTTTGAGCATAGACTTTAGGGTTTCACACACTTTAAAAGGTGCAAGCCTAAGAGCACCAAAGGGAAATATGACAGATCAGAGAGAATCAATCAATCCAGAGATACAGGAACGCATTAGATCATTGAGGAGAGCTTTCGAGACTTGGAGAGTTTCCCTTGGAGATCACATTTACAGTGAAGCCCTGACAAATTGGAGAGCATAGCAACCACCATTTCAACATCGGATACAAGCTTTGATCCATAGCTTTGGAGCAAAGAGAACGAGATTCACTTTAGCGACCGCTGTCATTGGACAGTGGCCCGTAGGCCTAGCTTAGGGTTTTAGACATTAGTTTCATTATTCTATTTAGCATATCATTAGCATAGCATCATTTCATTCATTCACATTCATAGCATTAGTTTCATTTGCACTTGCTTTCATTTGAGTATATTCATTGCTAACAACCTCATCCGAGGAGGCAATCTCGGACATCTAAGCGTGTGTTGTTGTTTCATTGCTTACAGGGCCACAGGTTCATCGGATGGAAGCTACAACATACGAGAGCAAGAGGATCCCTCTAGCAATCAGACCTAGAGAAGGAGGCATCTGTAAGCCCTCATACATTTCCATGTGCAGAACTAGGAAGCTTGTGAAAGCGCACCACCCCTTGCTAGGGGACTTCTTCCTCACTTGTAATTCATTGTATCAAAATGGGTATCCCTAAGAGGGACCGACATGTAACCGAGTTTCAATACAAATAAAGAGATCCATCTTTGTTACTTCCATGTTATATGCTTTTTCATGGTCTTTCATTTCATCTTGGGTATAATATTGCAAGTAGAGTAAAGTGGTGCGTGCATCCCGAGGTCGCTATAGTTTTATACCCTCATTTTATATGGTTTTTCTTAATCATAATAGATGTCATTTCCCAGATTTTTAACAAGGTAAAAAAACTTTTTCAAACAAGTATCCTTCAATACTTATGATTGTTGGTGCAATTGTATATTTGATTTCTTTTCAATGATTGGCCCTCAAAAAACCTTCGTTCTCAAATACATCCATAAATGATTCATCTTTTATTTATTTTTAACCTTGTCCAAATTTATTTTTTGATATATTGGCACACCACATTCTCACTATAGGCTAGCTTTAATAAAATATTTTCACTTGATGCATTGGCATTGGGCTTGCTCTCATTGGTGTTGTTTATTGGTTTTCATAACTTGATACATCTTCCATAACCATTACAATATTTAAATATTCAATTTAAATTTATAAGCTTTATAATATTTAAATGAATATTTAAGTACTCCAAACTTTACTTACAAAATATTTGCTTTGATGACTTTGCACGAACATATGATATTTTCCTTGCACTCATTATTTCACTATGAAGATAATTTTATTTTTGACATCAATGACAACACAATATACTCAAAATTTCCAACAGTTTGTAAAATCCTTCATCAATTTTTGCTGACCTTTGAGAAATATCATCGCCACCATTTGTAAAATTCTTCATTGTTCATTGCTGCCCTTTTGAGAGAATTTGTTCACTATCGTTCATTGAGTCCTTTGTTACTGGTTGTTGAGTCCTTCACTGTCTTTCATGAAAAATACTATGTTGTCATTCACTAAATTCTTTTGCCACTATTTGTAAGAGTCTTTTTTCCTCCGTTCGTAAATCCCTTCGCTATCCTTATGAGAGCCATTTTGCTGTCATTCATGAAATACATTTTTTGTTTGTAGAGAGAGCAGAGATGAGTTGCCTAAGCCACCAAAGTGATCCAAAATGTAAAAAAAAATTGCAGTGGAAATTTCTAATAGATGATATCATGCTTATGAGATGGAAAGGAGAATAAGCTTTACAAAAAGTATAGTGGTTTGATTTTAGAAAGCATCTGGGTCTACATTGCTAAGGATCAAGAACATCTAAGACAAGAAGAAGTTCACCATCTTCAGTGTAGCTATTGTGAAATTGAATAGAGCCTCTCACACGAAGGCATAGAAGCACTTGACACAGGAACACAAAAAATTGCATCCAGGTGTAAATATGTGTTTCATTTTAATATATTTGATAAATTTAATTACAAAGCATAGATTTAAGTAAAATCTCTTGGACATCAGAAACAATATAAAGTCTTTGAAGATAGTGAAAACACAACAAGTGCACAAGTGCAGAAATAGAAGTTATAAGAGTTGAATCTAGTTTATCCTCCATGAACAAGCAATTGATGATTAGGTTTTGGAAAATACACTGCATATCATCATCTTGGGAAGACAACAAATGAAGTATTTGGTTACCTAGTGCACCAGTGATTGGATATTCAGAAGGCTAATAAAACAAGTTTTGAAAGCACCATCTAGCGTGGATAGCGCATGTATAATGATGTTTGCTTGTTTACATTAATAAAGCCACTTTAAACCATAGGTGGTGGAATTATCTACTCAAAGGATAGTGTATCCATAGTGGCTTGCTTTGCATTGGTAATATTTGGAGTAGAGAGACCCAGGTTCGAGTCTCATGCACAAATTTCCTTTTGTAAAGGTAGAAATAAATATTTTGAAAGAGGAATATTCATTTTGACGTTGGCAACCAAAAGGTACAAACATATAATTTCTTTTGTGGAATTATTGTTGAATTTTTAAAGTGGGAGGCATAAATATATATATTGTTTTCAATAAACTTTATCATGTGTGAGTTTTTGCATAGATATTAAAAAGGTATAATGGAAATATTTTAAGTTGAAGTTGTAAAAAGGCAAAAAGGAAATTCTATGTAAGAGTTGTTAAAAGAACTTGATAATTTTGTTGTGAAGATTTGGAGACATTTTATTTTGTGTATTTTCATCTATTGCATGGTGATTGGAAATTAAAAAATCAAATATAGAGTGTGAAATGACAAAGAAGGTCAATGGGCCATCTACAAAAGGAAGGAAATGTGAAAATCAACAACTACAAGATGAGCATTGTTTGCATGCAAGATTTGGAAATAGATGAGCATTGTTTGGGGTAAATTTGAGCAGGTTTATGAGCAGTGTTTAGAACATATTTTTTAGTATATTTGAGCAGACGCATGAGCAAGTTTTGGAGCTAAGTTGAGCAGAGATGTGAGGAGGTTTTGGAACTGAGTAGAGTAGAGTTGTCAATAGATTTGAGCAAAGTTATGAGCAGGTTTTAGAGCTGAGTAGAGTAGAGTTGTGAGTAGGTTTTGGAGCTGAGTTCAGTAGAGGTTTGAGAGCAGGTTTCAATAGGTTCTTTGAGTAAAACTGAGCAGAATTGTGAGCAGGTTTTGATTATAGCAAAGGGGATTGGTGTCTCCTATGGATAGAGTTTCATGAACCAGAGCAAAGGGGATTGGTGTCTCCTATGGATAGAGGTCCATGAACTAGAGCAAAGGGTATTAGTGTCTCCTATGGATAGAGGTCCATGAACTAGAGCAAATGGGATTGGTGTCTCCTGTGGATAGAGATCCATGAACTTGAGCATAGGGGATTTGTGTCTCCTTTGGGTTGGTGCCCATAAAAATTATAATAGGGAATTGGTTCCTAAGATATTTTTTGAGAAAATTTATAAGAATTTTTTTTTTCATGGATGTAGCCCACATTGGGTGAATCACATTAAATCTGTGTCTCTTATGTGTGTGATGATGTGTGTGATGATCTATGCATTGTTTCATTATTGTAATTGATAATATTGGATAATACTGATTTGGAAAGAAAAATAAAAAGTTATATTATATTTTTCATCCCCCAATCTCATTATAAGCTTGTGTTATTCAATTGGTATTAGAGCAGGTTCCTTTATGAAATTCTAACAACTTGAAGGAAGATCTTACAGGAACACAAATGGCAAAGAATAAAGAACTAGAATCAAGTAAAGAATCAAGTAGTGGAGAAGAGACTAATTTTGAGATAATAAATAAGAAGGATCCAAGAAAACACAAATTTTTTAGCTATGGTAACATTGGTCACTATGTAGCTAATTTTCCACAAGATGAAAATAGTAGCAGTGAAGAAGAAAAGGAATACAAGAAAAAGAAGGAAAGAAAATTCTATCATGAAAAGAAAAATAGGCATGATCAAGGAAATCATGAGAAGACGATATTTCAAAGACACAAGAAGAGCTTTTATGTTGAATAAGCAAGAAATTATTCCAATAGTAGTGATGAAAGCCTCTCAGATAGTGAAAAAGAAGAAATCCTAATTTCTACCATAAAAGAGAATGAAGATGCTCCTATTGTCAAAGACCAAGAAGAAGAGAAAGAATATGATCCTGTAGTTGAAGACCAAGAAAAAGAGAAATATTTATAAAAGGAAGAGGAAGCCACAAATGATATGAAAAAATAACTTGATGAGTTGAAAAGGGATAACTTAAAATTTAAGGCTCAAGTACAAGAGGATGAAAAAACAAAGGAAAAGCTTCTACAAGATATCACTGACTTAAAAGTTAAAGTTGAAGAGGTAAGGAAAATTGAAGAAGGTATGGCTAAGAAGTTAAAGGTAAAAGAGTTGGAATATGAAATACTGGAACATGAGGTTGTTTCTCTAAATAAGGAAGTTGAAAAGCTATAGCAAAATATTAGGTTTGAGAAAAGCACAAAAATCTCGAATGATATTATCAAAGCACAAAGATCTCCTGATGTAAGAACTCAATGTGAAGCTGATTTCTTTATTGATGCAATGCGATATATAAGAAATACAAAAGAATATCACATGGTTAAGTGGTTGCAAAAATTTTGCAAACATGGCCAACCACTTAACTAACAGATAATTATCTGCTAAGAAAATGTGACAACTAACTTCTAGAAGAAAAAGGAGATATCTAACAACTAACTAAACATCCAAACAACTTAACAACACATTTATAACATGGGCATACTATGACTCACGTGAATACAAAGTGAAAGAAATAGAAAATTAATATAATAATAATAAATAATAAAATATGAACTTAGGCTTAAGAGGATAATCCTAAGTATCCTCAACACTCCACCCAACAATAGAAGCATTTGACCCCAATGCTCTCAACAAATGTGGAAAGTCATGGGCCATATCATGGTGAGAATTCTAGTGAGCCATGTGTGGAAAGTGACCATGACGTGTGACAAGGTAAGAAGTGGAAGAACCATATCTAGTGTGATGATTATTTATCTCAAAAACTCTATCTAAAATGAGTGAAAGTTGATGATCAGATGTCACTACTTCTATAGGTCTAAAAACATGATCAGGTACCAAAAGAGGATTCTAAAATGGTGTCTCTAGAAAGTGATGCTTATCCAAAGAAACCCAAAATTTGTCTCCAACTTGTTATGAGTGAGGATTGTTATGCTTACGCACCACTCTCTACTGCTCCTGTGGAGTCTCCTGCAGGTCCTATGGTATCTTGCCTAGAAGTATCTACCAGTGCTTAATGAATTAAGTGACCTTAGCTTACTCCTCCACATGTGAAATGGTGGAAGAGGGCAAATCCGAAGGTAAATTCTATGGAAAAAGTGGTTGTGTAGCTAGAGGAGTACCCAAAATGATGCCAATAGAGTGAATGACATATTTCTCATGAGTGATAATGATGGGTTCATTAACCACTTGCTCTTATGATTGTTCATTATGTGGGAGTGAAAATGTTTCATTTTCCCATTCCTTTGATGGTGTTTGTTCTTCATTTTGTGTGGAAATTATGCAAGTAGGAGCCAAAATGAATGCTTGACTTAGTGGCTTTCTTACTTGCATACAACTTAACATCAAATTGGATGTAGGTGTAGTGCTTTGTATCAAGTAGGTTTTATCATGCAACTCTAATATGTAGGTTTTCTTTTTAGCATGATAAATAGCATTCCTATAAAATTGATAGGGTTTACCTAGCAATAGTCCACAAAAATCCATCTTTGTGATATCACATCTAACTTTATCCACAAAATTATCACCAAAAGCAAAATTCAAGGTGCAAGTGTGGGTGATGTTAGATGTGGAGTCTACATCTTTCCACCCAAGTGCATATGGTTGGTGATGTGGCTTTATGGGAAGCTTCAAATTCTCCACAACGGACTTCACAATGAGGTTATTTTGAAGCTTATTTATTTATTGATGCAATGTAATATATAAGAAATACAAAAGAATCTCATGTTTTTAAGTTGTTGCAACAATTTTCTAAACATGGCCAACCACTTAACTAATAGATAACTATCTGCTAAAAAAAAGTGACAACTAACTGCTAGAAGGTAATGGAGATCTCTAACAACTAACTAAACACCCAAACAACTTAACAATCTATTTCTAACATGGGTATACTATGCCTCATGTAAATACAAAGTGAAATAAATAGGAAATTAATATAATAATAATAAATAATAAAATGTGAACTTAGGCTTAAGTGGATAAGCCTAAGTATCCTCAACACTCCTCCCAACCATAGAAGCATTGGACCCCAATGCTCTCACAAATGTGGAAATTCATGGGCCATATCATGGTGAGGAATCTAGCGAGCCATGTGTGGAAAGTGACAGTGACATATGACAATGTAAGAAGTGGAAGAACCCTATCTAGTGTGGTAAGTATTTATCTCAAAAAATCTATCCAAAATGAGTGAAATTTGATGATCAGGTGCCACTACTACTATAGGGCTGAAAACAGGATCAAGTACCAAAAGAGGATCCTAAAATAGTATCTCTATAAAGCAATGCTCATCGAAAGAAACCTAAAATCTATATCCAACTTGTGACAAGGGAGGATTGTTATGCTTATGCACCACTCTTTGCTGCTCCTACAGAGTCTCCTACAAGTCCTATGGTATCTTTCCTAGAAGGTTTTGTTGGTGCTCAATAATTGAAGTGACCTTATCTTGCTCCTCCATGTGTGCAATGGTGGGAGTGGGCAAATGCAAAGGTAAATTCTATGGAATAAGTTGTTGTGTAGATATAGGAGTACCCGAAATGATGCCAATAAAGTAAATGACATAATTCTCATGAGCAAGAATGATGGGTTCCTTAACCACTTGCTCTTGTGATTTTTCATTAGGTGGGAGTGAAACTTCTTCATTTTCCTGTGCCTTTGATTGTGCGTACTCTTCATTTTGTGTGGAACTTATGCAAGTAGGAACCAAAATGAGTGCTTGACTTAGTGGATTTCTTACTTACCTACAACTTAACATCAAATTGGATGTAGGTGTATTGCTTTGTATAAAGTAGGTTTTATCATGCAACTCTAATGTGTAGGTGTTCTTTTTAACATGATAAATAGCATTCCTATCAAATTGATAGGGTTTACCTAGAAATAGTCCATAGCAATCCATCTTTGTGACATCACATCTAACTTTATCCACAAACTTGTCACCAAAAGAAAAATTCAAGGTGCAAGTGTGGGTGATGTTTGATGTGGAGTCTATGTCTTTCCACCCAAGTGCATATGGTTGGTGATGTGGCTTTATGGGAAGCTTCAACTTCTCCACAATGGACTTCACAATGAGGTTCTTTTATGATCTTCTATGTATGATACAATCAACATAGAAGCTATGTGTAAGGTGGGCTCTAGTGAAAAACAAATGGTCATGACCCCCTTGAGTAAATATATTTGACATAAGGGTAACTTTGTTTAGTTTACCCTTTAAATATGGATACTCTTCTTCTATCCCTGTAGCCACAATGGGACCATCATGTGGCTCCTCATGTGTAGGTTGTACAAATAGGGATTTTTTCTTCTTGAATTTTTAAAAAGTAAAGTTTTTGGATTTTACATGACCATGCTTGTTACAAAATTCACAATACAGTGAATAAGAATGATCTTTAGAATGAAAATAAGAATAATGTGTTTTAGGAGAACTAGGAGGAGAAGAAGAATGAGGGGAAGAATGAGAAGTGTACTTCACATTCTATTAATGTTGATTCCTATCTTTGGAAGAGATCTCCTGTGATCAATAATATTTGTGATATGCACCAACTTTCTCCTATGTGAGAATGGAATGATTGAATGCCACATCCAAGGTGAGGAAAACATTGAACTTGATTTCTCTAAAAATTTGATATTGCAAGCCATGAGTGAACTTATTAATTAAATCCTTTTCTGAATCTCTCACATCGAGAAGCACCTTTTGCCTATTGAATTGGAAAATGTAGTTAGAAATAGATATACTATAGGCTTACCTCAATCTATACCACTTGGTAGTGAGATCACTTTGGTAGATTTGTGGAAAGAATGTGTTTTTTAGAATTTGGATTAATTATTTTCAAGTCATGGTGGCATTATGGCTTTGTCTTTCTACAATTAAAATGTTTGCTAATCATGTGAGTTTGACTGTAGCAAATGCAAAATGTTCATCTTCAAGAGTTTCAGCATAAGCAAACCAAGTTGGCATATCCAAAATCCATGTAGATAAGATATCAAGATCCCTAGATCTGTCATATAACTTGACCTCATATTAGATTTATGAACATGATTGTGATGAATTTATATATCTCTAGGGGTTAATTGCACCACAATATCTTTTACCTTCTTTGTTAAAATGTCTACTGTAGTAGTAAGGTTTTCCATGTTTGATTTGAGGTCTTGAGCCATATGTTTTCATGTATATGCGAGACTAGGAGGATTACAAAATGGATGCAAGAACTAATCTAGGCTTAGGAATTTGACAATTTTTCTAATGCAATAATTGCCTAGATTTTTACAATCATTTGCCTTCCAAATTTTCCAAAGATAGGCTATTTAAAGTGCTTTTACAAAATTAAATAAAATTTTGCAATTACAAATTAGCACTAAAAATTTGAAAAATTAGCCCTTACAATGCCAAAAATTGGTTGGGAGGCAAAATAAATGAGTAATTTTACAAAATTGTGAAAAATTACAAAAATAATAGCTAAAATTGATCAAAAATTTTACCTCTTTTGCTGATTTGCAGGTTTTGGTGCCAAAAACTTGAAATTTGAATTTGAAATTTTGAAAAATTCTGCCAATTCTGGTTTTCTCACCAAAAATTTGGTTTTTCCACCAATTTTGTTTTAAGCGATCAAATCCACCAGTCAACCATGGGTTGACGATGGCTACTGGTCAACTAACACAAAAATCTCTAAGTCATGCAACAAACTCCACCCCATACTAAGTGTGTATGTGGGCCGACTGCCCTTCTTGGCTCCACCAACTGGAGTCGAGCGTCGCTCATGCAGAGTGTCTAGAAAAGCTAAACACTCTATTATGCATGCACTGGGGCTTATGAATTCCATGTGGTCCTCTGTGGGACCAATGTATGATAATAGCACCCAAGAGAATGGTGCTCCCCACTTTGTTATCATTGAAACTTGGATGCGATGCCGATAAAATTTTTTGAATGGAAAAATCAAGATAAAACTTACGTTTTGCAAAACAAATTTTCACCAGATAGTTTTTGTGCTCGTCGAAGGGGGTGTCAGACACCTCTATCATGTCAAAAATAGATAATACCCTATCGGTGCCTAACTGGAATTCCATCCATTGTACTACGAATATCGGGAAAACAATCAAGAAATATAAGGGGAACGGGAATGTGTTGGAAAAATGATCAACACTATTAAATCTACTGGGAATCGATCGAGAAAACCAAAATTTTCTCTTGCTATTCTCTTATAATCTCATTGTTAGAAGTGCTAGCCTTGTTGAAACTATCTATCAAAAGTCACAATATCATCGAGTTTCGACTGCGTGCCAGAAAGTATATTTCTTGCTGTGGGCATGATTTCTCATGTCGGCCTACTCCAATCATCGTCTAAAAATGTGTTATGTCTACCTAGAATTATAAGTGATAGTGATGGAAAATTTGCCTATGGTCTACAACATCAGAAAGTAATTTTTTTGATCAGAAAATACTACATTGTCACAATTTTGAAGCAACTGTGTCGAGAATGTTCAATCATAAATGAGATCGTGTCAAAAAAATTTCTCTCACCATGGAGCTATCGTCGGGGCTAGAATCATTCATGTCATGGAGCTATCACCAGGGCCAGTTGGTACCATAAAAAGAAAGTCGATCGGGATGGTGGTTGATGCTGGTGCTATTGGGGGTAGCCTTTGGCATCTGGACATTGGTCGGATGTCGTTCAGACGTTGATTTGTGTTGTGTCTCTAGTGCTAGTCGGTTGTCGATGTCTGGTCTAAAATATCTGGCCCTCTTAATGGCAATGCTAGTTGGTGATTATCATGGCCAATCGATGGCTACTTTCTCCAAAAATAGTCAAAATCCTATTAAAAATATTTATGCATGATGCCTCTTTTTGTATTTTTAATAAAATATTAATATTTTATAAAAAAGAATATATTTTCATGCATACAAAGAACTTCTTTTTCCATGCAAATATTTTTATGCAAGGATGTAATTGGCTCAAACTTGAGCTCAAATTTTCTTCGGTAAATCTCGGCAAACCTTCTACGTTGCTTGGCAATTACTTTTCTTCTCTCACCAAGGAGTGCAAATTTTTCCTTTTTGGCCACAATTTTGACCTCAACTTTGGAATTTCTCCTCAAATATGTGTCTTCTTGATCTCTGAAAAATAGACACAATTTTTCTTCAACCAAGAATTTTTTTTTTCCCTCACAAGGCAAGTATATTTAACCCTCTAGTTTCTACAAGGAATAGTTGGTGCAGATGTAATTTTTACCCTCTACTACCTCACCTTCACCTGATATTACGGGTGGCTTCAAGCCAATTCCCAACAATACCTTCCTAGGATATTGATGAACTAGTTGTGAACTCCAACTAGACACCTAGCAAAAAGTGGATCAACTTGCCCTCCTTTCTGCCACAACTTGCCCTTGGAAATCTAATACCAATGATGTAGGAACTCAATGTGAAGCTGATTTCTTTATTGATGCAATGCAATATATAATAAATACAAAAGAATCTCATGTGGTTAAGTGGTTGCAATAATTTTCCAAATATGGCCAACCACATAACTGTTGTGGCTGATCCACAACACACCCCAAAATTGGGGACACACATTTTTTGCATGCTTTCAAAGAAGACCACAGTGGCCCAGATGCTAAAAATCAAGGAAAAAAGCAAAATATCACAAAAGAGAAGTGTCGTGATATCGCGACATGTTGCTCCGTCGTGGCCGAAAATGAAAATTTGTCGCGATATCGCAACATGTTGCTTCGTCGCGGCCGAAAATGAAAAGTTGTCATGATATTGTGACATGTTGCTCCGTCATGGCCGAAAATGAAAAGTTGTCACGATATCGCAACATGTTGCTCCGTCGCGGCCGAAAATGAAAATTTGTCGCGATATCGCGACATGTTGCTCCGTTGCGGCTAGAAATGAAAAGTTGTCGCGATATCGCGACATGTTGCTCTGTCGTGGCTAGAAATGAAAAGTTGTCACGATATCGTGACATGGTGCTCTGTCACGGCTAGAAATGAAAAGTTGTCACGATATCGCGACATGGTGCTCTGTCACGGCTAGAAATGAAAAGTTGTCACGATTTCGTGACATGTCGCGTTTTCGTGACTAAGCAGCAGAATGCATCATAAAGAGAAAAACGTCACGATTTTGCGACATGTCACGATTTTGCAACATGTCGCGTTTTTGCGACATGTCACGTTTCCTGGCCAAATGCAGTGAGACAGCCCAAAATAGAAAAATGTCATGATTTCATGACAAGTTGCATCTTCACATGTCGAAACAGAAAAACGTCGTGATTTCACGACAGATTGCATCTGCACAGCCCGAAAGAGAAGAGCATCGTGATTTCACGACAGAAAGCAGCGAGATGGTACGGAATGAAAAAGTGTCATGATTTCACGATAGAAAGCAGTGAGACAGTCTGAAAGAGAAAAGCGTCATGATTTCATGACAAAAAGCAGCAAGATGGTACAAAATTAAAAGGTGTCATGATTTCGTGACATGTTGCGTTTTCGCGGCTAAGTGCAACAAAACACAGCAAAAGAGAAAAATGTCACGATTTCACGACAGGTTGCATCCACACGGCCCAAAGCAAAAAAATGTCACGATATCGCGACATGTATCATTTTCACGATGCATGATGAGAAACAAAGCTACTGACGGAAAAATGTCACGATATCGTGACATGTCTCATTTTCACAATGTGTGATAACGAACAAGGCTGCTGACAGAAAAATGTCGCGATATCACGACATGCTATTTTTGGTCATGATTTACAGGGGGCCATTATGGAACATGTAGGGAAGTGCTAAACACGTGGCATAAAGGTGTAAGGGTTACATAACGGTTACAATTAGCAAGAAAATCAAATGTTTTGACGCTCGAACAAAAGTCAGAATAATGAAGAGCGAGAAATGAAACGAATCAATCTGGAAGATGAAACGAAGCGTCACAAGACGAAGCAGAGAGCCGTAGTAGAAATTTTAAAGGCACAAGCGAAGACAGGCACAGGGGTCAAAAACTGCTAGGAGTAGGGTTGCAGAGCTGAGGGTGATGAGCCATTCTGGGCCTACTTTGGAGTGTTTTTCTTCCACTTTTTTTGGTTTTGGAAAACCAGATATCTGTTATTGTAAAAAGACAAATATTTAATGTAGATAACATTTTAGAAATTTGCATCTTATGGGCAAGAAAGAAGGAGTCATTTTATGCATGCAATATTAAATGTCTATTTTCCCTTTTCAGATTTTAGGCTTGTAAATGTAGTTGATACAAGTTTTTTCTTGGTTGCTGCATGCGAATGCTTAAATCTGAAAACCTCATTCAAATCCCTAGAAGCTAGCACTTAGCTTATCAGGATTGTGCATGTTTTGCAGGTCCAATAGGTTAGGTTGCATGCATGGAAACCTCATATCTTCGGTTTTGTCGGAACAGGATAGCATCAGACTGAATGTGTTCTATTTTTAATTTTTTGCATTTCTTTCTCATTTTTTATTTTTCCAGAAGGTTTAATTTATTTAAAATAAACATTTTTAAATTACAAAATCTAAAAAAAAATAATGAACAATCACTAAAGCTGCATTATGGAATAAACCAACATTGCCCCTTGTTTATGGTTACTTGCAATCACTAAGGTGTTCCAAGTATTTAAATTGATTATCTTCATTTGAGATTACTAATACACAGTTGCAAATGCTAATACAACGGAGACCTTGGAGAAGTTGTTTGTTTGACTTCTTTGCAAGAGGGGATTTGGGACCCAAATCCTAAAGGAGAGTTGTACTTTCATAGCTAGGTGAAAATACCACTCAACATTTTGGCGCTAGAAGGAGGGCATGAACCAGTTTATTTTAGATTGATTTAAATGCTATAGGGATTTAAATTTTGAATATTTCATGCCCTATTGATTATTATCTTTAGCCCTATTTTAACAATACAACTTTGTACTGTTAAAAGGAGGACATGAATTGCTATGCATTGGTCTAACGCTTTGATTGTTCATACAGGAATAATGTGATTTGATTTAATTTAAAAAAAAAAAAAAAAAAATTGATATTAAAGTTGTATTCTTTAAGATACACTAATGGCTATGTTTTCACCATGGATGCCAGGTAGCCCATTGAGCATACCGAGAGTTCAACATTATTTTCCCGTTGGTTTTGAGAGATGTCTTCCTCGATTTTTGTCTAATGAGACAAATACTGTAGAAGAACACATTCAAGCATTCAAATTTTGTGCCAATCACTTAACAAGTTGGTATGATGATGTTGCTTGTAAAATGTTCCTGTACACCTTGGACAAAGTGGCATATTATTGGTTTACAAGTCTACCTTTAGGGTCTATCACTTCTTGGGCTCAACTAGAGGCAGCATTTATTAATCAATTCAACAAAAAGCAAGTTGACTCAATCCGCATGTATGAGCAGTTTTTCACTATTAAAAAAGGACCAAGTGAAAATGTGAAGTCATTTTCTGAAAGGTTCTTTGGATTATATACTCAATTAGTGACATTTTATGTTCTACAAGAATAAGTGGCTCTCCAAATATATGTCAATGCTCTTGACCCACTCACTTCCACATATTTACGAGGGATGCCTCTAATCACATCTTTGTCACAAGCCTATACTCAAGCAATGGCAATTGAGCAACAATTGAGTTGTCAAAATTATGGTGTGGGTTTTGGATCATATAATTTTCAATCATTTAATACCTCTTTACCCACCCAATGATTTATCCACCTCAACCAAGTTCAAGTGTGAATCAATTTCAGAATCAACAATCACTCCCAAGCTTCAATCAATTTCAAAATCCTCAACCTACTATGCAAGATCAACCATATTTCTTAAGTATGAATCAACTTCAAAATACTCATCTTGATTCAAAATATGTTTCTAAAATCAATTTCAATGATTTTCATAATAATATTATTTTAGGCAAGGGAGGAGTACTAGATCCAACTAGTATTGAAACATGTGACAGATTGGGAACCCTTGACTCACCAAAAGATGAATTCTAAGAGGATGAATCTATTTCGGATGACATGTTGGATGACATTGTTGAAGATAATGGCCAAGAAAATTCACACCTTCCAAATTATGTTAAACTTGAATCATGGGTTACACATGTGGATTATGATGGCCTTATCAATTTGAATACAAGCAATAACCCAATTTTGGAAGTAATTGAACCATCTAAGGAAGGTGAAGATAAATTTGATGAGAAACATGTTGATGAATTAAAGGATGATGAAGAAATAGTTGAGAATCACAATTTGATTTTGAAATATGATCATCATGATTCTTGGGAAGAGTATGCTCACTCCAAAACTACTAATGAAATTTGTGTGCCTATTGATATGCAGGATAATACAATTGCCCTTTCATATGAGGATATTACAAGTCCTATACAATCTAAGAATGTTTTGGAAGAAGGGTTGGAATCTCATCAAAAGTTGGAGAAGGATAATGATTCTACTACCATGGATAAAGAAGGAGAATCAATTGATTTTGTTCCCCTTGAGGGGCAAGAAATCAAAAATCTTGATCCACCTATCGTTTCTACAATGCCTATGCCATCTCAAAATGATGAAATTACAAAGCCTAAGTGGTGTGGGTTTGATACTATTGATGATCCTAATGAAAATATGGATTTTGAGGCAACTCAAGCCATTGATCATGGAAAGGTGTCACGCAACACATATCTTGAAAAACTAGGCTCTTGTTTTGAAAAATATGGACGCATGTTTGATTGGGTGCCTAACTTTGGTGTTTTTGAACAGGTGTTGGATGATGAAGAAGACAATGAGGAAAAATAAAAAGCTACTAACACTCATCAAGTTGTGGTAAATTCTAATCATGAGGGGTTGAGTATGGGCGACAAGGTGAAATCTTTGCCTTTGGTGATAGCTACAAAAATTTTAAGTGATGGATTAAATGATGTCCCTTTGGATGCTAATGTCATTAATGATGAAATGTTAAATCTTGGTGATGTTTGTCAAGTTTTGAATGATTTTGAGTGCTTTAAAACCCAGGAAAATGATTTGAATTCAAGACTTTTAGAAATAGGCTCTTATTTGCAGCATCTCATATTTGAAAAGGAAGGCCTAATTTTAAATCAAGAATCAAATTATGAAATGGATACTTTCAAGAATAGACAAGATAAAATTGAATATCATTTATGGTCTAATCATTTTAGTAATCGGACGCTCACCTGTGAAAGTACTAATGGAATTAAACCTAATTGGTGGGGTGAGCAAGGTAAATTAAAAGTTGTTGCAAGGTGCGGTCTAATCTTGTTTTGGTTGGATTCCTATAGCATTTGGCATGCGTATCATGTTATATTTTTGTTGAAGTGTTCTAATCATGTCTGGGATCCAGGAAAGTAATAGTCCAAGCTTTGCATCATCTTGTACTATATTGTATATAGATTTTGGTTTTGGTTTTGGTTTGTGTTTTTCAAGTCTCATTTTTGGGTTTGGTTTTAAGTTGTGTGTGTTAGTCCTCTGGACATGTTTGGTTTGTCTAAAAAAAAAAAAAAGAAAAAAAAAATTGAGATGTCAACGTATGCCTAAAATCAGGAGAATATGAAACATTGGAATTGTGTTGTAGAAAGCTCCACAAGTAACACAAACATTAAATAATGTCGTTTGAAACTTGTGATGCATGAAGTTGTCAGTTTTACAAATTATGGCAACATAGGTGGTATACTCCATCCACAATTCAGGAAAAGCAATGCATTCATATTACATTCCACTTTGCATGTACATGTCATCTTAGTTTGTATGCATTTCAGATACAAATAATTAAAGTGTGTCAAATCCTCTTAGGGTTATGCTATAACATATATTAAAAGGATCCTAAGGTTGGGAACTGATGTTCGAACAATCTTGAACCAAGCACGTTCTATGCACATTAAAGAAGATCTTGAGCAAAATGGTCAAAACCATACTTGGATGAAAATGTGGGGTGAAAAGAATAATTCATGTCTATCCTATCATGCAACATAATCCTTAAAATAGTGGTTTTTACCACTTCCATCAAGCTTAAAGTCTAAAACCAGAGTAGTAAGGATAGGATTAAATCCTCATCGAACTTAGGTTGAGGATCCAATTCCCCAAAGCTCTGATTTGATCTTCATGGAGTAGTAAGGATAGGACATAATTCTCATCTTACCTAGGTTGAGAATCTGATTCCCCAAAGCTCCCATCATTCATTAAATCATAAAACTTGGATGGAGGGATCGTACTACATGTCCTCTGCAAAGGATGGGTAGTCATCCCAAAAGTCCAAGAAACAAAAATAAAATTAATATGTTCCATATTTCATGTTATCATCTTGGATTTGAAGGATCGTATTACTTGTCCTCTGCAAATGATGGGTAATCATCCCAAAGGTCCAAGAAATAAGAATATTTTCCATTTTCATCCTAATATTGGATTGGAGGGATTGTACTACATGTCCCTGGTAAGTATGGGTAGTCATCCCAAAGGTCCAAGAAATAAAAAAAGAGAGATAAGAGAATGGATAAAGCCAAGAGAGAGAAGAAAATGAGTTACATATATAGGCAGAAGGCCTATATGATAAACTGACAAGTGTCAATATAAACTGACAAGTGTCAAAATAGAGGTAGGCATAAGCCTATATGATGAACATGACACTTGTCAGTGAAACTGACAAGTGTCAAACTGGCATACTGCACATTACATTAAATCTAGCATTCCCCATTAATGTGCACTATCCTAACTAAAGAAAAAAACAAGTCAACATTAGGTAACATTCCCCCTTAATGTTGACTTCTCTAAAAAAATCTACATCCTCCTTTATTGCTGATTTGGTCTTAGGCTCTTGCTCTTTGTGCTTGGCTCTCCAACTGTGAATAATGCTAGATTCACTGTGTGTATATCTTGGTCTGTTGCCTCAGGGTCATCCACTTCCATGGGTCTGTTGCCACTAGGTCAGTCGTCTAAGTGCCTCGGGGTCATCATGGGTGCCTTAGAGTCAGCCACTTCTGGTTCTGTTGTCTCTGCAGGTCATCCTCAAAGGATGTTGCCTCTCGTAGGTCACTGACTAGATTCACCATGAGTATGAAATCCCTCCTCATGGTGAACTCAATCTAGAAGGTGTCGGTCTTTGCTGAAAATGCACCTAATGAAAGGAAAAACGAGCCATATAAGAGTGTCGGTCTCTGTCGAAAATGCACTCAATACAATAAAATGAGCCATAGATCAAAATAGGAGGAGAGAAGAAGAAAAAGAAGAGAATCTTCTAAAGTGTCTTCGTCTGTAGTCTTCAAAAGTAGATTAAAAAAAAACCTCGGATAGAGTCTAGGGTGTCTTTGTCTGTAGTCCCTAGTATAAGTGTCCTTATGGTGACCATGTCATCCCACCTAAATGCATGGGTAACCAGCCACTGCATTCGTCGAGTGTATAGAAAAGGTCACTAGGTACAAGGATCACAAATAAAATTACCTTGGGAGTGTCGGGTACAACCGAGAGTGCACTCCAAGGTAAAAAAACTTTGAGGCTAAAAAACTCAATTGAAATAGCCTCAAAATTACAATATGACACCACCATTGTGTCCGTCGCGGAAAACCGTTTCCAATGACTATAAATACCCCTATATTCCACCATCAAAGGGGCCTTCATCATGTGAAAAAAACCATAATTCCTATCTAAGGCAGCAAAATAAACCTCAGGAATATCATATTCCTGGCATCGCACTATGGCAGAATAAAAAGACAGACTCAATTTTTCCTCGCAGGAGAATTACATAGACATGTGGGCCATCATTTCTTTTAAATTTTGAAAAAGTTCAATAAATAGGCCATGCGGGCCTTCCACTCTTTCACTTTCTATTTGGAAAAATAATGGGCCCAATAAAGCCATTTTGTTGGCCAATAAAAAAATTATTTACCATGAGTTAAAAAAAAATTTCCCCCCTTGGCAAACTACAAATTTTGAAAAAATGTGGCCATGTGGGCCTTTTCTACTCCACTTGACATGTGGAATAAAACTCGCCTTTAACGACAGATTCAATGATGCTTGTTATCTTACCCCCACCTACAAAGGATTTGCTTTCTGCCCACTGCGGCCACAACGGCCATCAAGCGAACAATCTCCAGTGCTGACGATGACAGGTGGCTGGGCGTGATCTCACCAAGTTCCAGTGCACCGTCTCAATGATTTTGAACTTTGCAACACGATCTGCAAACAAGCAGATAGCATCGATGCCTCTGCAAAGTTGCCTCATTGCATTGATCAAAATGCTTCATTTCTCATTTCCCATTCTGAGCACGAAAGAAGTATTCAACGGTTTAGAAGATTTGGGAATAGGCACTGTAACTCCCGAGCAGCTCCTCAAAATAAACTCTGAAACCGCCTGTAATCTCTATGAAGGCTTCGTCGAATACTTAACAATGTCCGATGGTTCCACCAGGGATGAGACGCAGTAGCCGGTCTTCAGTGGCCTGGAGGTTCTAGAAGACCAAGAGATTCACCAGGAATCCATGGGCATAATCAATACAATTTTGAATAATCTTGTTGCATGATGCTGAGCAGCATGTTTACCAACATCTACAGTGTTTCTGCACCATCTGCACTCCTCTGACTCCGAACACCACAGCGATTTAGCAAGGCAGATGGACCTTCCAACAAATCGTTGTCGCCAAAAATCTACAATGTTGCACGACTTGCAACAGATCATGCATGGCAGGGTATCGTAAATTGTGCAACGAGACACTCTGGTGTAGCATAGACTTTGGCTGAACTACATGATCTCGATGTCTACAATAGTGAGATTGAATTTTATAGATTGTGCAAATTTTAGGAGCGACTACACATATTCGCCGCTCCTCCTCCGTCGCCAAGCTCAAGGACATCGACCGCAGGCATCGATTCCCTTTTTGTAGCACTACCTGGGGCTGCCAAACCTCCAGTGATAGCCAACAAGACTCCTCCATTCAACGTAGGTCATTTTCCTTGTGTACAATCTCCTGGCGGAGCAGGCGATTCAGAGGATCCGAAAGCTTAAGAGCTGTGACTCACGGTTTTTATAGTACAACGATCCCGTGCCCACCCTGGCGGACCATAGCATGGTGCTGGCAGTGATGGATACGCACGTGATGATGCTACCCAACGGGATGCGTGTCGTGGGGACGGCAACCGTCGGTGTGTGGATCGACGCCGAAAGCTGCTTTGAGACCGACGAGACCAACGACACAACACATTTCTTCTCCATATTCAATATAAACACAGCAAACATTCTTGACATCCCAAACACAGGAAATTTCTATCGATTGCATTGGAGACATCGATTTTTTATGAAATCCGTCCATGGGAAAAATAGCAGACTAGCAGGAACTTTTAGCGCTTGGCAGTAAAAACAGGCTGCACAGGGGCTACGATGGTTTTCAGATATGAAATTGATGGAGAGCATAAAATTTTTGTAGGAGCCATAAAAATCTGTTCAGAATTTAAAATTTGCGACCATTAATTTTCAAATTTTTGGTTTCTGATCCATTGTAAACAATGGAGAGCATACTCCCTGATTTGAAAAAAAATGGGGGAAAATGTAAAAATGAAAAAAAAATGGGGGGAAAGGATGAGGGGGGATTTCCCTCAGGAAATCCCCCCTCAAAATCACAAGGCCAGAGAAAGCCTAGAGCTCTGATACCAAATGTTGGGAGTAAAACTTATGGGATTATTTTATTGATAAAAATGAGTTACATATATAGGCAGAAGGCTTATATGATAAACTGACAAGTGTCAATATAAACTGACAAGTGTCAAAACAGAGGCATAATGCACTTTAATTCTAACAATTAGAAGGTTTGAGCCTTTTTAAAGCAAGTTGTTATATCTCTAGCATCTTCATCATACATAAAATCCTGCACAAATCATTCATAGCCTTGCATACAAATCATGGGTGAAACTGACAATGGAATGTTGATCAAGTTTAAGCGATAGGGAATGAAAACACATTGAACACACCGAGCTGATACTAAATGACTTTAATGTTTCATATATTTTTGATCTATTGGTATTTGTTTATCTTTGATGTGTTGATGTCTGTATCTAAGCTTATATATTTCAGGTTGGGTTCTCACCAAAATGCTCAGGAGCATTTGATAGCAGAGTCACCATTTGTTGTGGCTAATCCACAACACACCCCAAAATTGGGGACCCACCTTTTTTGCATGCTTTCAAAGAAGACCATAGTGGCCCAGATGCTAAAAATCAAGGAAAAAAGCAAAATATCACAAAAGAGAAGAAGTGTCACGATATCCCGACATGTTGCTCCGTCGTGGCCAAAAATGAAAAGTTATCGCGATATCGCGACATGTTGCTCCGTCGCGGTCGAAAATGAAAAGTTGTCGCGATATCGCGACATGTTGCTCCGTCGCGGCCAAAAATGAAAAGTTGTCACGATATCGCGACATGTTGCTCCATCGTGGCCGAAAATGAAAAGTTATCGCAATATCGCGACATGTTGCTCCATCGCGGCTAGAAATGAAAAGTTGTCGTGATATCGTGACATGTTGCTCCATCGCGGCTAGAAATGAAAAGTTGTCACGATATCGCGACATGTTGCTCCATCACGGCTAGAAATGAAAAGTTGTCGCGATTTCGCGACATGTCGCGTTTTCGTGGCTAAGAGCAGCAGAATGCATCATAAAGAGAAAAATGTCATGATTTCGTGACATGTCGCGTTTTCACGGCCAAATGCAGCGAGACAGCCCGAAATAGAAAAACATCACGATTTCGTGACAAGTTGCATCTTCACGTTCCGAAATAGAAAAACATCACGATTTCGCGATAGATTGCATCTGCACAGCCCGAAAGAGAAGAGCGTCGCGATTTCATGACAGAAAGCAGCGAGATGGTACGAAATGAAAAAGCATCACGATTTCATGACAGAAAGTAGCGAGACAGTCTGAAAGAGAAAAGCGTCACGATTTCACGATAGAAAGTAGCAAGATGGTATGGAATTAAAAGGTGTCACGATTTCACGACATGTCGCGTTTTCGTGGCTAAGTGCAACAAAACATAGCAAAAGAGAAAAACGTCGTGATTTCACGACAGGTTGCATCCACGCAGCCCAAAGCAGAAAAATGTTGCGATATCACAACATGTATCATTTTCGTGATGCATTATAAGAAACAAAGCTACTGACAAAAAAATGTCGCGATATCACATGTCTCATTTTCACGATGCGTGATGACGAACAAGGTTGTTGATAGAAAAATGTCACGATATCATGACATGCTATTTTTGGTCATGATTTATTAGGGGCCATTATGGAACATGCAGGGAAGTGCTGAACACGTGGCATAAAGGTGTAAGGGTTACAAAACGGTTACAATTAGCAAGAAAATCAAACGTTTCGACGCTCGAACAAAAGTCAAAATAATGAAGAGCGGGAAACGAAACAAATCGATCTGGAAGATGAAAAAAAGCGTCACAAGGTGAAGCAGAGAGCCGTAGTAGAAATTTTAAAGGCACAAGCGAATACAGGTACAGGGGTCAAAAAACACTGGGAGTAGGGTTGCAGAGCTGAGGATGATGAGCCATTCTGGGCCTGCTTTGGAGTGCTTTTCCTCCACTTTTTCTGGTTTTGGAAAACCAGATATCTGTTATTGTAAAAAGAAAAATATTTAATGCAGATAACATTTCAAAAATTTGCATCTTATGGGCAAGAAAGAAGGAGTCATTTTTTGCATGCAAGATTAAATGTCTATTTTCCCTTTTCAAATTTTAGGCTTGTAAATGTAGTTGATACAAGTTTTTTCTTGGTTGCTGCATGCGAATGCTTAAATCTGAAAACCTCATCCAAATCCCTAGAAGCTAGCACTTAGCTTATCGAGATTGTGCATGTTTTGTAGGTCCAATAGGTTAGGTTGCATGCATGGAAACCTCATATCTTCGGTTTTGTCGGAACAGGATAGCATCAGACTGAATGTGTTCTATTTTTAATTTTCTGCATTTCTTTCTCATTTTTTATTTTTTTAGAAGGTTTAATTTATTTAAAATAAACATTTTTAAATTACAAAATCTAAAAAAAACAATGAACAATCACTAAAGCTACATTATGGAATAAACCAACATTGCCCCTTGTTTACGGTTACTTGCAATCACTAAGGTGTTCCAAGTATTTAAATTGATTATCTTCATTTGAGATTACTAATACACAGTTGCAAATGCTAATACAGTGGAGACCTTGGAGAAGTTGTTTGTTTGACTTCTTTGCAAGAGGGGATTTGGGACCCAAATCCTAAAGGAGAGTTGTACTTTCATAGCTGGGTGAAAATACCACTCAACAATAACTAACATATAACTATCTTCTAAAACTGCTAGAAGACAAAGGAGATCTCTAATAGCTAACTAAACACCCAAACAACTTAACAACCTATTTCTAACATGGGCATACTATGTCTCACGTGAATACAAAGTGCAAGAAATAGGAAATTAATATAATAATAAATAATAAAATATGAACTTAGGCGTAAGTGCATAAGCCTAGGTATCCTCAAAATCTCTATTTATAAAAAAATTACTTGGTTTTGAAGAAGGTCAATAGAAATAAAAATAGGATTCAAGCTCAAAATAAATAAAGGAATTGAAGAAGAGCCTAAGACCTATGCTGATGTGTTGAGAGGTGATAGTATCAAAGAGGAAGTAAACAAAGAATCATCAAGGAACATGGACCATCACAAGAAAAGCAAAGAAAGAACCATGAGATCAAGCCAAGATGAATATTTCTTCCAAGGTTATTGTTTCTCATGTAATCATTTTGGTCATAAAGCTATACAATATAAAGTCTTTGAAGATAGTGAAAATGCAGCAAGTGCACAAACATAGAAATAAAAGTTATAAGAGGTGAATCTGGTTTCTCCTCCATTAAAAATGAAGTGCATGATTAGGTTTTGGAAAACACACTGCATATCATTATCTTGAGAAGACAACGGATGAAGTATCTGGTTACCTATCGCACCAACGATTGAATAATCAGAAGGCTGAGACAATAATTTTTAAAGCACCAACTAGTGTGGACAACGTAGATATAATGACGTTTTCTTGTTTACATTAATAAAGTCACTTTAAATCATAGATGGTGTAATTCTCTACTCAACAAATAATGTATCTATAGTAGCTTGCTTTGCATTGGTAATATTTGGAGTAGAGAGACCCAGGTTTGAGTCTCATGCACAAATTTCCTTTTGTAAAAGATAACAATACATATTTTGAAAGAGGAAGATTCATTTTGACATTGGAAGCCAAAAGGTACAAAAAGATAATTTCTTTTGTGGCATTATTGTTGACTTTATAAAGTGGGAGGCATAAGTAGATATTTTATTTTCAATAATCTTTATCATGTGTGCTTTTGTAAATATAGTAACAAGGTATAATGGAAGTATTTTATGTTGAAGTTGTAAAAAGGCAAAAAGGAAATTCTATGTAAGAGTTGTTAAAAGAACTTGATAATTTTGTTGTGAAGATTTGGAGGATTTTTTGTGTATTTTCATCTATTGCATGGTCATTGGAAATTAAAAAATCAAAGATAGAGTGTGAAGTGACAAAGAAGGCCAAGAGGCCATCTAAAAAAGGAAGGAAATGTGAAAATCAAAAACTACAAGATGAGCATTGTTTGCATACAAGATTTGGAAATATATGAGTATTGTTTAGGGCAGATTTGAGCAAGTTTATGAGTAGTGTTTAGTGTTGAAAATTTGAGCATGTTGGTTGTCATTGATGTAAAAGTTACATGGTCATTGATGTCAAAGGTTAATGTGCCATGAAATCAAGGCAAGGTTCTCTCCAAAGCACTTGGGACCATAAGTTCTATGTAAGTGCATAATATGTTTTGAAGAAGAGTTGAAGGCCCAAATTTAGGACTCCGGTTCAAAGAAAGCAAATGGCTAAGGTTCAAGAGAGACAATATTATAATATTTTAATATTATAATGTCTAGGCCAAAAGGTTTTTAAAAGGGTTTTAAAGATTTTAATTATTTAATATTTAAATTAAATAATTTAAAATTAAATATTTAAATATTTCAATTTAGTTATTATAATGTTTAAAAGGTGGTTGGGTACCTAAATTAAAGAGGGATAATTTGAATCACCCGTTGACATCCTCTTTATTGAAAACAACCTTGTTAAAATATAAGAAGCCGATGACTTTATTAAAAAGGCAATATCTTGTATTTAAAGGATAACAAAAAAATAATTTTTATGTACTCTAATGATATGATCTATTTTGCACACTTCGTGGAGGTATAAAAGAAAAATACGTGCAAAAATTTAGGGAAGGAAATTTATTTTGAAAAAGATAAAGGTGTTCATACAAGTTTCAAGCGAACCATCAACGCTAGTAGTAAACCAAACTTGTGTCGATTGTAGTTGAGAAAAGGTTGAGGGTTCAAAACTCGATGCGGTCATTTTGCAAAAGAAAAAGTTTTTAAATGATCAAATAGGTAAATTTATTATTGATGTGTGCACGTTGAATGTCATGTGGGCGTGTAGCCTAGATGGTAACCTAGCCATGGCTAGGACACTACGTTGGGAGAGAGCGCGAGTTTGAATCACATAGAGTTCATTGTGCATAATTTTTGTGGTGAAAGCCAAGATTTTTAAGCCATTTTGGATCCCATAAGGTATGCATTAATTTTTTTTATTATCTATATCACTGGTTGTGTAACATAAATAAATAAAGTGAGTTGGTTGATTATTTGAGATATTGGAGTTATAAGGTGTAGAAAGATACCTTTTATTATAATTATTTTATAGTAAAGGTTAAGAAATGTTATAAGTAATGGTGACATAAGATGTATAAATGTAAAATGTTTCATTGTGATGTTTGAGACATATTAATGTTATTTGAGTTAATATTTTTTAAAGGTTGAAAGGTGAAAGTTCAAATTACCAATGCTTGATAAATGCATGAGATAAATTGATAATTTTTATGGTCTTATTGAAAATTAAATTGCATTATTTTTTTTTTCATAAGGAGTTATAAGGTGTATTTATGAATTGATATTTCATTGTATTTCTTGCATGGTGAAATATTTGTTGAGGTAAATATTTTTGTGGAGATTTTGAGATATTCTATTACTATCTAACTTGGAATTGGTAAGAGGATTTGGTTGTGAGTAAAACAGGTTTTGAATATATATCTCCATAAAAACAAAAGGTATGGGCACATCTTCCTTATGAGTAAAATGATTTTGGATTGAATGTTGTGAAATGCAAAGGTGGAGTAAAAAGGATTGTTTGATAAGCATTGTTAGAAATGTTTGAGTAGGTTTTCATATGCGTGTGGTGATTGCTTAAGAGAACATTTGAGTTATATATTGAAACTATCTTGAGCTAGGGTTTGTGAAAGAACATGAGTATCATTGTTATGTGAAATAGAGAACTATATTGAGCTAGGGTTTGTGATAGAATATGAGTATCATTGTTACGTGATATTGAGAATTATCTTGAGCTAGGTTTTGTGACAGAATATGAGTATCATTGTTATGTGACATTGGAATCATCTTGAGTCAAGGTTTGAGATCCATAGTGTGAGTTGTAGAAAGTATAGTGAAACACTTAGTTAGGTTTTGTAAGCAGGTTCTATTTAATTGAGTAAATGTTTGAGTGATGTTGTATGAGCATTATTGATTGAAAGTATTGGAGTGATAGTTCAATTTTTGTAAAAAAAAATATACATTAGTTTTGAATTGATTTGAAAAAGAGTTTGAAAGTGATATAGTGTTTTTTTGGGTACAAAACCTAATGAGTGTGAAACATATTTATTCGTTAATAATTCTCTATATGTTCCTTTGGTTAAACAAGATTCTAAGTGAAACTTGTTGGTGTGTTAAAGAGGTTTTCTGAAAGAGATTGAATTAAGTTTTGTATGCAAGTTTTACAGTTGATTAAGTTCTAGAGGGGACTTAAGGACTGAATTGAGTAATATTTTGTGAAAGATTAAGGAAAAAGTTAAGCAAGCTTTTGTGAAAGCTTATTGAGTAGTTTTGAGGTAAGTCTTGGTGAAGACTTGTTGAACAAATTGGACAAGTTCTAGGGAGAGCTTGTTGGATATATTTGAGGTAAGTCTTGGTGAAAACTTGTTGAGTTGGTAAGTCTTGGTGAAGACTTGTTGAGCATATTATACAAGTCCTAGGGAGAGCTTATTGGATATATTTGAGGTAAGTATTTATGAAGACTTATTGAGTATATTTAAGGTAAGTCTTGGTGAAGACTTGTTGAGCAGATTGAGCAAGTTCTTGAGAGGAATTATGGATAGATTTAAGACAAGCCTTTGAGAAGACTTGAGAGCAAAATTGATTGATTGATTTTTTCAAGCTTTGTGTTAAGACTTGGGGTAGATCTGAGCAGATTTGATTTGTGATTTGATCAGGCTTTGTGTTAAGGCTTGAGGATATATTTGAGGATAGATTTTGGTGTAGATTTAAGGGTAGATTTGTGCCAAACTAGAGATAGACTTATGAGAAAATTTGTGGTAGATCAAGGAAAGTGTTTATTGTAGATTTGAGACAAATATTGAGCAGATCTGAGATCAAGCTTTGGAGGTGATAGAGTAGAGGATAGTAGTCTCCAATGGATAGAGATCTATTAGCCAGGGTAATGAGGATAAATGTCTTCTGAGTGAGGATAGAGGTCTTAAATTATGCATTCTAGAGTATAATAATGAATATTTATCTAATGACACAAGGAAATGACATATGGAAAGCAGTTGAGTATGGATACACACCACCTGCTACTCATCCTATAGATAAATATGGTAAGCTCCTACATATAAATAATTCAAAGGCAATGAATGGAATCTTAAGTGGTTTATGTGAATCAAATTTTGTAAAATTTATGCATTACACATTAGCAAAAGAGATTTTGGAAAAGTTGCAAAAAAATATGAGGGAGACAAAAATGTCAATATGGCAAAATTGCAAAATCACAAGAAAATATTTGAAGATTTGAAGATGAAGGATGAGGAAGACATTGCTACATACTTAATTTGTGTAGATGAGGTTGTTAAATCCATGCAAGGACTTGGTTTTAAAGTTGAAGCAGTAGATGTTTGTCAAAATATTTTAAGGTCACTTCCTAAGAGGTATAGTGAAAATATTTCAGCCATAAAGGAAACAAAAGATATTGAGACTTTGACTAGGGATGAGCTCCATGGAACACTCATAGCTTTTGATATGATAATAGGAAAGGATCCTATCCCCAAGAAATAAGTAGCCTTAAAATTAGCAAAGAAAATAAAAAATAAAAATAAGCGTTGAAGTGATGAGTCATCCAGTGATGAAGAAGTAAACTATGGCATAAGGAATAAGGACACAAGAAAGCACAAAGGTACAAAATTAGTTATGTGTTTCAATTGTGGAAAATATGGTCACTATGCATACGAATTTTCGGGGGCTAGAAGTAGCAATGATAAAGAAAAATAGAATCATAAGAATAGGGAAGCAGGAAAATCCAAGTACCAAAAGAAAAATAGGTATGGACAAACCAAACATGAAAATAAGTTTTTCCAAAGGCATAAAAAAAGTTTCTATGCAGACAAGACAATCAAGAGTTCAAGTGATAGTGATGAAAGGTCCTCAGATAATGAATAAGAAGAAATTCTATTTCTAACAGTAGAAAAATAATATGCTAAGAAAAAGGCAAAAAGGGAACCAATAATTCTCAAGTGTTTTGGGTGTGGAAATTTTGGTCATCTTAAATATCATTGCACAAGGAATGGGTTCAATTTTAGTGAAGATGAATATGAATATGCTCTTTAATAAATAGAAGAAGAAAGTATCCTCTTGGAAATATAAGAGGAAGGAAGTGCTTCTAGTGGAAATGAATTAGAAAAGAATGAAGATGCTCTTCAAGATAAAGGAGTTAAGAAAGAATCATAGATTGAAGGAGAAGTTGATATTGAAGGTGAGCTTATTTTTTCTCTTAAGGAATTAAGAAAGGTAATAAATTAGAACTAAAAACTCAAGCTTCAATTTTAAGAACATGATGAAGAGAAAGGAAAGCTTATACAAGATCTAACAAACTCAATAGCTAAGACAAGGAGATTTAAAGAGAAGTTAGAGGTAAAAGTTTTAAAATATGAAATATTAGAGCTTGAGGTAGCTTATCTAAGGAAGGAAGTAAAAGATTCTAAAGATAAGCTACATAGGTTTGGAAGAAGCTCAAAGACCTTGGATAAGATTATCAAGGTACAAAGATATTCATCAAACAAGACAGGAATTGGTTTTGAAAAGGAACATAGAGAACAAGGAGAAGAGTCGATATCAAGATCCAAAGAAGAAGAAGCTTCAGAAGAAGAGAGTATAAGAGAGAGTGAGACTTCTAAGGATAATTTGGAAAATAGAAAGTTCAAAAAGGAAAGGAACAATGCAAAAATAAGGAACATATGGAACAAGAAACATCATAGGGAAAAAGAGACTAAGAGACCAATGGGGTCAAGGTAAGGTTTCTTCAATGGACGTTGCTTCTCATGTCATAGGTTTGGACACAAGGCTATGTAGTGTAGGATACATAAAATATAGGGATATGGTTTCACTAATAGAAATTTTATAAATGGGCATCTCTTTCAAGGGTATTTCTACTCTTGTAATCGATTTGGTCATAAGGCAGTAAATTGCATGATTCATAACAGAAATGGGTATGACTTCACCAGGAGGAACTTCAAAATATTTGCACCTTCTAAGAACCACAATATTAAGTGTTATAAGTGCAATAATGTTGGGCATACAACAAGGTGGTGTAGAAAAAAATTTCTAGAACTTCCAAGGACAAGCAAGAAAGAGGATTCTCAAAAGGTTCAAAAAGGTATGACTTCAAAGGTATGGAAAGAGAAAGTCGACAAAGAAAAAGAGCATTGTATGCTAGGAGTAGAGATACTCCCACCCCAAAATTAACCACCTCAAGGAGAGGAGGTGGGGAGGGGGCTAAGCTAAGAGTCTCATATTTATCCCCATAGGTGGCCCTTTGCCATTGATGTCAAAGGGGAAGAGATTTGAGTGAGGGGGAGAGCATTCAGTTAGGGGGGGCAGTTTCTCAAGGGGAGTAGAATTGAAAAAGGTAAAAGATATGCTTAAAGAAAAAGAGGGTTGCCATAGAATAGGTAAAAGATATACTTAAAGAAAAAAAGGGTTGCCATCAATGACAAAGGGGGAGATTGTTGGAAATTTGAGCATGTTGGTTGTCATTGATGTCAAATTTGCATAGTCATTGATGTCAAAGGTTAATGTGCTATGAAAGCAAGGCAAGGTTCTCTCCAAAGCACTTGGGACCATAAGTTCTAAGTAAGTGCATAATAGGTTTTGAAGAAGAGTTGAAGGCCCAAATTTAGGACCCCGATTCAAAAGAAAGCAAATGGCTAAGGTTCAAGAGAGACAATATTATAATATTTTAAAATTATAATGTCTAGGACAAATTTTTTTTAAAAGGGTTTTAAAGATTTAAATGATTTAATATTTAAATTATTTAAATAAAATAATTCAAAATTAAATGTTTAAATATTTCAATTTAGTTATTATAATGTTTAAAAGGTGGTTGGGTGCTTAAATTAAAGAGGGAAAATTTGAATCACCTGTTGACATCCTCTTTATTGAAAACAACCTTGTTAAAATCTAAGAAGCTGATGACTTTATTAAAAAAGCAATATCCTATATTTAAAGGATAAAAAAAAAATTGTTTTTTATGTACTCCAATGATATGATCTATTTTGCACACTTCATGGAGGTAGAAAAGAAAAATGCGTGCAAAAATTTAGGGAAGGAAATATATTTTGAAAAAGATAAAGGTGTTCAGACAAGTTTCAAGCGAACCATCAGCGCTAGTGGTAAACTAAACTTGAATGGATTATAGCAGAGGAAATGCTGAGGGTTTGAAAATTGATGTGGTCATTTTGTAAAGAAAAAGTTTTTAAGTGATTGGATTGTTGAGCAAGGTGTAGCGACAATATTGTCATTGTTGTCAACACACTCAGATGGACAGGTTGATGCAATGGACATCTATTCGAAGGTTATTCGGAGTATGTACAGTGGTGTTCAATTATTATGAGGATTTTTTTGATGTTCAGGTGAAGTTGTTACAGGTTGTTCATGCAAATTGTAAAAGTTGTAAAAATCGTCAAGAAGTTGTCAAAGTAGCAAAAGTTGTCAAAAAGGTAGACTCCTTGCTTGCAGTGCATGGTCAGATAGGTCAGAGCATGTTGGAATGCTGGGAAACATGTTAAAATAGTGTTGTAGGTGTCAAATCGATGTTTGGATTGATCGTTTGCATCGCTGGTACTTGGTTGGACAATTTTGCACTTAGTTGGACAGCTGTAAAATCTGCGTTAGACGCAACTTTCCAGGAGGAATATTAAGAAATACATGAGGATTTAGACCTTGAAATTTTTACTGGAGGTAGTATGATGTATATAGACCTTATGTTTCAAATTTTAGCATGAACGAAGACCCAAGGAATAAACGAAAGCAATTGCAAAATGCCTTCGCAACACTTTTTCCAGTTTTTGTGACGTGTAAAATCTATGTTAGAGGTCACTGTGCAGGAGGAATATTAAGCAATACATGAAGAATTGGACCTCAAATTTTTTACTGGAGGTATCTGGATATACTGAGAGCTTAAGTTTTAAATTTCAGCCCAAACGGAGTCTGGAAGAAGAAACGGTGAGCGTTGCAAAATGGCTTTGGAGCACTTTTCCAATTTATGTGATAGGTGTAAAATCCGCGTCAAAGGCCACTTTGTCGGAGGTACTGCGAATAATACATGAAGAGTTAAAATCTAAAATTTAAACTGAAGGTATTTGGTTTATCCAAGAATATATGTTTCAATTTTTAGCCCGTTTGGAAATTTGAGGAGGAAGTTATGACTATTACAAAAAGCCCTATTAGCTCTTTTTGGCATTTTTGGTAGTTTCTAAGAATGTAACGATTGAGTGGTACTTTTGTGTAACTAAAAAAAAGAGTTGTATTTTTTAATGTGAAGCATATATATGTTTTAGAATAAAAGGGATAAGGGGGTTTTTTAGAAGAAAGGATTGTCGGTGCATGTTGTGAAGATTTTTTTCTTTGGCATTTTGATTGAAAAATGTGCAATGTGTGAGATAATCAATGTATAGAGTTCAGAAGATTGAAAAGGTTAGAAAAAATATTTTAGAGGAGAAAATTTGTGAGATATACCACTCAAGATATTTTTATGAGATTTAATACTTTTATCAGAGCTTTTTAAATTTGTCGGGCTGGTGCTTGGCAACAGGGGTCAGTGCTCTTTGCAGTTGGTGTTGCTAAAGTCCGGGTTGGTTGATGTCATTCTCTGTAGTTGGTGCTACAAAAATATTGTAAAGACCAAACATTTTTTAGGCTGGATTTGGATGGGAATCCAAAAAATCCATTGGTACAGTGGTTTTCCCACATTAGGTTTCTACTATAAATCTGGTGTTATGTGATGCATGTTTGTGTGATTGCTTATTCTGATTTTATTTCGTAGTTGGATTAAATTTTTAATATACACTGATTCACCCCCATATTAGTGTCACACTCAGTTCAACAATTGGTATTAAAGCGAGGTTCCTGAATAGGCTTAACCGGCTAGGGTGATATTGGAAGTGACACAATGGTAGGTGGTGAAGGCTTCTCATAAAACAAAGTACCATTGTTTGATGGAACTAATTACGCATTTTGGAGACTCAAGATGCACACATATCTTTGTGCATTGGGATACGATATTTGGAATTCAGTAAACAGTGGATACACAATACCCACCACTTCTCCAACCGATTTTGTTGGTAAGAAACTATTTGAGAATGAATAAAAAACAAAGAATGCTATCATGTGTGGATTAGTGGATAGTGAACTGGTAAAGATTATGGATTGTAAAATGACAAAGGAAATAAGGGACAAACTGAAGAGCATTCATGAAGGGGATATTAATATCAAGGAGGCCAAGTTACAAACACATCGAGCTCAGTTTGAAGGATTAAAGATGAATGAGGATGAGAATATATAGAGGCATATATGCTGAGAGTTAATGAAATCATTAATGCAATTAGAGGACTCGGCGAGGAAATCAAAGATTATGTCATCGTGAAAAAGGTATTAAGGTCCCTTTTCCAAAGATTTTATTCTAAAGTTTCAGCTATAAAAGAAGTTAAGGATCTAAATTATTTTAGTATGTATGAGATGCATGGTTCTTTGACTGCATATGAGATGAGAATAGGAAAATATAAACCCACAGATAGAGAAGCTAAGCCCAAAAAAATATGAAAGCAAAACATGAATCCGAGGAAGAAGAGACATCAGATGAAATGGAAGTAAAATTTGTTCAAAAACTAAAAAGAGAAAAAGAAAAATACAAAGGAAAGTTACCATTTAAATGTTTCAATTATGGAGGCATTGGGCATTTTGCAGCTAAATGTCCACTTAATGAGAAAAACATAAGTGATGAAAGATCGCATGGAAAAAGAAGTGACTGGAAGAAAACATCAAATTTCAGAAAAGATAACTTCAAGAAGAAAAGTTTCATCTCCAAGAAGATCAGTTCATCAAAAGACAGCTCTAGTGAGGATTTTGAAAAATAAATAGACGAAGCTCTTTTCATGGCATTCAAAGAAGAAAAACCAGAATAATAATAGGAATGATGAAGAAGAAATTGATGCAAAAGTGAAATTGGAAGAGGAACTAATTGCAACTCTAGATGAATTGAAGACAAAAAGAAAAAAAAATAAGAAAATTTCAAGAAATCTTGAGGATGCAAATGAAATCATAACAAGTTTTAAAGTGCAAATAGAAGAATCCATGAAGATCTCTAAATATCTCGAAGTGCAAATAACCATGAAAATATATTATTGTAGCAAGTTAGAAGAAGATATTGTTGGTTTAAGGATGCAGCTAGAAGAGATGAATTAGAAAATTGGCTTTTATCACAAACGTGAAGAGAGTTCTATGAAGTTGGATATGATCATAAAGAACAAAAGGACTATAAGCATCAAATTTGTTTTGGGTTTTGACGAAGGAGAATCATTGAATGGATCAAAGGCCACAAATGAAGAATCCACAAAGAATGAAGAAAAAAAAATAGGTTAATCAAGCAAAAATGAATCATACAAAGGAAAGCAATAATGCAAGGCACGAAAGGAGAATTGACAATGATGGATTCACCAATGTCACACATCAAATAAAAAGAATATTTATGGCTCCTACAACAACATGGCAAAGACCACCATCCAGGTTCAATCATCCCTGTTCTAGTTACTATTTTAAATGCAATGGTTATGGACACAAGATTTCATATTGCAAGTATAATGTAGGACCAAGGAATTTTTCCAGTAGAAATGCTTTTTCACCTTTGATGGATTATGCAGTAGAATGTTATAACTGTCATAACTTTGAGCATGTTGTAAGAAATTATAGATGTACATTTGCATCAAATCAATTTCAAGGATGAAAATTTCATCCAAATGGAATAAGACAAAATAGAAAAATTCTCGAAAAACATGCACAAGCTACTGAAAAATAAAAGCCAAAACAAGAGCCCAAAACTATAATCAAACCAGAGTGGAAATAAAAAAAGCAACCTAAGGAAGAAAAGGAATCATTGATCGTACATACAACATTTAAAGTGCAGAATAAATCTGCACCATGGATATTTGATAGTGGACGCTCTAGTCATATGATAGGTGATAAATAAAAATTTGAGAAGCTGCAAGAATATGAAGGTGGTTCAGTGAAATTTGGAAACAATGATGGAGCTAAGATAGTTGGCAGAGATTCAGTTAAGATTAGTGATGGAAAAATCATGTCAGAAGAAGTCTTTTTTGTGGTTGATTTGAAGCATAACTTGTTGAACATAAGTCAGATTTGTGATAGAGGTCATGATGTGATCTTGAAGAAGTAGGGTTGTGAAATCAGAAAGGCAAATAGTGGGAAGTTGATAGCAGTTGGATCAAGGACATCTCGCAACTTGTACACTCTATCATAGACTTTATAAGGAGTTTGCTTTATTGGATAGGAAGAAGAGAATTGGTTGTGGCACAAGAGGCTTGGTCATATCAGTTTTGACAATCTAGTAAAAATTAGTTCAAAGAAAGCAGTGAGAGATATTCCTACCATTGGCAAACCATCAAATAGCATTTGTGCTTCATTTCAAAAAGGGAAGCAAACTAGAGTCTCATTTAAAACAAAAGAGTACTACATGAGCAAACCTTTGGAACTAGTACATACTAATTTATGTGGATCCATGAGAACGCAAAGCATAAACGGTGACAAATATTTTATGGTGTGTATAGATGACTATTTCAGGATGACATGGGTATTGTTTTTGAAACAAAAATCAGAAGCTTTTGATATGTTCAAGGTTTTCAAAAACCAAGTTGATGATCAAACAGAAAAAAATATTAAATATTTAAGTTCAGATAGAGGAGGAGAGTTCATTTCAAAATATTTCATAGAGTATTGTGAAAAATATGACATCAAGAGACAATTTTCAGCAACCATGACACCTCAGCAGAATGGTGTAGTAGAAATAAAGAACAGGACAATGCAGGAAATGGCACGGACTATGTTGACTGAGAGTAAAGTAGCAGACAGATTTTGGAAAGAGGCAGTCCATACTACGATATACATCCAAAATAGAAGCATGTTGAGGACACATGAAAGCAAAAATTCTTATGGGTTATGGTTCAGTAAAAAGGCAACAACAAGATATTTTAAAGTTTTTGGCAGTAAGTGTTACATCAAAATAACTAAAGAAAACCTTGGTAAGTTTTAAGATAGAGCAAATGAAGGTATTTTTCTTGGCTATTCGTCAAAAAGCAAATCTTACAAATGTTACAACAAGAGGCTCAGAAAAATTGTCGAAAGTGTCAATATTAAAGTTGATGAAGGGAGGGAACGAGTAATTAGCTATGAAGAGAACTACCCAATTTATGAAGAGGTAATTGAAGGATATGATAAAGAGGAAACAAAAAAGAAATCAAGAATTGACTCAGAGGATTTGAAAAGTGATTCAGAATTGGAATAAAACAAGAAATTCAAAACAGGTAGCTAGTAGAAATATCATCCTAGAGAGCAAATAATTGGAGACCCCACAGTTTGTGTTCAGAAAAAAAGAATATTAGTAAGTAACTACTCTTTAATATCCAACATTGAGCCCAAAAATATTGTCGAAGCAAGCAAAGATGAAATTCGGATAAAGGAAATAAATGAAGAATTAAATCAGATCAAGAAAAACAAGAATTGGGAGTTAGTACCAAGACCCGCAAATAAAAATGTAATCAATACTACATGGGTATTTCAAAACAAATTGAATGAAGATGGACAGGTAGTCAGGAACAAAGCAATATTGGTATGCAAATGGTATGTGCAAATTGAAGGTATTGACTTCGAGGAAACCTTTGCACTTCTGGCCATACTAGAGGCAATTAGAATATTTTTTGCTTTAGCAGTTTACAAGAATTTCAAATTTTATCAAATGGATGTGAAATCAAAATTTTTGATGGGAAACTTGAAGAAGTTTATATTGAGCAGCCAGACAGTTTTCAGTTTGGTGATGATCCCAACTTAGTTTGCAAGTTGAAGAAAGCATTATATGGCTTAAAACAGGCACCCCGGGCATGGTATGCAAGGCTAGACAATTATATTACTCAGTAAGGGTTCAAGAAAGGTATGGTGGACAGTAATTTGTATGTCAAAACAAAAAATAATCATCATATTGTTGTTGTTGTATACGTAGATGATATCATATTTGGCAGCAACAAATATGAGTTGTGTAAAGATTTAGCAAATAAGATGCAGAAAGAGTTTGAAATGTCAATGATTGGTGAACTTTCATATTTTCTTGGATTGTAAGTTAATCAAAATGAGAAGGGCATATTTATTTCTTAAATTAAATATGTGAAAGAGATGCTAAAAAAATTTACGATGGAGGATTGCAAGCCAGTTAGCACTCCCATGATGACAGGTTGGAAGTTGAGCAAGGATGACAAATCTCCACCTGTTGATCAAACTATGTACAGATCGATGATTGGGAGCTTACTGTACTTGATAGTTACTAGATCGGATAATTTATAGGTAGTATGCATGGTATCATGATTTCAGGCTAGTCCCAAGGAGACTCATGTGACAGAAGTGAAGAGGATTTTTTGATACCTTAAGGGTACTATGGAGTATGGGTTATGGTATCCTAAAGGTAAGGACTTAACCCTTATTGTGTATTCAGATGTAGATTGGGCAAGATGTATAGATGACAAGAAGAGTACCAGTGGAGGTACATTCTATCTTGATGATAATATTGTTGTGTGGCATAGCAAAAAGTAGGAGTCAGTCTCATTATCCACAACAGAGGCAGAGTATATTGCAGTGACATCATGTTGTACACAAGTACTTTGGATGAAACAAACTTTGAAGGATCTTGGAATAAATTTTAGTGAGCCCATCTCGATCATGTGTGAAAATACAAGTACAATCAATATCTCAAAGAATCTAGTTATGCATTATCACACAAAACATATTGCTATCTGATACCATTTTTTGAAGAAGAAAGTTGCGAAAGGTGAGGTTAAGTTGGATTTTATTCCAAAAATAGAGCAAGTAGCAGATATCTTCACCAAAACATTGCCCAAGGAAGTATTTGAGTACCTTTGCAAGAAATTGGGAGTGGTCACACTTCCCAAGCATTGACTAGCTATCGGGGCCACATTCTCAAGGGGAGCATTTGTGTCTTTGTTTATCTTATTGCTCATGTTTGTGATTCTTGCTAAGTGTAATAATTTTTGCCTCAGAATGTTATGCATGGACTAAGGGGGAGTTTGCAATAGCCCTTTGGTCTTGTTGTCAAAGTGGAAGAAGAGTTACAGGAAATTGTGCGTGTGTTGCCAACAATTCCAAAGGGGGAGATTGTTGAGCAAGATGCAACAACAGTATTGTCAATGTTGTCAACACACTCAAATGGATATGTTGATGTAGTGGATAGTTGTTCAAAGGTTGTTTGGAATATGTACAATGGTATTCAATGATTATGAGGATGGTTTTGATGTTCGGGTGAAGTTGTTACATGTTGTTCGTGCAAATTTGCAAAAGTTGCAAAAATCGTCAAAAAGTTGTCAAAGTAGCAAAAGTTGTCAAAAAGGTGCACTCCTTGCTTACAGTGCATGGTCAAACAGGTCGAAGCATGTTGGCATGCTAAAAAATGTGTTATAATAGTTTTTGAGGTGTCATCTCGATGTTTGGATTGATCGTTTGCATCATCGGTACTTGGTTGGACAATTTTGCACTTAGTTGGACAGTTGTAAAATCTGCGTTAGAGGCCACTTTATAGGAGGAATATTAAGAAATACATGAGTATTTACACATTCAAATTTTCACTGGAGGTATTCTGATGTACATAGAGCTTATGTTTCAAGTTTCAGTCCTAACGGAGACCCGAGGAAGAAACGAAAGCAGTTTCAAAATGCCTCTGCAACACTTTTTCCAGTTTGTAACAGGTGTAAAATCTGCGTTAGAGGTCACTTCACGGGAGGAATATTAAGCAATACATGATTAATTGGACATAAAAGTATTTATTGGAGGTATCTGGATATACTAAGAGATTAAGTTTTAAATTTTAGTCCAAACGGAGTCCGAAAGAAGAAACAGTGTGCGTTGCAAAATGGCTCTGGAGCACTTTTCCAATTATGTGACAGGTGTAAAATCAGCATCAAAGGCAAATTTTTCGGAGGTACTACGAATAATACGTGAATACTTAAAATCTAAAATTTAAACTCAAGGTAGTCGATTTATCCAAGAATACATGTTTCAAATTTTAACCTGTTTGGAAATTTGAGGAGGAAGTTATGACTGTTACAAAAAGCCATATCAGCCCTTTTTGGTATTTTTTGCAGTTTCTAAGAATGTAATGGTTAAGTGGTACTTTTGTGTAACTGAAAAAAAAAACTGTATTTTTTAATGTGAAGCATATATATGTTTTAAAATAAAATGGAGAAGAGGTTCTTTTTTAGAAGAAAAGACTGCCAGTGCATGTTGTGAAGAATTTTTTCTTGGCATTTTGATTAAAAAAATGTGTAAGGTGTGAGATAATCAATGTGTAGAGTTGAGAATATTGAAAAGGTTAGACAAAATATTTTAGAGGAGAATATTTGTGAGCTATACCACTCAGGGTATTTTTATGATATTTAATACTTTTATCAGAGCTTTTTAAATTTGTCGGGTCGATGCTTGGCAACAGTGGTTGGTGCTCCTTGCAGTTGGTGTTGCTAAAGTCCAGGTTGGTTGGTACCATTACCTGCATTTTGTGCTACAAAATTATTGTAAATACCAAACATTTTTGAGGCTATATTTGGATGGGAGTCCAAACAATCCATTGACACAGTGGTTTTCCCACATCGAGTTTCCACTATAAAGTTGGTGTTATGTGATACATGTTTGTGTGATTGCTTGTTTTGATTTGATTTCATAGTTGAATTAAATTTTTAATATACATTGATTCACCCCCCTCTCAATGTCATGCTTAGTTCAACATGGATAGGTAGATTTGTCATTGTTATATGCACGTTGAGTGTCATGTGGGCATGTAGCCTAGACGGTAACCTAGCCATGGCTAGGACGCTATATTGGGAGAGAGCGTGAGTTCAAATCAGGTAGATTTCATTGTGCATAATGTTTGAGGTGCGAGCCCATATTTTTAAGTCATTTCAGATCGCATAAGGTATGCATTAATTTTTTTTATTATTATCTATATCGTTGGCTATGTAACATAAAGAAAGAAAGTGAGTTGGTTGATTATTTGAGATATTGGAGTTATATGGTGTAGAAAGATACCTTTTATTGTAATGAGTAGATAGTAAAGGTTAATAAATGTTTGAAGTAATGGAGACATAAGGTGTCTAAATGGAAAATGTTTCATTGTGATGTTTGAGACATATTAACGTGATTTGAGTTAATATATTTTAAAGGTTGAAAGATGAAATTTCAAATTACCAATGCTTGATAAATGCATGAGATAAATTGATAATTTTTATGTTCTTATTGAAAATTAAAGTGCATTATTTTTGTTTTCATAAGGAGTGATAAGGTGTATTTGTAACTTGATATTTCATTGTATTTCTTACATGGTGAAATATTTGTTGAGGTAAATATTTTTGTGGAGATTTTGAGATAGTCTGTTGCTATCTAACCTAGAATTGGTAAGATGATTTGGTTGTGAGTAAAACAGGTTTTGAAGATATATCTCCATAAAAATAAAAGGTATGTGTACATCTTCCTTATGAGTGAAATTTTGTTGGATTAAATGTTGTGAAATGCAAAGGTGGACTGAAAAGGATTGTTTGATAAGCATTGTTGGAAATGTTTGAGTAAGTTTTCATATGCATGATTGGTGATTGCTTAAGAGAACATTTAAGTTAGAGATTGGAACTATATTGAGCTAGGGTTTGAGAAAGAACATTAGTATCATTGTTATGTGATATTGAGAACTATCTTGAGCTAGAGTTTGTGAAAGAACATGAGTATCATTGTTATTTGAGATTAAGAACTATCTTAAGCTAGGGTTTGTGAAAAATATGAGTATCATTGTTATGTGACATTGGAATCATCTTGAGTCAAGGTTTGAGATCTATAGTGTGAGTTGTTGGAAGTATAGTGAAACACTTGGTTAGGGTTTGTAAGCAAGTTGTGTTTCATTGAGTAAATATTTGAGTGATGTTGTATGAACATTATTGATTGAAAGCATTGGAGTGATACTTTAAGTTTTGTAAAAAAAATTATACTTCATTTTTGAATTAATTTGAAAAAGAGTTTGAAAATGATAGTGTGTTTTTTTGGGTACAAAACATAATGAGTTTGAAACATATTGAGTATTTAATAATTATCTATATGTTCCCATGGTTAAACACGATTATGAGTGAAACTTATTGGTTTGTTGAAGAGGTTTTCTGAAAGAGATTGAATTAATTTTTGTATGCAAGTTTTGCAGTTGATTGAGTAAGTTCTAGAGGGGACTTAAGGACTGAATTGAGTAAGATTTTGTGAAAGCTTAAGGACAGAGTTAAGCAAGCTTTTGTGAAAGCTTGTTGAGTAGTTTTGAGGTAAGTCTTGGTGAAGACTTATTGAGCAGATTAGACAAGTTCTAGGGAGAGCTTGTTGGATAGTGTTTGAAATTTGAGTGATTTTATGTTGTCATTGATGTCACATGGATCATTGATGTCACATGGATCACATTGAGTTTTGGTGTCCAAAGCATTTCATAAATGATAATTTATGATATTTTGGAGAGCATGGATATATATAGGGTTTTTGTGAAAACCAAGGCAGGAAAAATAAAATATTTTATTTAAAACCATGGATGATAGATTTGAAACGGGTTTTTCTTAAAACCCAGCTTGGATTTTCATTTCGTCGAAAAAGGTGCCCCAGTGATGGAGATATTTAATTTTAAATATTTAAGTTTAAATTTTAAATTATTTAAAATTAAAATTTAATTTATAGTGCCGATGTCAAAGAAAGGAAAAGGCATAAAACTAATATTTAAATTATAGCACCAACGTCAAAGGAAATGAGGAGGATATATATATATATGTGTGTGTGTGTGTGTGTGTGTGTGTGTGTGTGTGTGTGTGTGTGTGTGTGTGTGTGTCTGTGTGTGTGTGTGCACGCACTCAAATTATCGATTTATTTTCCTAAGTGCTCAATTTGATATTTAGAATTGAATGGTAAAAGAGTCTGTGCATCATGTGTTGAAGTGTGTGTGAAAGGGGTTTTAAAAGGCTTACAATTTTAGCGTTCATTGAAGAGACTATTGTGGAGTAAATCCAAACATATAGGCCTCCTTGACCTAGTGGTTCGTGCACTGTGTGTGAAGTAGGAGTTCCCATGTTCGATTCTTGTCGAAGGTATTTTTTTGTGTTGAAACGCATGAAGTGTGTTTTGTTTTCGAAGGGCACAGATATTCATGGCATAAGGTTTTGTTGTGTGCTCATTTTGAGCATGTGAGAGCATGTGGCCCAATGACAGGTTGGCTATGGTTAAGGCGCTAAGCAAGAAAGGTCACGAGATCGAATCCCGTCAAGGACAAAGATTTTATGGACAACCAAAAGGGTTCTTCATCTTCATAAAAGGTATGGGCACATTCTCCTATTATTTTTTTATGGTGGTTGATTTCTGAAATATCATTGGAGAGAGAAAGGATTAATTGTGGTTTCCTTTTTGAAAGTAGTTGGTTGAATGCTTCAAGGTTTTTTAGGTTGAGAGTTGCTATTAAACCTTGTTTTATAAGCATTGTTGTTGAATCCATTAGTTGTGTGAAAAACCTGAGATAGGGTTTGAGAAGAACATGAGTATCATTGTTATGTGCAGAATGTTTTATTAGCATTTTTGTTAAAGCCCATTGGTTATGCAAATAACTTGAACTTGAGAAGAACATGAGTATCATTGTTATGTGAGATTTGTGGTTGAGCATTATTGGAAACATTTGAGTTGGTTGATACATGCTTGGACTAGGGTTTATAAGAAATAATTGTTCCTTGTGGTAGTTGGTTGAAAAGAGTTGTTTGAGCCTAGTCAAGTGATTGTGTGAAGTGGTTGTTCAAGTTCCATGAAACAAACTATTTTGTATTCTGGATTTGAGTTGAGATTGAGTTTTCAGGATAGAACATATTGTCTCTAACAATTCTCTCTATGCTTCTATAATATTTATTTGAGTTGAGATTGGATTTGAGCATAAGAACATATTGAGTCTCTAACAATTCTTTTTATGCTTCTATGAGATTGATTATTGAGCAAGTTCTTGGTGAGATTTCTAGAGCAGTTTTGGGTATGTTCTTGGTGAGCTTTCTAGTGCATATTTGGGAAAATTCTTGGTGATCTTGCTAGTACATATTTGGGCAAGTTCTTTGTGATATTTCTTGAGAAAATTTAGATAAGTTATATGTGAGCTTGTTGAGAATATTTGGACAAGTTCTGTGTGAGCTTGTTGAGAATATTTGAGTGATCCTATTGAGTAGGTTCTGAGTGAGCCTATTGACAGAGCTTTGGAGGTGACAGAGTCTCAGTGAATAGAGGTCCAATAGCCAGGATAGTTGAAGAAAAATCTGAGTGAGGAGTCTTCAAGTGGAAAGAGATCCACCAGTCAGTGCAGCAAAGAGACAGAGTCTTCTAGAAGATCACTATCCAGAGCAAAAGGGGAAAGAGTTCTCCTATGGAAGTGATCCATGAATTTGAGATTAGGGGATAAAAATATCCTTTGGACAGAGATCCATAAATGTTGTAATTGGGAAGGATTCCAAAAGATATTGATTGAGAAAGTTTTAGTAAAATATTTTCTCCGTGGAGTAGCCCAAATTGGGTGAACCACGTAAACTGTGGTGTCTCTATTATGTATGGTGTTTTATGCATTGCTTGATTACTGCTATTGATATTGTTGTCTATACACTATATAATATTGAATTGAAAAGAAAAGTAAAAAGTGGTCTTATACTATTCACCTCCCTCTCAGTATAAGCTTGTGTTCTTCAATTGGTATCAAATTAGGCTCCTTTAGAAATAATAACAAGATTGAAGGTAGATTATATTGGGTTATAGGATGGACATATGGTATATTGATAGTGGGTGCTCTAGTCATATGACTGGGTATAAAGAATAGTTTATTTCTCTAAAAAGTAACAACAGTGGATCTATGAGATTTGGTGATAATGCTTCAGCTAAAATCAAAGGGAGAGGAACTTTAAGTTTGGGTGATGGAAAAACTACTACACAGGGTGTACTCTATGTCGAGGGTCTAAAACAAAATCTACTGAGTGTAAGTTAGCTTTGTGATTGAGGGTACACAGTTACTTTTTCCTCTACAGGATGCAAAATTAGGGAAACAAAAACAAGGAAGCTTATTGCAAATGCAGGAAGAACCAATAACAATCTCTACATGTTCAATGAAATAAAAAGGAAAAAATTTATTCTATCTCAAGAAGAAGAAAGTTGGTTATGGCATAAAAGGTTGTGTCACTTGAACTTCGACAACATAGTAAGGATAAGCAACAAACAAATTATCATATATCTACCAAAGATAAAAAGACCTTCAAATACAATTTGTGCACAGTGTTAGTATGGAAAGCAGACAAGATCAAGTTTCAAGGCAAAAGAATATTCCTCTTCCAAGGCTTTAAAATTAATTCATACTTATTTATGTGGTCCTATGAGAACCAAAAGCCTGCAAGGTGAAAGCTACTTCATGTTGTTCATAGATGATTATTCTGGAATGAATTGGGTTGTTTTTCTGAAAGAAAAATCAGAGGCATTTGAACATTTCAAAGTATTCAAAGAAATGGTAGAAAATGAAACAGGAAAGAAGATCAAGTGTTTACGACTAGATAGAGGAAGGGAATTCATATCTACATAATTCATTGAGTTTTGTGTAGAACATGAAATCAAAAAAGAATACTCGATAGCCAGGACTCCTCAGCAAAATGGAGTAGTAGAAATAAATAATAGAACTCTTGATAATATGGCTAGAGCAATGCTAAATGAATCAAGAATCTCAGATGGGTTTTGGAAGGAATCAATCAGTACAACTGTCTATGTTATGAATAGAGCTCAAGTTAGAACAAAGCAACATAATACTCCATATAAGTTTTGGAAAGGAAGACCTCCCACAATAACCTACTTCAGAATTTTTGGAAGTAAGTGTTATATCAAAAGAGAGGATAAGGACTTGGGCAAGTTTGATCCTAGATGCGATGAAGGTATTTTTTTGGATACTCTACAAATATTAAGGCCTACATATGCTACGATAAAAGAACACATACCATGGTGGAAAGTATAAATATCAGAGTTGATGAAAGAATAAGAATAAATGATCCACCTAAGGAAGATATTCTTGAAGAAGAAGAAAGATATCATGAAGAAATGGGTGAAGATTCAGATGAAGAAGATGTGCAAAATATACCTTCCAAAACTTCATCAAGACATATTTAGAAAAATCATCCAGAGGACTTAATCATTGGAAGCCCTTATGTAAGACAGACAAGAAGAGGAATCATAGGCTCAAAAGAACAAGCAAATGTTTCACTACTATCGAAGATAGAAACAAAGGATTTCAGAGAGGTAGAAAGTGATGAATGTTGTATTAAAGCAATGAAGGAAGAACTAGATCAGATTGAAAAAAGTAAGACTTGGGAATTAGTTCCAAGACCAAAAAGAAAAAATGTAATTGGTACTAAATGGGTCTACAGGAACATATTGAATGAAGATGGTCAAGTCATTAGAAACAATACAATATTGGTGTGTAAAGCGTATGCACAAGTAGAAGGAATTTATTTTGATGAGACCTTTGCACTAGTTGCAATATTGGAAGTTATACGAATTTTTATGGCACTTTCAAGCTACAGGAATTTCAAAGTATATCATATGGATGTCAAATCAGTATTTTTGAATGGTCACTTAGAAGAAGAAGTTTACATAGAACAACCAGATGGGTTTAATCAAGCAAATAAGCCAGATTATGTATGCAGATTGAAAAAGACTCTTTATGGCTTAAAGCAAGCTCACAGAGTATGGTATTCAAGATTGGATAAATATCTTTGAGAGCAAGGTTTTAGAAAGGGAAAAGTTGATAGCAATCTGTATATTAAAAATAAGGGAAATGATTTGATGATTGTGGAAGTTTATGTGGATGATATTATTTTTGGGGGTAGCAATGACAAAATGTGCCAAGAATTTACAAGAAACATGACTAATGAATTTGAAATATCTATGCTTGGTGAATTAACCTTTTTCCTCAAACTACATATTTCACAATTAGAAAAAGGAATATTTCTTTCACAAACAAAGTATATAAAAGAGATGTTGAAGAAATTCAAAATGGAATATAGTAAGTCAGTTAGCACTCCAATGGTTACAGGGTGCAAATTAAGCAAAGATGATGAATCTCCTGATGCAAATCAAAATCTATACAGATCTATGATTGATATATTATTATATGTTATAGCCATAAGACTAGATATAATACAGGCATTTGGTTTAGTGGGAAGATTTCAAGCAACGCCAAAAGAATCACATGTGACAGCAATGAAAATAATACTCAGATATCTCAAAGGAGCAATGGAGTATGGTCTATGGTATCCTATAAGTAGCAAGTTCACTCTCACAACTTACATAGATGTAGATTGGGCAGGAAATATTTATGATAGAAAAAGCACAAGCGGAGGAGCATTCTTTCTTGGTGATTGCCTAGTTTCTTGGCTAAGCAAGAAACAACCATCAGTGTCACTTTCCACAATAGAGGCATAATATATTACAACGACATCATGTCATTCACAGGTATTATGGATGAAATAGACTCTTAAATATTTCAGTATAGAACATGATCATCCCATTCCTATGCTATGTGATAATTTGAGTGCTATAAGTATCTCGAAGAATCCAGTAATGCATGCCATAAAAAAGCACATTCCAATCAAGTATCATTTTTTAAGAGAGCAAGTTATAGAGCAACAAGTAAAATTGGAATCGTCACGGCCTTTGGAGGAATGTTATCGCGATATTGTGACATGTTTCACCGTCGCAACCATTGGAGGAAAGCTATTGCGATATCGCGACATGTTGCACCATCGCGGCCACTGGAGGAAACCTGTCGTGATATCGTGAAATGTTGCACTGTCGCAGTCTCCGGAGGAAAGTTGTCGCGATATCACGACATGTTGCGTCGTTGCGGCCATGGGAGGAAAGTTGTCGTGATATCGCGACATGTTGCGCCATCATGGCCATTGGAGGAAAGTTGTCACGATTTTGTGACATGTTGCTCTGTCACAACCGAGGAAGGATAATTGTCGTGATATCGCGACATGTCACGATATCGCGACATGTTGCTCTGTCGCGGCCAAGGAAGGATAGTTGTCATGATATCGCGACATGTCACGATTTCATGACTTGTTGCCCCGTCGCGGCCAAGGATGGATAGTTTTCATGAAATCGTGACATGTCACGATTTTGCGACATGTCGCTCCATCGTGGCCAAGGATGGATAGTTGTCGCGATATCGCGACATGTCGCGATTTCGTGACATGTCGCGATTTCACGACTTGTTGACTTTTTGCAGTCAGAGGTGAATTGTGTCGCATTTTCATGCCTTATAATCTTGTGTTTTCTTTGTTTTTGCCTTATAATCTTGGGAAGTGTCTACTCCCATTTGTAACTGATCTTTGTTTTAATACAAGTTTTTTTCAAAATTTTCAAAAAAAAAAACAAGTAAAATTGGAATATGTTCCTACAAAAGATCATATTTCAAACATATTTATAAAACCATTACCAAGAGAAATGTTTGAGCATTTGAGAGAACATCTGGAACTAAAAGTGCTCCCACCCCAAAATTAATCACCTCAAGAGAGAAGGTGATGAGGGGGCTAAGCTTAAGAGTCATATATTTTAGCCCCATAGGTGTCCCTTTTGTCATTGATATCAAAGGGGAGAGATTTGAGTAAGGGGGAGAGCATTAAGTTAGGGGTAGCAACCTCCAAAGAGAGCATTGAGTTAGGGGGAGCAGCCTCCATAGAGAGTATTGAGTCAGGGGGAGTAGCTTTGATTCTTAGAGATGGTTTTTGTAGTGATTGTGGTGATTTACAATAGAGGTGTTTCCATAAATGACAAAAGGGTATATTGTTAGAAATTTAAGTGATTTTATGTTGTCATTGATGTCACATGGATCACATTGAGTTTTGATGGAAAAAGCATTTCATAAATGAGCATTTATGATATTTTGGAAAGCATGGATGTACATAGGGTTTTTGTGAAAACCAAAGGAGAAAAAATAAAAGGTTTTATTTAAAATGATGGATGCTATAATTGAAATGGGTTTTTCGTAAAACCCAGGTTGGCTTTTTGTTTCATCAAAAAAGGTGCCCCAGTGATGGAGATATTTAATTTTAAATATTTAAGTTTAAATTTTAAATTATTTAAAATTAAAATTAAAATTTAATTTACAGCGCCGACGTCAAAGAAAGGAAAAGGCATAAAACTAATATTTAAATTATAGCATTGACATCAAAGGAAAGGAGGAGGACATATATATATATATATATATATATATATATATATATATATATATATATATATATATATATATATATATATATATATATATATATATATATATATGTCCAAAGTCTCGATTTATTTTCCTAAGAACTCGATTTGATATTTGGATTTGAATGGTAAAAGAGCTTGCGCATCGTGTGTCGAAGTGTGTGTGAAAAGGGTTTTAAAAGGCTTACGATTTTCACATTCGTTGAAGAGACTATTATGGAGTAAAGCCAAACATATAGGCCTCCTTGGCCTAGTGGTTCATGTGTTGTGTGTGAAGTAGGAGGTCCTACGTTCGATTCTTGTTGGAGGTTTTTTGCTATGTTGAAACACATGAAGCACGTTTTGTTTTCGAAGGGCGTAGATATTCATGACAAGGTTTTTTTGTGTGCTCCTTTTGAGCACGTGAGGGCATGTGGCCCAAAAATAGGTTGGATGTGGTTAATGCGCTGAGCAAGGAAGGTCACGAGATTGAATCCCATCAAGGACATATATTTTGTGGACAACCAAAAGGCTTATTCATCTTCATAAAAGGTATGGGCACATTCTTCTATTGATTTTTTATGGTGGTTGATTTTTGAAATATCATTGGAGAGAAAAAGGATTAATTGTGGTTTCCTTTTCGAAATTATTTGGTTGAATGCTTCAAGGTTTTTTGGGTTGAGATTTGCTATTAAACCTTGTTTTATAAGCATTGTTGTTGAAGCCATTAGTTGTGTGAAAAACCTAAGATAGGGTTTGAGAAGAACATGAGTATCATTGTTATGTGAAGAATGTTTTATTAGCATTGTTGTTAAAGCCCATTGGTTATGGAAATAACTTGAACTTGAGAACATGAGTATCATTGTTATGTGAGATTTGTGGTTGAGCATTATTGGAAACGTTTGAGTTGGTTAATACATGCTTGGACTAGGGTTTGTAAAAAAGATTTATTCCTTGTGGTAGTTGGTTGAGAAGAGTTATTTGAGCCTAGTCAAGTGATTGTGTGAAGTGGTTGTTCAAGTTCCATAAAATAAACTATTCTATATTCTAGATTTGAGTTGATATTGAGATTTGAGGATAGAACATATTGAGTCTCTAACAATTCTCTTTATGCTTCTATAATATTGATTTGAGTTGAGATTGGATTTGAGTATAAGAACATATTGAGTCTCTAACAATTCTCTTTATGCTTCTATGATATTGAATTATTGAGCAAGTTCTTGGTGAGCTTGCTAGAGCAATTTTGGGCAAGTTCTTGGTGAGCTTGCTAGTGCATATTTGGGCAAGTTCTTGGTGATATTGCTAGTGTAGATTTGGGCAAGTTCTTGGTGAGCTTGCTTGAGCAGATTTGGAAAATTTATGAGTGAGCTTGTTGAGCATATTTGGACAAGTTCTATGTGAGCTTGTTGAGCAGATTTGGACAAGTTCTGTGTAAGCTTGTTGAGCAGATTTGAGTGAGCCTATTGAGCAAGTTTTGAGTGAGTCTATTGATAGAGCTTTGGAGGTGAAAAAGTACAGAGGATAGAGTCTCAATGGATAGAGATCCAACAGCCAGGACAGTTGAAGATAGATCTGAGTGAGGAGTCTTCAAGTGGAGAGAGATCCACTAGTCAGTGCAACATAGAGACAGAGTCTTCTAGAAGATCACTATCTAGAGAAGAAGGGGAAATAGTTCTCCAGTGTAAGAGATCCACAAACTTGAGATTAGAGGATCAACATCTCCTTTGGACAAAGATCCATAAATATTGTAATTGGGAAGGATTCCCAAAGATATTGATTGAGAAAGTTTTAGTAAAATATTTCTTCGTGGAGTATCCCACATTGGGTGAACCACGTAAACTATGGTGTCTCTATTGTGTATGGTGTTTTGTGCACCGCTTTGGTTACTGCTATTGATACTGCTATCTATACATTGCATAATATTGAATTGAAAAGAAAAGTAAAAAGTAGTCTTATAATGTTCACCCCCCCTCTCAGTATAAGCTTGTGTTCTTTAGATATATTTGAGGTAATTCTCAATGAAGACTTGTTGAGCATATTCAAGGTAAGTCTTGGTGAGGACTTGTTGAGCAGATTATAAAATTTCTAGGGAGAGATTTTTTGAAATATTTGAGGTAAGTCTTGGTGAAAACTTGTTGAGTAGATTGAGCAAGTTCTTGAGAGGACTTATGGATAGATTTGAGACAAGTATTTGAGAGTACTTGAGAGAAAATTTGATTGATTGATTTGTTCAAGCTTTGTGTTAAGTCTTAGGGAAAACCTAAGCAGAGTTTATTTATGATTTTATCAGGCCTTGTGTTAAGGCTTGAGGATAGATTTGAGGATAGATTTTGGTATAGATTTGATTGTATATTTGTGCCAGACCAGAGATATACTTATGAGAATATTTGTGCTAGATCGAGGATAGTGTTTAGTGCATATTTGAGACATATATTGAGCATAGTTGAGAGTAAGCTTTGGAGGTGATAGAGTAGAGGATAGTAGTATCTAGATAATAGAGATCCATTATCGAGGGTAGTGAGGATAGAGGTCTTTTGAGTGAGGACAAAGGTCTTCAGTGAAGAGAAATCCACAAGCTAGTGCAGTGGAGGCAGTAGTCTTCTAGAAGATCACTAGCCATAGTAAAGGAGAAAGAGTTCTCCTATGGATAGAGATCCACGAACCAGCAAAGGGGAAAGAGTTCTCCTATGGATTGGTGTCCACAAACTTGATTAGGGGATTGATGTCTCCTTTGGACAAAGGTCCATAAACTTTTTAATAGGGAAGGATTTCCAAGAGATTTGTTGAGAAAATTTTAGTGAAATATTTTCTCCATTGGAGTAGCCCACATTAGGTGAACCACATGAAGTTGGTGTCTCTATTGTGTGATGATTTTTGCATTTTTTTGATTACTGCTATCGATATTAAAATTGATATATTGGATAATATTATTTTATAAATAAAAGTAAAAGTTGATCTTATACTATTCACCCCTCCCCTAATATAATCTTGTGTTCTTCATTTAGAGTATATTTTATAGTATATTTGAGCAGAGGCATGAGTAGGTTTTGGAGATAAGTTGAGAAAAGTTGTGAGTAGGTTTTGGAGCTGAGTAGAGCAAAGTTTTAAGTAGATTTGAGTAGAGTTGTGAGCAAGTTTTGGAGCTGAGTAGAGTAGAGTTGTGAGCAAGTTTTGGAGTTGAGTTGAGCAGAGGTATGAGCAATTTTTGGAGTAGAGTTGAGTAGAGTTTGAGCAGAATTTGTGAATAGAGTTTGAGCAAGTTTTGTGAGAATATTTGAGTAGAGTTGTGAGAAGGATTGAGCAGAATTAAGTGTAGGTTTTAGCAGGTTTTGTGAGTAAAATTGAGTAGAATTATGATCAGGTTTTTATTAGAGCAAAAGGGATTGGTGTCTCCTGTGGATAGAGGTCCATGAACCAGAGCAAAGGGGATTGGTCTCTATTGTAGATAGAAGTCCATGAACCATATTAAATTGGATTGGTGTCTCCTATGGATAGAGGTCCATGAACCAGATCATAGGGGATTAGTATCTCTTGTGGATAGAGGTCCATGAACTTGAGCATAGGGGATTGGTGTCTCCTTTGGGTTGGTGCTCGTAAATATTATAATAGGGAATTGGTTCCTAAGATATTTTTTGAGAAAAATTATAAGAAATATTTTCTCTGTGTATGTAGCCCACATTGGGTGAACCACATTAAGTTTGTGTCTCTTATGTGTGTGATGATTTGTGCATTTTTTCATTATTGCAATTGATAATATTGGATAATACTACTTTGGAAAGAAAAGTAAATTTTTTTATCTTATACTATTCACCCCCCTCTCAGTATAAGCTGGTGTTCTTCATGTAGAGTGTTTGATTGGATATTGTGAACAAGAAAAACATGTATGTTCATTCATTATAAATAAAATGTTACAATACATGCTTTTACAATGCCCCATGGGCTACAATAGGGGTTACCAAGGTGAAAATCCTCTTTTTCAATACATTATAATGGTGCACAAAGGTCTTCTAGACCACCTCAAAGTGTAGGTGGGTTTTATCACTTGCTTGAAGAATTGACCACCTTGATCGCATGCGCTCCTATAAGCCCCTACAAACATTCAAAAAAATAGATTAGTAACATATGTCAATCCTATATTTATTAGACCAAAACCCTATGAAGGTGTAAAATAAAAATAACTCTATTAAAATTGATCTTAAAAAAAATAGAACATGAAATAAGAAAAACAACTAGAAAATTTTTTGGTATAAGAAATCATCTCTTCTTATTGCTAATGGGGATAAAAGGGGGGTATTTATAAAACAATTTGGAGGAGAGGGGAGGGTACCCAAGATTTGGAGTTACAAATTTTACCCAATGTGAAAGGGGTTTAGGAATTTAATGCACATGTAATGTGCATGTCCTGGGCCTCCATTTCAAATTTTAAATTCAAAAAAATTTGTTTGATAGTGTGAAACAACAGGTTTAATGGGCATTTAATAATTTTGACTTAAGCCACCAATGGAGATTTAAAATTCAAATAAATTTGAATTTAAACCCCATGGAGTGTGAAAGGGTATTTTGTGGTTGTTAAGTGAAATATTAGAGGAAAATGTGGGTTTAATTAGGATTAAGTGAGAATAGAAAAGAAATGAGGAAGATTAGAGAAATAAAAGAGGATTTTGTGTATAATTGAGGGTACTAGTGCATTGGTAGGGATTTGAAGGGTTTTGATGGATTGGTTGTACAAATGACTAAAATTTTATGTCTACAGATGACCCTTTTTGTACCGTATTGAGAAAAACAAAATGTAGTGCAAAAACAAGAGACACTTGATTGGTTGGATTGATGACACATGATATTAAATGGGTTCTTGATGAGGGTGATATATGGTCACCCCAAATCAAGGACAATGTATGATGTTCCAATGATTAAAATGATGAATATATGTGAACCTTATCATTGATGAACTAATGAGTGCATTTGAAATAAGTATGCTAATATATACTAACAACTAAACTACTAAGTCATGATCCATTGTGCTAATGTGACGAGAGTCACTATGCTAGTGTGACCAGAGTCACTATGCTAAAACTATTCTAATGAGACTTGGTATTTGATCCACTATGCTATGAACTATGTGAATGATAGTCTTGAATGAGGTTTTAATATAGACATACATTCAAAAAATGGGTGTTTGAATATTTGGACTTGTTTGAAATTGATTTTTTATGGAATTATCTACCTTGTCAAGTGGTGAGGTGATGGAGGAAGGAACTTATGATAGTAGTGAAATGCTTGAAAAAATGTAAAATGGAAATGGAAGAATGGATATGGGACAATCAAAAAGTGAATTTTGGCATGAAATGAAAGGGAATATTAAATATGTTGTTGTGTGTTGTTTTTTTTGTTGGATTTTTTTATTTTTTTAAATAAGTGTCCTCATAGTAATCTAACCATCCTATCATATTGCATGGACAACCAATCACTAAAACCACTAGGTGTACTAGGGTAGATCACTAGTTATGAGGTTCATGTGAGGACTTAGGCTAGTTGAACTATGATAGGAAAGGAAATCCTAAACTATGAAAGTAGTAAATTACATAATATGGCTCAAAATGAGCCTAAAGATCCCAATTTAAAATACAAATCAAGCTAAATAATATTAACAATTGCTAAGGTTAAATAGGCCCAAAGCTACCCGAAATACAATAAGTCACGCACAAATCATACAATTAGTCACCCAAAATGCGTAGCACGATAATAGGGAGGAAGAAAATCAAAGTTGCTTAACAACTCCTAATAATAGTTGAACGACTAAAAAATATGCCAACTAATCTAAGTGCACGCTAACAATAATAATACTTGTCGATAATCAACCAACAATAAGTTGCCAACAAATAATAAGGTGCAATATTATTAAACCTAGGAAGAAAATACTATTCTAAGCCTAGGGAAATGTGATACCCTCATCATACCTCCCTACTCAAGTAGCATTGGACTCCAATGCATACACAGTAGGAGTGGAAGGGTGAGTCACCAATCACTGCAAAGAGGTCTCATAATCGGGCAAAAAATCATCCTAGATACCCTAGGATGCCGATGTAGAGATGCAACATCAAGAGGACTCCCTTGCCAAGGAAAGACAAGGAGTAAATACCTGCTGCTAGATATGCATATGCTATTGAAATACCTAGAACCTATGAATAATTGGAACTTGTAAAGAGGCCATTGCAGTGCTTGAGGTGGAACAACAAAGGTGCAGTAGAAGCAATAGAAGGAGTATTTATGAAGGAAGAGGAATGACCACCTGATAATGTCAAAGGTCCTAAATATCATGAGACTAATCATAGTAGCTATCTTGTCCATTTCATCTGCCAATAGAATAGCCTTATGTTCACTGGTGCAAGCTAGAAAGGCTATCAAAAATGTCTCAAATAAATGAGTACATATCACCCATGTGGGATGAAGTGGTCTGTGTCAGAAGGAGAGTGTCGGGTACCACCAAAATGCACTCCATACAAATCCACCAAAGTGTTGAATCCCAAAATGGGAGGAGCAATTGAACTCCTCAAAGATCTCATGGATCTTATCCACAATGTCAAGTGGATACAAATGCCTGCAGAAACATGTTTTTTGAAAGGTCATAATGGTGCTATGAGTTTCAAGCACTCTTTGAAGCCAAAAGGTCTTCTATATTTGCCTCACAGGGCAATACAATATGTTATGGTTTTCAAGCACTTCATGAAGCCAAAAAGGCCTTCATTCTTTGCCTCGCAGGGCAATACAAAATGTGCTATGGATTTCAAGCACTTAAGAAAAACAAAATTTGCTTTTACAATAATATGCCTCTTAAACAATTTGCAAAATTTCCAAAAGAGGGAAAATGACAAAAAAATGTTGTAAAATTTAGTGCAAAACTAAAGCCTTGTGGGCTATTTACAACACTTTTTCCAAAAGAAGTTTTGCAAAATTTTAAGCCACTTGGGCTTTTACAAGTAGTTTTGCAAAATTGCAAAAATAAATCCTTATAAAAATTTTCAATGGAATTACAATTTTTAATGTTTAATAATTTTAATCAAACATTTAAAATAATTAAATTGAATTAAAAATAAAACAATTTAATTAAAACAAAAATAAATTATTTTTGTTTTACCTTTAGCACAAAAGGCATTTGGTGCTTCGGACCGTGTGGTGTTCGACTTTGGTAGTGATCCATAACTCACTTAAATGCCACCTATGGCCATTCCACATAATAGGTGGGATAATAATCCCTAAATGCGTCGGTGCTTCTGCAACTTCTGTAGTGCTCAAAGCTCCTGATGGAGCTTAGGATCGAATTCACTTACGCAAACCTTACTGTCCAACATTGAATATGAGCAATCAACTCATTCCACGTGGCAAAAAATGATTGGAGAATTGCAAACCTTAGAAAATCAAATTATTTCATTGCTAAAATATTTCATTTGCTCCTACTGGTTGCACTGAGCGTGCCATGTTCCTACAATTGACGTCTGCAAAATTCACAAAAACTACACGAATTTCCTAGCCAAGAACTGAGATCAAATATTGCAAATCCAAAACTTTTTAGAAAAGGTAAAACAAATTAATGTTTCTATCTACTGATGACACAAATTTTACCCATATCTGGAGGTCGAGAGGTATCCGTAACTCATCGAACATGCATCAACCAAAATGCTTAACAGGTCAAGTTTTATCGCGGTTACTCTGCGATAAAAAGAGTAACCCGAACAAAGAATATTCTAGAGTGGTGGTAAACCATGAAAAAGGAATTCGATCTATGGGTGTCGGGAATGTCAGAAACTAGAATATGGGTATAGGATCTAGTCTAGATTGTTTGCGTGTACTCCTTGTGAAGTAGCAATCCCAACAACATGGAAACAATATGCACGATGACTAATGCTTTGTCTAAGGAATTAATCTGGTCTTCTGAGAGGAAGATACTTCCATGTCCTCGTCGAAAAATGATAACCTCAGTTAAATGTACAATAATACGTCAAAAGATGTCTGTGGCTAGAAGAAATTATAACAATGGATTTTGAATAAAATCCCACATGTGGGGGTCAACAGACTATGCATATTTTAAAATAAAAAATGTGCAGATACGTTTCTGACAACCTTTTGGTTGTCAATCCCACTTTTTGGACTTTTGGAAACCACCATACTACGTGTAATTGTCCCTCCACGTAGGACCCATTCACGTTTGTCAGCTTTGTCTATCCCATGTCATCGTGTATCATGCAGTCAAAGTCATAGGTGTCAGGTCATGTTGTCCACACCCTCATAGGTCATGTTGTCAATGTAGCCATGTCGGTCCCAGTCTAGTCAAGGTTTTACTAAGTCACGCGACCGCACCACCTCATTGGTGGAAGCCACCCAATATCTCCTAGTCTACTAGTGTCCACATAGCTAACGATGTTTTCGAATGCATCACCCAACCTGAGATAGAGGTAGTGTTGTTTGTCTCTTAGCCAAGCCACTGTTGGCTAGACTTGCCATCAATTAATAGTGTAGGCCTACTGGTAAATTTCTACCGACCATAAAAAAATGGAATCTCAATAGAGAGCCAAATGGAAGTGAAATCAATTTATCAAAATGACCCTGAGCCCGATCCTGAAGGATCGTTAGGCTTTGATACCAATAATAAGGCTCAAAATGAGTCTAAATAGCCCAATTTAAAATACAAATTAAGTTGAATAATATTAACAATTTCTAAGGTTAAATAGGCCCAAACTTGCCCGAAATACAACAAGTCACACACAAACTGCGTGATTAGTCACCCAAAACAGGGAGGAAGAAAATCAAAGTTGCTTAATAAATCATGATAATAGTTGAATTACTAACAAATATGTCAACTAATCTAAGTGCACACTAACAATAATAATACTTGTCGACAATCAACCAATAATAAGTTGCCAACAAATAATAAGGTGCAATATTATTAAACCTAGGAAGAAAATACTATTCTAAGCCTAGGGAAATATGATGCCCTCATCATTACATGAAAGGAAATCTAATCTATGAAAGTAGTATATGACTTGAAAGGAAATATAAGCTATGAAATAAGTAGATGACATGAAAGGAAATCTAAATTATGAAAACAGTAAATGCCATGAAAGGAAATCCAATCTATGAAAGCAGTAAATTATATGAAAGTAAATCTAATCTAAGAACATAAAATAAAATTTAATCTACAACAATGAAAGTAAATCTAATCTACAACAATGAAAGTAAATCTAATCTAATACATAAAACAAAATATAATCTAATACATAAAACGAAATATAATCTACAAAACACTAATATAAAGCAAATATAATGCATGAAAGGAAATCTAATCTAATATGTAGAAAAATAAAGCTAATCTAATGGTTTGGCTTTTTGTCTTGCCCAAATGGATTCATGATGGCTCTATTTTTTACCCTCGTAGAGAAGGAGATGAGGATTGGATTGTTTGGTATGTTTTGGTGGTTTATTTTTTGTGTTTGTAGATATAAGTGTCCTTATGGTAATCTACCCATTCTACTAGATTGTATGGATAACCAGTTGTTGCAAGTGCCAGGTGTCTAGAGTAGATTATGGGATATAAGGTTCACTCAAGGAGTTAATGTAATTGATATAGGGTAAGAAATGAAACCCTAAAACGAAAGCTAATGTAGGATAGGAAAGTAAATAAATAAACTCATTTGGTCTCCATTTTGAATTTTAAATTCAAATAAACTCATTTGGCAGTGTGAAATGATGAAATGGAGGGTGTGGAAGGTTTAATGGGAATTTAATTATTTTGACTTGGGCCACCAAAGGGAATTTTAAATTCAAATAAATTCGAATTTAAACCCCATGGAGTGTGAAAGGGAATTTTGTGGTTGTTAAGTGGAATATTAGAGGAAAATGTGGGTTTAATTAGGATTATGAAGAATTTGAGGAATATTAGAGAAATAAAAGAGGATTTTATGGCAAATTGAGGGTTTTGGTGAGTTGGTAGGTATTTGAAGGGTTTTGATGGATTGGTTGTGCAAATGACTAAAATTTGGTGTCTCAGATATATAATTTTGGTATTTAGCAATTTAAGAAGTTCCTGCTTTATTATTGCTTATATTTTAGGAGTGACTGGTCTTTGCTTTTGCCTAAATGGCTTGGCATCAAGCATTAGCTCTATAGTGTGCTAGATAACACTTTTTCATAAATCCAAAGGTCATCATAGCTCCATGTTATATATCTTGGTATCATTTACATAGCAACATAAACTTGACTACCTCTTCTATGGACTACATAAACTTGACTACATAAATTTCTCGATTCATCATAGCTAGGATTTTTTGTTGCTCTAGCTCTATTGTATGATATGTGTTGATTTCAATTTTGATCATGGCATTGTAATATTTAAGAGAAAATTCATCTTCTATTTGTAATTCTTCAAGGATATCTTCTAGAGGGTCTATCTCTTCATTGATCATGTTGATACATTCTTCCTCTATCTTCTCTATGTGATATAATATTGGCTTCTTTGGGTAGATTTTAATCTATTTCCCCTTATGTGGGACTATCATATGAGAATAGTCTATATACATATAGCCTCCCAATTTTGCTATGAATTCTCAAGAAAGACAAATACCAAAATATGGCTCAAGGTCTACGATTGCCACTTCATGTATTATAGTAATTTTTGGTGTCCTATGTAGCATCATGGGAATATCCTTGGTTACTCCAATTATCTCTATAGGGATATCATCCAATTGTAGAACTCCAGGGCATGAATGGATATATTTCATACCCATAAATTCACACATTGATTTAGGTATAACAATGTTGAAACTTCAAAATCAATCATGCAATTATGTACAACCCAACCCTCCATGTCTAAGGACATGTGGGGTGGCCTATTTTTTTTTATTCAAATATCCAAGAAGTATTGAACTAGATTATAATTTGAATTTGGTACACCTCTATATTTATTCATCTTTAATGAAAATCTAAGAAAGTTGATCTATCCACGAATCATTAGGAAATCATACTTGCTTTTTAGGGAGTTTTCTTTAATTCTTCAATAATGTTAAATCCTAATGATTCTAGTTGTTTTCTTCTTTCTTCTTTGGTTCATCAAACCTTTTTATATAATCTTGAGTATCTTTTATCATCTTTCATTTGGTTATAGAAGGATACCTCAATTTATTTTGGGATTGTTATTTGGACTCAAGCAGTCTCTTGCTCTATATTTGGTCACCCCTCTTCTAGCTCATGTTGAGATAGGGTCTCTTTAGGTTTTGACCAAATGTGGAATCAAGTAGGGTTTTCTCTTTTCACTTTTAAGGTTGATATGGAACTTGGAATTGCCCTAACTTCTATGGATATATTTTTAAAGATTTATTTTTTAATTTAGTCAAAGCTAATATACACTTTTTATAAAGGATTTTGTGTGATCATAACTTGTTCCAGGTCCCATAACATATTTACTTAACCCTTTTGTGAATTTTCAACTTTCTCTATAGTAGCAAATTGAGCTTGATGTTTGTACATTATACAACTGTTGGAATTATGAGGATCACTATATACTATGCATTGAGGACCATATTCAGACACTGAGATTGATGGTTCCAATTCTAGATCATTACTAATATTATTAGCCTTTTCAGTTGTATTTCTAGGAGATTCCTTTTGATATTTAACAACATAGGAACACCTTTTAGGATGTTATCTCTTAGTATCTCTCCTTTTAATAGTTATCACCTTCCTACTTAGGATTTTTAGTGTTGTTAGTACCTCTTGTGTTATTGGATATTCTTTTGGCTTTGAGGTAGATAATACTAACAAGGTTGGTACTAGATAAATGCCTTATAGGAAGGTATGGGAGCTATTGAAGAGATATGTGTGATCATGATCAGGGTTTATTTCTATTGAGTGGGCTAACCAATGTCTAGGAAATATGGCATCACAACCCAAGGGGGAATATTTCCTAAGAAATTAAAGCATTCTTTGTAGTTAGAGTGTCTTGATAGGTCTGGAGTAAGGTCATCACATTAGATTGCTATGTTTGGAGTTCTATATTAATACCTAAATATTTGATATAATAAATATATGCTAGGGGATTATATGGTCTAATATCTTGAGGAATTCCTTTACAAATCTGACTAAACTTGATCTTGAAATTAGTGATGAATTCCTAAGTATATATCTAGATAATAGTAAATTGGTTAAGTAATGAGAATGGATCCACTAACTCATTAAATTATTTAACAAAGGGTCAAAATAAATCATCTAATGAATGAATACTTCCATATTCTAGAGTACAATACCAATGTAGTATATTTCTTGTGAAAGATAAGGCAAGAAGTCTAACCATAATATCTTCTTGTCTAATTTTATGAATCATAGCCAATAAAATCATATCTTGGTAGTGTCTATATGCCATTTTACCTATACCATCATAGGTAAGAAAAGTTTTGAATGCTTCTTAAGGGTTGTCATTGAGATGTGCCAAACCAAGTGGTCTAATAGTGTTCTCCTACTTGGAAGAACTCTTTATGAACAATGAACTATGTGTTATGTTAATTATTAATGGCATAAATTATTTCTTGATGTCTATATGATAAAATAATTTCATTATTTTTCGGCATAGAATATGGTAATTTTGATGCATTTGTGGATGCAGGATCAGGTGCCTCTCTTTGATGGGAATATATGGGTAAACCACCTATGATGAGAGATATTTTGGGAAATAATGATGATGACTTGTTCATAAATAGCTCAGGGTACCAAGGAAAACTACCCTTCATATAGTTGCATTGCATTTTTGCTTGATTGGTAAAATACAACATTAGGCATGGAAATCACTTTAATAGTAGAGGAGTCATCTTTCACATGATGGGGTAATGTCTTAATTATCTTAAAAAGCCATATATCAAAAGATAAAATAATGTTGTATGATTTAAATACTTGTTTTAAAGGCTTTATTAAGAAATGCCTTTAATGCTAAGTTTATTACCAATGTCAAAAATATAATATTGACATGTGGTATTAATTGGCAATGAGTGGATTTTCTCCACATTATTTATAGTAATTCCTTATTGGTTTGATTAATTAATTTTATTGTTGTTAATCATAAAGGTAGGTTTATATAAGGTAAAATTAATCTAATGTTTTAAAGTTTGAAAACAATATTACTTTTATTTTCTTTGATTGCTCCCTTACCTTCCTTAAATACATACCACCCATGATAAATTGTTGGACCTCAATAACTCTTGATGGTGATACCCAAAGAAAATATTACAAGAAGCCAAAAAAATGATGGTAATAGGGACCATAGGATTTAATATGGGAGGTGAAATGGCTTCCCACCTATTGGTTGGATTCAAGTTATTTTTAAGAAGCTTATTGTATAATTTTTGGGGGATTCTTTTGGGGGTTTGGAGGCCAAAGCAAGGTGAGAGGAGAAAGGAGTCAGGAGGGTGTGAGATCAAATCTAGAATACCAATCCTATGAGGTACATAATTCATTTTCTACTATGTTAAGAGCTTTGTGATTTATATTTTTGGATGTTTTATCATGGGCATTTATTTTCTCTGTTGCTTATTGATCAATGTCTTGTAGTTGGTTTTGTGAGTAGTGTAGACACTCAAAAGTCACACATTCTTGCTTCTAGGTATTCATAGACCATCATAGATCACTTTAGTCATTTTTATACTACCTTGGTCACTTATAGACTTCAAAACTATAAAAACTAGGTAAAATACACCTAGGATGCTTCCTACTCATTTTAAATCCACCTACTAGCCCCCTAAGGCCACCTAAGCACTTTCCTACACCTAAATAGGACACCATAGGACCATTTCCCACTTACAATCCCAATTAGGTTAATTAAAATTGTAATTCACCATTGAAATTAACTTAAGTGCACTTTTTCACTTAAGTGAGTTTAATTAGGGTCCTAAGTCAAATTAGCCCTAAACACACTTCCACACATGTGTGCACCATAAGGTTAGTTTCAGATATTTCCAAAATTCCTAACTAAACACTAACTTAACTTTGGACTTAGCTAACTCTAGCTAACCCTAAATATTCCTCACACATGTGTGAGGAGGAGATATTTCCCTAAGGCATGTGGTCTTGACACCTATTCAAACCCTACCCTAAATCCAACATGGAGTAACTCTAAGGGTTGGTTTGCCTAGCCCCCTATCCTAACCTCATATTTTTCTATAAATATAGGGTTCCTCCTCCCATTTTACCTCTCCCTCACATTTTAGTAACCGTACAAAAACTATGTTGGAATCATACCAGAGTCGCATCTAGCAATTCCACATTGTACAAGCAGGTAAAGGACAACTTCAAACATCTATCTAGATAGAAATTTTGGTCCCATAGTTAGTAGAAGTCCAATTCACCCCTTGAACTATGAATCCAAGTTCCAATTCACCCCCTAACCTGTGAATTCACCTTACAGTGTATCTACACAAAAAAATCAGTAGGTATCATTTGTTTCAGGTTTTTATAGTGTTTTATGCAATTTTTACCATGTTTCAGCACATTTTCCTTTCATGTTATTTTTTATTTTATCACTATGGGTCTTGATTAAGGTAGGCCCCCAAACCATATAATAATATTTTGTAGGCCTTCAAAAATAGGTGAAGGAGATCACAAAACCAGCAAACTATTGGTGGACCACAAGCCCACCTTCATTGAGGAGTCTCAAAAGAAGTCATATGGATGTTTGATATTCATGAAAAGAATTTGGAGAATCACCTTTGTAACCCATGAAAATTTTAAATGAATAAAAAGTAGTGTTCTAAGCATTATATGTGTTTATATATTTTATTTTATCAAATGGTATATTTCATTTGCTTCATTCTAGCATGTCTAGTGAGACCCCCACAAAGAGTTGTTCTAGACTAGTCTTTTCTATGAATCTAACATGATTTTATGGTTTTATGTGTTGTTGCAAGCACCATTATAGACATAACAGAGACCTTAAAACCCTAACAAGCCTCTCAAGTCATAGAATAGGATTTCCAGACTCCTAAACTTGATTCGCCCCCCAGCCTATGAATTCATATCCAATTCACCCCTGCCCTACGAATTCAACATAACTGCTTTAAAAACCCTCAAAAGTGTAGAGGTCTATAGTAGAGACACAAAACAATCCATCTTGATCAAAAGGAACTAAATATTTTTCTTTGACCTCCCTATTTTTGTCATTCATTTACAAGAAAAGTTTCATTAACACATGCATCATGTCAATGTGTGAAATTCCTTTTCAATGCATCCATCATTTTAAGATCATTAAATTTAGTCTATTTTAGATATCTCCTTTATTTACTTGAATCAGAGCTACATTTATTTTTGTTAAAATTATTATAATAGGTTTCCATTTTATGTCAATTTTGTTTTTCTAAATCGTCAATTTTCAAGTCATCTTTCTTGCATTAGATAAGTCTTTCAAATTCCTTTTCAAAAACGTGCGTGTAGATCAGAAATGTTAGTTTACTTTATTTCAAAGAATATTTTCATTCTCTTTTACCAATCGCATGTCAAATAGGTTTTTTATTTCCTTTATTTTTTATTCCATCAATTTTCTCTCAAAATTGCATTTCAAATTTCCATTTTAAAAGTTACATTTAGGATTAGGGTTTTTCAAATCTCTTTTTGCATCTTTCATCAAAGTAATTTCAAATTCCTTTTCACACAAAAATCAATTTCAGATTTCTTTCATGCATTTAGGATTAAGGTTCAAATTTATTTTCGCATCTTTCATCAAAGTAATTTCAAATTCCTTCTGGCACAAAAAATAAATTTGAGATTTCTTTCATGCATTTAAGATTACGATTTCCAAATCTCTTTTACTCTCTTTTTATGAAAAATCCATTTTAAATTCCTTTTCACAAATCAGATTTCTTTTCATGTCATTAGATCAGGGTTGCATATTTCCTTTTCAAATCATTTAGATTAGAAATTTCCCATATCTTTCACAAATCCCCTGGGTAACTTGCAAATTTCAAATTCCTTTTCATGTCATTAGATTAGGGTTTCAAATTTTTTTTGCACAATTAGTCTTAAACTTCTTTTATGTTTTAAAATTAGGGTTCCAAAATACCTCTTATCACATGATTCACTTTGCTTGTTTACATTCTACATCGCATATATCCTTGTTTATTTTCTAAAAAGGCACATAGGACTAGCTTTTCTTTCAAAACACATCTTAATATAGCTTTACTTCCAAGAAGTGCAGCTAGGACTATATTTCCATTTCAAAAATGTATCTAGTTAACTTTCTTGTTTTTACATCATTGTTAGACAATGTAAACCTACACACTCATGTGGTATACACAATGGTGAGATTGGAATTTATACCAAATCCATCACTCAAGATTGGTGAGATAGGATTTTTACCCTCCACCAGCTCACCCCCTAGACATCATAGGAGCCCCACAGGAGTGGTTTTTTGGACTTCATCACTAGAAAATCCCCCACTTTTGAGATTGGTTTTTTGGAATTCATCACTGGAAGGGACCTTTGGAGTGGGATATTATTAGATGCCTTCATTCATAAGGCTTCCATAATTAATGAACATGATAATTATCTTCATTGATTAAGCTCACCTGAGAGTGAAGCAAAATCCCGATTGGGCAAGTAGCAAGTCTTGGACATTACTACATCTTCTTGCAAGAGGTTATTGGAATCATTAGTGCAGCTTTAGTCCCCCTATAGGCTATCATTTTACTGCACCTTCCATACAGGTCACCATTCACCTATTGCAACATTGTTCTATTTTGTGTGCCTTTGGGTGTTGCAGGAGGTTCCATACCAATGACACTCCTGATATTTCTAGAGTTATCACCCCATTAACTATGATATTTCCTAGGAAGTATATTTTCAACATAAAAAAATAGAAAAATACAAACATTCTCTTTTCTGCATTTATAATTGATTCCAATTTCACATTTTTTGCATGATTATAAACTGGTTTCAACATATTTTATTGTTTAGCACTTTGTTTGTTTGCTATCCACAACCTGTCACTGCTTAGTCACTATCACATTTACAGTTTGAGTCCAATTTGTAGGGCAACCTATGAATCAGGTACCAATTTGTAGGTCAACTTGCAAATTCTATTTAAACACACAAAAATATTTTAGATTTTATAGGATTGCTTTCAAACCCCTCATAGATCACACCCAAAACCTCAGACTTTAGTTTATGTGTAGTTCTAAAGCTTTAAGTCACAACATACAACATCATGTCTATTTTTACTTATATTCGAGCATGAGAGCAATCACACCTCATAGAGGAGGTCTCTAGTACCCCTTCTAGTTAGCCTACCTTTCCCCCTTCACTCACAAAGGCTAAATCCACATTCACCATAGATCTTTGCATAGGGTATGATCCATTCTATATACACACGATGTCTCAGGGTGAGATGTCTACCTCAGGTGAGGCCCTTTCCACATCATTTTGTGAAGACCACCCACTTATTTCCCATTCACCTCCAACTAATCCACCTTCTATGTTCTATTATCATGTTATCTATATATCTAGGACATATCCCTCATTTATTCACCATTGATGATGAGACCCTACCCACTTTTCCTACCTTTGCACACATTTTCTTCCAAAGTATATCTCAATCCCTTTTTGAGAATGAATTCTCTTTGTTAATCCGCACTCATCCTAATCTTGAATCATTTACCCCTATCATAGGGATGATTTTAGATCCCTTGAATTCCATATAAAGCACTCAGTTTCCATCCTTGAAATATCCATCACAACAGCCTCCCTTACAACAACAACAAGAGCCACTTCTACCCTCCTACTAATACTCTTACCAATAGTTACCATCGTCACTTTTCTAATAATAATATTCCCATATTTTGAGGACATACCACAACCAACTCCTCAAAAATAACTAATTCAACACCGACAACATCAACCAATTACCTACATCCAATTTGGGGTAAACATGTTCAATGCTCCACCTCCTCAAGCTCCTATATTAGAAGCTTATCCTCCTTCCTCTTCATCACTCCTGCCTACATCCCATCCTTTTGGAATATATCCTACCCAATATTCCATTCCACCTTCATCCACTTCTACATTCAAATTACCTCCTCCTCCTCCTTTTTGGGTCCTGACTACAGGTCCCCTTCTCACCTATGGTTGATGAACTTTAGCCTATACTCCTAGTCCCCCATGCTATTCTACTCAGTTTAGTTTTTCCACCTCTCATCCTTCAAGATAGATGTATATAACATCCTTTGACACCTCATCTAGTCCACCTCTTGCACCATCTATCCAGAAACCATTACCATTATCTACTATAATTAAATTATTTACACCTCCCCATTCTTGGTCATCACTTCCTATAGCCCAACCATTACAACAAGCTCCTCCCTAGTAGATACCTATACAACAACCACAAATTCCTCAATCACAATATTATAATCCTTAATATATGCCTATCGTGTAACCTAGTGTCTCAGTCACTACAAAACCATACGTTGCTTAGAAGCCACCTCTCCAGGATCAGTTTCAATACGTTCCTTACCAATACTAGGAGGAACAACAACTTCAGTACATACCACACTCTCAGGCTCCACCCACCTTAACATCATACTCCACACCTCTAACATCTAAACTTGAACTCTTGCAAGATAAAATAAAGATGCTAAACCTTCGTACTTCTAGTTATAGACCACAAAAACCCACCTATGATAAAATCTGCAATGAGACAGTCCACCCTTTAGTTCCCATTCCTCATTATCCTTATAACTTTAATATTCTAAATTTTGATAAATACAAGTGTAAAGAGGACCCTCAAGAACATGTTAGTAATTATCATTCAGCTTGCTATTAGCTTCATAGTAGCAACCCTCTTATTTTATGTACCTTTTATCTCCCGCTTGGGGTACAAGCCCTTGATTGGTACAACATGCTCCCGTGCCATAGCTTGTACAAATTTTAACAACTAGACAATTCCTTCCTAAAATATTTCTCTATCAACATAAAAAAGAAAACCAACTTCTCAGACATCTACGCCTTATGAAAAGCTGACGATGAGCCCATTACTGATTTTATTTTCTGATGGATATTGTTCATACAAGACCTAGCTCATAGTATCCTAACTGTTGAACTTGTTACACTTTTTTCCAAAAGATATCATAAGCATATCTCCACTTCCTTGCATATTCATCAAAGCCACACATTTGAAGAAGCTATTATCCAAGATAAAGTCATCAAGGATATCATATTCCAATTGAGTAAGATCAAGTTGAGACAAAAACCCTCATACAACTCAAATTTTTCTTCAATATAAATGCACCTAATCAACCTTTTCCTAGGTTGTCACAATCCAATAACATGGTAACATCTATCCTAGCTCCATCACCTATCCCACGACCTCCTCTTCCATAACAACAATTATTTCAAACTAGTGCAACTCTTCCTCCTAGACCACAACAACCTCGATGCCTTTACCCATAGGCTCCATAGTGCAATCTCACCTGACTCTCTGAGCCTTTGCTAGCCCTTTTCTAGATATTGTATGATATAGGCCACACCACCTTGCTCGACACCTAATTACTTGACCCGAATCAAACCAAGCATTGAGGATACATTAAGCAAGCCTTCTATGCATACCACTAACAATTCAACCATGATATTAAATATTTTTGCTCTTTCCATGGTCTTATCTAAGATCTCATTGATAGGGGTACCATTCAGGTCTCAAACCCCCTCACCCCAAAAAATCAGAACATGGGGATCTACCAAAACCCCCTACCCAAACACAAGGAGACCAACCCCCAAAGAATTTAACCTAATCCCTCAAGGCCACCTAGATAGGTTAATAGTGTTCAATGAGATCCTCATTCATGCAGTGTAGTTGGCATGATTAACCTCACTACTCATAATCAAAGTATCATGCATGCCAAACTATACTAGTAATATCACCACTTACACCATTTACTTATCCACAGGCTCCCACAACTTCTAACGCTATACCCCCTCCATCATAAAATATCATTACCATTTGTGGTAGCCTTACCCAACAGTTGTGTAATGCTCCTAATAGGTTATCCATATTTGATATTTTGTAATAGTATCAATCCCAACACGACATTGAATGATATCCTTCGATATATAGACATTGAAACCCATGACACAAGTGCATTTGTGAACTTTATGGAAAACATTCCACACTACCTTTAGCCTTCTATCAGTTTCCATGATCATGAGATTATGAAACTCATAGATGAAGGAGAATACCCTCCTCTTCACATCTAGGAAACCATCAATGATATCACCTAAAAGCATATTCTCATTAATATTGGTTCCTATATCAACATTTAGGGTGATATTTAGTACAATATCTTGCTCAAAAATCTATGAATTAGGGATATGCAGTGTGTCCCTTATACATTACACCATTGTCTCAAATATGTCCATTATGAACTTGTTCGCTATGTTCTTGTTGATGGAAACCCCTTCAAATTTTACAATATCGTAGATCTTCCACCAGGACCTTCATCATCTTCTACACAAATATTTCTTGTTTCTTCTCATAAATCTGTAAGAGCATCGACATCTCCCTCCAAATTAATCTCATAATTGCAATCTCCATTAGAGACACACACCTCAATGTTCATACCACTTTCACCAGCCATCGTGAAACCTAATCCTGATACCATACCCTTTTCACCACCTTCCCCATGGCCACCACCACCTTATCAACCATTCTACCCCAGTGTCGATACCCTCATTGTCACCCTCATCATGGCCTATCACCGCATCTCACCCATATTTATCTAAGGAACCTCATATATTTCCTACACCTCAAATACATCCACTTCCATTTTTACCATGTTCTAGATCATTCACATCTCCTCGTAGCCCATAATCGTCACCTACTCACCCAACTCCACAATTCTCATCTACGACAATTGAATGCCATTATTGGAAACAATGATATTCTCACCTTGAAGATCAACTACTACACTCCTATGCTACTACCATATGAGATTCTCATATCTCACCATCATATTCAGATTTGGACTCACCACCTCGCTCACCATCCTATACATCACCTTACATCTCTATATTCATGATTAACTCTATTCCAGGTGACTATAATGTTTTTTATGCTCATGTGTGAACTCCTAAATTCTAATACATGCATGAATTTGGCTACCCTTCGACTTTAGTATTGACCATTGAAACTATTGTACAATTAGGTCCTCCCAATAACCAAACCAACTTTGTTTATGTAGGACTAGATTCCTCACTTCCAACTCGAGTTCCCCCACCACCACAATCTAGCTTTTATGATACATTAGATCACATGTATAATCCCCATTTCACTTTGTGCTAACTTCAAAATTTCCATTGGTGTGTATTTGGGTTAGTACATTATGAACAAGGGTTATGCACACCCATCAATCCCCACGTACAGTTACCTACAGATAAATAGGGTTTAGGATATCATCCCACCACCATTCACACACTTGAGGATGAGCTTCAATATTTCTCCTTACACCCTTATCCACTTCTAACACACACTTTGGAGGAATATATCAACATGGATATTCTAGATGGGAGCTCATCTCCTCATTCGACCATCATTGTTCCATTCGACCTCTTTTAGGAAACTCCCTTCTTTGAAACTACGTATTTATGTTACGTTGACAAATTAACTAGCCAATTTGCTACTTTATCTCTAAAATCTCATTATCGAGAACATGACATAACATACCTCCCAACATTACCAACACATTTGGCTAGATCACTACCTATACATCAATATATCCATCACTCCATTACTTGATCACGTTATCCACCTATCATCTTAAACCCTCTGCTAAACCTGCTATGATGTTCACGTGTTATTGAGTCTTCATAATCAGACTCTTCACCACCTACATCCCCAATGGTTTTGGTTAACATGGTCTATGCATAACTCTTTTCCCCACTTCGGTATACACACCAACCGATTCGTGATGACACACCCAACCTAGATATCATTGACTTCACACACATTTCACCTACACCTTCACCTTGATATTTCTTGATCTCACCACATGTATTGCATACTATGAATGCTCCTTCACCTTTCATTCCACCTCATATTCCATGGGTTCACCACACAAGCATATACCTAGATGATAAATTTTATGTACCTAAGGCTATCGATGACCTCCACCCTTTCCCAATTACTAAACAACTTCAATATGGTTCCCACATGCTTGTGGAAGATACTATTGATTTTGACATTGGTGATGATCTCAAAAATCCACACATTATCAAACTCGCCACTAGCCTCTTGCTAGAAGAGTGCATCGCATTTACCACTTTTCTTAAAGAATATATTAGAGTCTTTGCTTAGTCCTACAAGAACATGCCTGGACTTGACCCTTACCTCGTAGTGCACAACCTCATGCTTGACAAAGATACCAAATCCATATGGTAAAAATTGTGATGCACGCATCCTATCATTGCTCTTCTCATAAAATCAAAGCTCCAAAAGCTCCTTAATGTAGGTTTCATCATTCCCATATATTATCCTAAGTGGGTTTCTAACATGGTACCAGTCCCAAAATCCTCTTATGAGGTTCACGTATGCACTGATTTCTATGACTTAAATAAAGATTGTCCCAAAGATACCCTTACCAAAAATTGACTCACTCATCGATTCTATCATAGGTCACAAAATGATATCCCTTATGGATGGATTTCTTGGATACAATCAGATCAAAATCAATCCCACTGATCAGTAGTAAACTTCCTTCACAACCCCTTGGAGGGACTTTTTCTATAAGTTCATGCCTTCTGGCCTTAAATATGATAGGGAAACCTATCAACGTGCAATGAATTACATTTTCTACGATTACATACACAAAACCATGGAAGACTATGTTGATGATCTCATCGCAAAATCAAAAGAGTATTCATAGCACCTTACTGATTTATGCAAAATCTTCGATCACCTCTTGGAACACAATGTTCACCTTAACCCAAATAAATGCATATTTGGTATCACTTCATGAAAAATCCTAGGGTTCATCATCTCTTATCGAGGCATTGAAGTGGATCCTAACAAATTCAAGGCCATCATCGAGATGCCTCCACCCATGAACCTCAAACAATTATGTAGTCTACAAGGCAAAATTTAGTCCATATGTTGTTTCATCACACAACTTTTAGATAAATGCAAGCCATTTAATCATCTCTTACAAAAGGGGATTACCTTAAAATGGGATGAAAAATACCAAAAAACCTTTGATTCAATCAAAGCCTACCTTACCTCTTCACAAATTTTATCTCTTCCAGATCTATAGAGGTAATTTACCTTATACATTTTTGTCATGGAATTTGCACTTAGCACACTCCTAGACCAAAAAAATGAACTCAATCATGAGCGAGCTATATACTACATCATTCATACGCTAGTTAGTTATGAAACCAGCTACATATACATGGAAAAGTTGTGCTTGGTTGTAGTATTTACCATCAAAAAACTACGTCATTACATGCTTAATCACACTATATTTATCATCACTTGTGACAATCTACTTTGATACATGATGAACAAGAGTTATCATAACTCTCACACTGCTAAATGGATCATGATCCATACTGAATTCAACCTATAATTCATTTTGCAAAAATCTATTAAAGGGTAGGTCATCACATACCATATCGTTGAGGCCCCATTACCTAATAATCACCCTCTCATCATCCAAATACATGATGATTCCATATTTAAATATTATAGAACCCAAAGAGTATGTTGAATCTGAGATAACTACCAACTTAATACTTTTCTTTTATGGTTCCCGCTGCACACACATTGGGGGTGTAGGTATTGTATTTTCAAACTAGATGGATAGATTCTCCCATTTTCATTTAAATTAGGCTTCTCCTACACAAACAACAATGTGGAATATGAAGCCCTTATTTATGGTCTAAAGTAGGCATATTTGATGCACATCTGATGCCTTCACATCATTAGATATTATCTCCTTATTGTGAATCAATTCCAAGAGATATGATAATGTCGTTGTTCTATTCTCCAGTAGTATAAACAAATTGTACAACTCCTCACCCAATAAGTGGTATGCTATCGAAGCCTCCCCGCATTCCTCCAATTACTTTGCCAACATAATGACCTTCTTAGGATCACTGATACCACAAAATCCTCTCTTCAACATGATGCATGTGTCCATACATACGCTTACACAATAAACTATCTCATCTTCACCTCTTACAGATGATGATGGCATTCACATTATCCACACTGAACCACATGATATTTGGTTTACACAAATTAAGGATTACATAAAATAAGATTTCCTACCTTATGATCTACCACATGTTCAATGTTGAGCATTCAAACAACACACAATTCATTAAAAACTACTGTAGTTATGATGGTATTCTCATGTTTTGCCTCAAACTACATAAATCTCACTGGGTAGTGCTATGGCACTGAAGCCATTATGTCTCTTCAGCTTGAGATACCTTCATTATAAGTCTTCATGAAATACTTCATTGATAATGACACCGCACGTCAATCCCATATTGACCAATTAACACTCTTGGATGAGCGTCGCATCCACACCATCGAGCACACACGTGTCTATCAAGATCACCTTCATCATGCCTACAATAGTAAGGTACATCAACATGAATTTCAAATTGGTGATATGGTTCTTAAGTAAAACCAATAGATTACAATCCAACCTCATCAACAACATGATAAATTTGCTTCTAACTGGTTAGGTCCATACATGGTCACACAAAAATATGGGTTTAGGACCTATTGATTGGCAAATATCAAAGGATTCATTTAACCCGAGCCCATCAATATCATTCACCTTCACACATTCAATTCCTAGAGTGCCTAGGTATGCACCACCATGGATTTAACATAATGTCATTATAACACGGTCCTAATTCAAATCACCCACACAATCCACATCATACTACACACACAGTTTTCAATTTTTGTTACATAAAAAAAATATTTGTACTCTTTATATCATTTATATGCTATGGGTATTTTGGTTTTTATAGGTCTGTCATCACCAACAGTAACATCTTCAGCGAAAATACTTTATCCTAGGCACATACATTCAACATATCACCTACCTTCATCATGCAAGATCTCCTGATATTACCTTTGGTACCAGTCACTCTAGGTGATTTGGCCAAACCACTCAACACGATTCATACACATCACACTTCCATATCATCACACTTTGATCACCATACTTCCCCTCATCATCATTCATACCATCATAGGTATTCTTCCTATTCACCCCACTTAGGAGATA